>JAIOJX010000005.1:24205675-24893646 GCA_022376925.1 Tragulus kanchil | reverse complement strand
TGGATGCAGAGCTAGTAACAACAGTGTCAACATCCCCCCTGGTCAACTACTACTTCAGTAACTTATGTTTGATTCAAATCCCACTCTGGAGTTTTTTGTTGTCTTGCTGTACTTTCATTTGGTTGATCAAATCCCTCTTTTGACTCTTATCACGGCAAGATTAGGAGGTTACGATTTTTAATCAAGATTTTTATCAAAGTCTAGTTACAAAGTTAATTTCTGACGTACAGCAAAGTGATTGTTACATATATGTATTGTAATATACTTTTCCATTATGGTTTATCATGGAATATTGAATAGAATTCTGTGCTATACCATAGGACATTATTCCAACGAATTTTGAAATAACACAATTAGGTGACTTATGTATGATTTGCACGTGTTGCTCCTGAGTAACGTGTTGATTAAAGAGCCAGCAGTGAAGTTTGTCATTTATATGATCGTGTACCCACCATTAATAACATGTGACTTGTGTTTGGGGACAATTAGTGTTATTTAAACTAGTTGACAAATTCATTTATATCAGAATTGCTCAATGTAAGACCTGTCATTGCAAAATCAGCATTCTTCTAAATGAAAGCCAGAAAAAACGAAAAGTGAAAAGATCATAAAATATGGAGAATTACTATGAAAAAACAAAACAGTAAAATTAATATGCAGAGCAAATAGCAAATGCACGTAAGATGAACCAGTATCTATTGCTTTACAGAAATACAAAACGTTTTAATAAAAGACCTATAGTTACTGGAAATAAATCTTGGCTAAAGAATTCCTAGAAATTAAATGGAAATATTGTCCAGCTATTGAAAACTGACACCAGATACAAACCTTATTAAAAAGACAACCAACTTTATTAATGACATTAACAATATTTCCACATATTGTAGAAAGTTCTATAAAACTGAAGTGTTAATTGTAAATAATACGTGGGCAGTAAGAGTTAAACCAACTAAACGGATAGCATGAGGGTCAAATAGTTGATATACAGAAACTCAAGAATGACCTACTAGGAAGCTCATTAAAACAACACGTATTTTGATAAACTGCTTACTTTTCAAGGAAGCTTTAAAAACCTAACTTTCCTCACCCTTATTCTGAGAAATTAGTGGACCTTTCAAACTAAGTGTACTAAATAAAGCCTGTGGGAGCAGTGGTTAAACTTAGTACCAGCTTTTCAGAGATGCCTGACTAGCCTTCCTAGCCCTCATTCTGAGAAACTAGTGCAGCTCCTAGACTTCAGTGTCACTAGAGCCTATGGGAGCACTAATTAAAACTCACTCAACTTCTCTAGTGTTCTACTAGCAATGAGTACACAGCCCTATTATACACATTTGTGTGGCTCTGAAAAGAGCCTTTAACACTCACTGAGTGCACAAGCCTTGTTAAATCATGTCTGCTGGCTCTTAAAAGAACCTTTAGAATGTAAAAGGAACTTTGAGAGTTCACTGGCTCTTAAAAGAACCCTTGAAAACTCAGCTGACTTACCAGCTGTATTGTTCAATAACAGCTCTTTCAGCTCCGTTAGTAGCTCTTCTAAACATGTTAACAGCTCTCACAACACTCACAGCTCTTTCAGAGTGTTAACAGCTCCTCAGTATCAATACCCACGCACCAACCCGGAAGTTCAGAAACCTTCTGCGGAATAACATTTATAGGGACAGCGCTCAAGTGACGTATTGAGAGGCCAACATCTGATTGGATACCTGAGGGGCGTGTATGTAAATAAGGTGATTTCCTTGACCTTTTCTGATTGGCTAGACACTATCAGCCAATCAAAAGAAACCCACCGTCAGACTATAAATAGGCCCAGTAGCAGGCAGTACAGTTCATTGTGCTGGTGACCCCAGGACATTGCTGCAGGATGTCTGGTCGCGGCAAGCAAGGGGGTAAAGTGCGGGCTAAGGCGAAGTCTCGCTCTTCTAGAGCAGGCTTGCAATTTCCGGTGGGCAGGATTCATCGCTTACTGCGCAAGGGGAATTATGCTGAGCGCATTGGGGCGGCTGCTCCAGTATACTTGGCAGCAGTATTGGAGTATCTAACAGCTGAGATCTTGGAGTTAGCAGGTAATGCAGCTCGCGATAACAAGAAGACTCGCATTATTCCTCGCCATTTGCAACTGGCCATCCGTAATGATGAAGAGCTCAACAAGCTGCTGGGCGGTGTGACTATCGCTCAGGGTGGCGTCCTGCCTAACATCCAGTCTGTGCTCCTACCCAAGAAGTCCGAGACCCACCATCACAAAGTACAGAGCAAGTAACAAGTGGAGAAGAGCAGTGAGGAATCAACGCCTGATGAAAGGATAGCACTAGTTAAACTCAGTACCAGCTTTTCAGAGATACCTCACTAGCCTTCCTAGCACTCATTCTGAGAAACTAGTGCAGCTCCTAGACTTCAGTGTCACTAGAGCCTATGGGAGCACTTAAAACTCACTCAACTTCTCTATAGTTTTCTACTAACAACGAGTACACAGCCCTATTATACACATTTGTGTGGCTCTGAAAAGAGCCTTTAACACTGAGTGCACAAGCCTTGTTAGATCATTTCTGCTGACTCTTAAAAGAACCTTTAGAATATAAAAGGAACTTTGAGAGTTCACTGGCTCTTAAAAGAACCCTTGAAAACTCAGCTGACTTGCCAGCTGCATTACTCAATAACAGCTCTTTCAGCTGCATTACTAGCTCTTCTAAACATGTTAACAGCTCTCAGAATACTCGCAGCTCCTTTAGACTGTTACCAGCTCCTCAGCATCAATACCCACGCACCAACCCGGAAGTTCAGAAACCTTCTGCGGAATAACATTTATAGGGACAGCGCTCAAGTGACGTATTGAGAGGCCAACATCTGATTGGATACCTGAGGGGCGTGTATGTAAATAAGGTGATTTCCTTGACCTTTTCTGATTGGCTAGACACTATCAGCCAATCAAAAGAAACCCACCGTCAGACTATAAATAGGCCCAGTAGCAGGCAGTATAGTTCATTGTGCTGGTGACCCCAGGACATTGCTGCACGATGTCTGGTCGTGGCAAGCAAGGGGGTAAAGTGCGGGCTAAGGCGAAGTCTCGCTCTTCTAGAGCAGGCTTGCAATTTCCGGTGGGCAGGATTCATCGCTTACTGCGCAAGGGGAATTATGCTGAGCGCATTGGGGCGGCTGCTCCAGTATACTTGGCAGCAGTATTGGAGTATCTAACAGCTGAGATCTTGGAGTTAGCAGGTAATGCAGCTCGCGATAACAAGAAGACTCGCATTATTCCTCGCCATTTGCAACTGGCCATCCGTAATGATGAAGAGCTCAACAAGCTGCTGGGCGGTGTGACTATCGCTCAGGGTGGCGTCCTGCCTAACATCCAGTCTGTGCTCCTACCCAAGAAGTCCGAGACCCACCATCACAAAGTACAGAGCAAGTAACCGAAGTGGAGAAGAGCAGTGAGGAATCAACGCCTGATGAAAGGATAGCAACCAAAGGCTCTTTTCAGAGCCACTCAAATTATCAGCGAGGGCTGTACCTAGACTGTCCGGGTTTGTAAATTGAAGTTTTCCAACACTCCGGTTGCTTCCGTCCTGTCCGACTCTGCAACGCTATGAGCAAGCTTTTTGTGGGCCTCTGGACTGTAGCCAGCCCGGCTCCTCTGGCACTCTCCATGCAAGAATACTGGAGTGAATTGCCATGCTATTCTCCAGGGGATCTTCCCAACTCGGGTCTCCCACATGTCAGGCAAATTTTCCATCCTGGCCACCAGGAACGCCAAAAAAAAAAAAACTAGGCCGACGCTCCCTCCCCCAGGATTTTACACCTTCGTGCTAGGGCCACTGGGTACTTGGAAGTGGGCAGCGGGCAAGGCGGGTGCGTGGCGCCTCACAGGTAGACACTGCGACACCAACCACCGTGTTCTGGGTCTCTGCGTTACCAGCCGGTGAATCCGCTGTTCAGAGACTCCGCCGCCTCTGTCTGATAACCAACCCTCGTGAATCCCTCCACGCCTAACCTGTACAGAGCCGCCTCGCGCCCAGACGCCCTTTTCTCATCCCTATCCGCGTGGCCCCTCTCCCCACTTACATCCCAGGCACCCTTCCCACATCTCTGAGTGCAGATAGGGGCAACAGCGGGGGCACAACACAAGGAGGGAGAGAGCGCCTGACGGGTTGTCAAGAGGGAGAGTCTCAAGGCTTGGAGAGTGGGGGACAGGCTCCTTGCGACCAAACGGCAGGCCCAAGGCAGAGGACAACCAGCTGGGCAGATCCGTGCAGGGCCGGTGACGGGACGCCGTGCATGAGTGGATGGACGGCCCAGAGGAGGAGCCACCACCTCCATCACACGCAGCCCTCGAGGCACACTCACTGCGAAGGTGCCAGAAGCGAAGGTGTATAGGGGCGCCTCGGGAATGTAGGGGACTTAGATGTAGGGGAAAGTCGGTCAGAATAGAGTTGCCAGAGACAACGTCGTGGAATGTGGGGTGGGAGCTGAGATCAGCCTAGGCTGGCCAGACTGGGGGCTCAGCGGCGACTGGGCAGGGGAAGGAGAGAAGCCACTTTCCCACCTGACCCTTTCACACTGCACCCCACCTACGCTCCCTCCTTTCCCTACCAGAAAGACTATAATAGCAAATATCAGTTTCAAGTCAGTCACTCAGTCATGTCTGACTCTTTGCAACGTCATGGTCTGCACATGCCAGGCGTCCCTGCCCTTCACCATCTCTCAAAGCCTGCGCAAACCCATGCCCACTGACTCAGGGATGCCTTCCAACCATCTCGTCCTTTCTCATCCCCTTCTGCCCTCCATTTTCCCCAGCACAGGGTCTCTTCGCACCAGGTGACCAAAGTAGTATAGCCATAGCTTCAGCATCAGGCCTTCCAATGAATATTCAGGGTTGATTTCCATCTCCTTGCAGACCAACGGACTCTCAAGCATCTTCTCTCCAACAGTTCAAAGGCATCAGTTCTTCTGTGCTCAGCCTTTATGGTTCACCTGTCACATCCGTACGTGACTACTGAGAAAACCATAGCTTTGACTATGATGATGTGTGTGTGATGTGTGACGAAAAGTGATGTGTCTACTTTTGAATACATTGTCTAGGTTTGTCATAGCTTTTCTATCTATACTCAGGTGCTAGTGGTAAAGAATCCACCAGCCAATGCAAGAGACCTGGGTTCCGTCCCTGGGTCAGGAGGCTCCCAGAGAGAGAGAAATGGCAACCCATTTCAGTATTCTTCTGGATAGTTCCATGGACAGAGAGCCTGATGAGCGACAGTCTGTGATGTCACAAAGAGATATGACTGAGCTACTGAGCACACTAAACACGCAACTCCTCTTGAATACCTAGCCAGGATAAACCTAATACATTCTCACTCATGACCCCACCTGACTGTTCCAGACTTCAGAGGCCCCAGCCTGGAGAAAAGGGAGTTTCGATGACTTCTTTTGTGTGTGTGGTCATTTTCTTTACATTTTTAAGGCGCCTCGGGAATGTAGGGGACTTAGATGTAGGGGAAAGTCGGTCAGAATAGAGTTGCCAGAGACAACGTCGTGGAATGTGGGGTGGGAGCTGAGATCAGCCTAGGCTGGCCAGACTGGGGGCTCAGCGGCGACTGGGCAGGGGAAGGAGAGAAGCCACTTTCCCACCTGACCCTTTCATACTGCAACCCCACCTATGCTCCCTCCTTTCCCTACCAGAAAGACTATAATAGCAAATACCAGTTTCAAGTCAGTCACTCAGTCATGTCTGACTCTGCAACGTCATGGTCTGCACATGCCAGGCGTCCCTGCCCTTCACCATCTCTCAAAGCCTGCGCAAACCCATGCCCACTGACTCAGGGATGCCTTCCAACCATCTCGTCCTTTCTCATCCCCTTCTGCCCTCCATTTTCCCCAGCACAGGGTCTCTTCGCACCAGGTGGCCAAAGTAGTATAGCCACAGCTTCAGCATCAGGCCTTCCAATGAATATTCAGGGTTGATTTCCATCTCCTTGCAGACCAACGGACTCTCAAGCATCTTCTCTCCAACAGTTCAAAGGCATCAGTTCTTCTGTGCTCAGCCTTTATGGTTCACCTGTCACATCCGTACGTGACTACTGAGAAAACCATAGCTTTGACTATGATGATGTGTGTGTGATGTGTGACGAAAAGTGATGTGTCTACTTTTGAATACATTGTCTAGGTTTGTCATAGCTTTTCTATCTATACTCAGGTGCTAGTGGTAAAGAATCCACCAGCCAATGCAAGAGACCTGGGTTCCGTCCCTGGGTCAGGAGGCTCCCAGAGAGAGAGAAATGGCAACCCATTTCAGTATTCTTCTGGATAGTTCCATGGACAGAGAGCCTGATGAGCGACAGTCTGTGATGTCACAAAGAGATATGACTGAGCTACTGAGCACACTAAACACGCAACTCCTCTTGAATACCTAGCCAGGATAAACCTAATACATTCTCACTCATGACCCCACCTGACTGTTCCAGACTTCAGAGGCCCCAGCCTGGAGAAAAGGGAGTTTCGATGACTTCTTTTGTGTGTGTGGTCATTTTCTTTACATTTTTCCCCCTCTCATTTCTCCTCAGATACCTTTTGTTAGTCTTTAATCGACTAGAAACAGTTGCCAGTGAGAAAGAGAAGTAAACTATTCATAGGATAAATCTACATTTGTCCAGAAATTGTTCTCCTGCCTCATTTCTTGCAGGGTACTTTAGGCCCATATTTATTGGATTAGCCAAAAGCTTTGGCTTTGGGGCCAGCTCAGGACAAAGACTGCCTGATCGTCCCCAACAAAATGCATGGTATGAAAGACTAAATACGAGAGTTCAAGTCTTTCGAGATGCCCTCAAAAGGGCCCTCACTTGATCCTGCAATAAACCTTTCTCTGTTCCGGACATCTGCTCCAGACATCAACATTTTGGGGTTTCTGGCCTCACTGTGCATTAGAAACACAAAACTGAGTTTATCAGTGCTTTCTATAATCATCTATACTGATTAAAATCTCTCAGATGGAAGGGAGTAGGACCCAAGTGGTTTCAATCTCTTTTCTTTGGCACTTACCCTGCATGATATTCTCTAAACTTCCTGCATCTGTGGTTTGGTATCAGGTATTAATTTGGGAAATTTTTCAGTCATTGTTTTCAAACATTTCTTCTGTTCCTTTATCTCTTTCTTCTTCTGTTCCCATAACACGTATGTTACGCCATTTGTAGTTATCTCACAGTCCTTGAGTATTCTGTTTTTTTAAGTCTTCATTCTCTTTGCTTTCAGCTTTTGAAGTTTCTATTGGGATATCCTTAAGCTCAGAGATTCTTTTCTCATCTATGTCTCATCTACTAATAAACCCATCAGAAGCATTCATCTTTATTGTATTTTTCACGTCTAGTCAAACAGCTTTACTAGGCCCGACAGCAATGGCCCCTCCTCCCTCCTCGAGGTCTTGGCAGGATGGGGTCCTGGATGAGCGACAGGTCTGTGATGTCACAAAGAGATATGACTGAGCTACTGAGCACACTAAACACGCAACTCCTCTTGAATACCTAGCCAGGATAAACCTAATACATTCTCACTCATGACCCCACCTGACTGTTCCAGACTTCAGAGGCCCCAGCCTGGAGAAAAGGGAGTTTCGATGACTTCTTTTGTGTGTGTGGTCATTTTCTTTACATTTTTCCCCCTCTCATTTCTCCTCAGATACCTTTTGTTAGTCTTTAATCGACTAGAAACAGTTGCCAGTGAGAAAGAGAAGTAAACTATTCATAGGATAAATCTACATTTGTCCAGAAATTGTTCTCCTGCCTCATTTCTTGCAGGGTACTTTAGGCCCATATTTATTGGATTAGCCAAAAGCTTTGGCTTTGGGGCCAGCTCAGGACAAAGACTGCCTGATCGTCCCCAACAAAATGCATGGTATGAAAGACTAAATACGAGAGTTCAAGTCTTTCGAGATGCCCTCAAAAGGGCCCTCACTTGATCCTGCAATAAACCTTTCTCTGTTCCGGACATCTGCTCCAGACATCAACATTTTGGGGTTTCTGGCCTCACTGTGCATTAGAAACACAAAACTGAGTTTATCAGTGCTTTCTATAATCATCTATACTGATTAAAATCTCTCAGATGGAAGGGAGTAGGACCCAAGTGGTTTCAATCTCTTTTCTTTGGCACTTACCCTGCATGATATTCTCTAAACTTCCTGCATCTGTGGTTTGGTATCAGGTATTAATTTGGGAAATTTTTCAGTCATTGTTTTCAAACATTTCTTCTGTTCCTTTATCTCTTTCTTCTTCTGTTCCCATAACACGTATGTTACGCCATTTGTAGTTATCTCACAGTCCTTGAGTATTCTGTTTTTTTAAGTCTTCATTCTCTTTGCTTTCAGCTTTTGAAGTTTCTATTGGGATATCCTTAAGCTCAGAGATTCTTTTCTCATCTATGTCTCATCTACTAATAAACCCATCAGAAGCATTCATCTTTATTGTATTTTTTTCACAGTCTAGTCAAACAGCTTTACTAGGCCCCGACAGCAATGGCCCCTCCTCCCTCCTGCGAGGTCTTGGCAGGATGGGGTCCCTGGGCCAGTGAGGGAGCATGGATGGTCCAGTGCAAATGACAGTATTGAGTCAGGCCCTGAGTAGATGCCCAGGAGCCCTCCCGCCCTCCCTGCCCTGTGAGGAGCGACCAATGGTGGGAGGCAGGTGTGCAGGCTATGCTCCTGTCTGTAGGGCCCCAGCCCAGAGATTTCCTGGGTGGGCCTCAGCTGCACCTGTCAGGCGTGGGAGTTCAGGCTCCCATACACAGGGTGACATAAATAAAAACATAAACAGGGTCGTGTCTTCTCCTTCATTCCCTCCCTTTGTAGAAACACAAAGTCCTCCGAGCTTGGGCGTTTAGCCTTGAGGAGCTGGTTGGTCTGATGGAGCCACAGTGTTTGCTGGGGGCGGCAGGAAGCAGAAGTCATCCAAGCTGTGGTCCTGAGCGTGGCCCTCGACCAGGATGAACATGGGGCATCACTCTGTGACTGAGGGCCCTGGTCAGCTCTGAGCAAAGTGTCTCAAACTCCTTCCTGTCTCCAACACAGAAGCCCAGAGTACAGCTCGCGTCCATCTTGGCTAAGGCCATCTTGGGGGTGAGATGCAGCAGAATAATTCTAGGGGGAATGAAGCGTGGCTGACATCCACATGGACTGGCAGTAGAGATGGTCCAGGTAGAGCAGGAAGTTGGCCTTGTAGCTGATGAAGTACAGCAAGTGACTGGGCTTGCCCCTGTGACACTGAAGGCACAGCTCTGAATGCAGCAGCTCCTTTATGCAGGACACGTACCTGGGGTTGAGGTCCTCACCATCCAGCCACATGAGTACCAGGATGACCACAGACTTCCACTCAGCTGTAGGGTCGGGCCTGGCCACCAGTCGTGCCACATCCACCTTGTATACTGTGCAGTCCTGAGACATGTCCACCACCAGGTGGGTGAGCCTTGAGCAGATCTCTACAGCTTTCCTGAGTATGTGCGCCACCAGGGATGGCCCTGCCTTCTGGTCACCAGTCGCCTGCCTTCTGACCTGAACCCTGGCCCAGCTCCACCAGCCGGTGTAGGCCAAAGAGGGCTCAGGGGTGATCAGTAAAACTAGGACACGATCTGTCAATGCCAGCACTCCTGCTCCAGCTCAGGGGCCTGGACCCAGCATGGAGGCATCCTCCCAGCAGGGACTCCCAAGCCTGGGTCCCTGGTCCCATCTCAAGTGGCCTCACTGGGGCCTCCAGATTTGGAGCTATAAGGCAGCGCCCCGCGACCCCCACCACTGCCTGCCTTATGGCAGGGCCTAGGCATTCTTTATTTTTGTTACAGTGTTTTTGATCTGTAGCATTTGTTTTTGTTTCTTGTGGAGGCCCTTGTGCAGGAGGCAGAAGGAGAGGAGAATAAAGTTTAATAGAGTAGGAGAGACTGTTAGAACAGCAGATAGGCTCAAGGGAGAACCAACCTTGAACAGGGGTCTTTGATCCATTTTTATAGTTAGGGTCCAAGGAGTGGCATAGGGTCATTTCCTAATTGGATGGTGTACTGGGTGGGGAAAGAGTAATGGTTACATCATGTGGGAAGGAAGGACAAGAAGGATCTGGTTTATCTGTTCCTGCATTCCAAGACCCTCCTTGTTTGCCTTGTTCTTGGGACACCACAGATTTTTCTTGGGATTTCCATCTCTCTGCTTACATTACCTATCTGGTTTTGCTCGTGTCTGCTTCATCTATTAGCATATGAATCATAGTTTTAAATTTCTGAGTCTGATAATTCCAACATTCCTGCCCTCTCTGGTTCTAATGATTCGATGCTGGTTCTGTCTCTTCAAATCGTCTCTTTTTTTGATGTTTGGTATGCTTTGTTATTTTTTCCACGGAAGACAGTATTTTCCGTGGAGGGTGCTGGGCCAGGGGAAGGTTCAGGCAGGCCTAATGCAAGCGATAGTTCAGGTGGTAATGGAGTGATGGGGAGCTAATGAAGTTTCCCTCTTAGGCATGCCTCCTGCTTTGTGGCCTGGAGCTGGCGAGCAGAGGGTGGTTAACCTGGTAAAAGGGACTGCTGTAGGTAAGTCTGTAGGAATGTGGCAGTGGAAGAGGGGACGCATTCTGTAGTCCAGGGATCCGGTTCAGTCTGCTGCTGAGCGTAGGCCTCTGGAGTGTGAACTTCACGAGAGAGTCTCTCTTCTTCCCCCTGCCCCACCTAGAGTTGGGTATTTCCCTTCCCCCAAGTCACTTAGCCTCTGCTAATATTCAGCAGGTGAGGTTCTGGCTAACCAGTTTAACCTGCGTATAGGCTTTTAAGAAGAACTAGGAAAAGGGGGAGGGTTAGTTTCGGCTAAGTCCCATCTCAAGTGGCCTCACTGGGGCCTCCAGATTTGGAGCTATAAGGCAGCGCCCCGCGACCACCACCACTGCCTGCCTTATGGCAGGGCCTAGGCATTCTTTATTTTTGTTACAGTGTTTTGATCTGTAGCATTTGTTTTTGTTTCTTGTGGAGGCCCTTGTGCAGGAGGCAGAAGGAGAGGAGAATAAAGTTTAATAGAGTAGGAGAGACTGTTAGAACAGCAGATAGGCTCAAGGGAGAACCAACCTTGAACAGGGGTCTTTGATCCATTTTTATAGTTAGGGTCCAAGGAGTGGCATAGGGTCATTTCCTAATTGGATGGTGTACTGGGTGGGGAAAGAGTAATGGTTACATCATGTGGGAAGGAAGGACAAGAAGGATCTGGTTTATCTGTTCCTGCATTCCAAGACCCTCCTTGTTTGCCTTGTTCTTGGGACACCACAGATTTTTCTTGGGATTTCCATCTCTCTGCTTACATTACCTATCTGGTTTTGCTCGTGTCTGCTTCATCTATTAGCATATGAATCATAGTTTTAAATTTCTGAGTCTGATAATTCCAACATTCCTGCCCTCTCTGGTTCTAATGATTCGATGCTGGTTCTGTCTCTTCAAATCGTCTCTTTTTTTGATGTTTGGTATGCTTTGTTATTTTTTCCACGGAAGACAGTATTTTCCGTGGAGGGTGCTGGGCCAGGGGAAGGTTCAGGCAGGCCTAATGCAAGCGATAGTTCAGGTGGTAATGGAGTGATGGGGAGCTAATGAAGTTTCCCTCTTAGGCATGCCTCCTGCTTTGTGGCCTGGAGCTGGCGAGCAGAGGGTGGTTAACCTGGTAAAAGGGACTGCTGTAGGTAAGTCTGTAGGAATGTGGCAGTGGAAGAGGGGACGCATTCTGTAGTCCAGGGATCCGGTTCAGTCTGCTGCTGAGCGTAGGCCTCTGGAGTGTGAACTTCACGAGAGAGTCTCTCTTCTTCCCCCTGCCCCACCTAGAGTTGGGTATTTCCCTTCCCCCAAGTCACTTAGCCTCTGCTAATATTCAGCAGGTGAGGTTCTGGCTAACCAGTTTAACCTGCGTATAGGCTTTTTAAGAAGAACAAAGTATTCTGGGATATTTCAAAATGGCTTTTTCTCTGTTAGTCGGCTGGCAGCAGGAGAGTTCTCCCCCATGTTTTCTGAGGCAATCTAGTCAGACTCCTGGAGGTAAAGCTCCCAGTATGACTGGATCCCTGTGGAGTTTTAACTCTCAGACTTGTCTGTGTGGAGCCTCCTGCCGTTGTCTGTTCCTGGTTTCCTGCCCTGCGCTGTTCCCAAAGGTAACTCCTTATATTTGCCTCTCTCTATTCTTGGCAGCAGTGGTTTGCTCTGAGTTCTCACCTTGGTTATGGTTAGAGTTGTTCCATTTTTGTCTGTTTGATTTTTTGCTTGTTTGAATGGGACTATGGCTTTCTGGCTTCTTACTTGGGGAACCAGACAGCACCCCCCATGACCCTACTACCCAGTTAAAGCAGAGAGCTGCCTGAATAGGCCTAAGGAGATAAAAAAAAAAAAAAAAAGACTTACGGATGTGTGCAAGAGGGGACAGGGGTGGAGAAAATTACCTAAATTGAGTATATATTACAATGTGTGTCTTTAGTCATCATAGAACTCATAGGCTGTATTTTACTGCTAGACAGTCCCTTTTCCTGATCATCAGACACTCTTTTGTGAAACATTCAGGGTCATTTAGAAAAGTCAAACTGCACCAGAGGCAACTGGGCCACCTAGACAAGGGATCAGCAAACTTTTTCAGTAAACATGAAAAGATGTTCAACACCACTACATGAGGGGAATGCACATCAAAACAACAATGAGATATCGCCTAACACTTGTCAGCATTTCTGTCTGTCAAAAAGACAAGAAATGGCAAATATTGGAGAGGACATGGAGAAAAGGGAACCTTCATACACAGCTAACAGTGAAACCATGCACTTCTGAATTTGAACACAGGTGTCAGGACTCAAACTCAGCTGACACCCAGCTTGGGGCTTGAAAGTAAGGTCTTTTCATTAGAATCACTGACCAGGTGTCTGTACTGACTAAGGCTCAATTACGAGTCTCAACCCAGAAGGAATTTGAGTTTCGTAACACCTACTCCGTCATAACTACTCATCTCCCCTGGTACAAGCATGAAAATAGTCATTTACAATCTAAATGAATGTGACCAGAGAGGGCCCAGGTGTGGCTGGATTTGGCCCAGGGTTGTAGTTTGTTCACTCCACCGTGTCCTGCCCCTCCGGCCACTGTGACTGGCTCAGGGATAGTATGTGTAATCCACTCCAGACCAATCAATCAGAATATTCCCTGGAACTTTTCTGTTGAAGCTACAGAAAAGTTGTCCTTGCAGTTGATTGTGAAGATGAGGATCTGAAACTGCTAAGAACCATCATTGCCTGATAGAAAGTTTGTCTGAGAAATGGAGAAGAGAGAAAGAATGAGAAAATTACTGGTGTTTCAAGAACCCCTAATCCCAGTCAAGATCCACATCTTCCTTTATGATGTATAGTTCTGTGCCCACCATTTCGTGGAAGCTAGTTGTGGGGAGGGGTTGCACAGTTCTTGAGGCATGAGCCTACTGGGTTCCCCTCTCCTCCAGCTGAGAATAAAAAGCGCCTTTTTATTTCCTCCAAACTCTGGCCCTGTTTCGTGTTTGTTTTTGCTTCATTTGGCTTCGATGGGCAGAGAAGGCCAAGATTTTGGCCGGCAGCAATTTTAGAGGCTCCTCCAGGATGTGGTCGTGGACAGGCAGCCCCGCAAGGCTCCTTGGCTTACGGATGGCTGGGGACTTTTGTTGTAGGGCTGTGCCCGCGGTCACACCCGACCCACCTGCTGACTTGGCTAGGAAACTCAGACTGTGGTGGAGAACCAGAAAGAGGTTGCCCTTTACAGCTGCCAAGGCCCCTTTTGCCTTGAGGACTCTTTTTCTTCAGAATTTTGGTACATCCCACGAGCTGCACCACGAGGCCTCTTGATGTCTTGCATTTGGGATTCCTCCTGTAAAGGAGGATCCTGTTGGTAAGGCACCGCTTTGGAGAAGAGCTACAGGCTTAGTGGGACTTGGAAGTCACATCTGATGCAGTTTTGTCTGTTGGTGTTTGCATTTGGGGCACTCCTATGACATTTGCTTTGTTTTCTGGTGACTTCCTGCTGGCATGGTTTGGTTGGTCTGTCTTGAGTTTCGTAACACCTACTCCGTCATAACTACTCATCTCCCTGGTACAAGCATGAAAATAGTCATTTACAATCTAAATGAATGTGACCAGAGAGGCCCAGGTGTGGCTGGATTTGGCCCAGGGTTGTAGTTTGTTCACTCCACCGTGTCCTGCCCCTCCGGCCAC
This sequence comes from Tragulus kanchil, assembly GCA_022376925.1. NCBI lineage: Eukaryota > Metazoa > Chordata > Mammalia > Artiodactyla > Tragulidae > Tragulus > Tragulus kanchil. Next base: position 24,879,451 of record JAIOJX010000005.1, on the reverse strand, counting down.
TGTGACTGGCTCAGGGATAGTATGTGTAATCCACTCCAGACCAATCAATCAGAATATTCCCTGGAACTTTTCTGTTGAAGCTACAGAAAAGTTGTCCTTGCAGTTGATTGTGAAGATGAGGATCTGAAACTGCTAAGAACCATCATTGCCTGATAGAAAGTTTGTCTGAGAAATGGAGAAGAGAGAAAGAATGAGAAAATTACTGGTGTTTCAAGAACCCCTAATCCCAGTCAAGATCCACATCTTCCTTTATGATGTATAGTTCTGTGCCCACCATTTCGTGGAAGCTAGTTGTGGGGAGGGGTTGCACAGTTCTTGAGGCATGAGCCTACTGGGTTCCCCTCTCCTCCAGCTGAGAATAAAAAGCGCCTTTTTATTTCCTCCAAACTCTGGCCCTGTTTCGTGTTTGTTTTTGCTTCATTTGGCTTCGATGGGCAGAGAAGGCCAAGATTTTGGCCGGCAGCAATTTTAGAGGCTCCTCCAGGATGTGGTCGTGGACAGGCAGCCCCGCAAGGCTCCTTGGCTTACGGATGGCTGGGGACTTTTGTTGTAGGCTGTGCCCGCGGTCACACCCGACCCACCTGCTGACTTGGCTAGGAAACTCAGACTGTGGTGGAGAACCAGAAAGAGGTTGCCCTTTACAGCTGCCAAGGCCCCTTTGCCTTGAGGACTTTTTTTCTTCAGAATTTTGGTACATCCCACGAGCTGCACCACGAGGCCTCTTGATGTCTTGCATTTGGGATTCCTCCTGTAAAGGAGGATCCTGTTGGTAAGGCACCGCTTTGGAGAAGAGCTACAGGCTTAGTGGGACTTGGAAGTCACATCTGATGCAGTTTTGTCTGTTGGTGTTTGCATTTGGGGCACTCCTATGACATTTGCTTTGTTTTCTGGTGACTTCCTGCTGGCATGGTTTGGTTGGTCTGTCTTGATTTGAATACACAAGCATCTGGTACTAACAGCTCAAGCTGCAAATGGCAAGCACTCCCTCTAAAGTTCCATCTCAGAGTCCCCTAGGAAAATTCCTAAGTGACTGGTCAGCCTATAATTATGACAAGTGTTTACTTAATTGAAAGTTAAAGGTGATCCCATTAAAAAATTTTTTTGGAAATTTATTTCCAGGGAGCTGATGAGGCAAAAAAAAAAAAAAAACAAAACCTGGCTTAGTGACTTTAAACAAAGACCTCCTGGGGGAAACTTACATTTCTATGTGTTTTTGAGATGTAGATGTTCTGTCTGATCTTCCTAAGCTGTTCTGTGTGTTTGTTTGTTCATGTTAGGTCTATGAGAGGTCCTTTTATAATTTATTGGTGGCCAAACTGTGGATCCTTCTAAAATCAGAGAAACTAACAAATTATTAAAGCTAGAGCACTCTCATTGTAAGCAACTGTTTTGGGGATATTTCCCTGGTGACTCAGACCATAAAGAATCTGCCTGCAATGTAGAGACCCAGGTTCAGGCACTGGGTTAGGAAGATCCCCTGGGGAAGGAAATGGCACCTTACTCCAGTATTCTTACCTGGAGAATTCCATGGACTGTACTGTCCATTCAGTCCATGGGGTTGCAAAGAGTCAGACACGACTGAGAACCTAACAGACACACATAGATAGAGTCTGATAGTGGTCTTACTCTGAGCCCCCTTTGTACTAATTAAAACTTCTCTGGCATTCTTGGGTTTACCTGTCCCTTTCTCTCATTGCATCATGACTCCAGTGACAAAGCTGCCTTAAGCCTTGGGTCAAGGCCAGAAGGAGAGGAGCCTCCATGCTTTCAACAACAAAAATTCTAATACATTTTAATAGATCAACATATATGTTTTACAAGTGAGTTTGTACCTGCTCTGTTACTTACTAGCTTGGAGATGCCAGGTTGTTTAATTATCCTCTCTGAGCCCAATTATTCTAATTTGTAAAATAGAAAAATAATTTACCTTCCTTACAGCTCTCTCCTCTGTTCTAAAATCAGTTCCAACTTTAGCAAATTGGTTCCCTGTTTTAGCTGCTTCCAACCAAGAGTAAAGCCCCGTTATCCCTAGGACTGCATTATCCCTGGACTAATGCAGACCTAATGGGGAACCTGGGAAGACTTGTTACTATTTCAAGTTTACGAATAGGGACCAGTTTTAAGAGACGTGAATTACATGTGGGTAGAATAAGTGTGGTGACTGTGTTAGGGAGGCAGAAAATAGCTCCCTAAAACCCTCTTGAGTTCCTATGGCTGGACCAGCAGTAAAATTAACACAGGTCAGGTTAACAGGAGAAAAGAAATTTTAGTTCATGCACGAAGTTCTCAAAGAAATAGGAGGAAGCTCTGTAACCCGGGGGTTTTTTCTGTCTGATCTTCCTAAGCTGTTCTGTGTGTTTGTTTGTTCATGTTAGGTCTATGAGAGGTCCTTTTATAATTTATTGGTGGCCAAACTGTGGATCCTTCTAAAATCAGAGAAACTAACAAATTATTAAAGCTAGAGCACTCTCATTGTAAGCAACTGTTTTGGGGATATTTCCCTGGTGACTCAGACCATAAAGAATCTGCCTGCAATGTAGAGACCCAGGTTCAGGCACTGGGTTAGGAAGATCCCCTGGGGAAGGAAATGGCACCTTACTCCAGTATTCTTACCTGGAGAATTCCATGGACTGTACTGTCCATTCAGTCCATGGGGTTGCAAAGAGTCAGACACGACTGAGAACCTAACAGACACACATAGATAGAGTCTGATAGTGGTCTTACTCTGAGCCCCCTTTGTACTAATTAAAACTTCTCTGGCATTCTTGGGTTTACCTGTCCCTTTCTCTCATTGCATCATGACTCCAGTGACAAAGCTGCCTTAAGCCTTGGGTCAAGGCCAGAAGGAGAGGAGCCTCCATGCTTTCAACAACAAAAATTCTAATACATTTTAATAGATCAACATATATGTTTTACAAGTGAGTTTGTACCTGCTCTGTTACTTACTAGCTTGGAGATGCCAGGTTGTTTAATTATCCTCTCTGAGCCCAATTATTCTAATTTGTAAAATAGAAAAATAATTTACCTTCCTTACAGCTCTCTCCTCTGTTCTAAAATCAGTTCCAACTTTAGCAAATTGGTTCCCTGTTTTAGCTGCTTCCAACCAAGAGTAAAGCCCCGTTATCCCTAGGACTGCATTATCCCTGGACTAATGCAGACCTAATGGGGAACCTGGGAAGACTTGTTACTATTTCAAGTTTACGAATAGGGACCAGTTTTAAGAGACGTGAATTACATGTGGGTAGAATAAGTGTGGTGACTGTGTTAGGGAGGCAGAAAATAGCTCCCCTAAAACCCTCTTGAGTTCCTATGGCTGGACCAGCAGTAAAATTAACACAGGTCAGGTTAACAGGAGAAAAAGAAATTTTAGTTCATGCACACGAAGTTCTCAAAGAAATAGGAGCTAAGAAGTGGCCAAAGCAAGCAGCTGCTTAATTTTTTAGACAAAGAATACATGGAATCGACAGGGCAAAGAAACCAGGTTTGGGTTCTTAAATATAAGGAATGCAAGCAAAGTTTGTGATAAAGAAGCAACAAGGTTTGTTTATAGAGGCTTCTCACCCATACATAAAAGAGGTATTATACGGTATTTGTCTTTCTCTTTCTGATTTACTGAGCTTAGTATGATAATCTCTAGGTCCACTTATGTTGCTACAAATGGCATTATTTCATTCTTTTTATGGTTGAGTAGTATTCCATTGTGTGTGTGTGTGTATGTATATATATCACATCTTTATCTATTCATCTGTCAATGCACATTTAGGTTGTTTCCATGTCTTGACCATTGGAAATAATGCTGCTATGAACATAGGGGTACATGTATCTTCTTGAATTATAGTTTTGTCTGGGTATATGCCCAGCAATGGGATTGCTGGGTCATATAGCAACTCTATTTTTAGTTTTTTGAGGAATCTTTATATTTCATAGTGACTGCACCAATTTACATTCTCACCAACAGTGTAGGAGGGTTCCCTTTTCTCCACACCCTCTCCAATCTTTACGTGTAGGCTTTTTTATGGTGACCATCTTGGACTGGTGTGAGGTGGTACCTCATTGTAGTTTTGACTTGCACTTCTCTAATAATTAACAATGTTGACCACCTTGTCATGTGCTTATTGGCCATCTGTATGTCATCTTTGGAGAAGTATTGGTTTAGGTCTTCTGCCCATTTTTGGATTGTGTTATTGGTTTTTTGTTGTTGTTGAGTTGTATGTTTTTTGAATCTTGTTGATTTTTCCCGTGAATTACCATGCAGACCTAATGGGAACCTGGGAAGACTTGTTACTATTTCAAGTTTACGAATAGGGACCAGTTTTAAGAGACGTGAATTACATGTGGGTAGAATAAGTGTGGTGACTGTGTTAGGGAGGCAGAAAATAGCTCCCCTAAAACCCTCTTGAGTTCCTATGGCTGGACCAGCAGTAAAATTAACACAGGTCAGGTTAACAGGAGAAAAAGAAATTTTAGTTCATGCACACGAAGTTCTCAAAGAAATAGGAGCTAAGAAGTGGCCAAAGCAAGCAGCTGCTTAATTTTTTAGACAAAGAATACATGGAATCGACAGGGCAAAGAAACCAGGTTTGGGTTCTTAAATATAAGGAATGCAAGCAAAGTTTGTGATAAAGAAGCAACAAGGTTTGTTTATAGAGGCTTCTCACCCATACATAAAAGAGGTATTATACGGTATTTGTCTTTCTCTTTCTGATTTACTGAGCTTAGTATGATAATCTCTAGGTCCACTTATGTTGCTACAAATGGCATTATTTCATTCTTTTTTTATGGTTGAGTAGTATTCCATTGTGTGTGTGTGTGTATGTATATATATCACATCTTTATCTATTCATCTGTCAATGCACATTTAGGTTGTTTCCATGTCTTGACCATTGGAAATAATGCTGCTATGAACATAGGGGTACATGTATCTTCTTGAATTATAGTTTTGTCTGGGTATATGCCCAGCAATGGGATTGCTGGGTCATATAGCAACTCTATTTTTAGTTTTTTGAGGAATCTTTATATTTCATAGTGACTGCACCAATTTACATTCTCACCAACAGTGTAGGAGGGTTCCCTTTTCTCCACACCCTCTCCAATCTTTACGTGTAGGCTTTTTTATGGTGACCATCTTGGACTGGTGTGAGGTGGTACCTCATTGTAGTTTTGACTTGCACTTCTCTAATAATTAACAATGTTGACCACCTTGTCATGTGCTTATTGGCCATCTGTATGTCATCTTTGGAGAAGTATTGGTTTAGGTCTTCTGCCCATTTTTGGATTGTGTTATTGGTTTTTTGTTGTTGTTGAGTTGTATAACCTTGTTTCTATACTTTGGAAATGAAGCTCTTGTTGATTGCACCATTTGCAGATATTTTCTCCCAATCTGAAGGTTGTCTTTTCATTTTGTTTGCAGTTTCCCTTGCTATGCAAAACCTTCTAAGTTTGATTAGATCACATTTGTTTGTTATTGCTTTTATTTCTGTTGCCTTGGGAGACTGATTAAGAAAATGTTGGGGGGTTTTCCCGGTGATCCAGTGGGTAAAGAGTCTGCCTTGCACTACAAGGGGCATGGGTTTGATCCCTGGCAGGGGAAGATCCCACATGCAACAGAGAGGCTGGACCGGTGTGTCCAATTACAAACCAGCGCTCTGGAGCACATGTACCCAGAGCCCGTGCTCTGCTACTGGAGAGGCCATTGCAATGGGAAGCCCACACAGGCCAAAGAACAAAGATGGATGAAAATAAATAAATGAAAGACCAATAAGAAAGTGGCCAAAAATTTTTTAAAAAATGCTTAAAATGTTGGTACAATTCATGCCAGAGAATGTTTTGGTTCTCTTCTAGGAGTTTCATGGTGTCTTATATTTAGATCTGTAAACCATGTTGGTGTGTGATGTTAGGGTGTGTTCTAACTTCACTGGTTTACATGCAGCTGTTCAACTTTCCCAACACCACTTGCTGAAGAAACTTGTCTTTTCCCCATTCTATATTCTTGCCTCCTTTTCCAAAGATTGTCAGTAGTGTGTGAGTTTATTCCTCGGCACTCTTATTTTGTTCCATTGATCAGTTTGTCTGTTTTTGTGCCAATGCCATTCTCTTTTAATTACTGTAGCCTTACAGTATTGTCTGAAGTTTGGGAGGGTTGTGCCTCCTGCTTTGTTCTTTTCCTCAGGATTGCTTTCGTAATTATGGTCTTCTATGGCTTCATATAAATTTTAGCATTATTCTATTTCTGTGAAAAATGTCTTGGCAATTTAGTAGGGATCACATTAAATCTTTACGTGTAGGCTTTTATGGTGACCATCTTGGACTGGTGTGAGGTGGTACCTCATTGTAGTTTTGACTTGCACTTCTCTAATAATTAACAATGTTGACCACCTTGTCATGTGCTTATTGGCCATCTGTATGTCATCTTTGGAGAAGTATTGGTTTAGGTCTTCTGCCCATTTTTGGATTGTGTTATTGGTTTTTTGTTGTTGTTGAGTTGTATAACCTTGTTTCTATACTTTGGAAATGAAGCTCTTGTTGATTGCACCATTTGCAGATATTTTCTCCCAATCTGAAGGTTGTCTTTTCATTTTGTTTGCAGTTTCCCTTGCTATGCAAAACCTTCTAAGTTTGATTAGATCACATTTGTTTGTTATTGCTTTTATTTCTGTTGCCTTGGGAGACTGATTAAGAAAATGTTGGGGGTTTCCCTGGTGATCCAGTGGGTAAAGAGTCTGCCTTGCACTACAAGGGGCATGGGTTTGATCCCTGGCAGGGGAAGATCCCACATGCAACAGAGAGGCTGGACCGGTGTGTCCAATTACAAACCAGCGGTCTGGAACGCATGTACCCAGAGCCCGTGCTCTGCTACTGGAGAGGCCATTGCAATGGAAAGCCCACACAGGCCAAAGAACAAAGATGGATGAAAATAAATAAATGAAAGACCAATAAGAAAGTGGCCAAAAATTTTTTAAAAAATGCTTAAAATGTTGGTACAATTCATGCCAGAGAATGTTTTGGTTCTCTTCTAGGAGTTTCATGGTGTCTTATATTTAGATCTGTAAACCATGTTGGTGTGTGATGTTAGGGTGTGTTCTAACTTCACTGGTTTACATGCAGCTGTTCAACTTTCCCAACACCACTTGCTGAAGAAACTTGTCTTTTCCCCATTCTATATTCTTGCCTCCTTTTCCAAAGATTGTCAGTAGTGTGTGAGTTTATTCCTCGGCACTCTTATTTTGTTCCATTGATCAGTTTGTCTGTTTTTGTGCCAATGCCATTCTCTTTTAATTACTGTAGCCTTACAGTATTGTCTGAAGTTTGGGAGGGTTGTGCCTCCTGCTTTGTTCTTTTTCCTCAGGATTGCTTTCGTAATTATGGTCTTCTATGGCTTCATATAAATTTTAGCATTATTCTATTTCTGTGAAAAATGTCTTGGCAATTTAGTAGGGATCACATTAAATCTGTAGATTACTTTGAATAGTAATGGCCATTTTAGCAATATTCTTCCAATCCAAGAGCATGGGATATCTTTGCATTTCTTTGAATCATCTTTAATTTCCTCAATGCTTTGTAATCCTCAATGTACATTTTTCACCCCCTTGATCAGGTTTATTCCTAAGTATTTTGGGTGCATTTTTAGAAGGAATTCTTTTTTATATTCCCTTTCTGATATTTCATTGTTGATGTTAAGAAATGCAACTGGGGACCTCCCTGGTGGTCCAGTGGGTAAGGACGCCGCCTTGCAGTGCAAGGGGCGCCGGTTCGATCCCTGGCCTGGGAAGATCCCACGTGCCGCGGAGCGGCTGGACCAATATGTCCAATTACCGAGTCGGAGCTCTGGGGTGCATGCGCCCAGAGTCGGCGCTCTGCGACAACAGAGGCCACTGCGATGGGAGGCCCACACGGGCCAAAGAACAAAGATGGATGAAAATAGACAAATGAAAGACCAATAGAAGTAGCCCACCTGCTCCCCTCCCTCCCGACCCCACCCCCCCCAAAAAAATAAATAAATAAATAAATCTTTGGGGGAAAAAAAAAGAAATGCAACTGATTTCTGTATGTTAATCTTGTATCTACCACATCTCCTTAAGCCTGTTGATGGACAGGTAGCTTCCATGTTTGGCTTTTGTAAATAATGAATGACAGAGTGTTTTAAGCTTTATTATTTAAGATGGTGATGAAACAGACCTCTCCTTTTTCTCCTCCCTGTTACTGTCTCGCCACCTAATGTTTGTGCATAGCCTCACAGTTTAGAAAATGTTTTCATGTACATTAGTTCAGTCACACAGCCTTTTCACCAACGATGTAAGGTACGTAGTTTTATTACTATTATTTCCATTTAACAGGTGAGAAGGCTGGACATGAGTATCCATAGATATGCATGAGTACCCATAGATGATATGCATGAGTACCCATAGCACATGAGAACTTAACCAGCTTTCCTGATACCAAGCTCAGTTACTTTTCTTCTCATTTGTTAGGTTTGTTTCTCTACTGCGTGTCCTTTCTGACTTTAAGGTCCTAGCAGTTTATTCACATTGGATGCATTTGTTTGGTCTAGATGGCCTACACTTGCCCTGTCATATATAACAGACAGGACTCATGAAGCCATTTAGTTGATAAAAACAGTTTTCAGCTTTGAATCATCTTTGGACCAGTGATTGTTACCAAGTGATTTTAAATGATAATATCTATAATTAAAATACAAAATGAAATCATTTGCTTACTCTTCCTTGATAGCAGATGTTTCTATGATGTTGGTTGCTCTGTTCACTTGCAAGCTATTGTTTTCATCAATACTGGTATTTTATCATTCTACAACCATAAGCAAGGGGCGGAGGAGAGAGAGACACACAGATATCAAAACATGTTTGTTTTTATATTGTCAAGTACGTTTTTTTCCCTTAAGTTATTTTTTGGGGAAGTGAGGGAATTAGAAAATTTTTTTCTAATTCTGTCTTAGTAGGAGTCAAAACTGGTAAGGATTTTTCTCCTAACGTCTTCATGTTTTTTCAGGACTATTAGATTAAATGAGAATATTTACCCAACTCTTTTCCTTTAGAATATTGTAACATGAGAAACATGTCATGAGATTGTCTCCCTTAAAAATGTACCCATCTGATTAATTTTGAGTAATAGGTCAATTCACATATTCTCTTACATTAATGTGCAATGGGTCAGGCCTGGCACAACAGTCGCAGGGAAATTAGACCAGAGGGTGACAGGGAAAGAGAAGTCAGGGATCTGGTCTGGAATCACCTGCCTACCAGTCCCCTTCCTCACTAGTAACTTTCTGTTGGCTCCTGGCCAGAAATAAAATCTCTTTAGACTTATATGTTAATTTAAATATAATAGTTGGGGCTTCCCCTGGTGGTCCAGTGGGTGGGGACACCGCCTTGCAGTGCAAGGGGCGCCGGTTCGATCCCTGGCCTGGGAGGATCCCACGTGCCGCGGAGCGGCTGGACTGATGTGTCCAATTACCGAGCTGGAGCTCTGGAGCGCATGCGCCCAGAGCCGGTGCTCTCTGACAACAGATGCCACCGCCGGTGGGAGGCCCACAGGAGCCACAGAACAAAGATGGATGAAACTAGACAAATGAAAGACCAGTGAAAGTGGCCCGCCCACCCTCCTCCCTCCCCCACCCGACCCCCCCCCAAAATAAATAAATAAATGTTTTACAAAAATAAATAAATAATAAATATAATAGTTGTGTAAAATGACTTAACCTACATATTCACAAGAATATTGGGAAAGAAAATTAGGAAACCAATTCCTGCTTTTCATCCAGTGTGGAAGCTTACTATGTATTCTTACTAAAGACAAATAGGGGGATTGATGGCGTTAATAATATTAGATTTGTTTTAATGTATTTGATCTTTTTTTTCCTTCAGTTTTCAAAACAACAGACTAAATTCTCTTTAACTCAGGCTATGGTAAAAAGTCAGACCATTCAAATCTACTGCAGCTGGCAGTGGGCCAGACTGAAGAGGCGAGCGGCAGGAATGCAGTGTAAATAAATGGGGCCTGCTGAAAGAGAGCCTGTGGGGGAATTCCTGGGTAAAGAGTTTGAACCCTGTCTTCCTCACTCAGGGATTATGGCAGGTAGGTCACAAAAATGACTCCAAGTCTTCTCCCCTTGAATCTATGCCCTTACCAGGTAAATTACCAGGTAATTTTATAGTTCCCTTTTCCTCTCGGTCCTGGTCTTTGATTCTGAGCTTTGCTTTGGTCAATGAAACGTTAGCAAACACCACTCTGTAAGAAGCTTCAACAGTGCCTGCTCCTCTGCCATGAGGATAATACGGCCAAACTAGCCTCCTAGAGAATAAGACCCTCAGAGCTGAACTGAGTTGACCCAGTTGCCCAAACTGAGGCCAGACTCTATCAGCCAGTCAATCCCAGGATATCTGAGCCAGCCTAGTCACAATCAGCTGATATTATTGTTATGCTATTGAGATTCTGTGATTGTTTCAAAGGAAATGTTAACTGAAACAGTCTCATGCCAGGTTTTTACCTGGGCTGAAACCCCACGTGCAGCCCCGGAGCGGCTGGACTGATGTGTCCAATTACCGAGCTGGAGCTCTGGAGCGCATGCGCCCAGAGCCGGTGCTCTCTGACAACAGATGCCACCGCCGGTGGGAGGCCCACAGGAGCCACAGAACAAAGATGGATGAAACTAGACAAATGAAAGACCAGTGCAAGTGGCCCGCCCACCCTCCTCCCTCCCCCACCCTCCTCCCTCCCCCACCCGCCAAAATAAATAAATAAATGTTTTACAAAAATAAATAAATAATAAATATAATAGTTGTGTAAAATGACTTAACCTACATATTCACAAGAATATTGGGAAAGAAAATTAGGAAACCAATTCCTGCTTTTCATCCAGTGTGGAAGCTTACTATGTATTCTTACTAAAGACAAATAGGGGGATTGATGGCGTTAATAATATTAGATTTGTTTTAATGTATTTGATCTTTTTTTTCCTTCAGTTTTCAAAACAACAGACTAAATTCTCTTTAACTCAGGCTATGGTAAAAAGTCAGACCATTCAAATCTACTGCAGCTGGCAGTGGGCCAGACTGAAGAGGCGAGCGGCAGGAATGCAGTGTAAATAAATGGGGCCTGCTGAAAGAGAGCCTGTGGGGCAATTCCTGGGTAAAGAGTTTGAACCCTGTCTTCCTCACTCAGGGATTATGGCAGGTAGGTCACAAAAATGACTCCAAGTCTTCTCCCCTTGAATCTATGCCCTTACCAGGTAAATTACCAGGTAATTTTATAGTTCCCTTTTCCTCTCGGTCCTGGTCTTTGATTCTGAGCTTTGCTTTGGTCAATGAAATGTTAGCAAACACCACTCTGTAAGAAGCTTCAACAGTGCCTGCTCCCTCTGCCATGAGGATAATACGGCCAAACTAGCCTCCTAGAGAATAAGACCCTCAGAGCTGAACTGAGTTGACCCAGTTGCCCAAACTGAGGCCAGACTCTATCAGCCAGTCAATCCCAGGATATCTGAGCCAGCCTAGTCACAATCAGCTGATATTATTGTTATGCTATTGAGATTCTGTGATTGTTTCAAAGGAAATGTTAACTGATACAGTCTCTATCCCCGCCAGGTTTTCTACCTGGGCTGAAACCTAGTGGTACTGGTGACAGGGAGAATTAACTTGGAGTTTATCCAGAATACCAATTAGTAGTAGTGGCAATTCAGCCAGGGATTTATAATCTAGCCAGGGTGGTTTTCAATGAAACACTCTCCCATGTGACTAGATGTGTGTTGACCACATTTCTATTGTCAAGTTTTGGTTTCATCCTGTGGCTGAGAAATGTTGTTCTTTTTTTCACGTGGCCTTTTCATTCCTGAGACTTTTTCTTTTCTTTTTCTTTGTTTAGCTATTTATTTATTTGGCTGCATTGGATCTTAGTTGCGAAAGGTAGAATCTTCATTGTGGCGCAGGGGCTTGGTTGCTCTGCAACATGTATGTGAGGTCTTAGTTCCTTAGTTCAAGGATCAAACCTGCATCCCTTGCATTGGAAGGTGGATTCTCAACTGCTGGGCCATTAAGGAAATCCTGAGACTTTTCTAAAGAGCTGAAATATGTCAGGAAGCTAGAGGAGGCAGTCGATTATGCTGGTTGTTGTTGGGAACTTCAAGATGCATCTGTGTCCCCCAAAATCCTTTCTACTGGCCTGTGTTTCAGAAAACCTACCCACTCCTTTGAGAGATAGTGCTGTTCTCAAATAACCATAACAGAAAAGGATTACTGTGCTAATATGCTCACCAAAAGGTAATTCATTCAGTTATCAATTCTGTAACATGATTGTTCTCAAGTAATGTGTTACAGCTAGCCCTTCCTTGAATTACCCTTAATTTTTTTTAGTTCCCTTTTCATCTCGGTCCTGGTCTTTGATTCTGAGCTTTGCTTTGGTCAATGAAATGTTAGCAAACACCACTCTGTAAGAAGCTTCAACAGTGCCTGCTCCCTCTGCCATGAGGATAATACGGCCAAACTAGCCTCCTAGAGAATAAGACCCTCAGAGCTGAACTGAGTTGACCCAGTTGCCCAAACTGAGGCCAGACTCTATCAGCCAGTCAATCCCAGGATATCTGAGCCAGCCTAGTCACAATCAGCTGATATTATTGTTATGCTATTGAGATTCTGTGATTGTTTCAAAGGAAATGTTAACTGATACAGTCTCTATCCCCGCCAGGTTTTCTACCTGGGCTGAAACCTAGTGGTACTGGTGACAGGGAGAATTAACTTGGAGTTTATCCAGAATACCAATTAGTAGTAGTGGCAATTCAGCCAGGGATTTATAATCTAGCCAGGGTGGTTTTCAATGAAACACTCTCCCATGTGACTAGATGTGTGTTGACCACATTTCTATTGTCAAGTTTTGGTTTCATCCTGTGGCTGAGAAATGTTGTTCTTTTTTTCACGTGGCCTTTTCATTCCTGAGACTTTTTCTTTTCTTTTTCTTTGTTTAGCTATTTATTTATTTGGCTGCATTGGATCTTAGTTGCGAAAGGTAGAATCTTCATTGTGGCGCAGGGGCTTGGTTGCTCTGCAACATGTATGTGAGGTCTTAGTTCCTTAGTTCAAGGATCAAACCTGCATCCCTTGCATTGGAAGGTGGATTCTCAACTGCTGGGCCATTAAGGAAATCCTGAGACTTTTCTAAAGAGCTGAAATATGTCAGGAAGCTAGAGGAGGCAGTCGATTATGCTGGTTGTTGTTGGGAACTTCAAGATGCATCTGTGTCCCCCAAAATCCTTTCTACTGGCCTGTGTTTCAGAAAACCTACCCACTCCTTTGAGAGATAGTGCTGTTCTCAAATAACCATAACAGAAAAGGATTACTGTGCTAATATGCTCACCAAAAGGTAATTCATTCAGTTATCAATTCTGTAACATGATTGTTCTCAAGTAATGTGTTACAGCTAGAAGGAACCTTAGATATCTATCCATTTGGTCTTTCATTTTAAATAGAAGAAGCATAATCCCAAGAAAATTGCATGACCTTGTTCAAAATAAAATAACCTAAGCTGAAACTCATTCAAGATTTCAGACCTCAGATTCATTGCCTCTTCTACCACACCACTCTGTTTCAGATAGCAGATCCCAGCCCCTCAGAGGAGGAGAACCCATTCATATCATATGAATTCTATGGGTACTACTGAGTGTTACTGAATTAAAATTAACCCTCCTTATGGCCCATTCATGCAGTAACTTATTCAAGAAAATGTTAATCTGGGAACCAAGAAACCTAAATCATTATTGAATTATTTCAATTGACATCAAAAGAGGATTCCATTATTAAAATCCAATGGACTGTATTTCTCCCTACATAACTCTCACATATAGCCTCCATTCTCTCTTTCCTCTTTTGTAAACTGTCCCAATCTCTGCCTCAAGTCCAGACCACATAGCTGCTTCATTTCTTCCCTTCTCTCTCCTCTTTTGGATCTGCCCCTCTCCCAACAACTCCAGCCCTTTCCAATGTAAACCAGTTGAAATTGACTTCTGCAGTTTTGTCTTTACCCTGTTCTGCATAAAATACATGGAAATCTAGTGGGCAAAATAAAAATCTCTGCAGTGGATAGGTGTGAGAGAGAAGCTATATGCACACCAGGATACAAGACTAGGGAGCAGGACTTCTTGTCTTTGATCCCACTGTATACTGATCGCCCAGAAGAATGCTAGTATGTTGTATCAATTAAATGCATAAATAGTTGCTAAATAAAGAAATGCCACTGCAAGGAAACCTCAAGAAGCCATGCAAGAACAAAGGCTGCCCCACTGTACTGTCATGGGGATACCATGGCAGCCAGGTGGCTGGTGTTAAGGAGAGGAGTTTATAATCTGGCAAAGTATGTTGTGCCAGAGACATTAGTCCAGCTGATCCCAAGTAATGCAGTATTGGGTTGGCCAAAAAGTGCATTCAGGTTTTACTGTAAGTAGTTATGAAAAAAATGTGAACAAACATTTTAGCCAACCCAGCAACATTAAGGGAAAAGATCATATGTGATAAATGACAGATACAATATGATAAATAGGATCCTTCACCCCTAATATTATGGGGTTGGCTAAAATATTCATTCAAATTTTTCTATAACCTCTCACAGTAAAAGCTGGATGAACTTTTTGGCCACAGAAGAACGAAGGCTGTCCAATTGTATTGTCAGTCGTGTGGAAACCATGGCTCACAATAATTATTTAATAAATATTTTTCTCATTTTGTCAGCTAGCTTTTGAGATTTTTCAGTTGAATCTCTCTCTTGGACAGTTTTGCTAGGTGTCTGGTATGAGCTTGTTTTTATTTAGTAGGTTCAGTGTTCATTGTGGGTTCCTCTTCTGAGGACTCATGTTTTTACTTCATTTCTGGAAACTCTCAGCCAGTATCTCTTAAAGGTTTATTTAGCCATCATTCCTTCTATTCTTTTCATTTGGATTTTCTGTTAGATGTATTGTGGACTCAGTATAGCTACATCTTTCTTTGTCATATTTGTTATCTCAGTGTGTCTCTGTGTGAATGTGAATTGTCTGCTCTTTCTATTCACTAATTGCTTCCAACTGTGACCAATAAAAATTATTTCTTGGATCTGCCCCTCTCCCAACAACTCCAGCCCTTTCCAATGTAAACCAGTTGAAATTGACTTCTGCAGTTTTGTCTTTACCCTGTTCTGCATAAAATACATGGAAATCTAGTGGGCAAAATAAAAATCTCTGCAGTGGATAGGTGTGAGAGAAGCTATATGCACACCAGGATACAAGACTAGGGAGCAGGACTTCTTGTCTTTGATCCCACTGTATACTGATCGCCCAGAAGAATGCTAGTATGTTGTATCAATTAAATGCATAAATAGTTGCTAAATAAAGAAATGCCACTGCAAGGAAACCTCAAGAAGCCATGCAAGAACAAAGGCTGCCCCACTGTACTGTCATGGGGATACCATGGCAGCCAGGTGGCTGGTGTTAAGGAGAGGAGTTTATAATCTGGCAAAGTATGTTGTGCCAGAGACATTAGTCCAGCTGATCCCAAGTAATGCAGTATTGGGTTGGCCAAAAAGTGCATTCAGGTTTTACTGTAAGTAGTTATGAAAAAAATGTGAACAAACATTTTAGCCAACCCAGCAACATTAAGGGAAAAGATCATATGTGATAAATGACAGATACAATATGATAAATAGGATCCTTCACCCCTAATATTATGGGGTTGGCTAAAATATTCATTCAAATTTTTCTATAACCTCTCACAGTAAAAGCTGGATGAACTTTTTGGCCACAGAAGAACGAAGGCTGTCCAATTGTATTGTCAGTCGTGTGGAAACCATGGCTCACAATAATTATTTAATAAATATTTTTCTCATTTTGTCAGCTAGCTTTTGAGATTTTTCAGTTGAATCTCTCTCTTGGACAGTTTTGCTAGGTGTCTGGTATGAGCTTGTTTTTATTTAGTAGGTTCAGTGTTCATTGTGGGTTCCTCTTCTGAGGACTCATGTTTTTACTTCATTTCTGGAAACTCTCAGCCAGTATCTCTTAAAGGTTTATTTAGCCATCATTCCTTCTATTCTTTTCATTTGGATTTTCTGTTAGATGTATTGTGGACTCAGTATAGCTACATCTTTCTTTGTCATATTTGTTATCTCAGTGTGTCTCTGTGTGAATGTGAATTGTCTGCTCTTTCTATTCACTAATTGCTTCCAACTGTGACCAATAAAAAAATTATTTCTTTGATTGATATTGTCTCAATGGTTATACTTTGGGGCGAAGGTGGTCATCAGGCATAAACTACCAGTGATATAATATGTCCTGGTGATGTAGTCACCAGCAGGGTGACTATTTAACACCAGGCCTTGGTATCAAGCAGTGAGACCAACTCTTGCCTTCCAAACCCTTTTAATGTCTGATGTTGACCCTCTTGTCTTAGAATCAAAAGTCTTGCAAAATCTCAGGCCCTGTGTTGTGTTTGATGAAGATTGTTTTGCTTGTGAGCATCCTTTTTAGAAGTCTTTTTTATTATTATTGCTTGGTGGGACAAAGCTCTGTATTTGGAGTGGTGGCCTGGGTAGAGATGTGCTCAATGCCTGAACATGCCATCATTTTCACTGGAAGCCAACATGGCTATCTTACAGATGAGGAAATTGATGTGTAGGAAGATTAGGAGCTCTTTCCCTGGGAACAGACAGATTTAGAACTAAATGCCAGACTTCTGTGGAGTCTTATAATTGAGGCTCTTTGATTACACAGTGATATTTTAAGTTTCTAATATGTCCTTGTATTGACCAAAACAATTAATCAATAGTCAATCTAAGAAATGGAAAATTTTATTCAAGCCAAACTGAGGAGTATAATCCAGGAGGCAGACTCTCTGAGAGTTCTGAGAACTACTCTGAAGAGGTAAAGGAGGAGGCAAGTACATACATGATTTTGGCAGAGGGGTATGTGCACTCAAGCGCTCATCTTGGTAGAAGCTCACTGCTATTTGTGAGTAACAGATACTTTAATGAATAGCATTAAGTGCTTTTCTAAGTATGGGAAGATGCAAGAAACTGGAATCACAAGCCTTTGCCTGAAAATATCTGTCTCAGGGCCAGTTCTGTCAGTTTTCCCAGAGTACAAAGTGTCTCATCCTGATCTTTGCCCTGAAGTCCTTTCAAGGTGTATTAGATAAGTCAGTGACTGCATGGCTGATGACTTGATTCTTGTAGAGCTAGATGGTTGACAATATTATTATTTTATGGTCTCTTCCCTTTTGGTCTTAATTTCAACCAAGGTTTGGAAGGCATTTCATGACCAGTTTGTCCCATGGGGCTAAGAATGCTCATTCCTGAGTCAGGCAAGGATTTCCTTGATAGTTCACTCAGTGTACGGTTACTAGACTAGACTGTTACTAGACTAGGCCTGGTTAAAGTAGCCTAAAGCCTCTGGACTAGCCGTCTTTCTAGTCTCTTATGGTCCAGGAAATGTTGCCCTTTTATTGCTTCTTCCCATACATGGAGTTTTAATATTAAGTCAGTGGTCTTATAGAGCTGGATATTTGATTATTTCAAGTCACTTTATCAAGTGATGACAGTGGTAAAGATCCTGTGTGCCAAGGCAGGAAACATAAGAGATGAGGGTTCCATCCCTGGGTCAGGAAGATTCCCTGGAGGAGGGCATGGCAGCCTAGTCCCGTACTCTTGCCTGGAGAATCCCATTCACAGAGGAGGCTGACAGGCTCTGGTCCAAGGAGTTGCAAAAGTGTCAGGCATGACTGAAGCAACTTAGCATTCACACAATCATTAATTTTATCTGAGGCTCAGCCATACATATAGTAATATAAGACACAATCTTGTAAAATAAACAGAATACAGGTAATACACCTAGTAGCATTAGTAAGCTCGTAAGTGTTTAAGCTAAAACTTAGGTGTACTTCAGTGTATTTCAGGATGTGTAAGACAAAAAGGATCTTTTTGTAAATCATACAAATCCATGTATCTGAAAGGTAAAGGAGGAGGCAAGTACATACATGATTTTGGCAGAGGGGTATGTGCACTCAAGCGCTCATCTTGGTAGAAGCTCACTGCTATTTGTGAGTAACAGATACTTTAATGAATAGCATTAAGTGCTTTTCTAAGTATGGGAAGATGCAAGAAACTGGAATCACAAGCCTTTGCCTGAAAATATCTGTCTCAGGGCCAGTTCTGTCAGTTTTCCCAGAGTACAAAGTGTCTCATCCTGATCTTTGCCCTGAAGTCCTTTCAAGGTGTATTAGATAAGTCAGTGACTGCATGGCTGATGACTTGATTCTTGTAGAGCTAGATGGTTGACAATATTATTATTTTATGGTCTCTTCCCTTTTGGTCTTAATTTCAACCAAGGTTTGGAAGGCATTTCATGACCAGTTTGTCCCATGGGGCTAAGAATGCTCATTCCTGAGTCAGGCAAGGATTTCCTTGATAGTTCACTCAGTGTACGGTTACTAGACTAGACTGTTACTAGACTAGGCCTGGTTAAAGTAGCCTAAAGCCTCTGGACTAGCCGTCTTTCTAGTCTCTTATGGTCCAGGAAATGTTGCCCTTTTATTGCTTCTTCCCATACATGGAGTTTTAATATTAAGTCAGTGGTCTTATAGAGCTGGATATTTGATTATTTCAAGTCACTTTATCAAGTGATGACAGTGGTAAAGATCCTGTGTGCCAAGGCAGGAAACATAAGAGATGAGGGTTCCATCCCTGGGTCAGGAAGATTCCCTGGAGGAGGGCATGGCAGCCTAGTCCCGTACTCTTGCCTGGAGAATCCCATTCACAGAGGAGGCTGACAGGCTCTGGTCCAAGGAGTTGCAAAAGTGTCAGGCATGACTGAAGCAACTTAGCATTCACACAATCATTAATTTTATCTGAGGCTCAGCCATACATATAGTAATATAAGACACAATCTTGTAAAATAAACAGAATACAGGTAATACACCTAGTAGCATTAGTAAGCTCGTAAGTGTTTAAGCTAAAAACTTAGGTGTACTTCAGTGTATTTCCAGGATGTGTGACCAGTCTGTTCTATACCAATTGCAGAAATATCATGTTGGCTGCATCTGTAGGTTGTTTGCACCTACAAGGCAAGTAGTAAGTCATCAAAACCCCTTATAAGATAAAGGAAAGTTATCTTGGAAGTAGTTACACAGCCGGCATTAGAAGGAGAAAACTTGATCTTTACAGCTGAACAAGTGTCCACCCCTGGAGACTCTGGTTAGTGCACACTGTGGGTGCACAAGGCTTACCAGAGGAAGGCAGGAGGCCCAAAAGGACAGAGAACAATTTTTTGTCTGAATTTTCCTTGTCTTCCCTTAAACAGTGAAATTCTATTTTGTCATCTTGTCCTGTGCTGAGATATGTGTGTAAGAGTGTGTGTGTGTGTGTGTGTGTGTGTGTGTGTGTGTGTGTGTGTGTTGTGGTAGAGTAGGGCCAGCTTCTGGAAGAAATCTAAAACAAGATTTTCTGATCTTAAAAGAGGCTTACAACTACACCGGAAATTACAAAACCTGAGTCTAAAAAAGCCCGCAGAATTAGAATCAAATTATGGAGGACTGGTTAAACCCTGATAGAAATTGGAGGGAAAGGATATTGGCGGAGAGTATTGGAATGTGCTCTATGGGAAAGTTGACACTTCAGCAGACCTTAAAAGAAAGGGTAGATTTGAACTGATCAAGGGGAAGAGGGATGAGATAGGCAACGGGAAGAAAAAAAATTAGAGACAAGACAGAAATAAAGAAGAGAGTCAGCCAGCTATAGGCTCCTCACAGAGGAGGGGAGGGGCAGCAGAGAGCAGAAACCACCCCCAGGGAGAGGAGCCCCCCAGAGGCACTGAGACTTCCTAGGTACATGGAGGTGCAGGGATGAGGGAAGGTTCCTGGAGGGAAAGAAAGAGGATTTATGAGGGAATAGAAATGGATTTTATCTGTCAGGTTGATTGTTTTGATAGTTAGAAACTTGTCCTAAAAGGTCTCAGAGACTCTTGTCTAATGTTGATCTGAATAAAGCAGAACTATGCCAACTATTGCTACTTCTAAAACTTACTTTCGGAATTTAAACATACTCAAGAAGCAATCAAGAAGCAGAACTAAAGCCTATGGGTCTGGTACTAGGGCCTCTGAAGCTGTTTTTTGTTTTTAAATAGCAAGTCTTATCTAAATTCAGTCTGTTATTGGTGCAACTACTGAGTTCATTCAAGCTGCTGGATTTTATAGGATCTTTGGCTGAATTGCTCAGATCAACATAAGGATAAAATAAAGCTGGTCCCCACACCAGTTTCAGTGAAATTTTAAACAAATTGAAGTCTGTCATTCAATCTTTTATTTTAGGCTTCATTATGTTTTAAATATATTGCATTCTTTTTTACTTTAACATCATGTAAGCATATATAAGCAAAATAGAATGTAACATATAGAGAGAAGATTATAGGTATAATGTATATAATTTTTTTCTTTTTTTGAGGAACTGCTTTACTATTTTCAAAGTAGCTGAACCAAACCCATTTACATTTCTACCAACAGTGCACAAGAATTCCCTTTTCTCCACATCCTAACAAATGCTTATCCCTTATTTTTTTGATAGTGGCCATTCTAATAAGTGAAAGGTGATATCTCATTGTGGTTTTAATTTGCATTTCCCTGGTAATTAGTAATGTTGAACACCTTTTAATGTACCTGTTGGTCATTTGTATGTCTTCTTTGGAAAAATGTCTCTTCAAATCCTCTTTTTTAACCACATTGTTTTTGCTACTGTGTTGTATGTGCTTCTTATATATTTCGGATATTAATCCCTTGTTAGATGATTTTCACATAGTTTCTCCCATTCCATAAGTTGCCTTGTCATTTTGTTAATTGTTTCTTTCACTGTGCAGAAACGTTTTAGTTTGATGTCTTTCCACTTACTGACTTTTGCTCCTATTGCTTGTGTGTTTGGTGTCATATCCCAAAAAAAGAAACATTGCCAAGACCAATGTCAAGGAGCTTTGGCTTTTATTCTTGCCTAGGAGTTTTATTGTTTCGGGTTTTACATTTAAATCTTTAATCCATTTCAAGTTAATTTTTGCAAGTGGTATAAGATAGGGGTCTAATTGCACTCCTGTGCATGTGGTTGCCCGGTTTCCCCAATGCCATTTATTGGAGAGACTGTTCTTTCTCTGGGGTATTCTTGATTCTCTTGTCAAATATTAGTTGATCATGTATACAAGGGGTTATTTCTGGCCTCTCAGTTCTGTTCTATTGTTCTATGTTCTGTTTTATATGCCGTACCATAGCTTTGTAATAACACTTTGAAATCAAAAAGTATGATATCTCTAGCTTTGGCCTTCTTTCTTAGGATTGTTGAAGCTATTTGAGATATTTTGTAGTTCTGTACAAATTTAGATTATTTTCTCTATTTATATGAAAAACACTATTGGAATTTTGATATGGATTTGGTTGAATTTATAGATGGCTCTGGGTAGTATGGGCATTTTAACAATATTCTTCCAAATGATAATCATGAGGTATATTTCCATTTATTTGTGCCTTCTTCAATTTCTTTCATCAAAGTGTTACAGTTTTCAGTGTACTGATCTTTCATTTCCTTGACTAAATTTATTCCTTAGTATTTTATTATGTTTGATGCTGTTATAAATAAAATTGCTTTTTTGTTTCTTTTTCATATATTTTATAATTTTATTTATTTTTGGCTGTTCTGGGTCTTTGTTGCCACACAAGGGCTTTTCTCTAGTTGCCAGGAGTAGGGGCTACTCTCTAGGTTTAGTGAGCAGGCTTCTCGTGGCAGTGACTTCTCTCGTTGTGAAGCATGAACTCTAGAGCACATGAGCTTCAGTAGTTGTGGTCTGTGGACTCGATAGTTGTGGCTCCTTGGCTCTAGAGCACAGGCTCAATAGTTACGGTCCACAGGCTTAGTTACTCAGTAGCATGTGGGATCTTCCCTGCTCATGAATTGTCTGCTGCATTGGCAGGCAGATTCTTTACCACTGAGCTACCAGGGAAGCCCTCTTTTTCATATATTTTGTTAGTATATTAAAATGCTATACACCACAGCATTCTGCATGTTGATTTTGTATACTGTTAATGAATTCAGTAAGGGTGCTCTATACAAAATTAACAGGCAGAATGCTGTTGGTCAGCACCTACTGGCCATCTGTATGTCTTTGCAGAAATGTCTATCGAGGTCCTCTGCTTATGTTTTCGTTCAGTTGTAGGGTTTTTTGGTGAGTTGTATGAGCTGTTTATATATTTTGAAGATTAAGCCCTCGTCTGCTGCATCATTTGAACACTGGTAATTATTAACTTCCTCAACCCCCTCCTCTGAGATGTACAAGCACAGGCTCATTGCTTAGCTTCTATTTGCCTCAGTTTCTTCATCCCTGAGGTGGGTGTCATTTGAATACCTACCTCACAGGGTTTGGGGAGAACTAAATTACAAGGTATAGAAAACATCCAGAAGTATTTGACACATAAAAAGTACTTGACAAATAATAATTACTGATACTAATTATATGTATGTTGTAGGTAAGGGACACCTAAGAGAAAGGGAACCAGGTTAGGGCCAGTGTGCCAGTGAGGGGAATCTCTGAGTGGTAGAATTTCTTGAGTTATGATCAACTCCAAGAGAAGTATGCAATGCTGTAATTTTTTGGAATTACCTATAACACTTCATTAAGCCAGAAATTCCTGCACAGTCTGGCATAAGGTAGGAGTGTTATGGAAAATAATGTGTCAGGAGTGTAAAAGAAGCAATCTCTGTCTTTACCCCAGGAGAAAGCAGCCCCTCTCAGGGAGACTGAGTCAGAGCTTCAGGTGTGAACAATGACTTGATCCATGGGGGAGCCAGTAGCCTGCAGAGGGACCCCTGTAAGCACAGGCAAAGGAGGAGAGCTTGGGATCCCAGATGGTTGGAGGGAGTAACAGACGCTTGGGTTACCTGGAAAAGATTTTCTCCAAATATCTTCTGTTCCTACCTGCCTGGCACTGTGAGTTCACAAAGCATTTAAGAACAAAACCCAGCCCACGATGAGTGTTCCAGTCTTCTCTGTGCAGTGAGATGAATGTGAATACTGGCAAATCCTTTTCTGACTGGAACTTATTTGGCCACCTGAGAATGTCAGAGGGAATGGTGGTGTGGTTTTGGTCAGGATTGTGCCCGTTCCCTCCTCCTCCTCACCCCCACCCCAGGTTAGAGAAGTGGTTCCTCCCTCCAGGCATCAGGTAGAACCCTCCAAAGTTCTCAACACAAAGGCAGTTATCAGTGCATCTTTGTTTCCAGCTGCAGGTTTATTTTCACTTCAAAATCTATTTGTAGAAATCACAGGACTGCCACAGATGCCACACTCCATTTAGGAAAAAGTCCACAAGAAGAGTACAGATGGATGGGCTCGGCTGCCCCCGCCTCCCCAGAGAGGGGGAGGAAAAGCCAAGCAGACCCTGGAGGTCAACTGAGTCCTTAGGAGTACAGGAAAGCCAGGGAAAATAACACAGACCCTGCATGGGAGGGGGGGGGGAGGCTTCCAGGAAAAGCAGGAGAACACCATGCTGTTAGAAAGAAGGCCTTCCAGCTCCTCTCTGTACCCAAGAAGGCCAGACCATTTGCCAGCAAGTTTGCCTGCTGTGACCTCAGTGGCAAAGAACAGACAGAATTTTACCAGCGGGAGTTCAGAAACATGCTAAAAGCAAAAGGCAAAGTGGTCAGGGGATTAGGGGTTGATTTTCAGCCCAAGACACAAAGCCAGCTCAGACTTCTGAATTTTTCCATCCTTGTTCACATCGCAGTGACGCAAAAGAATCTCCCGAAACTTATCAAGGTCCACCCCACTGATGCTGGGCTGAGGACAACAGAAAATAACATGTCAGTAGGCACGTCAGTGGTGGTCCCACCCTTTTATACCATCCTGCCCACCTCTGTGTCTTCTAAACTTAGGGACACCCAGCCTTCTGGGAGTGCCTCCCTGGAGACAGGCCGTGGGAGAGGAATTCCATCCTCTCATTTAACCCAGTATTGCCAAGGACAAGTTTTCTGCCAACAGGTTCAATTCTCATCATGTCCCTTCAGGCAAAAGAATGTCTGCTCCTACATCGCTTCTCTGCAGTTCGTACAGAAAGCCTGCCTTTTTCACAACCATAATAAAGATGGTTTACCTTAGAGCAGAGGATTGCCATCAAAATTGTCTCACTACACTGATGAGAGAAAGCACATTTTTTACCTCAGGGGGGATACTAAAATCTCTCTCTAGTTTTTAAAAGGGTTACAATGAATGAAAATCCCAAGAATTACATTGTTGACCTGGATAGACTGCTTCAGATTTATTCCAGGCATCAGGTAGAACCCTCCAAAGTTCTCAACACAAAGGCAGTTATCAGTGCATCTTTGTTTCCAGCTGCAGGTTTATTTTCACTTCAAAATCTATTTGTAGAAATCACAGGACTGCCACAGATGCCACACTCCATTTAGGAAAAAGTCCACAAGAAGAGTACAGATGGATGGGCTCGGCTGCCCCCGCCTCCCCAGAGAGGGGGAGGAAAAGCCAAGCAGACCCTGGAGGTCAACTGAGTCCTTAGGAGTACAGGAAAGCCAGGGAAAATAACACAGACCCTGCATGGGAGGGGGGGGGGAGGCTTCCAGGAAAAGCAGGAGAACACCATGCTGTTAGAAAGAAGGCCTTCCAGCTCCTCTCTGTACCCAAGAAGGCCAGACCATTTGCCAGCAAGTTTGCCTGCTGTGACCTCAGTGGCAAAGAACAGACAGAATTTTACCAGCGGGAGTTCAGAAACATGCTAAAAGCAAAAGGCAAAGTGGTCAGGGGATTAGGGGTTGATTTTCAGCCCAAGACACAAAGCCAGCTCAGACTTCTGAATTTTTCCATCCTTGTTCACATCGCAGTGGCGCAAAAGAATCGCCCGAAACTTATCAAGGTCCACCCCACTGATGCTGGGCTGAGGACAACAGAAAATAACATGTCAGTAGGCACGTCAGTGGTGGTCCCACCCTTTTATACCATCCTGCCCACCTCTGTGTCTTCTAAACTTAGGGACACCCAGCCTTCTGGGAGTGCCTCCCTGGAGACAGGCCGTGGGAGAGGAATTCCATCCTCTCATTTAACCCAGTATTGCCAAGGACAAGTTTTCTGCCAACAGGTTCAATTCTCATCATGTCCCTTCAGGCAAAAGAATGTCTGCTCCTACATCGCTTCTCTGCAGTTCGTACAGAAAGCCTGCCTTTTTCACAACCATAATAAAGATGGTTTACCTTAGAGCAGAGGATTGCCATCAAAATTGTCTCACTACACTGATGAGAGAAAGCACATTTTTTACCTCAGGGGGGATACTAAAATCTCTCTCTAGTTTTTAAAAGGGTTACAATGAATGAAAATCCCAAGAATTACATTGTTGACCTGGATAGACTGCTTCAGATTTATTCCAAGGACTATTTCATGGGCTAAGAAGGAATCGTGATGCCAGTCAGCTAGGAGACTGTTCTAAACTCAAAGGCCTGCAAAAGTGAGCAATGCTAGAACTAAGTGATTCTCCCTGGATTATTTTATGTTTATAACCTTCACAATAACTTCAGAAGGTAAATGATTACTCTTCATTTACAGATGAGGATACAGAGGCTCAGACATCTTGCCAAGCCAGACTTTGCAAGAGCATTTTTGATCCCAAATCTTTTGTTTCCAATTAAGTGCTCATTTCGTGAGTTCTCTCTGTTCTTATGGGGAATGGCTGGCCTAATGAAGCTGTATGAATGGTGATGAATCGCAATTTAAAAGCCAGTGTCCAAAAAAAAAAAAAAAGCCAGTGTCCAGAGAGAAAGGAAAAACCAGCTAATCAGAACCCTTTGATCATTGGACTAGTTATGAGTGAGCAGTGGAGTTCGAAGTTTGCAGGGTTTCAGCAATCAAACCTCAGAAGCATTTCCTGTTACTCACCCCTACCCCAAGGTTTCCTCACTTCCAGAGAAAGCTCTAGGAAAGCTGCAATAGGAAACAAAACCTTTCATTCTACACCTAGACAGCCATATTCAGACGAGCTAATCGGCAGTGTCCCACAGGGTGAATGACTGATGCCAAATCTCCCCGGATAGCAGGTCTTAACAGAGAAGAGGAAGAGGAGAATGGCAGGAACTGGGAACCAGGTGGCAGAGCGAGAAGGAAAAACACCAGAGTGGGGCAGGATTCTGGGAGACTCATGAGGTGAGAGAGGACAGAGGCTAACCTCGGTGGACTTCAGTCCTCTGCCGAGAATCCCTGAGGGACTGGACTGAGAGGCTGAGGCGTAACCCGTTGTTTATGGGTTCTCTCTGTTGGGACTCAAGAGGATAGCTCCCTGGCTATCAGTGCCAAGCAGGCATAGATGTGGCCCCAGGGAATGTGGCCTAGAGGTTCTGAGAACAGCAAGCTACATTCTATGGCTCAGCAGTAGAAGCTAATTTGTTGTCCAGTTACAAGGCAGGGGATGTTTGGGCTTCAATATCCTCAAACCACTTTTGCTACAATCTTTTCTGCAGCAAGTAGCACCCTGTCCCCGGATCCTTTTAGCAAATTCCCACTCTTTAGAAAAGACTCAGATGGTGGTAGTCATTTACATATTAGCATAAAATAATTTGCCAAGCCATGTATGCAATAACCAGGCGAGTCTAAGCTCTTTGTTTTCTCATCTGTTTCCTGCAAAGGAATTATTTCCTTTTTAAGTGAGTAGAAATAATTTTGGTTGTGTGAAAGTATGTGTTGGGGAGGCAGTAGTGGGTATGAATGTGGATATATGTAAAGGAATTTTCTTTGGTCATTTTGAGTTGTGTTTTTAGTGCTTGACAACTTAGTAGGAGTCAGGAGACGTGAATGCCACTTCTCAAACAAAAATGCTTAGATCACAGAAGACAGATCATTTGAAACCACTGAGGGCCTCTGTCTTAATAACAAGCTGCCAGTATAAATGCTTTCAGTTCCCTGTTCTAAGATCTCTGTGTGTCCCCTCTTGCCAACCATTTGCTTGTCAATAACAGAGAGAAGGCAGATGGTGTATCTAGCAGGGAAGAGAATAAGCTGTGAGAGACCAGGAGGCAGGACCTCCCATCATCTCCAAGCAGACACTCTGGTCATCCCTGGCGTCCCTTTTCTTTGGCTTCTGACATTACTGTTCACGTTTCTACTCCTTGGTGGATGGTAGAATCTTGAACGTCTTGCCTTCCCACTTTTCTAGTTTAGGTTGTAGATTGCTGTCAATTTTCTTGCTGTGCTAAATGACCTACAGTCGTTCAAAAAATCTTGTGCAGAAATTATGCTGTCTGCTCCTTCAGGTACTCGCTGTCTCAACACACTGATGGAGGACAGCCTTGGGTACTGTTGTCCAGAAGTTAAAGAAAAGGAGGATCTGGTAACCAAATAGTCTTGTTAGCACAAACTCAACATTTATGTATACATGACTATACAAGAATTTCAAAAAAACTATAAGCTTACTTCAGGATTTTTGCAAATGTCAGGAATCCTGATCAGGACTGTACTTATAGAACCTGAAAACATCAGGGATTCTGTGTAAAACTATACATTTTAGAAACTGAGCCATCTCCCTATTGACTCCATGGTGTGCTCTGATAGTTGCTTTTAAAATAAATTCCAGATAATGGCTTAATTGCCCTGTGACCCTTTCTTATAAAAATGACAATAAAATTCACAGGAGATGGCTCTAGATGAGAAATGTCAGATCTCAGTGGTCTCGATGGTAGGGTCTCAGTGACGCAATTGTTGTACTTGACCACATCTCTCAAATTGTACGGTGAATATTATTTTAAGCAACATGGAAGACTAGAAAGATCCATAAAGACATGTGTGCTCAGTTACCTGGCTTCACAGGAAGAACATAAGTAACTGTGTACATAGTTTTAGCTCAAGAGATCAGCCTCCTATAAACTACTTTTGTAATTATCACAGTCTGACCCAGTCTTTAGAAAGCAGCTGTTGCAGATTGTCTGGTACTACCATGGAGAAGTTCCAATAGCCCCACAGAAATAGAAAGTGGCGAGGACAAAGGTGATGGAAATCCTCTGATTTCCCCTAGAGGTGATATGAATCCATCAAAGAGAGGCAGACTTCTGCTTCTAGCTCAGGTTTTTAGCTGGTCTCTTTTTTTCTTTTTTCCCCTTTTAATTTTCACTAGAAAACTATCTTCTCTGCTCTGTTACTGGTTTAAGTTTTACTTCTATCACCTCCCATTAATCTTTGGAAGCCATTGCCAAACCCAGAGACAGTCGGAAGACAATTTAAAGGGTCTGAAAGGATCTGAAACCTTTGGGTTCTACAGGCAATTAGGGTCCCTGGCTCCACAGCAGAGAGGAGGCCACACAGCTCTCAAAAACGGGTTCCCCATCCTGTTTATTCTAGAAAGCAAATTAAAACCCCAGTTAGGCAAGGCCTTCTGCTGTACAGCTTTAATGTCCCATAGATAATTAATTGTTCATTTCTATTACACAAGTCATTCTGGCATTAAACAGATAATAAGTGAAACGGGATTTTCCTTTAGCAATCAGTGTAAAAGATAATACCATACCTACACCCAGCAACTGTTTTGGCTGTGCAAACACTGGTGAAATCTTCAACAGGAGCAACACATGAAGGGGACAAAGAAGAGGCAAGGGGCCAATTGAGTGGGACTAATGAGTTCAAGTTATCCTGATTAGACCTCAGGAAAAAAAAAAAAAAATTTCATCCTTGCCTGCTTAACTGCAGTATGGAAGCTTCCTGGAGATTTATGCAAAAATCAGTAGCTGGGCATTTTTCCATTGCAAGACTCTGTAATCCTAATCAGATTTTCCGAAAGGTCAGAGATTCCAAAAACAGTTAATAATAGTTGTTGTTCTAATTTACTGCCATTTGGGTCAATCAGGAAACAATCATTGTGTCCTATCCAAACCTCAAAAGAAATCCCTAAGGATATGAGACTACTACATTCAGTGGCTACACAGTCCCATAGAAAAATACATACACAGGAGTTGGAAAATGATCTGTTTAACTGGATCGTGCAGTTCATCAGGATCTCAAAGGAGACTGCTTTTTAAAACATTGTTGACTCTACATAGAACAGCTCTGTGATGTAGATACAGTCTAACTTATATCAGTTCCAACCACTGCAATGTCTTGCTGAATAGCCATCTTAGGTTAGGTGTCATAGCAGCCCCTTGGTGTTAAAAAAAAAAAAAAATCCCAAGTACTAGATTTAGTATATGAAATCAGAAGTTATAATTATTATAATTGCCAATTCCATAGGGACAAGACTTTCTGTAATCAAAAAATAAAACTACATAGCACTCCTTTGGTAAAATAGATGACTTTCAAATGTTCGTAGCAAGAATCTCCTATGAGGGGTTTCACTTAATTGAAACTACAGATGATGGCAAAGTTAGAGAAACTTGTTGGGCTTCACCAATGCTCAAGGGCTTCCCAGGTGAAAATAGTGGTAAAGAACCTACCTATCAACGCAGGAGACATAAGAGACACGAATTTGATCCCTGAGTCAGCAGTCTGATCCCTGGAGAAGGGCATGGCAACCCACTCCAGTACAGAATCCCGTGGACAGAGGAGTCTGGGGGCTACAGTCCATAGGGTTGCAAAGAGTCAGACACAACTGAAGAAACTTAGCAGACATGTACAGATGGTCAAAGTGTGTTAATTAGACTGTCCCTAGATTTTCTCCAGCATTGATCTTTCACCCTACTGATTCTCCCCAAATAAACAATGAAGTCAAAATATCAGCCCCAGTCCCTAGTGGGAATGATCTATCTACATAGTGTCAGGAAGTCACCTGGACAAGCTCCATCATGTCTTTGACAAACCCATCCACTTCTGGACCTTCTAGGGCTCCAGTTTTACTCTGAAAGATATAAGATTCAGTATCCAAATATTAAGTCAAAAAACTTAAAGAATAAATTCACAATCAGTATGAAATCAGTATTCATTGATGGATGCAAACAAGTTTGAAAACATCATGTTCTAACATGTTCTCTGTGCAGGATGTGAATGCTCCATATCAAGAGAATTCACTATAAATAACTTTCCTCATGGAACCAAATGGGAAGCAGTAGTTCTGAGTTTCTCACTGTGACAAATAGCATTAATATGACATATACCGACTTTATTTGCTTCCCAAATACCAGAATTCAATTCAGACTAGTGCTAATCATACTCATTGATCCTTTGAAGGATAGATTGACATTTTTAAATTTTGATTTATGGTTTATTAGTGATTTAATGACTATTAGAACACAGGTTTTAGGGCTTCCCTGGTGGTCCAGTGGATAAGGACACCGCCTTGCAGTGCAAGGGGCGCCGGTTCCATCCCTGGCCTGGGAAGATCCCACGTGCCGCGGAGCGGCTGGACCGATGTGTCCAACTGCCAAGCCAGAGCTCTGGAGCGCATGTGCCCAGAGCCGTTGCTCTGCAACAACAGAGGCCACCGTGGTGGGAGGCCTACACAGGCCAAGGAACAAAGATGGATGAATATGGACAAATGAAAGACTAGTAGAAGTGGCCCACCTGCTCCCCCCCCTCCCTACCCCCACCCCCCACAAAATAAATAAATAAATCTTTAAAAAATTAATAATAAAATAGAACACAGGTTTTAAATTCAGGAGAAATTAGATTGAGTGAGCATATTAGAATAATTGTATGGTTCATGTATAAAATCTTGTTTTTACCCATTTCATAAGAATGTCTATAAAATACATATTAAAATATTCCCTCTTCTCTAAAGTCTTAGTTATGACAGTCCATTTTTGTCAAGGTTTTTTTAATCCTGAACTTTTAATGTATCATTAAAAAAAAAACGTCCATTTCCTTAGTGTTTTTACCAGACACCAGTCTGCTACATGCCAGGAACTCCTAAGAGCTTATAAACATGAATTCACTTCCCCCTATTTCTTTAGATTGGGTGTTTTTTTATTTGACTGCTTGCTTTCATATTTGAGCATACTGTTATAGACAGAGAACAAGAAGAAGAAACTTTTAGTTTGGATACAAGGTATACACACAAAAAAGGAATGATTTGATCCTTCACCATAAGTACTTCTCTTATCTATTTTTACTTGGTTCTCAGAAATTTTATAGAGAAGTTGAGGGTGCCTTGACATAGCAACACACGTGTGTGATTGCTGTTCATTATATAAAGTTTAGGATAACCCCACATAGGGACTGAACAAACTTCCTACCTAATAAAGATGGCCAACACAATGTATTGAAAAGGCAAACTTACGACATCATAGTGAGCAAAGATTTTCTCAAAATCTCTCTTTCTTTCTTCAGTGGAACAAGCCTACGTATGGAAAAAGCAATACGTCAATCAGCAATGTGAAGCTTCTGGTATTCCAGGGTCTCAGACAATTTTATAAACTTTGAGTCAATAATGCTTAATCCCTTAATTGTAACACTGAGTCTTGTCAGTCTCTAAATAAATTAAAAGCAAAAATAATTAGATACCTTTCAAATCTATAGAGGAAAATGAACGATACAAACCCATCTAGAGAAGTGTCAATACTTACATCCATTTTAAATTGGAGAAGAAAGTTTTCCTGAAGAGCCAGAATCCTAAATGGGAAGAAAATGTCACATTATGATCTGATGGCTGTCAATTACAAGTAAATATATAGCTCTGGTGTGAGGAAAGGGCAGGCAATTTCCAAGTTACTCTGAAGAATAGGATAGGTGCTTGAAAAATAGGAGTGTATACAATACACAAAGACTTTAAAGAAGGAAAAGACTTTCACAGGGATTAGTAGTCCCCACAGAGAAATCTTTTAAATTCTGGTAAGGTTGTAGGTACAAGGTCAACATGAAAAATTCAATTACATTTCTAATGGTCAATCCAGAAAAAAAAAAAAAAAAAGAATACCATTCCATCTACATAGTATCAAAAATAATAAAATACTTAGGAATAAGTTTAAGAGACACTATGACTTACATACTGAAAAATGTAAAACAATGTTGAAAAATCAAAGACAAATATTATTGAAGGATAGCCCATGATTATGAATTAGACAATATTGTTAAGATGGCAATACTCCTAAAATGCATCTGCATATCCAGCACACTTCCTATAAAAATCCCAGTTGCTTCTTTTGCAGAAATTAATAATGTGATTTTACCATCAGTGTGAAAACTCAAGGGATTCAGAATAATCATAACTACCTTGAATAAACTTTTGAAAATCCTTCCTAATTTAAAGAATTACTCAAAAGCAACAGTAAATCAAGAGAAGGTGGAGTATACAAGGTAAGATGCAGCACTGTGGTAGGGACAGATGTGTGGATCAATGGAACAGAAAAGACAATCTAGAAATAAACCCATCCCATTATGGTGAGTTGATTTTTGCCAAAGCTACCAAATGGAGAAACAGTAGCCTTTTGAAGAAATCATGCTGTGGTAGTTGGATATCTACATAGACTCCCTTACCTCACACCATATATAAAAATTAACCCAAAGGTATCAAAGGCCTAAAAGTAAAAACTGAAACAATAGAACTCTTAGGAAAAAAAAACGTAAGAATATGTCTTCAGAAACTTAGATTTTTGGCAGTGGTTTCCTATATATGACACATAAACATAAGCAACCAAAACAAAACTCTATAAAATTAGCCAAAATTGGATAAATCAGATCTCATCAAAATTAAAACCATTTATTCTTCCAAGGATGCAATCAAGGAAGTAAAAAGGAACCAACACAATGAGGGAGAAAGTTTGCTAATCATGTGTCTAATAACAGTTTGATATCCAGCATATGAAAAGAACTGCTCCAACTCAACAGTAAGAGGAAAATTAACCCCACTTTTAGATAGGCAAAGGATATGAATAGTTCTCTAAAGAAATAAAGATGGCCAAGAAAAATATGTACAAAATCATTGGTCATTTGGGAAATACAAATCAAAATCACAATGAGGAACACAACCACTAGGGTGTGTAAAATCAAACTGATGCCAACAATAAGTGCTGGTTAGAATATGGAGAAATTAGAACCATATCTTCAGTACTGGTGGGAATGTAAAATGGTGTAGCCACTTTGGAAAACTGTTGGGCAGTTTTTCAGAAAAATAAGCACAGAATTGCTGTATAACCCCCCAATTCATACTCCCAGGTAGACAGTCAAGAGAATCAAATACATATGGTCACATAAAACATGTACACAGAAAAAAAAAAAGAAAAAAAAAACATGTACAGAGGTGTCCATGGCCACATTATTCATAATAGATAAATAGTAGAAGAAATACCTGCATGGTCATCATCAACCAATGAATATATAAACAAAACAGCCTATATATGCAATGAAATATTATTCAGCTATAAAAAGGAATGAAGTATTGATACCTGCTTCAGCATGGACAATCCCGGGGAGGGACAATGGGATCAATGGAACAGAAAAGACAATCTAGAAATAAACCCATCCCATTATGGTGAGTTGATTTTTGCCAAAGCTACCAAATGGAGAAACAGTAGCCTTTTGAAGAAATCATGCTGTGGTAGTTGGATATCTACATAGACTCCCTTACCTCACACCATATATAAAAATTAACCCAAAGGTATCAAAGGCCTAAAAGTAAAAACTGAAACAATAGAACTCTTAGGAAAAAAAAACGTAAGAATATGTCTTCAGAAACTTAGATTTTTGGCAGTGGTTTCCTATATATGACACATAAACATAAGCAACCAAAACAAAACTCTATAAAATTAGCCAAAATTGGATAAATCAGATCTCATCAAAATTAAAACCATTTATTCTTCCAAGGATGCAATCAAGGAAGTAAAAAGGAACCAACACAATGAGGGAGAAAGTTTGCTAATCATGTGTCTAATAACAGTTTGATATCCAGCATATGAAAAGAACTGCTCCAACTCAACAGTAAGAGGAAAATTAACCCCACTTTTAGATAGGCAAAGGATATGAATAGTTCTCTAAAGAAATAAAGATGGCCAAGAAAAATATGTACAAAATCATTGGTCATTTGGGAAATACAAATCAAAATCACAATGAGGAACACAACCACTAGGGTGTGTAAAATCAAACTGATGCCAACAATAAGTGCTGGTTAGAATATGGAGAAATTAGAACCATATCTTCAGTACTGGTGGGAATGTAAAATGGTGTAGCCACTTTGGAAAACTGTTGGGCAGTTTTTCAGAAAAATAAGCACAGAATTGCTGTATAACCCCCCAATTCATACTCCCAGGTAGACAGTCAAGAGAATCAAATACATATGGTCACATAAAACATGTACACAGAAAAAAAAAAAGAAAAAAAAAACATGTACAGAGGTGTCCATGGCCACATTATTCATAATAGATAAATAGTAGAAGAAATACCTGCATGGTCATCATCAACCAATGAATATATAAACAAAACAGCCTATATATGCAATGAAATATTATTCAGCTATAAAAAGGAATGAAGTATTGATACCTGCTTCAGCATGGACAATCCCTGAAAACATTATGCTTAGGGAAATACCCAAACACCAAAAACCACATGTTATATAATTCCATTTATATGCACTGCCCAGAATAAACAAATACATAGGAAGAAAAAGTAGATGAGTGGTTGCTAGGAGCTGGCAGGCAAGGAGAGGAGATGATGTTTCTTAATGTTATGTGGTATCTTTCTGCCTTAGTGAAAATGTTCTGGAATTAGGTAGTCGTGATGGTTGAGCAATCTAACAAATACACTAAAGTATACTGAATTATACACGTCTTAAAAGGGTGATCTAAATAGTATATAAGTTATATTCAAAAAAAGTTATCTATTTCTATTTTCTGCATAATTGCAATTGTGTTTCAGTGGAATAGAGTCAGTTTTAAAAGACGAAAGCATTGGACTGATATTCATAATCATGGGTATATAGAGAGAAAGGTAGAAGAAAAATCATACAACAATTTGGAAAATTTTGTTTCTCAGGATGCCCAGGGTCGAGAGAATTAAGTTGAGCCCAACAGAGGGTATAACACCCTGGGGCTCGGCAAGGAATGTCTTACCTATCTATTTCTTGGCACCAAGCAGTCTAAAGTATGTTGCCAGTCAGAGGACATATTCTTGACAGACTAGTAGAGCTACATTTCAGAATTGAGGATAGAGAAAGAAAATTCCCACTAACAAATATTTTAGGACCATTTGTCATTGAATTAGTTCCCTATTGCTGCTGGAACAAGTTTCCATAAACTTAGTATCTTAAAACAAATTCATACCCTACAGTGCTGGAACTCAGAAATCTGAAGTGGACTTTACTGGTGCTTCAAAGGGTTGACAGGGCTATATTCCTTATGGAGTCTTTAGGGGAGAATCTATTTCCTTGCCTTCTTCAGCTTCTAGAGTCTGCCTGCATTCTTTGGCTTATGGTCTCTTCCTCTACTTCAAAGCTAGCATTATCACATCTGCAAATTTCTCTGTAATGCTCATCTTCTGTCTCCTTCTTCCATGTTTAAAGGACCCCTGTTTTCACATTACATCCACCCAGATATTCCAGAATAGTCTATTTAAGGTCTGTTAATTAGCAACCTTAATTCTATCTGCAACCTTAATTATCTTTGCTACAGAACATAAAATATTTACTGGTCCTGGGAATTAGGACATGGACATCTTTATTCTGCTTACCTAATTGTCATTCTCAAATTCCATAGTAAATTGGTTTTAAAATAATGTAGTAACTATTTTTATTGCTTTTCATCTCTGTTCAGTGCTGCGTAACTCTTTCTTCAGTCCAGAATTATTCACTGAATCCTCCCATGTACATAACACTTGACTGCATGAGATGCTATTCAAGAAATTAAGCCATAGTTCCTACCAACTAGGTAGGTCTGTAGTAGGGGGGGCTTGCAAATCTGGAGGGGAACTTTTGTTTATCATAGTCATCAATGCGTCATGACTAGTACTTTGC
The DNA here is from genome assembly GCA_022376925.1 of Tragulus kanchil. NCBI lineage: Eukaryota > Metazoa > Chordata > Mammalia > Artiodactyla > Tragulidae > Tragulus > Tragulus kanchil. The sequence goes on along the minus strand of JAIOJX010000005.1, from coordinate 24,843,557 downwards.
ATCACTGTACAGTTGCCATCCAATCCCGAGGCACCTGTTATTATAGTGGCCCCTTACCTTAAGGGATATCTCCATGTATTCTTGATCCAATGATTTCAACCTTCTATCTGCTTAAAACCTCTTTTTCCTTTCTGTGGATAACCACAGGCTGTTCAGAGTCAGCTAGTCTTGATGAAACATGCTGACACACCCATCATGTGTCACAGCACCAGCCTCACAGATAGCATTGCTACAGATACTGGACCATCCAGATTCTGTCATCATCCCCCTCCTCCACCTCTAACCTGCAGACACTTGGTGCCCAGCGGAGGACACGCCAACACTCAAAAGACCTCACAGTGCCAGCTGGGCATCTGACTCTGTTGTTCTGTCCTGAACTAACTATTGAGTATGCTCAGTAGAGAGTGGGATTCAGGATATTTTTTTCTGTGGGACCCTTATGAAGGACTGTGGTTGTCTGATGTTTGAGCATAGGACTGGGCCATTTATGAAGCATTTGAAAAACGTTGTGTGTTGTGCTTTTCTGAATAGAGGTGTTTTTATGATCATCACACAGTCTGTTACCCCAGAGATTCACCTGTTCTTTCGAAAGGAAGGGTATGCTGTCATTAAATTCCGAGGAACCTGTCTCTGCATCCACGACACCACTTCCATGCTACTCACCTTGCCAAGTCATTAAGATCCAACCGGCCATCTTTATTTTTGTCAAAGATCTTCATCTGCAATGTAGAAGGGGAAAAGACTGTAAGAAATACGTGTAATGGGATTTCATTGTGAAAGTCTTTAAAGTGCTTTTCTATTTCGTTCTGATTAGATATTTCAGTAGACTGTGGCAGACTCGTAGGGTCACTCCCTACAGAGGATAGAAGAAACCTTTTTTTTTATGAAGGCAAAAGTAACTGAGGAGGATATGGATATAGGAGAAAGTCCCCCATGAGGTGAATTAGCATAACACTTGACTGCATGAGATGCTATTCAAGAAATTAAGCCATAGTTCCTACCAACTAGGTAGGTCTGTAGTAGGGGGGGCTTGCAAATCTGGAGGGGAACTTTTGTTTATCATAGTCATCAATGCGTCATGACTAGTACTTTGCATCACTGTACAGTTGCCATCCAATCCCGAGGCACCTGTTATTATAGTGGCCCCTTACCTTAAGGGATATCTCCATGTATTCTTGATCCAATGATTTCAACCTTCTATCTGCTTAAAACCTCTTTTTCCTTTCTGTGGATAACCACAGGCTGTTCAGAGTCAGCTAGTCTTGATGAAACATGCTGACACACCCATCATGTGTCACAGCACCAGCCTCACAGATAGCATTGCTACAGATACTGGACCATCCAGATTCTGTCATCATCCCCCTCCTCCACCTCTAACCTGCAGACACTTGGTGCCCCGCGGAGGACACGCCAACACTCAAAAGACCTCACAGTGCCAGCTGGGCATCTGACTCTGTTGTTCTGTCCTGAACTAACTATTGAGTATGCTCAGTAGAGAGTGGGATTCAGGATATTTTTTTCTGTGGGACCCTTATGAAGGACTGTGGTTGTCTGATGTTTGAGCATAGGACTGGGCCATTTATGAAGCATTTGAAAAACGTTGTGTGTTGTGCTTTTCTGAATAGAGGTGTTTTTATGATCATCACACAGTCTGTTACCCCAGAGATTCACCTGTTCTTTCGAAAGGAAGGGTATGCTGTCATTAAATTCCGAGGAACCTGTCTCTGCATCCACGACACCACTTCCATGCTACTCACCTTGCCAAGTCATTAAGATCCAACCGGCCATCTTTATTTTTGTCAAAGATCTTCATCTGCAATGTAGAAGGGGAAAAGACTGTAAGAAATACGTGTAATGGGATTTCATTGTGAAAGTCTTTAAAGTGCTTTTCTATTTCGTTCTGATTAGATATTTCAGTAGACTGTGGCAGACTCGTAGGGTCACTCCCTACAGAGGATAGAAGAAACCTTTTTTTTTATGAAGGCAAAAGTAACTGAGGAGGATATGGATATAGGAGAAAGTCTCCCTCTCAGGCCAATAGATTGTAGGAAGGAAGAGAGAAAGTGAGGCAAGGATGAGAGAGTGAAGTAGACAGATGTGTGAGTTCACTCTGCTGGAAAGGGGACCAGAGAGAGAAGGGCACTAGCGAAGGGAGGACAACACTGAGTGTGGAGCGTTGCCACGCTTGGCTTCACTTTCCCAGGACACTCTGAGAACTCAAGGGTTGGGATGCTGAGTCAAGGATCAGTGGCCCTTCCGTGGAGCAAGATGAGTGTGAGATGGTATGGCTCAGAAGATAGAGGTGGATCACTGAGTCAGCAAGCTGAAAGGAAGGTGTGGCAGAGGCTTAGTGGTCAGCATCCAGCAAGAGTTAAAGGATTGTTTCAGCCATGAGGGTCACAAGGTGGTAGCCAGTCTGTGGTCAGGAGGCATCACCCTGGAAACCAGAGCATTGTGCCTTGGGACCTTGACTCCTCCCCTTCCTCGTGATGTTCTTGGGGGCTGTTTTTCTCTCTTTATCCACCTTCATGTCGTTTTTAGAGAAAGGTCTGGGTTAGATCCACATGGCTGAGAAATCTAAGATGCTCAGCCTTTCCTTATTCAAAGAAGCCATTTAAATGTATTGCATAAGACTAAATTTTAAACAAGATAGGATTAAAAATTAAAAAGAGGGAGACCAGATTGGTTTAGGTAAGATAGAGAAGACACATTTCTTTACATATTGAAGTTGTCCTAGGAGTGGATTTTGTGACTTCACAACGTTTTGGTGATGCAGGATCTCTCTAAATATATCCACATGAGAAGGCTGTACAGGGAACAAGAAGCAGTGAGATAATCTAAGGATATATCCAACAGATTTTGACATTAAAACCATATGAATCTTTCCTTCATCTTTCCTCACTTTCTAAATCAAGTTTATTTTTACTATTTGAGGTAAATTTGAAATCCCATTCTCCCCAAACCTTGGCATCACAAATGTGTATTGCAGAATTTATTAAAGCACAGGTTATATTTTAACTCATTTGGACACATTAGTGAAGTCACTGGTGACAGGTATGAGGAAGAGTTTTGAAGCTAGAGGAGGATATGGATATAGGAGAAAGTCTCCTCTCAGGCCAATAGATTGTAGGAAGGAAGAGAGAAAGTGAGGCAAGGATGAGAGAGTGAAGTAGACAGATGTGTGAGTTCACTCTGCTGGAAAGGGGACCAGAGAGAGAAGGGCACTAGCGAAGGGAGGACAACACTGAGTGTGGAGCGTTGCCACGCTTGGCTTCACTTTCCCAGGACACTCTGAGAACTCAAGGGTTGGGATGCTGAGTCAAGGATCAGTGGCCCTTCCGTGGAGCAAGATGAGTGTGAGATGGTATGGCTCAGAAGATAGAGGTGGATCACTGAGTCAGCAAGCTGAAAGGAAGGTGTGGCAGAGGCTTAGTGGTCAGCATCCAGCAAGAGTTAAAGGATTGTTTCAGCCATGAGGGTCACAAGGTGGTAGCCAGTCTGTGGTCAGGAGGCATCACCCTGGAAACCAGAGCATTGTGCCTTGGGACCTTGACTCCTCCCCTTCCTCGTGATGTTCTTGGGGGCTGTTTTTCTCTCTTTATCCACCTTCATGTCGTTTTTAGAGAAAGGTCTGGGTTAGATCCACATGGCTGAGAAATCTAAGATGCTCAGCCTTTCCTTATTCAAAGAAGCCATTTAAATGTATTGCATAAGACTAAATTTTAAACAAGATAGGATTAAAAATTAAAAAGAGGGAGACCAGATTGGTTTAGGTAAGATAGAGAAGACACATTTCTTTACATATTGAAGTTGTCCTAGGAGTGGATTTTGTGACTTCACAACGTTTTGGTGATGCAGGATCTCTCTAAATATATCCACATGAGAAGGCTGTACAGGGAACAAGAAGCAGTGAGATAATCTAAGGATATATCCAACAGATTTTGACATTAAAACCATATGAATCTTTCCTTCATCTTTCCTCACTTTCTAAATCAAGTTTATTTTTACTATTTGAGGTAAATTTGAAATCCCATTCTCCCCAAACCTTGGCATCACAAATGTGTATTGCAGAATTTATTAAAGCACAGGTTATATTTTAACTCATTTGGACACATTGCACATTCAATCATGTTCCTTAAACATAAAATATATCCAAAAAAAGATTGAGAGCTATGCGGTTGGCTACAGAGTGAGCATGAGTTATTTTCTGTGACACCATAATTTATAAGAGATTCATTCTTAGAAAGCTAGATTATCTTGAGCTTTAAACAAATAGTAACTCACCTTGAAAGACATGGGTTTATCTTCACTGCTCTGCAAACTTACTTAAAGGGGAAAAGGCCCTTTGTTCAAAATTGACTGAGGGAAAAGCTAAATATGTAAATTCCGCTTCTGCCCATCAGAAAATTGGTTATGTGGTTCACTTAGAATTAGAATAAAAATTCTTTGCTTTATTTTACTACCCTGGTGAGTGTATATCCAGGAGTAAGTAATACACATACATCCATGTGTACTCTTCGAGTTGAGTAGGATGTCTCTGACTACAAGCAACATGCATAATGAGGGAAGCTTGAGCCATGTCTGTTGCCCCAGACCAGAAATTGGGCCTTATGTCACATTAAGCAAGTCATATGATTTCTTTGGGTGCAGCTTCTTCAACTGTAATTGACCCTGTGATTTTAACTTTCCTTATCAAAAGACCCCTACTTTTGGATGCAGTTTTGCATGCTGCCTGAATGTATAAAACCAAGAAATAGAGCTGTACAAGTAGTGGGTCGGACTGGACTGGAGCTTCATCCTCCAGGCTCTCTCTTGCTCCTGAAGTGTTGCCTCTGCACCCAGGGATTTCCTGGAACCCAGCGGTTTGATAACCACTGACCAAATGAGGGCCCAGATTTCATCCAGTTCTGAAATGGTTTGACTTTGTCAAAGCAGCTGAAGGGGGAGCAAGAGTACTGCTGAGCACTTTTTGTGGTGAAGTCAGCAAACAGAGACCTTCAGAGCAGGTTTTGGTGTGGCTTAGGGGTCCAGGGATCGCAGTGGCATTATATGGCTACTCAACGGCAGTGTTCAGAGCACCCAAGGTAGGCGATGCCCACACACCACAGCACTGTTTCACGTGCAGGTTCACTGCAACCCACACGAGAGTGTCTTCTACCAGAAGCCGTGTTGAAACAGAGTAGTAGTTGGTTGTTAATCTGCTTATATGAATTAAGCAAGATTTTCTTCCTCCCAAAACTTGATTATCAAAGAAAAAATCTCGGAAAATGACCATTTTATAAGAGGGAGGGAAAAGTAGGTTCCTAATAGTTCATGATCTCATTAACTAAGAAAGTTGTTTGCAAACAGGCCCATACTAACTCATGGAAGTACAACTTTGGTGAATTTTGAATGTTTGGCAATTTGTGTATGGGGGAGGCAGGGGACATAATGCCTTCTTAATTTTAAAATTCTAATAGTGTCTGTTCATAGAACAGCCAACATTTTATATGTTTTATTTCTTATCTCCTAAGAATGTGGTGAAGTGAAATAACATGCAGGAAACTGGTATTTAGAAAGATTTGTCTAAGAAAGTGGCAAGATTTGAATTTATACTTTACTACCCTGGTGAGTGTATATCCAGGAGTAAGTACACATACATCCATGTGTACTCTTGAGTTGAGTAGGATGTCTCTGACTACAAGCAACATGCATAATGAGGGAAGCTTGAGCCATGTCTGTTGCCCCAGACCAGAAATTGGGCCTTATGTCACATTAAGCAAGTCATATGATTTCTTTGGGTGCAGCTTCTTCAACTGTAATTGACCCTGTGATTTTAACTTTCCTTATCAAAAGACCCCTACTTTTGGATGCAGTTTTGCATGCTGCCTGAATGTATAAAACCAAGAAATAGAGCTGTACAAGTAGTGGGTCGGACTGGACTGGAGCTTCATCCTCCAGGCTCTCTCTTGCTCCTGAAGTGTTGCCTCTGCACCCAGGGATTTCCTGGAACCCAGCGGTTTGATAACCACTGACCAAATGAGGGCCCAGATTTCATCCAGTTCTGAAATGGTTTGACTTTGTCAAAGCAGCTGAAGGGGGAGCAAGAGTACTGCTGAGCACTTTTTGTGGTGAAGTCAGCAAACAGAGACCTTCAGAGCAGGTTTTGGTGTGGCTTAGGGGTCCAGGGATCGCAGTGGCATTATATGGCTACTCAACGGCAGTGTTCAGAGCACCCAAGGTAGGCGATGCCCACACACCACAGCACTGTTTCACGTGCAGGTTCACTGCAACCCACACGAGAGTGTCTTCTACCAGAAGCCGTGTTGAAACAGAGTAGTAGTTGGTTGTTAATCTGCTTATATGAATTAAGCAAGATTTTCTTCCTCCCAAAACTTGATTATCAAAGAAAAAATCTCGGAAAATGACCATTTTATAAGAGGGAGGGAAAAGTAGGTTCCTAATAGTTCATGATCTCATTAACTAAGAAAGTTGTTTGCAAACAGGCCCATACTAACTCATGGAAGTACAACTTTGGTGAATTTTGAATGTTTGGCAATTTGTGTATGGGGGAGGCAGGGGACATAATGCCTTCTTAATTTTAAAATTCTAATAGTGTCTGTTCATAGAACAGCCAACATTTTATATGTTATTTCATTTCTTATCTCCTAAGAATGTGGTGAAGTGAAATAACATGCAGGAAACTGGTATTTAGAAAGATTTGTCTAAGAAAGTGGCAAGATTTGAATCCAAGCATATCTGTCACCAGAGTTCATTCCATCAGTGAGGCTCTTAGCTTTACAGATTCTGGAAATCTCATGGTTAATGTGGTACATGCTTTATGTTTGGTTATAAAACAAAACCTCTGGTGCCATAGACTATGCCAGGGGTGTGGTTACCTTTCCTAATTGCCCTTCTTTCCTTGAGAAAGCAAAAAAACCCTTCTATTTATGTGAGTTTCCCTCGGGCCTTTATAGTAATTTGTTTATGGCACAAATCCCTCTCAGAGGGTTTTGATGGTTCATGGTGGTGGCAGTAGGGACACCATTCCATTCTGGGGACTTCCTTGGTGGTCCAGTGGCTAACTCTAGGCTCCCAATGCAGAGGGTCCAGGTTCAATCCCTGGTCAAGGAACTAGATCCCACATATTGCGACTAAGAGTTCAGATGCTGCAACTAAAGATCCCTCGTACTGCAACTAAGGCCAGATTCGGCCAAATAAATATTTAAAAAAAAAAAAAAAAGATTCCATTTGGAAAGACTGATTGTCAAAGAGTTGTGAAGGGCTCGCAACCATGGTTCTCACTTCTGCCACTGCTTTTACAAGATTAAACTCATGCTCATCCACACATTTTTGAATATGAAATACAGGAAAGGTTCTATAAGTCTCCTTGAAATGGAACACAGTGACTTGTTGACAAACTACTTAAAATTGTATAGACCAGTGGTCCTCCTTCTTAGGCAAGAGACACCTCAGAGGCTATCAATCTACCCAACTTGTTGATTATCAAAGAAAAATCTAATTTATAAGGGGGGTAGGTTCCTAATAGTTCATGATCTCATTAACTAAGAAAGTTGTTTGCAAACAGGCCCATACTAACTCATGGAAGTACAACTTTGGTGAATTTTGAATGTTTGGCAATTTGTGTATGGGGGAGGCAGGGGACATAATGCCTTCTTAATTTTAAAATTCTAATAGTGTCTGTTCATAGAACAGCCAACATTTTATATGTTATTTCATTTCTTATCTCCTAAGAATGTGGTGAAGTGAAATAACATGCAGGAAACTGGTATTTAGAAAGATTTGTCTAAGAAAGTGGCAAGATTTGAATCCAAGCATATCTGTCACCAGAGTTCATTCCATCAGTGAGGCTCTTAGCTTTACAGATTCTGGAAATCTCATGGTTAATGTGGTACATGCTTTATGTTTGGTTATAAAACAAAACCTCTGGTGCCATAGACTATGCCAGGGGTGTGGTTACCTTTCCTAATTGCCCTTCTTTCCTTGAGAAAGCAAAAAAACCCTTCTATTTATGTGAGTTTCCCTCGGGCCTTTATAGTAATTTGTTTATGGCACAAATCCCTCTCAGAGGGTTTTGATGGTTCATGGTGGTGGCAGTAGGGACACCATTCCATTCTGGGGACTTCCTTGGTGGTCCAGTGGCTAACTCTAGGCTCCCAATGCAGAGGGTCCAGGTTCAATCCCTGGTCAAGGAACTAGATCCCACATATTGCGACTAAGAGTTCAGATGCTGCAACTAAAGATCCCTCGTACTGCAACTAAGGCCAGATTCGGCCAAATAAATATTTAAAAAAAAAAAAAAAGATTCCATTTGGAAAGACTGATTGTCAAAGAGTTGTGAAGGGCTCGCAACCATGGTTCTCACTTCTGCCACTGCTTTTACAAGATTAAACTCATGCTCATCCACACATTTTTGAATATGAAATACAGGAAAGGTTCTATAAGTCTCCTTGAAATGGAACACAGTGACTTGTTGACAAACTACTTAAAATTGTATAGACCAGTGGTCCTCCTTCTTAGGCAAGAGACACCTCAGAGGCTATCAATCTACCCAACATTCTCCCGAGATTTAATAACAGCTTTATCTTAATTTTTAAAATTCTTGTAGATGCCATGTGCTGGTGGTTTAGTCATCAAGTCATGTCTGACTCTTTGTGACTCCATGGACTGTAGCCCACCAAGTCTTCTCTCTCCGTGGGTTTCTCCAGGCAACAATACTGGAGTGTGTTGCCATTTCCTTCTCTAGGGGAGCTTCCTGACCCAAGGATCAAACCTGTGTCCCCTGGTTGGCAGGTGGATTCTTTACCACTAAGCCATTTGGGAAGCCCCAATAGGTACCGTATGCACATTCATTTAAAACCATTACTGGGTTAATAGTAAACTCTTACCAGAAGCAACAGATCCAGTGTACAACTGTTGTCATGTGGTGGGATAGTCTATGAATTTTTTGACAATTGTTAATTGATAATTTGAAATGTAGTGCAAAGTCAAAAATATGCAGATAGTTCAGCAGAGCTAAGTACAAAGTATAAGTCCTTTCTGTCCTTGTTCTAAAGGTAGTTACCATTCACAGGACTCTCTACTTTCAGAAACATTTTTAAACATTTTAATATATGCAACTTCATTTTTTCAACAAATAGACCACATTCTATTTATTATTTTGCAACTTTCTTTTTTCATTAAGCAGTATTTTTGGAAATCACTACTTAATAGGTATTTCTCTTTTTTACTTAAAAAGAGATTCTCATTCTTAAAAAGTCAAATTGTTACCATATACAATCTTAAAAAGGATTTAGAACCCCCTTCCCATATTATTGAATCAAGAATTGTATGTTGAATAATTGGACTTCCCTTGTGGCTCAGTAGTAGAGAATCCACCTGCATTGTAGGAGACTCTGGTTCAGTCCTTGTGTTGGGAAGATCCCCTGGAGAAGGAAATGTCAACCCACTCCAGTGTTCTTGCCTGGTAACTCTCATGGACAGAGGAGTCTGGTGGGCTACAGTCTATAGGGTCGCAAGAAAGTCAGCTTTAAGACTGAGCGACTAAATATGTTGAATAATTACTATGTGTCTAACAACATGTGAGAGAGACTGTGAGAAACTCAAGAAGCATTAAGGTGTTAGACTTTTAGGAGCTTACAGTGTAATTCGAGAGGCAAAATGAGGCCCTATCAATCTACCCAACATTCTCCCGAGATTTAATAACAGCTTTATCTTAATTTTTAAAATTCTTGTAGATGCCATGTGCTGGTGGTTTAGTCATCAAGTCATGTCTGACTCTTTGTGACTCCATGGACTGTAGCCCACCAAGTCTTCTCTCTCCGTGGGTTTCTCCAGGCAACAATACTGGAGTGTGTTGCCATTTCCTTCCCCAGGGGGTCTTTCTGACCCAGGGATGAAACCTGCATCTCCTGGTTGGCAGGTGGATTCTTTACCACTAAGCCATTTGGGAAGCCCCAATAGGTACCGTATGCACATTCATTTAAAACCATTACTGGGTTAATAGTAAACTCTTACCAGAAGCAACAGATCCAGTGTACAACTGTTGTCATGTGGTGGGATAGTCTATGAATTTTTTGACAATTGTTAATTGATAATTTGAAATGTAGTGCAAAGTCAAAAATATGCAGATAGTTCAGCAGAGCTAAGTACAAAGTATAAGTCCTTTCTGTCCTTGTTCTAAAGGTAGTTACCATTCACAGGACTCTCTACTTTCAGAAACATTTTTAAACATTTTAATATATGCAACTTCATTTTTTCAACAAATAGACCACATTCTATTTATTATTTTGCAACTTTCTTTTTTCATTAAGCAGTATTTTTGGAAATCACTACTTAATAGGTATTTCTCTTTTTTACTTAAAAAGAGATTCTCATTCTTAAAAAGTCAAATTGTTACCATATACAATCTTAAAAAGGATTTAGAACCCCCTTCCCATATTATTGAATCAAGAATTGTATGTTGAATAATTGGACTTCCCTTGTGGCTCAGTAGTAGAGAATCCACCTGCATTGTAGGAGACTCTGGTTCAGTCCTTGTGTTGGGAAGATCCCCTGGAGAAGGAAATGTCAACCCACTCCAGTGTTCTTGCCTGGTAACTCTCATGGACAGAGGAGTCTGGTGGGCTACAGTCTATAGGGTCGCAAGAAAGTCAGCTTTAAGACTGAGCGACTAAATATGTTGAATAATTACTATGTGTCTAACAACATGTGAGAGAGACTGTGAGAAACTCAAGAAGCATTAAGGTGTTAGACTTTTAGGAGCTTACAGTGTAATTCGAGAGGCAAAAATGAATATCTGAAATGAGATTCAGCATTATCTCCTTGACCACTGAGACAAGGAAAAAGAACAATGTGTTGGAATTATTGAGGAATGCTTAGAGAGGAGATGGGAGTTCTGATAGGTTGGGCAACTTGAAAGGCAGAGTTCACTGGGATGAGGAAGATTCTCAGTGGAGCAGGTGTGTAAGGGAAGCTCAGAATGTTAGTTCTGGATGTGCTAGCTTTAAGAGGCATATTTGGGCATCTAAGTGGAGACGTACATAATATATGCAAGGAGCTAAAAGAAGTGCTCTGAGTCAGTGATATAAATTGGAGGAGGTTACCATTACTGGTATTTAAAACCATGAGACTGAGATTGTCAGAGTAATGGTGGACATGGAGGAGGAGAAATTTCAAAACAGCCCAGCAGGGGAGGAATAAATTAGAGTTGGGATTAAAATGTACACACTGTATACAAAATAGATAACTAATATAGACCTACTGTATAGCATGGGGATCTCTACTCAATATTCTAATAGCCTATATGGGAAAAGAATCTTTAAAAAGAGTGGCTATATGTGTAATTGATTCACTTTGCTTTAAGCTGAAACTAGCAAAATGGTGTGAAAAGTTAAAGTGTTATTCCTTCCGTCATGTCCAACTTTTTGTGACCCATGAACTGTAGCCTAGCAGGTTCCTCTGTCCATGGAATTCTCCAGGCAAGAATGCTGGAGTGGATAGCCATTTCCTTCTCCAGAGGATCTTCCTGACCCAGTCTTTTGCATTGCAGGCAGATTCTTTACCTTCTAAGCCACCAGAGAATCAACTATATTCTAATAAAAATTAAAAAAAAAAAAAAAGGCGCAGACATACCTCAGGTTGGCCTGGATCAGAGACCTATGGAAGGAAGCAGCTAGGAAATCATATGCTTTAATCCTGGCATGAAGATGACTTCGACCAGGGTAGAAGATGAGGATATTCTTTTTGTCTGACATGTTCTCAAATTTTAATTAATTGTTTTTATAATAGTCCAAGTTCCATGCCCTAATTAGGTATATGAGTTTAGTATTTTTCATATGTATGAGTTTACATTTTCAAAAAGTTCAATATTGCCTAATGATAATCTATTCAGACAGCTAATATTTTCCTCTGCCAGGTGTTGGCAGCACCTCTTAATGAGATGTCATAAATGAAATCTGTTAATAGTTTCCATCTGTGTACAGAACATTAATTAGGAATATAGGTGAGACAAGATTGGCTGACCTTAACTTTTCTCTTCTGATTGGATGTTCTGCCTTGACCTGTTCATTGTTCATGTTTCAGACACCTTTCAAATGCCTAATCCTTATTTGGATCCATTTGAATTCATTTAATAGATTACATCTCTTAAGTAAAGCCTGTAAGGCTCGAAACCAAATCTTTAATGAGATGTTGCTGTGACTGTGTCCATTGCTCAGTAAAAAGCCATTACAGCAGCAGTGAAGTGATTTCACACGTGGGTGTATCACTTAAAACTCTGATCCTAGAAGTCTTTTCTTAGAGTATTGAGTTTCTAAAAGTTGCTACACCCAAAAGTCTTTAGGGAAATGTAAACGGCCTTAAAGAAACAACAACAAAAACTATAGCCCACTTCCTATATCTGGCTCTGCAGTTTAATAAATAAAAATGAAATAAGGGCTTCCCAGGTAGCTGAGTGGTAAAGAGTTTGCCTGCCAATGCAGGAGACATGGGTTTGATCCCTGATCCAGGAAGTTTCCACATGCTGGGGAGCAACTAAGCCCGTGAGCTGCAACTACTGTGCTCTAGAGCCTCGGAGCTGCAACTATTGAGCCCATGTGCCCTAGAGCTCAAGTTCTACAACAAGAGAAGTCACCACAACAAGACACCTGCTCAACTCAGCTAGATAGTAGATCCCATGCATGTCTTGCAACTAGAGAAGAACCTATAGCAGCAGTGAAAACCTAGAATAGCCAAAAATAACTAAAATGCATTTCTTTAAAAAGAAAATGAAATACATGGGCCAGAATCTCATTAAACTTGTCTAATATTCAGGGCAAACTCAGATCCTTCAGTGGAAACTCTTTCACTAGATTCCTGAACACTTACTTATCACCCTGTGCATAAAAGACCAACAAGGGAGCCCTGGAGTTTGACTGATTGTGGGCCTTTCCTCATGGGAATTTGGAACAGAAATGAATGCTTAACTGCAGCATACACGAGCGAAAGAGCCACAGGGTTTTAGCTATGAAACCTAAACGTAACCGGGGTAAAAGGATAGTTTTGGTCAATAGATATGTCTCATCCTAGATCCTCAAAAGTTGGCTAATAACACTCGGATCCCCCTCAACTACTTCATGAGACTCTCAGTCTCTGGATCTAAGCTCAAAGCCATCAAATGTGTACATTGCCATTTCTTTTTCATTTCACTGATTTTCTTCAGTTCAGGGTATTCCACTCTAAGAGCTGCCAGCCTGAGGTTTCTTAAATGTAAACCATAAGTCTGTGAAGAAAAGCGCTCTGGGCAAGTAGGGCTGCTGGGTTGATGTGTGATGAGCAGAAACTCTTTTCAGCCAGGTACTGACTTTGTAAACAGTCTGTGTGTCTCTTCCCTGCCTGCTCTTCCCCTTCAGAAGTCTTTTCTTAGAGTATTGAGTTTCTAAAAGTTGCTACACCCAAAAGTCTTTAGGAAATGTAAACGGCCTTAAAGAAACAACAACAAAAACTATAGCCCACTTCCTATATCTGGCTCTGCAGTTTAATAAATAAAAATGAAATAAGGGCTTCCCAGGTAGCTGAGTGGTAAAGAGTTTGCCTGCCAATGCAGGAGACATGGGTTTGATCCCTGATCCAGGAAGTTTCCACATGCTGGGGAGCAACTAAGCCCGTGAGCTGCAACTACTGTGCTCTAGAGCCTCGGAGCTGCAACTATTGAGCCCATGTGCCCTAGAGCTCAAGTTCTACAACAAGAGAAGTCACCACAACAAGACACCTGCTCAACTCAGCTAGATAGTAGATCCCATGCATGTCTTGCAACTAGAGAAGAACCTATAGCAGCAGTGAAAACCTAGAATAGCCAAAAATAACTAAAATGCATTTCTTTAAAAAGAAAATGAAATACATGGGCCAGAATCTCATTAAACTTGTCTAATATTCAGGGCAAACTCAGATCCTTCAGTGGAAACTCTTTCACTAGATTCCTGAACACTTACTTATCACCCTGTGCATAAAAGACCAACAAGGGAGCCCTGGAGTTTGACTGATTGTGGGCCTTTCCTCATGGGAATTTGGAACAGAAATGAATGCTTAACTGCAGCATACACGAGCGAAAGAGCCACAGGGTTTTAGCTATGAAACCTAAACGTAACCGGGGTAAAAGGATAGTTTTGGTCAATAGATATGTCTCATCCTAGATCCTCAAAAGTTGGCTAATAACACTCGGATCCCCCTCAACTACTTCATGAGACTCTCAGTCTCTGGATCTAAGCTCAAAGCCATCAAATGTGTACATTGCCATTTCTTTTTCATTTCACTGATTTTCTTCAGTTCAGGGTATTCCACTCTAAGAGCTGCCAGCCTGAGGTTTCTTAAATGTAAACCATAAGTCTGTGAAGAAAAGCGCTCTGGGCAAGTAGGGCTGCTGGGTTGATGTGTGATGAGCAGAAACTCTTTTCAGCCAGGTACTGACTTTGTAAACAGTCTGTGTGTCTCTTCCCTGCCTGCTCTTACCCCTTCTAATGGGAAGTTTGACTGAGGTGACCCCTGGAGCTTTATGCAGCTGCAATTCACTCTTCCCTTTCTCCCTTTCTGGTTTAATCAATCAGTGTTCCTCTCTTCTCCAGACAATTTTATGGAACCCATTCTTATTTCCTATTACCTCTCATTAATTTGTTTCCTCTTTGGTGTTTAATAAGATGTCAGTTCATAGGATTGTTTAGGACTTCATGAGGAGAAAAATCAATTTCTCTAGGTAATAAATTCTGCTGTGGCTGACAGAATTCCTATATTATCTTACCTATAAAAATATTAAGAGAATCCTAATCTCCTCACATGGCTTGGTCCTCACCTTGCTCTTCACTTTATTCATAGGGATTTGTATCTCTTCTTGATTTATCACAGAACTTAACCTTCCCTCTTTTGAGAGGTTTCATTTTAATAATTCAGCATTTAGACTTGCAGGCATAAATGTTACGGTGTTTGAACACAGTTTGAAGATAGATTTGGGTCTGAATTTCCACTCCAATCTTATCATCTCTGACCTGTAATCCTCGGGGGTTTTTTCATTTATAAAACAGGGATTTAAAAATATTCATTTCATAAAGTTCATGTACAAATCAAATGAGATGTTTGAAAAGTGATCCATACAGGGCCCAGCACAGAAGGAGCTCTCAATTATTATGATTAAACTATTTAATACTAGAACAACACTGGCTACATTTCTTTTTTATTTTTTATTTTTTTGGCCACTTCTATTGGTCTTTCATTTTTTAATTTCCATCCATCTTTGTTCTTTGGCCTGTGTGGGCCTCCTATTGCAGTGGCCTCTCTTGTCGCAGAGCAATAGCTCTGGGCACATGCGCTCAAGAGCTCTGGTTTGGTAGTTGGACACATCAGTCCAGCTGCTCTGTGGCACATGGAATCTTCCCAGGCCAGGGATCGAACCTGTGCCCCTTGCACTGCAAGTCGGTGTCCTTACCCACTGGACCACCAGGGAAGCCCAACACTGGCTACATTTCAATGAAAATTAAGTACTGTGTGTTAAGAAAACATCTTTACAAAATTTAACTTCTGTTCACCTACCTTTTTAAAAAAAATTGAAGTATAGTTGATTTACAATGTTTCAAGTGTACAGTAAAGTGATTCAGATGTGTATGTGTGTGCATATTTTTTTCAGATTCTTTCCTGTCGTAAGCTATTGTGAAATATCATAACTCATGTGCTATATGGTAGGTCCTTGTTGTTTATTTTATGTATGGTAATGTGTATCTGTTAATCCTAAGTTCCTAATTTATCCCTCCCCTAGCCTTTCCCCTTGGACTACCTAACTTTTTTTGTCCTGACTTTGCTGAAGTTCTAGAATTGCTACTTCATTATAACGCATCCTGTTTAAAAAAAAAAAAAAAAAAAAAAAAAAAAAAAAGGAAAACCTTGCAAAAAAATAGTTTAATTGGATCTTATGGCAAAATGGATATAGTCAAGGACTGAAGGGAAACTTGAACTTGGCTCCTACTTATGAGTTGAAACTGTATGGCAGTGACACACAGCAGGGATGAAACAGAGGGACTAGAGTGAATTTTTGCTCCTCCCCACTTTTTTCAAATCAGTTTTTTTCCCAGTTGGAAGACTCCATAAGGCCAGAGACCATATCGTCCTTGGTAGGTTGTTTCTGAACATTTGTTGAAGGAATGAACTCACATCTTTGTGCTAATTAGCTTACCAGATCACATTCTGACCTGAGAGACAAGCATTAAGAGAGTAGGGTTTGGGTGAGGGAGGGGGTATTCTCAATCCCTGTGAGAACCTACCCTTCAGACCCCAAACCACTTCAGACTCAATTTAAGAAAAGGAACACAGTGATCTGACTTCTGGTCCATGGGAACATATCCTAGGCTTGTCTGGCTCTGATGGCGTTTTCTGGGTTTGCTCTGCTCTGTCTCATCAGCTCTGGCCCTCACTCCTCTCCCTCCTATCTGCCGTCATCAGCTTGGGATTCCCATCTCCCTGTCTGTCTCTGACCCCTGGGCTCAGCACGGCTCATGCCCACTGCCTGGTGCGGGTCCCTCTGAATGTCTCTGTGATGAAGGACCCCAGTAAGAGACATAAGGATGGGGCTCAGCACTTCCAGGCACCCTTTCTGCTTCTGGCCTGGAGGGTCTGGTTTTAAAAAAGGAAAGAGAACAAGGGGAATTTCAGAACATGAAGCACTGCTGGAGGAACACTGGGTCTGTGCAAAATGCTGCATGTGCAATAGGTAGTATGGGAGGCATGCCAGGAGAGAGCAGAAGTCCAGCTGAAGGGTCACAAGGAACACACGTAAGAGAAGCAGGAGGGTCCTGCGGGCAAAGTCCACTTATGCAGTCAAGGTTTAGTCATAGCTGTTAGGTAATAACTGAGAATTCCTTAGGTAGTGCACCGTGTGCCAAGCTCTTTGTGAGGACTGAGAACACGCAGGTAAGATGCCATCTTGCCCTTGAGGAATCACAGGCTAATGGAGTGCAAGATCCATAAATAGTGTGAGGGTCATCCTTGAGTCTTAACTGAATCATCAGGAAACCCTACCAACTCCATCTTCAAACAGATCTAACTCACATCTCTTCTGGTACCCAACCCAGATCCAATCTGCCATCCTCTTCCCTGGATGGAGCAGTGGCCTCTTAACAGGTCTTCCTGATTCCCGCCTTGCCTAGTTCAGGCTCTTCTCAACACATCAGTCAGCTCATGATAGCCTCTGCTTCAAACCTTCCATCTCCCTCTGACTAAAACCCCAAGTTCTCACAACAGCCACCAAAGCCCCACCTGATCTGGCCTCTATCTAATCCTTGCCTACTCTGCTCCAGTCACGCTGGTCTTCTCCTGTTCCTGGAAATTCTAGGCATACCCCCGACCAAGGGACTCTGATTGCCTTTGGTCCTTTCTCAAGTTGCATTATCTTGAAAGGCCACCCCTGACCACCCTATTGAAAATTACACCTTCTCTCCAATCTCCCATCCTAGCTTCCCAGGTAGCACTGCCTGGTCTACTGTTTAATTTTTTTCCATAACACTCATTACTCTCTTGTCATGCAGTGTACTTTATTATGTTTATTATTAGCGTCAGTCTCTCCTTTGTTTTGCTCACTGCTGCATCCTTGGTGACTAGGATAGTGCTGCTGGAGTCAATAGTAAGTATTTAATGAATATGTGTGGAGCAAATTAAATGGGTGGCACCCTTTCTGCTTCTGGCCTGGAGGGTCTGGTTTTAAAAAAGGAAAGAGAACAAGGGGAATTTCAGAACATGAAGCACTGCTGGAGGAACACTGGGTCTGTGCAAAATGCTGCATGTGCAATAGGTAGTATGGGAGGCATGCCAGGAGAGAGCAGAAGTCCAGCTGAAGGGTCACAAGGAACACACGTAAGAGAAGCAGGAGGGTCCTGCGGGCAAAGTCCACTTATGCAGTCAAGGTTTAGTCATAGCTGTTAGGTAATAACTGAGAATTCCTTAGGTAGTGCACCGTGTGCCAAGCTCTTTGTGAGGACTGAGAACACGCAGGTAAGATGCCATCTTGCCCTTGAGGAATCACAGGCTAATGGAGTGCAAGATCCATAAATAGTGTGAGGGTCATCCTTGAGTCTTAACTGAATCATCAGGAAACCCTACCAACTCCATCTTCAAACAGATCTAACTCACATCTCTTCTGGTACCCAACCCAGATCCAATCTGCCATCCTCTTCCCTGGATGGAGCAGTGGCCTCTTAACAGGTCTTCCTGATTCCCGCCTTGCCTAGTTCAGGTTCTTCTCAACACATCAGTCAGCTCATGATAGCCTCTGCTTCAAACCTTCCATCTCCCTCTGACTAAAACCCCAAGTTCTCACAACAGCCACCAAAGCCCCACCTGATCTGGCCTCTATCTAATCCTTGCCTACTCTGCTCCAGTCACGCTGGTCTTCTCCTGTTCCTGGAAATTCTAGGCATACCCCCGACCAAGGGACTCTGATTGCCTTTGGTCCTTTCTCAAGTTGCATTATCTTGAAAGGCCACCCCTGACCACCCTATTGAAAATTACACCTTCTCTCCAATCTCCCATCCTAGCTTCCCAGGTAGCACTGCCTGGTCTACTGTTTAATTTTTTTCCATAACACTCATTACTCTCTTGTCATGCAGTGTACTTTATTATGTTTATTATTAGCGTCAGTCTCTCCTTTGTTTTTGCTCACTGCTGCATCCTTGGTGACTAGGATAGTGCTGCTGGAGTCAATAGTAAGTATTTAATGAATATGTGTGGAGCAAATTAAATGGGTGGCTATGATGTTAAGACAGTGAAATACACAGGTACTATAGGACCACAGAGGAGAGGCACTGGGATCCAGTATAGAAAAAGGTGATGGAAGGTTTTCTAGGGCAAGATGATGTCTGACTAAATCTTGAAGAATGAGCAAGAACCAAGTGGAGAAAAGTAAGGAGAAAATAGGTAAACTATGTTAAGAAGTCAGATAGTAACGGCTTAGCATTCTAATTGGACGTGAAGGGAAGTGCCTCCGAGTCCAAAGTAATTCAAAGAAATACTGGAAACCTGCTGGGGATTCTAAATGCAAGCATTTCACTGTAGGGCCTGATTTATAAGTTAATAAAATCGAGACGACAACAGCCAGAGCTAACATAGTTTTAAATCAATGTTGAAAAAATGTCCAGCTGGAAGAATGTCCATGTTTTTCTCTCTCCCAGGCAGTTTCAGTCTAATTTTATTTTTCAGATTATTCACACTAGTAGAGAGTTTCACTGGGACCTGGGACAAAATGAAATCAGAGATACACCAGCAGCTGGGAGACTGCTTCCTGCTTCTCAGGGATTTCCTACTCACTCTTTAGTGCTAAGCCTATCTTTACTCAGGATTTCAAATAGCATTTTGCAAGCTATTAAAACAGATCAGCATAGTAGGAAGCCAAATTACTTCCTGGCCCAGGGTGTGAGTTTGTCGCTGGCATCAGCTTAGCTCCTGTCCAGGCCATTTTTAAGTTGTCACAGTCAAGAGCACACTTTTCATTCCCAGGGCCGATACCCTTGGCTCGGGGCAGCACTTGGAGAGCACAGAGTAAGAGAAAGAAGATCCAGAGCTGAAGGCCAAGCGAGCCCAACTTACAGTTTAACTGGTGCCTTAGGCTGGGCAACTTAACATTTCCCAGTTAATCTGATTTTAAAAACAAGTCTAGGGATTCAACCTGGTGTTGACTTAGTCACTTACCTTTTCTAAATCTCAACCATCAGATAAGCAAAATAGCAAGACTATAAAGGAGTTGTTATTAGAAACAGAACACTGTTTGGATGCAGTCTTATTATGTTTATTATTAGCGTCAGTCTCTCCTTTGTTTTGCTCACTGCTGCATCCTTGGTGACTAGGATAGTGCTGCTGGAGTCAATAGTAAGTATTTAATGAATATGTGTGGAGCAAATTAAATGGGTGGCTATGATGTTAAGACAGTGAAATACACAGGTACTATAGGACCACAGAGGAGAGGCACTGGGATCCAGTATAGAAAAAGGTGATGGAAGGTTTTCTAGGGCAAGATGATGTCTGACTAAATCTTGAAGAATGAGCAAGAACCAAGTGGAGAAAAGTAAGGAGAAAATAGGTAAACTATGTTAAGAAGTCAGATAGTAACGGCTTAGCATTCTAATTGGACGTGAAGGGAAGTGCCTCCGAGTCCAAAGTAATTCAAAGAAATACTGGAAACCTGCTGGGGATTCTAAATGCAAGCATTTCACTGTAGGGCCTGATTTATAAGTTAATAAAATCGAGACGACAACAGCCAGAGCTAACATAGTTTTAAATCAATGTTGAAAAAATGTCCAGCTGGAAGAATGTCCATGTTTCTCTCTCTCCCAGGCAGTTTCAGTCTAATTTTATTTTTCAGATTATTCACACTAGTAGAGAGTTTCACTGGGACCTGGGACAAAATGAAATCAGAGATACACCAGCAGCTGGGAGACTGCTTCCTGCTTCTCAGGGATTTCCTACTCACTCTTTAGTGCTAAGCCTATCTTTACTCAGGATTTCAAATAGCATTTTGCAAGCTATTAAAACAGATCAGCATAGTAGGAAGCCAAATTACTTCCTGGCCCAGGGTGTGAGTTTGTCGCTGGCATCAGCTTAGCTCCTGTCCAGGCCATTTTTAAGTTGTCACAGTCAAGAGCACACTTTTCATTCCCAGGGCCGATACCCTTGGCTCGGGGCAGCACTTGGAGAGCACAGAGTAAGAGAAAGAAGATCCAGAGCTGAAGGCCAAGCGAGCCCAACTTACAGTTTAACTGGTGCCTTAGGCTGGGCAACTTAACATTTCCCAGTTAATCTGATTTTAAAAACAAGTCTAGGGATTCAACCTGGTGTTGACTTAGTCACTTACCTTTTCTAAATCTCAACCATCAGATAAGCAAAATAGCAAGACTATAAAGGAGTTGTTATTAGAAACAGAACACTGTTTGGAGGCATCAGTTAAAGTCCTAAATAGGTCAACCTTGAGATACACATTTTGACAGAGATCCATAACTCTTCTCGGTGATATGCTTCCCTGATGGTTCACCAGAAGGTTCGGTAGAGGAGTCTGCCCAAGAACTCTTTCTACAGTAAGTGTAGCAATGGCACAAGTAATGAAACCTTTGCAAGTAATTTTCTTATTAAGAACCCCACAGAGTTTGACTGGAATGAAGCACACATCTGCAGTATGGGGAGGGGCTTGGGAGAGGTAAATGACAGAGAAGCCAGATCTGATTCAATAGAGATTTACTGAGTAGAATTGGAAGAAAAGCTTCAAGTTAGGAACCTAAAGTGAAGACAAGGATGAGTTCGTGGAAGGCAACCTCTCCTACTTCACCATTTTCCTGGGAACTCTGATGCTCAAATAGTCTCGGGTTATTTGGGATATGATTAGATGAGGGGAACGTGAAATCCTGACCAGGAGGGCCACACCAACCACTACAGGAAGAGCTAGCATGTGCTAAACTTTATTTCCTGGATCTTCTGAAAACTGTTTCATAAGTGTCTACTCATTTGCTCTTGCAGTAGTTAGATACTATTAATGCCCACTTTTTCAGATGAAGTAAATAACAATAGGCAATTTCTCAAGGTCCTAGCTATAGTTGGCAGAGGTGGGAAACATATCCCCCATCTCTCTGACTCTCCATTGCTAAATGACTAGAATTGAATGTGCTAAATGACTAGAATTATCCACTGTGGCAGGGGATGCCTCCCGTATGGTTGGTCCTGATTGTCTAGGTCCTTGTTTCCTTCTTTCTATGTGACTTGGATTAGCCTTGGGGTTATTGCCTGGTGCTTAGCAACCCAGTATTGAACAAACATTCCAGGTCTCCCCAAGCACAGGTGAACAACTTTCTCTCAGATGTTTGCAGTCTCATCCCAAGAGAAGCTATGTTTTCCAGAGCTGAAGGTCTTCTCATGCATTTATCTAGTCTGCAAACACTCACAAAGACCTTACTCTGTGCCGGATGCCATTCCTGGGCCCTGGGAGACAGTGGGGTGCTGTCCTCATGGAGATCGCAGTGCTCAGTTACTTACCATGGTGCCAGTGTATTCTTCCAGTTTAGCCTCCGAAATAGCCTTCTTGTGGTGGAGGAAGAGGTCTCGGAGAAAGTTCTGTGAGATTAAGGGAAGAGCCACATTTATCTAGTGAGAAAATAAACCTAAAAATCTCAAGAGGCTGTACTTTAAGGCTTGTGGTTCGTTTGTTTTAGGAAGGAAACATGGTGCTTTTTAGGAAGCAAGAAGTCCAACATGCAGCACCATCACCATTTGTGAGGGGCTCGCTGTTTAAATGGAACCCAGAGAATAGCTTGAGGCATGAAAAAGTGTCCTAAATCCTCAATTATGTCTTTCCCAGAGAGAACAAACAACATCATCTGCAGTTTCTAAACCTTCTAAACATGAATCCGTTTTTTTAATTAACAAAATCATATCCATGTTTTCAACCCCTCCTACTTCACCATTTTCCTGGGAACTCTGATGCTCAAATAGTCTCGGGTTATTTGGGATATGATTAGATGAGGGGAACGTGAAATCCTGACCAGGAGGGCCACACCAACCACTACAGGAAGAGCTAGCATGTGCTAAACTTTATTTCCTGGATCTTCTGAAAACTGTTTCATAAGTGTCTACTCATTTGCTCTTGCAGTAGTTAGATACTATTAATGCCCACTTTTTCAGATGAAGTAAATAACAATAGGCAATTTCTCAAGGTCCTAGCTATAGTTGGCAGAGGTGGGAAACATATCCCCCATCTCTCTGACTCTCCATTGCTAAATGACTAGAATTGAATGTGCTAAATGACTAGAATTATCCACTGTGGCAGGGGATGCCTCCCGTATGGTTGGTCCTGATTGTCTAGGTCCTTGTTTCCTTCTTTCTATGTGACTTGGATTAGCCTTGGGGTTATTGCCTGGTGCTTAGCAACCCAGTATTGAACAAACATTCCAGGTCTCCCCAAGCACAGGTGAACAACTTTCTCTCAGATGTTTGCAGTCTCATCCCAAGAGAAGCTATGTTTTCCAGAGCTGAAGGTCTTCTCATGCATTTATCTAGTCTGCAAACACTCACAAAGACCTTACTCTGTGCCGGATGCCATTCCTGGGCCCTGGGGAGACAGTGGGGTGCTGTCCTCATGGAGATCGCAGTGCTCAGTTACTTACCATGGTGCCAGTGTATTCTTCCAGTTTAGCCTCCGAAATAGCCTTCTTGTGGTGGAGGAAGAGGTCTCGGAGAAAGTTCTGTGAGATTAAGGGAAGAGCCACATTTATCTAGTGAGAAAATAAACCTAAAAATCTCAAGAGGCTGTACTTTAAGGCTTGTGGTTCGTTTGTTTTAGGAAGGAAACATGGTGCTTTTTAGGAAGCAAGAAGTCCAACATGCAGCACCATCACCATTTGTGAGGGGCTCGCTGTTTAAATGGAACCCAGAGAATAGCTTGAGGCATGAAAAAGTGTCCTAAATCCTCAATTATGTCTTTCCCAGAGAGAACAAACAACATCATCTGCAGTTTCTAAACCTTCTAAACATGAATCCGTTTTTTTAATTAACAAAATCATATCCATGTTTTTTGGAAGCAGATACACATAGCACATTCCCAGGGATGATCTAACCTGCCTTCCGCCCAGAGACAGCTCCCGGCAGCACTTACATGAAGCTCACCAGCTGATATAAAGCCGCTGCTGTCAGCATCGTATTTGCGCCAAATCTGAAATACACAGAAGCCAAGAATCCATTTATCCTCGAAGAATTGGGAGTCACGTTATGCTGATGTTTATTCTGGATCAGCATCTGATTACAGTACTTAACTGGGTGCATATAAGACTGTGTGGCGAAGTTTAGACTTTCTTTGGTGACCGCTGTTTTGGGGCACAGTTCACTAAAAATGACTCCCTGCATTCACCTGGAGCCACTTAGGAGGATCACAGTGCAATCACCAAAAGGGAGCTCTTGGAAAGTTTGTAGTAGAAAGATATAAAGTAATGGCCTTCAGTGGGAGAAAACATGGCAAATTAAGAAATCGTCTTTGTGCCAAATTCCTAAAAAAGCAGAGTACTCTAAAGAACAACTCTTTAAATGGATAGCTCAGCTGGCAAGAGAGTGAGATGATTTCTTAGAGGTCTTACATGACAGGAAAACACAGGACAGAAATCAGGTTTGGATTTGCCTCCTGATCTCTGATAACTGAGCCTGTAGCTTTATCAAGAAACTTCACACATGGTTTGTGTGTGTATGTGTGTGTCTGTGTGTAGATGCACACACGCTCAGTTGCTCATTCGTGTCCAACTCTTTTCGACCTTTTAGCCTGCAAGGCTCTTCCATCCATGGGATTATCCCAGCAAGAATGCTGCAGTGGATTGTTATTTCCTCCTCCAGGGGATCTTCCTGAGCCAGTGTTTCCTGCTTTGGCAGGCAGATTCTTTACAAAGTAGATAGGAAATAAATCCTTGGGGCCACCAAAGAGGGCAAATCAAACTGAAACACCTACATAAAACTAAAAGCTCAAACAGCAGTAATCATAAAGAAAAGGTGAAGTTCCCGGCTAAATAGTTGCATGGCTTAAATTGTGCTTAAGGAATCTTGGCTCTGGGTAAAAGAAATCAAACATCTCTTCTAATTCTCAGTAGCGAGCCAATCCTTGCCTTGGTTCAAGAACAGCATTCATCCGGCTGAAGAGAGTTACTTAAGCTGGAAGACAGAATAGCTGACTATTTTGAAGGAAACATTGAACTGCTTTCTTTAGTAAATGGTGATTTTGACCACCTCTGATTATTGCATATTCATGCCTCACAAGTTGGGAGGTCCCTATCTCTTATACAAAATGGAAAAGTGGTAGTAAATTTTATTTTTTAAAAATTTTTTTAACTTCATTCCACGAACTTTTTCTTAGTTAGTTATTATTTTCATCCATCTTTATTCTTTGGCCTGTGTGGGCCTCCCAGCGCAGTGGCCTCTCTTAGCTGCAGAGCACTGGCTCTGGGCGCATGCACTCCAGAGCTCTGGCTCGTAATTGGACACACAGGTCCAGCTGCTTCACGATATGTGGGATCTTCCAGGGCCAGGGATTGAACTGGTGCCCTTGCACTGCAAGGTAGACTCTTTACCCACTGGACCACCAGGGAAGACCTAAATTTTATTTTTTTTAACCGACAGATTTTCCATTGATGTGGAATGCATTACCTGAGTCACCAACTGCAGGGACCTTAGTTCTAGACCACAACTGGATCTTGCCTCAGTATCCTGCAGGGATAGTAGGAAACACTGACACTGACACTGAGTGGGAAGTATTGAAAAACATCTTGCCTTGTGGTCCCCAACATTTCTTACTGAATCTAGCAAGGCTTAGAAAATCAATTGGTTAAATATGATTTATATCCTAACTTTAATGGTGTGAATATACCAGAACTAAGGATGAGAACTTCAAATAACAACAACATAAAAAAATTATGTTTTTAATGATGTTCTTCAAATATTTTCCAACTAAATTATCTTACAACTTTACTACAACTGAGTTATTAGAGGACCAAAGATGTTTATGTGAATGCTACGCATGCCATCTTGAAAGAATGAAAGCAAAATAAAGAGGTTTCCAGGCAAAGCAAAGCAGAATTCATTACCAGCCAACTCTTTAGTAAAGGATATACTCCAGGGAGGAAGAACGCAAAGAAGGAAAATTTAAGATAAAAAAGGAATAATGTACAAAAATAGTGGGAAACACATGGGTAAATGGCAACATATCTTGTTAGTATAAAAGTTATGGAATTAAAGAAAAGATAGAACCAATATTATGGATGATAATGGCAAGTGAGTTTTTTGATACATGCCAGTATTAAACTGTCTTAAGATCCTGTAGTTCTGGGGGAATATAAAAATATTAAGGTAGAATTTCTTGAACTATATGTGATAGTAATAGGTTAAAACAAATTTAATTTTAAAGAATTCAAGAATCCAAAATTCTTATTTTATTGGATAGAGAAAAAAAAAAAAAGCTTTTATTTGCAGAAGAAATTGACAAACTAGATGGGAGGGAGAAAAAAGGAAAAAGGATAAAACAAAAATAGGCTCCAAAATGTGATCTTCTTTTTCCATTTCTCAAGATTGTTAAAGGCTACACAGGCCTAACAATTTAATACATTTTTGCTGATTATAAAATGAAATCATATGCACCATACAAAATTAATGAAATATATAAAGAAGAAAACCCTAATCTTCAGAAATTCCTATCCCAGAGGTAGTAACTTAGCATTTTTATGTCTTTCCTTTTCATTGTATTTCTATTATATATGTGATATAATGAAGGGGAGGTAATAGAGGCTATACTCTTGGGTGGTCTATTATTTTCATTATTTCTACAATTTTCCATGAGCATTTTTAAGCACAACTGAAATTATATTTTTCAAATGTCATTTGAAATAATTTGTAAATAATTATGACTCTACACAATTGGAAAACGCAAAATTACAAAGAATTTAAAGGTCATCCAAAATCTTGCCCCTTAGAAACAACCAACGTTTATCTTGTGTATATTTACCCTTTGCCTTACTTACCTTGGTAAATAAGAGTAAATAATTTTTTAAAAAAGTTACAATCGTAATGTTTATATAATTTGCTTTCTTAACACTGTAATGCATTTCCTTCTTGTCGTTAAATACTCTTGCTACATGTTAAGAATGAAAGCCAGGCAAAGCAAAGCAGAATTCATTACCAGCCAACTCTTTAGTAAAGGATATACTCCAGGGAGGAAGAACGCAAAGAAGGAAAATTTAAGATAAAAAAGGAATAATGTACAAAAATAGTGGGAAACACATGGGTAAATGGCAACATATCTTGTTAGTATAAAAGTTATGGAATTAAAGAAAAGATAGAACCAATATTATGGATGATAATGGCAAGTGAGTTTTTTGATACATGCCAGTATTAAACTGTCTTAAGATCCTGTAGTTCTGGGGGAATATAAAAATATTAAGGTAGAATTTCTTGAACTATATGTGATAGTAATAGGTTAAAACAAATTTAATTTTAAAGAATTCAAGAATCCAAAATTCTTATTTTATTGGATAGAGAAAAAAAAAAAAAGCTTTTATTTGCAGAAGAAATTGACAAACTAGATGGGAGGGAGAAAAATGGAAAAAGTTTAAAACAAAAATAGGCTCCAAAATGTGATCTTCTTTTTCCATTTCTCAAGATTGTTAAAGGCTACACAGGCCTAACAATTTAATACATTTTTGCTGATTATAAAATGAAATCATATGCACCATACAAAATTAATGAAATATATAAAGAAGAAAACCCTAATCTTCAGAAATTCCTATCCCAGAGGTAGTAACTTAGCATTTTTATGTCTTTCCTTTTCATTGTATTTCTATTATATATGTGATATAATGAAGGGGAGGTAATAGAGGCTATACTCTTGGGTGGTCTATTATTTTCATTATTTCTACAATTTTCCATGAGCATTTTTAAGCACAACTGAAATTATATTTTTCAAATGTCATTTGAAATAATTTGTAAATAATTATGACTCTACACAATTGGAAAACGCAAAATTACAAAGAATTTAAAGGTCATCCAAAATCTTGCCCCTTAGAAACAACCAACGTTTATCTTGTGTATATTTACCCTTTGCCTTACTTACATTGGTAAATAAGAGTAAATAATTTTTAACAAAGTTACAATCGTAATGTTTATATAATTTGCTTTCTTAACACTGTAATGCATTTCCTTCTTGTCGTTAAATACTCTTTGAAGACTTGTTCTTCCGTGATGCATGAAATCCTACCATGAGGTTTTTCTCGCTTGAATGTGCTGGGCCTAGAACAGTTTCTGACATACTGCAGGTACTCAGAAGTTTGTGGAATGAGTGAATTGTATGAATGTATTATGTACAAATTTTCTTTTCTTTGTTAGACATTTATGTTATTTTCAGCTCTAACACTGCAGTATTTATTGTGTAGAAAACATGTCTACATCTTTGATTATATTCTTGAAATAGATGCTTGGAGAAGTAGAACTATTAAATCAAAGAGTAAAGTTTTTTTTTTTTTAATTAACTCTTGATAATGAAATTTTAGAGGATCCTGATTACATTTTTGTGAAATCATTTTCCATAAAATTATCCCTGTGAGCATGCCTACTGGAAGGGCTTAATCAACAATTTCAGTGCTTCCTTGCAAGTGCTGCACCTTTTTCTTGATCCCCTTAATTTTTTTTTTAACTACTTTGATAAAAATCACTTGTTTCTAATTTGCATTTCTTTGATTACCATCATATATTCAGATTGTATATTCAGATTTTTTTGTGTGAATTGTCTCTTCAAGTGCTTGCTCAGTTTCTTATAACTTCCACTTGGCCAGAAGATAGATAAGGTAGTGTGAAAGGGTGCTAAGTTATCTCCTAAGCAGGGACTTGATAACTCTTTCTAGAATGGGGCCCTGAGTGCAGTAGCTATCTTGAATCCACCCATTTGGTCCTAAAGACATGCTGTTCTGTCCTCTCTGGTCTTTTTTTTTTTTAAGATTATTTATTTATTTATTGGAGGGGGCGGGTTGGGGAGGAGGGGGCAGGCGGGCCACTTCTCCTGGTCTTTCATTTATCTATTTTTCATCCATCTTTGTTCTTTGACCCATGTGGGCCTCCCTTCACAGTGGCCTCTGTTGTCACAGAGCACTGGCTCTGGGCGCATGCACTCCAGAGCTCCAGCTTGGTAATTGGACACATCGGTCCAGTCTCTCCGCGGCACACGGGATCTTCCCAGGCCAGGGATCAAACCAGCGGCCCTTGCACTGCAAGGTGGTGTCCTTACCCACTGGACCACCAAGGAAGCCCTGGTCTTTTTTTCATCCAGAGACAGTAACGCCTAGAGGCTGAAAGAGGGCATAAGAGAACCCCCTGATTCTGCCTTTAGTTTTCCCTGGGGCACACGGATTGCAGAGAGATACCTGCTGGCTGGATCAGTCCTCTAATAAGCTAGATTTGACCACACTGTGTCTTCAAATCTAGAATCAGTTGCCAACATTCAAAAATAAGTAGTTGCCCATAGAGGCTTTCCTGGTGGTTCAGTGATAAAAAATCCACCTGCCACTTCAGGAAACCTGTGTTTGATCCCTGGGTTGGGAAGATCCCTTGGAGTAGGAAATGGCAACCCACACCAGTATTCCTGCCTGGAAAATGCCACGGACAGATGTGCCTAGCGGGCTACAGTCCATGGGGTCACAAAGGATTGGACACAACTTAGCTCTTAAACAAAAAAGTTTCCCATAGAGTCTGGAGGTTTAGCCTGCATTCTCAGAAGGCAACAGTTCCCTGGCACTCACAGGGCTCTGAGCTCTAGATGGGCTCATACTCTTAGGGCTCCATGGTCCTCACGCTACCTTCTCATTACATTGTTCAGATACCTGCCTTCCTCTGCTCTAGCGCAACCTAAGGAATCTGTCAGCACAGGAGCAGCCAAAGTCAACACACTGAGAGAGCACACTGAGACTAGAACCAAAGTCCAGGCTCAACACCAAGGTCTTCTTTGCTGGTTTTATCCTGCGGGCAGCTCTCCCTTGGGGACTGGGCAGGGGACTGATGGCAGTCACACCGTGGCTGAGATCCTGGCCTCATTCTCCACCAGGACACAGCGAAACACTTACCTGCATGAACTCCACACTGCTGTCCAAGGGAGTTTCCCGGCGAAAGAGCAGAAGAAAGTTTTCATCCTCAGATAAGAACATCCCGGCAAGCTAAAGAAAAGGGGAGAAATAGCATTCAGTGACACTGGCCAGTGCTCCCCGGGTAAAAGGCACAGAGGAACATACTAGAGGACAGAAGGGCTTAGAACTCTTAGGGTGGATAGCCCAACATGAAATTCTGTGCCATCAATTGTCATTTGGAATTCATTGATTTCTTGTCAAGTATTGTACCCTTACTACTTATGAAACACTGTATCTTCCATGAGCTTATCCTTTAAAATCCTCCTCATTATTTAATAATAAATGTGTTAATGTTTAAAATGTTCTGGACCTTATCTGAGAAGCTCCAATATGAACAACTCTATAAGTATATTAGAAAATAAAAATACCCAGTCATTTTCTTCTAATTAATAGTCACTAATATTTACTGAGCAGTTACTGTGAGCCAGACATTGTGCATAGAGGCTTTCCTGGTGGTTCAGTGATAAAAAATCCACCTGCCACTTCAGGAAACCTGTGTTTGATCCCTGGGTTGGGAAGATCCCTTGGAGTAGGAAATGGCAACCCACACCAGTATTCCTGCCTGGAAAATGCCACGGACAGATGTGCCTAGCGGGCTACAGTCCATGGGGTCACAAAGGATTGGACACAACTTAGCTCTTAAACAAAAAAGTTTCCCATAGAGTCTGGAGGTTTAGCCTGCATTCTCAGAAGGCAACAGTTCCCTGGCACTCACAGGGCTCTGAGCTCTAGATGGGCTCATACTCTTAGGGCTCCATGGTCCTCACGCTACCTTCTCATTACATTGTTCAGATACCTGCCTTCCTCTGCTCTAAGCGCAACCTAAGGAATCTGTCAGCACAGGAGCAGCCAAAGTCAACACACTGAGAGAGCACACTGAGACTAGAACCAAAGTCCAGGCTCAACACCAAGGTCTTCTTTGCTGGTTTTATCCTGCGGGCAGCTCTCCCTTGGGGACTGGGCAGGGGACTGATGGCAGTCACACCGTGGCTGAGATCCTGGCCTCATTCTCCACCAGGACACAGCGAAACACTTACCTGCATGAACTCCACACTGCTGTCCAAGGGAGTTTCCCGGCGAAAGAGCAGAAGAAAGTTTTCATCCTCAGATAAGAACATCCCGGCAAGCTAAAGAAAAGGGGAGAAATAGCATTCAGTGACACTGGCCAGTGCTCCCCGGGTAAAAGGCACAGAGGAACATACTAGAGGACAGAAGGGCTTAGAACTCTTAGGGTGGATAGCCCAACATGAAATTCTGTGCCATCAATTGTCATTTGGAATTCATTGATTTCTTGTCAAGTATTGTACCCTTACTACTTATGAAACACTGTATCTTCCATGAGCTTATCCTTTAAAATCCTCCTCATTATTTAATAATAAATGTGTTAATGTTTAAAATGTTCTGGACCTTATCTGAGAAGCTCCAATATGAACAACTCTATAAGTATATTAGAAAATAAAAATACCCAGTCATTTTCTTCTAATTAATAGTCACTAATATTTACTGAGCAGTTACTGTGAGCCAGACATTGTGCTAAGTATTTTACTGGTGTTTTTCTTTAATTAGTTTATTTTTGGCTGCGCTGGGTCTTCATTGCTCTGCAGACCTTCTTTACTCGCCACGAGCCGGGGCTACCCTTTGTTACAGTGTGCAGGTTAATTGTGGTGGCTTCTCTTGTTGGGGAGCAGTCTCTAGGTGCGGCGGCTTCAGTAGTTGTGGCACGCAGGCTCAATAGTTGTGGCACACAGACTTAGTCGCCCCACAGCCTGTAGGATCTTCCTGGACTAGAGATTGAGCCTGTGTCCCCTGTATTGGCAGACCAATTCTTAACCCCTTGTCCATCAAGGGAGTCCCCAGCATTATTTTTTTTTAATACTTATTTTTACTAATTTGGCTGTGTTGGGTTTTAAGTTGTACTCAAGGTCTTCTGTCTTCATTGTGACGTGCAAACTCTTAGTAGCAGCATGTGAAATCTAGGCCTTTTGAATTATGAGTGTGGAGTCTTAGCCACTAGACCTCCAGGAAAGTACCCCAAATAATTTGTATATGTGCCGTGAATCATTCTAAATGCTTATATATGCTAACTCATTTAATCATAGTAATCTATAGGGTGTATAAACACATCATTGTTTATTCTTTACTTTTTAAATTTTTTTTAGTATATTTTTTTAAAGTTTATTTATTTATTTTGGCTGTTCTGGGTTTTCACTGCTGCCACAGGCTCCTTCTCTAGTTGCAGGGAGTGGGGGCTACTTTCTACTTGAGGTGAGCAGGCTTCTTGTTGCTGTGACTTCTCTTGTTGTATCACTCAGGCTCTAGGGCACATGGGCTTCAGTTGTTGCAGCACATGGGCTCAATAGTTGTGGTTCCAAGGCTCTAGAGCATGGGCTTCATTGCTCTGAAGTATGTGGGATCTTCCCGGATCAGGGATCGAACCAGTGTCTCCTGCATTGGCAGGTGAACTCTTTACCACTGAGCTACCAGGGAAGTCCTATTCCTTATTTCTTAATTAAGGAAACTGGGCTGGACAGAGACCAGGAACTTGCCATAGTTATGTAGTAACTGGTAGAGTCAGAACTTCAGCTAGGTTCACGTGCTTTTGCTGGTGAAATGCTGTATATACAAATCACGTTAGAGGCACATGGAAAAGCAGGAATGATTGCTGTCTGGCTTGATTCTTGTGTGTTGACTATGATCTAGATTCTTTTATATTATTAACGTCTATATGATACTTTAAAAATTGGTTTGCCTGTGGTAATTTAACCATATAACTCTCTATAGGAGCACCAGTTCTTTTGAATTACCTCCCTTACTCCCATGAACCAAGGTCACATTTTCTCCCCCTATGTGGTTGGAACACTTGTTCCAACCACATAGGCATGCATTGCTGGGTTCTTTGCCAAATCTAGAGCATTTGAGTGTATACCGTCTTCGTCTGAGCCCTCCCCCATAAACCACGGCCATTTCTCCTGTAATCATGGTTCTCTCGGCATCTTGTATAATGCCACTGAGTGATTCCAGAGGAAATGCTTTGGGGAGATTGTAGGAATGATTCGCTCACACTCCCATTCATGTGCTCTAGGGGATGGAGGTCAACTCAAGAGCACTTCATGTAAATAATAATGGTCGGGCTTCCCCTGGTGGTCCAGTGGGCAACCGCCTTGCAGTGCAAGGGGCGCTGGTTCGATCCTTGGCCTGGGAAGATCCCACGTGCCGCGGAGCGGCTGGACCGATGTGTCCAACTACCGAGCGGCTCTGGCATGCGTGCGCCCAGAGCTGGTGCCCCGAGTATATTTTTTAAAGTTTATTTATTTATTTTGGCTGTTCTGGGTTTTCACTGCTGCCACAGGCTCCTTCTCTAGTTGCAGGGAGTGGGGGCTACTTTCTACTTGAGGTGAGCAGGCTTCTTGTTGCTGTGACTTCTCTTGTTGTATCACTCAGGCTCTAGGGCACATGGGCTTCAGTTGTTGCAGCACATGGGCTCAATAGTTGTGGTTCCAAGGCTCTAGAGCATGGGCTTCATTGCTCTGAAGTATGTGGGATCTTCCCGGATCAGGGATCGAACCAGTGTCTCCTGCATTGGCAGGTGAACTCTTTACCACTGAGCTACCAGGGAAGTCCTATTCCTTATTTCTTAATTAAGGAAACTGGGCTGGACAGAGACCAGGAACTTGCCATAGTTATGTAGTAACTGGTAGAGTCAGAACTTCAGCTAGGTTCACGTGCTTTTGCTGGTGAAATGCTGTATATACAAATCACGTTAGAGGCACATGGAAAAGCAGGAATGATTGCTGTCTGGCTTGATTCTTGTGTGTTGACTATGATCTAGATTCTTTTATATTATTAACGTCTATATGATACTTTAAAAATTGGTTTGCCTGTGGTAATTTAACCATATAACTCTCTATAGGAGCACCAGTTCTTTTGAATTACCTCCCTTACTCCCATGAACCAAGGTCACATTTTCTCCCCCTATGTGGTTGGAACACTTGTTCCAACCACATAGGCATGCATTGCTGGGTTCTTTGCCAAATCTAGAGCATTTGAGTGTATACCGTCTTCGTCTGAGCCCTCCCCCATAAACCACGGCCATTTCTCCTGTAATCATGGTTCTCTCGGCATCTTGTATAATGCCACTGAGTGATTCCAGAGGAAATGCTTTGGGGAGATTGTAGGAATGATTCGCTCACACTCCCATTCATGTGCTCTAGGGGATGGAGGTCAACTCAAGAGCACTTCATGTAAATAATAATGGTCGGGCTTCCCCTGGTGGTCCAGTGGGCAACCGCCTTGCAGTGCAAGGGGCGCTGGTTCGATCCTTGGCCTGGGAAGATCCCACGTGCCGCGGAGCGGCTGGACCGATGTGTCCAACTACCGAGCCGAAGCTCTGGCATGCGTGCGCCCAGAGCTGGTGCTCTGCCACGACAGTGGCCACTGCGATGGGAGGCCCACAGGAGCCAAAGAACAAAGACGGATGAAAATAGAGAAATGAAAGACCAATGGAAGTGGCTCGCCCATCCCCCTTCCTCCCCACCCCACCTTCCAAAAGATAAATTAAAACAAAAATTAAAAAAAAAAATAATGGTCGTATATTGAATGCCTACTACCTGGCAGGTACTAGCAATATGCTTTCATTTAATGAGATGTCATTAAATTCTCACACCAGTCCTTCAGGTAAATATGAATATCCCCATTTTACTAATGGGAGGCAGTACAGTGCAGGATGTGGTAGCCTTCCATGTGAATCCAAATTCTTTCTCTATAGCCACCTATTTTTTGATCTTGGACAATTTAACAGATACTTCTGTGTGTCAGTTTCATCATTTGTAAACTCAGGATAATAACATTTATATCCTGGTGCTTATGTGAAGACAAAAAGTAAGATAGGCATTATTTATGAGCTGTTTAGCAGAGTCCTTGGTACCGATTAAAACCTAGTCAATGGTGACTGCACTGTAGATGCAAACGATGAACCTGAGGCTCAGAAGGAAGAAGTCACTTGCCCAAGGTTTCATACTTCATCACGTTGACTTTGTGCTTTTCCTGCCCACCCACACAAGGTCAGCTGGAACCGAGAACTGCTCTTCCAGACTAAGCATTTTTTTCACGTTGGGTGGCATAGGCTAAGAAACCAAATTAAAATGTAATTCACTGGCCCTTGACTCTATCTTCAGTCTGTCCAGAGTGGTACAGAAGAGGGCTTCCCTGGTGGTCCAGTGGGTAAGGACACCGCCTTGCAGTGCAAGGGGCACCGGTTCGATCCCTGGCCTGGGAAGATCCCACTTGCCGTGGAGCGGCTGGACCAATGTGTCCAATCACCGAGCCGGAGCTCTGGGGCACATGTGCCCAGGGCCAGTGCTCTGCGACAACAGAGGCCACTGCGATGGGAGGCCCACACGGGTCAAAGAACAAAGATGGATGAAATTAGACAAATGAAAGACCAGAGCAAGTGGCCTGCCCACCCCCCTCCCTCCCCACCCCTGCCTAAATAAATAAATAAATAAATTTTTTTTTTTTTAAAAGTGGTACAGAAGAGTCCTGGGCAAATCAAGTACACAGATCATCCCAAAGCCTCACTTGGGCTCTTAGTTGTGACTCCTATCTGATTTTATTTTGTTCTAAAATGTGTGCACTTGGGTTGATATTTATGTCACAATTACCTGCCACTGAAGTGACTGAAATGGTCAATGATACATCAAGAGACAGCTGGAGGGACCTTGCCACTCTAACACACAGACTCATGATGGTTCTACGGAGCCTTGGGACCAAAACAGTCCTCTACCATCAGTCTCTCTACAAACAGTCTTGATTATGTTCATTGGCAGCACTCCATCACAGACTGATTGGCATGGGTGTTAAAGTTGTTGCCAAGTTCTCAATTGCTGCAGGGAGGTCTACCAGTAATTGGTAAGTTAATGGCACAGTGTTTCACTATTTGCCATGTTTTATTCATTTATTATTAAGTTAACAAACATTTAGGACTTCCCAGGTGGCTCAGTGGTAAAGAATCCACTTGCCAATTTAGGAGATGCAAAAGATTGCAGGTTCAACCCCTTGGCCAGGACAATTCCCTAGAGTAGGAAATGGCAACCTGCTCCAGTATTCTTGCCTGGAAAATTCCATAGATAGAAGAACCTGACGGGCTACAGTCCATAGGGTCACAGAAAGTCAACATGACTGAGCAAGTCAGCACACACACGCACACACACACTGCAAATATTTATTAAACACCACTGTACACCATGCTCTGTCCTATAGGCTACAGGATGCAACCAAACATGCCATTAGGAATACCTTTGTATTTCTACCTTGCATTTGCAATTACTTTTCCACTAATGGATACACTGATACTTTTTTTTTTTTCACTTTGGCCTCTTTTATTGATTTTCTATTCATTTATTCTCATCCATCTTTATTCTTTGGCCAGCATGGGCCTCCTATCACAGTGGCCTCTCTTATTACAGAGCACCGGCCCTAGGCACATGCACTCCAGAGCATTGACTCACAACTGGACACACCAGTCCAGCTGCTCTGTGTCACATGGGATCTTCCCAGGCCAGGGATCGAACTGGTGCCCCTTGCACTGCAAGGCAGACTCTTCACCCACTGGATCACCAGGGAAGCCCTATACTGCTACTTTTACATCAATTATAATGCAAATATTGGTTATATAAATAAATTTTTGCCTTTTAGTGAAGAGAACTGCTAAATCTCAAGTTTAGCTCATCAGTTTTCTGAAAAGGCAACCTCCTGGTGAACATGTCTATTTTTTATAAGAAGACATTATCTTGCCTCATCATAACTTTCTGAAGAAAAATTACTATGTGCATCAATAATATTGACCATGTATGACACCACCAAGAGACTGTATCTTCAGAGTTCAGGTAGTGTGTCTAGTAGGCAATTTTGACTATGAAATAATTATCTTAATTTCATAGCAGCTCATTTTTATGTATGCATTCATAACTCCTTAGAATAAACTTTTATAGATTCAGACCTGTAACTTAGCCAGTGTCATGTCTTGGCCATATGATGCTGGATAACTCAGTTTCCTTATCAGTAAAATAGGGATCATGTTCCATGCCCATTTTTGCAGCTACTGTGGGGACAGAGTAACAATATATGTGGAAACCCTAAACTGTGAATCTTTTTGTAACTGGAAAGAAAAACGATCAGGTTAGAGACAGACTGTGCAAGGCACTGCATGCTTAATGCAGTTCGTTGCTTAAGTAGGTACTTAGTAAGTGTGGGTTGAATGGAAGTAAAGACGGCTGCTGTCTGTTGTGTTTTAATGATGTTCAGGAAAGGTCTTTCCAATCTCCCCTGGGAGCTGATGCAACCAAACATGCCATTAGGAATACCTTTGTATTTCTACCTTGCATTTGCAATTACTTTTCCACTAATGGATACACTGATACTTTTTTTTTTTTCACTTTGGCCTCTTTTATTGATTTTCTATTCATTTATTCTCATCCATCTTTATTCTTTGGCCAGCATGGGCCTCCTATCACAGTGGCCTCTCTTATTACAGAGCACCGGCCCTAGGCACATGCACTCCAGAGCATTGACTCACAACTGGACACACCAGTCCAGCTGCTCTGTGTCACATGGGATCTTCCCAGGCCAGGGATCGAACTGGTGCCCCTTGCACTGCAAGGCAGACTCTTCACCCACTGGATCACCAGGGAAGCCCTATACTGCTACTTTTACATCAATTATAATGCAAATATTGGTTATATAAATAAATTTTTGCCTTTTAGTGAAGAGAACTGCTAAATCTCAAGTTTAGCTCATCAGTTTTCTGAAAAGGCAACCTCCTGGTGAACATGTCTATTTTTTATAAGAAGACATTATCTTGCCTCATCATAACTTTCTGAAGAAAAATTACTATGTGCATCAATAATATTGACCATGTATGACACCACCAAGAGACTGTATCTTCAGAGTTCAGGTAGTGTGTCTAGTAGGCAATTTTGACTATGAAATAATTATCTTAATTTCATAGCAGCTCATTTTTATGTATGCATTCATAACTCCTTAGAATAAACTTTTATAGATTCAGACCTGTAACTTAGCCAGTGTCATGTCTTGGCCATATGATGCTGGATAACTCAGTTTCCTTATCAGTAAAATAGGGATCATGTTCCATGCCCATTTTTGCAGCTACTGTGGGGACAGAGTAACAATATATGTGGAAACCCTAAACTGTGAATCTTTTTGTAACTGGAAAGAAAAACGATCAGGTTAGAGACAGACTGTGCAAGGCACTGCATGCTTAATGCAGTTCGTTGCTTAAGTAGGTACTTAGTAAGTGTGGGTTGAATGGAAGTAAAGACGGCTGCTGTCTGTTGTGTTTTAATGATGTTCAGGAAAGGTCTTTCCAATCTCCCCTGGGAGCTGATGCTGAAGTTTAAACTCATTTATTGTCAGTAAGTTTTCTGTTATGTCAAAGTTGAATCTGAACAAGACACTGTATAAAGAGACAAATATTAGATCAAGTATCTGAAAAGCCTCCAGCATATCAATAGCCCAATTATAAAATAAGTATAAATATTGACTGAGCTAAATAAAATGATAGATGAATCATATGCTCTTTGTTACTAAGACTGAGGAAAAAGGAAAAGGCAGTACTTCAAAAGTGTTATCCAGACCAACTGCCTTGCAGAGGGTTCTGATTTCTCCATCAAATGTAAAACTTTCATTATCCAGTGGAGAAAGTTACAGCCCAGGAAGGTACAGTCAAGAAAGGTACCTCTTTCATGTGTATGCGACCATCTTTGGAGACATCGTGGGCAGCTATAAATTGTTGTTTCATCTTCTGCATATTTTCTTCCTTGACCGCATCCTACAAATAGAACCACATTAAAGCCACTGGGATTCCAAAGATGTAGTTAGGATATCAAACATTCAGAGTATACAGCCTGATAATTACATTAGTCTAACCTGGAAAGCAAGTTACTTGGCCATTGAACGAGCTCTCATCAGAGACAAGAGAGAGAGAGATGGTGGAGATTTCATAAATAAATAACCACTAATCAGAATCCTAACTAGGTAGCACTTATAGCTTGTGAGCTCCTAAAACAGGAATGAAGAGAAAGAGTTCCAACAGAATGAATTTGAACTTTATATTTTTTTGCAACAAGACACTGTATCATAATGAACATACAACTTTCTTCCCAAGAACGTCTTGCTTTATTTTTAAGTGAAAAGTCCAGCTCTTCTGGGCCCCCAGTTAGGCATAGTTCATTCTCTTAATCTTGGACTTTCCAAAGAAAAAATAATTAAAGAGGAAACCAAAGAAAGAGAGTAAACATTAAACTATCAAAGATGTAACATACCCCTTTCTCATATAATCTTTTTCACACATTAAACTGTTCTTCCTCAGTGGACTGCAGGGTTAAGACAAAGGAGGATGACATACATAATTAACAATGGAGGATGAGTTTTGATGCAGAGGCTGAGAGGCACAGGCACTCCAAACATGCCAGATTCCTAGACTCCAGACTAGATCAGTTATACTAAATTAATTCTCTCTAATACTGTCATGCTATCCCTGCCAACCATGCTTCTGCATCTGACAGTCCACTAAGTACAGAGAGATTAGCCTCTTTAGTCTTGGTACCATAGCTATGTGGTTGGTTGGTTGTATGAGTGTTGGCTATATCACTCAAGAAGTTGGATCTTCACTCTGAATTTCAGCTTGGCCTTCTACCTTTGGTTTGAAGGCACAGAAACTTGACTTGTCCTCTCCAATCTCTAACTCCGAAGTCCATGGCTATCTCTTGGATCTAAAGCAAGAGAGTCTAGGGCTTCCTCTGTTGTAATGTCCCAACAGCACCAACCCTGCCTGCCTTCTCTGAGACTCTAGGCGCCAGCAGAGTACTCAGCATCTCTGGGGCATTGAAAGAGGCCTGGCATGTGCTGCAATCTGTCTGTGAAGAATATGCACACGACCCCCGAAAGTGATGCTCTGCAACAGACTGGCTAAATCTGGAACTAGTATAGAGGCAGTTCTGAGCATTTGAATAGAAAAAAGGTAGAGGCCACGGGGGAGAGTGGGTAAGGAGTGAGTAACAAACAGCAGCAAGAGTGGCTGATGGTTTCATGAAGTCAGTCTTCTAGGAGGCCGTGAGGAGCAGGTCCTTACAAGCTGGTTGCTCCTAAAACAGGAATGAAGAGAAAGAGTTCCAACAGAATGAATTTGAACTTTATATTTTTTTGCAACAAGACACTGTATCATAATGAACATACAACTTTCTTCCCAAGAACGTCTTGCTTTATTTTTAAGTGAAAAGTCCAGCTCTTCTGGGCCCCCAGTTAGGCATAGTTCATTCTCTTAATCTTGGACTTTCCAAAAAAAAAATAATTAAAGAGGAAACCAAAGAAAGAGAGTAAACATTAAACTATCAAAGATGTAACATACCCCTTTCTCATATAATCTTTTCACACATTAAACTGTTCTTCCTCAGTGGACTGCAGGGTTAAGACAAAGGAGGATGACATACATAATTAACAATGGAGGATGAGTTTTGATGCAGAGGCTGAGAGGCACAGGCACTCCAAACATGCCAGATTCCTAGACTCCAGACTAGATCAGTTATACTAAATTAATTCTCTCTAATACTGTCATGCTATCCCTGCCAACCATGCTTCTGCATCTGACAGTCCACTAAGTACAGAGAGATTAGCCTCTTTAGTCTTGGTACCATAGCTATGTGGTTGGTTGGTTGTATGAGTGTTGGCTATATCACTCAAGAAGTTGGATCTTCACTCTGAATTTCAGCTTGGCCTTCTACCTTTGGTTTGAAGGCACAGAAACTTGACTTGTCCTCTCCAATCTCTAACTCCGAAGTCCATGGCTATCTCTTGGATCTAAAGCAAGAGAGTCTAGGGCTTCCTCTGTTGTAATGTCCCAACAGCACCAACCCTGCCTGCCTTCTCTGAGACTCTAGGCGCCAGCAGAGTACTCAGCATCTCTGGGGCATTGAAAGAGGCCTGGCATGTGCTGCAATCTGTCTGTGAAGAATATGCACACGACCCCCGAAAGTGATGCTCTGCAACAGACTGGCTAAATCTGGAACTAGTATAGAGGCAGTTCTGAGCATTTGAATAGAAAAAAGGTAGAGGCCACGGGGGAGAGTGGGTAAGGAGTGAGTAACAAACAGCAGCAAGAGTGGCTGATGGTTTCATGAAGTCAGTCTTCTAGGAGGCCGTGAGGAGCAGGTCCTTACAAGCTGGTTGCTCTCTGAGATCGACTAGCAGGCAGCTTGCTGTTAGAAATCTTAAAATTCTGTCTCCCAAGGTCTCTGTGATTCCCTAATCACCAGAGGAAAGTAGCGCGTGTCTGGCCTCTGATGAACTGTCTGCCACATCTAAACACCAGAGTGAGCTGCTGCCTGGTCATGGAGGCCCCCTGGTGACCTGGTCCCCGCTGGTAGTTTTGTCCTCTCTAGGGCATTATTGATTAGAAGTAAGTGTCACAAATGGTGATTGTCCCGCAGCCAAGAGGAACATGCCCTCTAGTGAAGGATATACTTAGGGCTTACTCACTTCTCAGCAGGGAAAATGTCCAAAATTAAGAATGGTTTTCTGAGTCATGATTATTCCAGTAGCATGGAGTGAAGGTCCCTTAGCCATATTCCCTGGAGGTTTTTTTTTTTTTTTTTGGAAAGGCAGCAATGGCAGATGACAGCATTTCTGATTAGCAGTTTTAACAGCTTATCCCCTGGCTCCAAAAGCTCTCTCCTTTGCCAGGAGCTGAGGAGAGGTGCCTGGGGCTGCAGTCACAGCTCAGCAGGACTGACCTGAGTGTATTACAACCCCCTGTGCAGGTAATCGTTGTTCTTGGAGGGAACAGAGGGTAAAAAGGCATGCAGAATGACCTAGGGTCCTTTTAAAATGCAAAATCCCAAGCAGGCCCTAAATGTACTGCAAAA
The DNA here is from genome assembly GCA_022376925.1 of Tragulus kanchil. Classification (NCBI taxonomy): domain Eukaryota; kingdom Metazoa; phylum Chordata; class Mammalia; order Artiodactyla; family Tragulidae; genus Tragulus; species Tragulus kanchil. The sequence continues at coordinate 24,801,937 of JAIOJX010000005.1, read as the reverse complement.
CCTGAGGTGGGACCTGGGACTTTGCATGTTAACTAATAATGGTGATTCTTAAGCATATCAAAATTTCATTTCTGGTAGCCTATGCACTCTACAACCTCCAATCTCTTCGCCTCTGACCTGAGGAATGCCTGCAGTGCACACACTTGCATAGGACACTGATGAGTCCTTTGCTGTTTCCTTTGCTCTGAGGACCACGCCTGTCTGTGTGTGAGAAAGTGAGACCATGGGCCACCACCGAGAGAGGGGTGAGGTGAGAACAGCCAAGCTGTGGGAGATGGTATCTGTCTTCTCCTTTACTAATGGGAACAATTCTTCTAAACTCAGCCAAAGCCCCAAAAGAAGACATCTCACCATGTCCTCAGCCTAGAGTAGACCCTCATTTTGGAGTGACCCTACCCCTCACCCCATGATTGAAAATAAGACACTTTCAGTTTCAGTACTGAGAAAAACTTTTCTCTTTAAATCACTAAAGCAAGAAGCTTTCTGAAAAGATGTAAAGTTCCAAATCTCTGGGGGTTTCGTTTTTTTGACCATCCAGTTTATTAGTTTATTCCACCACTTTGAATGGTTTTGCCTTCATCTTTTTTGCTTTCTTCAAATGCTCCTGTCATGGAGTGTTTCCTCAAATTCAGCATCAGACTCATGGATTCTGGAATGCCACAAGCCTTTGCATTTACAGCAATATGTGAGGAGCAAGGCAGAAATGACAGAAATGAAAGAGAAACGGAGAGAAAATAATATTGATAAAAGAAATGAAGGGTAAAGAGACATGACAGATAGCAGAGAAGAAAAAAGAGAGGAAGAGGAGGCACCATGAGAGAGCTTGAGAAACAGACAGAAGGTAGGAGGAGAAACAAAGAGAAAGGAAAGAGAGAGAGATGGATGGAGAGACAGATGAGAAATAAAGACCAGAGAGAGAGAAGAGAGATGTGAGACAGAGAAATCACAGAGAAAGTCAAGAGTTGATGGGAGATGACACAATAAGAAACAGAAATGGACGGGAAAATGAGACAAATAGACTGAAAATGAGAGAGGGAGCAAGTGAGAGTAAGAGCTCTGTGTGGCTCTTGGAGGCAGATGGCAGCCTTGTTTATTCTGAGCTGACTGCCCTCCCCTCGACTCTGAAACACCATCTCCAAGCTGCTTGTTCCCCTCACTGGGCTCCTATTGAAAGTGTGATGTACTCCAATACTGTTCCACATAAACACCTGTATCTGAGGATAAACTATCACCACAATTCACTTCAAATGCTACTGTCTCCAAAGCTACACCCCATCCTATTCATCCCCTTATGGAGTCTTTACCAGGTTCTCCGAACCCCAGGCTGGTGCACCTCTGTGTGTGTTTCTCTGTTTTGGTACAGGGCTCATCAAAAGTTAATCTGCATCTCTCAAGGCCAAATTTATCATCAGGGAGGGATATAGAGAGTTCATATTTATATTTGGGCTCTGATATGTCTATTATTTTCTGATTTGCCATTCCATAAGAAATTTTTAGTCTTTTCGGAAAAAATGATTCTAAATGGTTTGTTTATGGTTTGCTATCCAAGTAATATCAAATGCACATAAACACTCTGAACTTTAATATCCTTTCCACCTTTTTGAACAAAGTGAGCTACCTTATCTCTGGGTCTAAATCCATCAGCAGAGATATAACCAAGGAGACATGCACAATAGACTGGTTTTAATTTACGTTTAAAATAATGGATGACAGATGTCACAGTAAAAGTCAGTGGCCAGCACATCTAATGCTACATGAACCTCTTATAAAACCTACCTAAATCCTCTGTGTTGCTAGGAGAGGGAGGAAAATTACATACAGGAAAGAAAAGAGGTCAGATGGGATTAATAGGCATTGTACAAATGAACATAAGACATGGATGTTTTTTGTAACTCACTGAGAGACAAATAAATGCTTAGTGGCACAAATATACTTACATCAGTACCCATTTTTGTCAACATGTGGTAAAAGAAAGCATCAAGCTCCTTCTCTTCTATGTAACCTTTTTCTAAATGCAAGAAGATACACATTTCAGTAGTCACATAGAACAACATGTGGCATTTAGTAATTAACATTCAGCATCTAAATTTGCTTTTAATCTCAAATTTATAGAAATCCCCATGGATATTATTTTTTGCAACTCTGAGTGCCAACATCTACTCTAGAAGACATGGATTTGAATAGTAAATACACATTTGAGAGTAAATACTTTGCACGGGGGTTTATATAAATATTAGGGAAAGGAAAGCTATTTATACATAAATTATAATCACAAATAAACATGGGTCTTAGAATAAACTCTAACCCAAGGGTTTTGCACCCTTAGAAAAGTTTGAGATGTAAGTATCATATCTTAGTTTACAGGGTTCAAAAAAAACACATGCTGTTCGTATTTTCATGTTTAGTAATGAAGGCAAAGCAAATGTTAAGGAGTTCTTTTCAAATAGTTTTTATGGGGTGTGGGGTAGTGTCTTTGAAATTTGATAAAAAAAATTCACCCTCTCTTTAAGAGATGAGAGGTTATACAACAAAGTCCTTGAGTAAAAATGAGCTCATTTGAGTAAAAATTGAGCCAGGGAGGACTGACTTCAGATACCCCAGTGTCAGCCCACAAGCCTCTAATATAAACAATGATATTTATATCACTAGGTATACACACACACACACACACACACACACACACACACAGGTTGGGAAAGGGTGGGGGGATTCAAATCCCACCTCCCACCCTGAGTTTTCACTGCATGTCTAGATAAGCAACCCCAAATACCAAACTTCTGTTAGGTATAAAGCATTCATTAGGCATGTTGGTGTAACAACTCCGGAAGACAACTTTTCCTGCAGGGAAAGTGTGCGGAGAAGTGGGAACTGTAGGTCCTTTCAGCAAGGCTGCACCGGTAGCTTGTGTTACTCACCCTCCGCATCAAAGCGCTGCCAGACCTGCCAGAAACCAGCTGCGTCCAGGCGCCCCTGAGTAGGTTTCCGGGCGCTGTCCATGGTCCTGACGACGAAGCGCGGGCACTGGCTGGCAAGGAACTCCTAGAGAACTTTGATAAGGACACCCTCGCTAGCTTCTTTCGCTCTCTGATTTGCTTTGAGCGCCTGTTCGCGGGGCGGGCACGAGGGCAGCTGGAGAGGCGGCCGCCGGCGCCTTGGCGTCGCTGTGCAGCTCCCAAGCCCCCACCCACCGCGGACACCACTCAGGGAAACCAGATGCTCAGATTCCGCCCGGTTAGCGCGTTGCCCCGCCCCGCGAGCTGCCTGTCCTGGGCAGATCCGCCAGAGCTCTTGTATGAGAGAAAGGAGTTATCTCTAGGTCTTCACGGTTCACTCTCTTTGCCCTTTAACTTGTTTTTGCAACTCAGAGAAAGCATCCCTCTTATGTTTCACTACCTTCCATACGTGTGTTCAACGGTTTTTTTTTAGAGAGAGCATCCCCACTTAAAGGCTTGATGTTAGTGTTAGGGTCCTTTGGACCTAATGGTTTAGTGTGTGGGGAGGGTGGGGGTGAGGAGGAGCGGGGTGGTAGCGGTGGTGTAAGAGATGACCAGTAAGCAAGGGGAGCGTCTAAAGGCGAGGACTGAGCTCTGATTGTATAGGGCATGCACATTGCAGAGAGAGAATGCACTATAAGGACTTGCATCTAGAGATTCTACAAGGGACTATGGTCTAAATCAGGAGATTCAGCTATAAAGGGAAGGTCATGCTCTTCCAAGAAAACATTGTCTAAGGGGAGACATGGTGGCCGATCGCAGAGGTCTTGAGTTCAAGTTTAGATGGTGGTGTTTGGCTCCTCAGAGCCACACTGAGAGCAAGAGACAAAAACCATGTGGAGGAACACAGAGCTCTAATGATCAGAACTGTTTAAACTTGACTGGATGCTTTGTAAGACAGTGAGCTGAGTGATGTGGGTGGCTTCTCACCATGTACTTCTAACCTTTTGTTGAGAAATCTTAAGAAGGAACTTGGGTAGTAGAGTTGGACCAAATATAGATCTGTATGGCACTCTAATTTTGATATTAATGTTCCATTTTATTTTTTAAGAGTACATGTGCATAAGCCATCTAAACTATTATATTTAAAAGAATATGACACTTCTGGTCGGTCAGACATCCCCAGGTTAGGACACACACTCCAGCACTTACTAGCTTCATGACCTGCACCAATAGATCTCATCTTTCTAAGTCTCAGTTTTCTCATCTATAAAATGAGGACAGCTTTGGAGGATTGCTATGAAAACCAGAGTCACTGTCAATAATATACAATAAATTATAATTGCTATGGTCTTGTAAAGAATAAGTCATAACTATATATATGTATACATATATATATATTTTAATGGTTTAGAGAAAACAAGCAACATCTGAGAAACTGTGACAGCCAAGAGAAGTCTAAAAAGACTTGATGAATAAAGTGTAACATTGTATCCTGGGTAGGATCCTGGAATAAAAAAGGACATTAGACAAATAAGAAAATTTGAATAAATATAAACGATTATGACAAATAAGAAAATGTTTTTTTAGGAGCTTTGGCTTGATGTTAGTGTTAGGGTCCTTTGGACCTAATGGTTTAGTGTGTGGGGAGGGTGGGGGTGAGGAGGAGCGGGGTGGTAGCGGTGGTGTAAGAGATGACCAGTAAGCAAGGGGAGCGTCTAAAGGCGAGGACTGAGCTCTGATTGTATAGGGCATGCACATTGCAGAGAGAGAATGCACTATAAGGACTTGCATCTAGAGATTCTACAAGGGACTATGGTCTAAATCAGGAGATTCAGCTATAAAGGGAAGGTCATGCTCTTCCAAGAAAACATTGTCTAAGGGGAGACATGGTGGCCGATCGCAGAGGTCTTGAGTTCAAGTTTAGATGGTGGTGTTTGGCTCCTCAGAGCCACACTGAGAGCAAGAGACAAAAACCATGTGGAGGAACACAGAGCTCTAATGATCAGAACTGTTTAAACTTGACTGGATGCTTTGTAAGACAGTGAGCTGAGTGATGTGGGTGGCTTCTCACCATGTACTTCTAACCTTTTGTTGAGAAATCTTAAGAAGGAACTTGGGTAGTAGAGTTGGACCAAATATAGATCTGTATGGCACTCTAATTTTGATATTAATGTTCCATTTTATTTTTTAAGAGTACATGTGCATAAGCCATCTAAACTATTATATTTAAAAGAATATGACACTTCTGGTCGGTCAGACATCCCCAGGTTAGGACACACACTCCAGCACTTACTAGCTTCATGACCTGCACCAATAGATCTCATCTTTCTAAGTCTCAGTTTTCTCATCTATAAAATGAGGACAGCTTTGGAGGATTGCTATGAAAACCAGAGTCACTGTCAATAATATACAATAAATTATAATTGCTATGGTCTTGTAAAGAATAAGTCATAACTATATATATGTATACATATATATATATTTTAATGGTTTAGAGAAAACAAGCAACATCTGAGAAACTGTGACAGCCAAGAGAAGTCTAAAAAGACTTGATGAATAAAGTGTAACATTGTATCCTGGGTAGGATCCTGGAATAAAAAAGGACATTAGACAAATAAGAAAATTTGAATAAATATAAACTTTAAGTAATAATAATGACAAATTATGTAGAAGCAAACAGGTCTGAGTTTAGAGACAGCTTTGCCTCTTCCTAGCTGTGGTATAAATCAGATTACTCAAAAGAAGATTCCCTTTCTTTACCTGTAGAATGGAGATAATAGTAGTATTTTCTTGTATTACTCTCATAACCTTTAAATGAAAAGATACATATACACTTCTTAGCATAAAAAACAGTAAATATTCAGTGTGCATTAGTTACTAAAATTACAGATCTTCTCTACATACATATTTGGGAAATTGTGATGTAAACTTTAGGATTTTTGAGTTAGTGTGGCTTAAAGGAGGAAAAACAATATCATCACTCTTGGGGAAAATATTAGGTTCAAAAATTGGGAAACAAAGCAGTAGGAGAGAATAAGGGATTTGGTGTTCATGTATCTACATGTCATATGTGGTCCTGGGAAATTATTGGATACAGTGTCAAACATCAGTCAGGAAGTATTAAGTATGGAGTCACCAGGTTGGCAACTGATCTTGCTTTCTGATTAACAGGGAAAAAAGCCAAATGTCAGAAGTAATGGTGACTCACTATGATAGGCTGTGCTGTATGCACAGAAAACTTGAAGCCTAGTAACTCACAAAAATTGCTTAGGAGATAGGGTTAAGCTTAAAAGGCAAGTTACAAAAACACACATATGGCATGGCCCAGACCTTTAAAATAAAATGCATGTGCACAAAGAAAAAAAGGAAGAATGTACACTAATGATGTAAGTGATTATTCTCTGGAATGAGGAAGAGGGAGAATCATGGGTGATTTTAACTTTTTTTTTATTTGTAAACTTTAAGTTACTAATAATGTATACATTGGGGTTGCTATGAAAACCAGAGTCACTGTCAATAATATACAATAAATTATAATTGCTATGGTCTTGTAAAGAATAAGTCATAACTATATATATGTATACATATATATATATTTTAATGGTTTAGAGAAAACAAGCAACATCTGAGAAACTGTGACAGCCAAGAGAAGTCTAAAAAGACTTGATGAATAAAGTGTAACATTGTATCCTGGGTAGGATCCTGGAATAAAAAAGGACATTAGACAAATAAGAAAATTTGAATAAATATAAACTTTAAGTAATAATAATGACAAATTATGTAGAAGCAAACAGGTCTGAGTTTAGAGACAGCTTTGCCTCTTCCTAGCTGTGGTATAAATCAGATTACTCAAAAGAAGATTCCCTTTCTTTACCTGTAGAATGGAGATAATAGTAGTATTTTCTTGTATTACTCTCATAACCTTTAAATGAAAAGATACATATACACTTCTTAGCATAAAAAACAGTAAATATTCAGTGTGCATTAGTTACTAAAATTACAGATCTTCTCTACATACATATTTGGGAAATTGTGATGTAAACTTTAGGATTTTTGAGTTAGTGTGGCTTAAAGGAGGAAAAACAATATCATCACTCTTGGGGAAAATATTAGGTTCAAAAATTGGGAAACAAAGCAGTAGGAGAGAATAAGGGATTTGGTGTTCATGTATCTACATGTCATATGTGGTCCTGGGAAATTATTGGATACAGTGTCAAACATCAGTCAGGAAGTATTAAGTATGGAGTCACCAGGTTGGCAACTGATCTTGCTTTCTGATTAACAGGGAAAAAAGCCAAATGTCAGAAGTAATGGTGACTCACTATGATAGGCTGTGCTGTATGCACAGAAAACTTGAAGCCTAGTAACTCACAAAAATTGCTTAGGAGATAGGGTTAAGCTTAAAAGGCAAGTTACAAAAACACACATATGGCATGGCCCAGACCTTTAAAATAAAATGCATGTGCACAAAGAAAAAAAGGAAGAATGTACACTAATGATGTAAGTGATTATTCTCTGGAATGAGGAAGAGGGAGAATCATGGGTGATTTTAACTTTGTTATTTGTAATTCTTCTACTTTAAAGCTTTCTAGAAAAGTATATAACACAAACAGTTTTTGCAAGTTGTAAAGGTGGAATCTAGAGAAAGAAGGAAAGAAGTACAATTGTAAGGACATCTTTTCTTCTCGGAACTGGGGAACAAATGGAACATAGTCCAGTTTCCAGGAGCCTGACGTGTGGTGCTCTCTGGGGAGTTGTAGTTTCCATTCAGTGACTTATTTTCATTTTCTGTGTGTGCATATATCTGTCATGGCAGTAGGTAGATAATGTTCAGATACTCTGCATTCTCTCTTACAGCGATTTCTTGCTGGGAAAATTATCCAAACCCTTGACAGCAAAGAGAGAGATTGGGAAGGTATTTAAAGATACTGGATCAGCAGGAGTCACTTTTAAGAGTTTCTCACTGGAAAGGTTCTTCCTGGGAATGGGGTGATGGGACTCGGGGGTGAAAGAACCAAAGGTAACTGACCTGAGTCCCTGACTGTCAAACCCAAGAACTCAGTACAAACACAAAGCAGCTAGACTTAACTTGAGATACAATGCCACTTATAGACGCATTTAGCCTCTTACACGGAGATTCTGATTTAAATGGTCTGCGTCAAGGACTCTGCACTGACTCTTTTTAAAAGCTGCCCTAGGGATTCTATCACAACTCCCAGCTAGCCTTTTGTCTCTAAGTTTGCTGCTGCTTATATTTTGGTCATTTTATTCTTTAGATACAGCTTCTTTGAAGGACAATCTGGAAAAGGGAAAGACTTCTAAGAAAAAATTTTTTTCTTAACTGATCTTGCTTTCTGATTAACAGGGAAAAAAGCCAAATGTCAGAAGTAATGGTGACTCACTATGATAGGCTGTGCTGTATGCACAGAAAACTTGAAGCCTAGTAACTCACAAAAATTGCTTAGGAGATAGGGTTAAGCTTAAAAGGCAAGTTACAAAAACACACATATGGCATGGCCCAGACCTTTAAAATAAAATGCATGTGCACAAAGAAAAAAAGGAAGAATGTACACTAATGATGTAAGTGATTATTCTCTGGAATGAGGAAGAGGGAGAATCATGGGTGATTTTAACTTTGTTATTTGTAATTCTTCTACTTTAAAGCTTTCTAGAAAAGTATATAACACAAACAGTTTTTGCAAGTTGTAAAGGTGGAATCTAGAGAAAGAAGGAAAGAAGTACAATTGTAAGGACATCTTTTCTTCTCGGAACTGGGGAACAAATGGAACATAGTCCAGTTTCCAGGAGCCTGACGTGTGGTGCTCTCTGGGGAGTTGTAGTTTCCATTCAGTGACTTATTTTCATTTTCTGTGTGTGCATATATCTGTCATGGCAGTAGGTAGATAATGTTCAGATACTCTGCATTCTCTCTTACAGCGATTTCTTGCTGGGAAAATTATCCAAACCCTTGACAGCAAAGAGAGAGATTGGGAAGGTATTTAAAGATACTGGATCAGCAGGAGTCACTTTTAAGAGTTTCTCACTGGAAAGGTTCTTCCTGGGAATGGGGTGATGGGACTCGGGGGTGAAAGAACCAAAGGTAACTGACCTGAGTCCCTGACTGTCAAACCCAAGAACTCAGTACAAACACAAAGCAGCTAGACTTAACTTGAGATACAATGCCACTTATAGACGCATTTAGCCTCTTACACGGAGATTCTGATTTAAATGGTCTGCGTCAAGGACTCTGCACTGACTCTTTTTAAAAGCTGCCCTAGGGATTCTATCACAACTCCCAGCTAGCCTTTTGTCTCTAAGTTTGCTGCTGCTTATATTTTGGTCATTTTATTCTTTAGATACAGCTTCTTTGAAGGACAATCTGGAAAAGGGAAAGACTTCTAAGAAATTAATATTTTTTATTAATATCCCATCTCTTTAAAAAAAAGACTGTATCATTTTGGTAAGTTCTAACAACTGATAGCTGAAACTAAGGACTGCCATGAGTTGTTTTTCTTTCTTACCCCTGCTGATTTCATTTTCTCCTGCAATCATTTCCTGCTATTTGCATTAGCATAGCTAATTGATGGTTAGTTGTACAAGAAAATCAGTGGTTTCTAATTTGAAGCATTGCGATTTAACTCTGATGCATGCATTAAACTTTGAGTTCGAAGGTCTGCATCTTTTTACAAACTCAAAATGACATTTCTAGCTGGAAATACAAACAGTGCTTTTCCTTGATATGCTGTCTCAACAGCTATTAGACATTCAATTATGGGAGACATCTCACAGACCACATAGTAGACCTCAGAATTCAAAGAGATGGCTTTGGTTTGAGATTGCACTAGCTCCAAAGGGCACAAATGTTGACTAGAAGAAATTTGGCAACAAGAAAATGCTGGAAATAGAGTTAATGCTTTTAAAAGATATATGCCTTTTATTATTTCTTTTTTTTAATTATAAACACAACACAAAGATTAGAAATAAATATTTCCACATTATTTCACCACTCAGAGATATCTAAGAATAATAAGATACGAGTATATATCCTTCCAGTCTTTTTTTATATGTAGAAAAACTGGGTTACACTGCTCTGTAACTTGCTTGTTTCACTTACTATTACGAATGCCTGTCCACATAATTAGACTTTTTTCAGTGACATTTTAAGGGGGGTATTGAAATCGACTGACTACTACTTTTTGGAGGTGGGGGGAGTGAGTTGGGAAGGGAGGGGGGTGGGCGGGTCACTTCTATTGGTCTTTCATTTCTCTATTTTCATCCATTTTTGTTCTTTGGCTCCTGTGGGCCTCCCATCATGGCCTCTGTTGTTGCAGAGCACCGGCTCTGGGCGCATGCGCTCCAGAGCTCCAGCTCGGTAGTTGGACACATCGGTCCAGCCACTCTGTGGCACGTGGGATCTTCCCAGGCTCTATTTGCTGCTTATATTTTGGTCATTTTATTCTTTAGATACAGCTTCTTTGAAGGACAATCTGGAAAAGGGAAAGACTTCTAAGAAATTAATATTTTTTATTAATATCCCATCTCTTTAAAAAAAAGACTGTATCATTTTGGTAAGTTCTAACAACTGATAGCTGAAACTAAGGACTGCCATGAGTTGTTTTTCTTTCTTACCCTGCTGATTTCATTTTCTCCTGCAATCATTTCCTGCTATTTGCATTAGCATAGCTAATTGATGGTTAGTTGTACAAGAAAATCAGTGGTTTCTAATTTGAAGCATTGCGATTTAACTCTGATGCATGCATTAAACTTTGAGTTCGAAGGTCTGCATCTTTTTACAAACTCAAAATGACATTTCTAGCTGGAAATACAAACAGTGCTTTTCCTTGATATGCTGTCTCAACAGCTATTAGACATTCAATTATGGGAGACATCTCACAGACCACATAGTAGACCTCAGAATTCAAAGAGATGGCTTTGGTTTGAGATTGCACTAGCTCCAAAGGGCACAAATGTTGACTAGAAGAAATTTGGCAACAAGAAAATGCTGGAAATAGAGTTAATGCTTTTAAAAGATATATGCCTTTTATTATTTCTTTTTTTTAATTATAAACACAACACAAAGATTAGAAATAAATATTTCCACATTATTTCACCACTCAGAGATATCTAAGAATAATAAGATACGAGTATATATCCTTCCAGTCTTTTTTTATATGTAGAAAAACTGGGTTACACTGCTCTGTAACTTGCTTGTTTCACTTACTATTACGAATGCCTGTCCACATAATTAGACTTTTTTCAGTGACATTTTAAGGGGGGTATTGAAATCGACTGACTACTACTTTTTGGAGGTGGGGGGAGTGAGTTGGGAAGGGAGGGGTGGGCGGGTCACTTCTATTGGTCTTTCATTTCTCTATTTTCATCCATTTTTGTTCTTTGGCTCCTGTGGGCCTCCCATCATGGCCTCTGTTGTTGCAGAGCACCGGCTCTGGGCGCATGCGCTCCAGAGCTCCAGCTCGGTAGTTGGACACATCGGTCCAGCCACTCTGTGGCACGTGGGATCTTCCCAGGCCAGGTATCGAACCAGTGCCCCTTGCACTGCAAGGCAGTATCATTACCCACTGGACCACCAGGGAAGCCCTGGCTACTACTTTTTAAGTTGATAATATTGTTTCCACTTCATTCACTTTTACTCATTTATTAATTTGGAAGTTATACATTCCTTTTCTCATCTTTCTTTTATCCTAGATATTAATATATCAATGTACATATTCATTAAGGTGAAACTTAATAAATTTACTGCCCTTGCAAACAGCACAGAAACTTTAGAACATTTTAGAACTGTTCATCCCATTCCAACTTATATGCCATTCTTATTTACATGTTTGGATTGTATTTTTAATCCACAGAATGTTATCTTTTTATCTAGTCAATATTTGTTGATATTTTCTTATATACTTGTCATTGTTTTTATTTAATACTTCACATATTTCAAAACCTCCATTTGGGATTAATTTTCTTCTTCTCAGAGGACATCTTTTAATGTCACTTTTATTGAAGGTTGGTGGCCAACTCACTATTTGTCAGAAAATGTGGGTCCTTCAGCATACTTTATCCACCATGCTCTTAGAAACAGAAATCACTAAGACATTCTTAATGCCAAGATTTCTTGTAAAGAATTCCATTTTCACCAAATAAATGCTAAATTAAAAAGTGTGAGAGTTTGTTTTTAAATCCCAGTGATCACAGTGGTGAAAAGCTTTGATGTAGTTTCCCTTCCTTCTTTCCCTTTTTATTTTTTTCAACTGTATAAACTTCTACTACCCAGTGGTATTTTTTTTTTTTTTTGATAATATACAGTAGGAACCTGAAACTAAAAACAAAAGCAAAGAAGAGAGTAATTGATAAAGTGTGTTTCTTACACATGCTTACACAGCATGAATAACGATATATGAGTAATAATCCCTCATCTTTGTCAGTCTTTGAATTTCAGGGCTGTTATTACAGGCTGAACTATTTTCTGCGAATCTCTGAAGACTTGAATAAACCAGCAGTGAATTAAAGTGCAAGAAGGAATAAATAGTTACCAGGTAATTTGGACTTTTAGTAACTGTTTGACTGCTGCTGCTAACAGAGCCCCCACTAGAAAAGAGCGACCCTCAGTGTGCTCCACACAGTTAGGTCCTCTGAGCGGCTAACAGTAGGGAAGGTTGGACTGAAGGCAGCTTTCATGATGACTTCAGTGATCCACCTAAGACTTCCGTCAGCAGATCTGGAAAGGAATTTTAATAACATCTAATTCAATGTTTCCTAGATTTGCCTAATCACAGTGCAATTTGGCTTAGGGCTGCTCATTAAATATAAAGATTCCTGGTCCATATCCAGACTTGATGGATTAAATTCCTTACAGCTGGGCTTCCCTGGTGATCCAGTGGGTAAAGAGTCCACCTTGCAGTGTAAGTAAGGGGCATCAGTTCGATCCCTGACCAGGGAAGATCCCACATGCCGAGGAGCGGCTGGGCTGGTGTTTCCAATTATGAGCCAGTGCTCTGGAGCACATGCGCCCAGAGCTGGTACTCTGCAATGAGAGAAGTCACTGCAATGAGAGGCTCACACAGGCCAAAGAATAAGGATGGATGAAAATAAATAAATTTTAAAAAAATAAAATAAGAGGCCCAAAAAAATCCCTAGAGCAAGAGCCTGGAATCTGTATTTTCAAAACTACTTAGAGTTTAATCATCCAGATAATTCAGAAAGCAATGATGAAGGCATTATGGAGAAAAATGAGACCCAGAGAAATGGGAATGCTTATGGTCACCCAGGATTCCTGACCTGCTGTTTTGTGTCCTTTCCACCTACGGAAGGCTGGGGAGAGAAAAAGTAACTGACGTGTCATCTGCCCCCTGTTGCCCGGGCCCAGCACTGGGCTCATGTGAGCACTTGGGCAAATCAGATGACCAACCAAGAACTGTGCAGTAGAGATACTACCTCCTGAAGGATCTCTTTTAGAATTACAGTGAACAGATGACTCTATCTTTCAATTTCTTGGGTAAAAGGTTATTTTCTTCAAATGTCTGTCTCATTCTAGCTGGGAGTTCCTTGAGCACAAAGCCCTCTCCAGCCTGTAATGACTCTGGGTGCACATTGAAATGCTAGCCAACGCTTATGCTTGGGGAAAATGGGGATATCCATTTAGAGAAAGGTAAGTGACTTTACGGGCTTCCCAGGTGCTGCTAGTGGTAAAGAACCCTCCTGCCAATGTAGGAGACCTAAGAGACGTGGGTTCAATCCCTAGGTTAGGACAATCCCTTGGAAGAGGGCATGCCAACTCAGGCCAGTATTCTTGATTGGGGAATCCCATGGGCAAGGAACTTGGTGGGCTACAGTCCAGGAGGTTGCAAAAGGGCCAAACACAACTTAGCAACTAAAACAACAACAATGTGGTTTTAGAGCGTAAGATTGAGTATATATGAGTGTGTATTTGTTTATGTCTGTAACCAGCACTGAGTACACAGCAGAGCCCAAGTACTCTGCTTGGGACTGAAAGAGCACTTATGAGGAAAGGAAGAACTTTGTCCAGACATGGGAAGAGACTAGCCTTTGAACTATTATACCTAATTTACGTGGGTATCTTCCAATGAATGAATGCCTTTGGGTGAAAAGTGTCAAGCCTATTGTCAGAGAAAGTTTAATATTTTCTGGGAACCTACTCAAACCTCCGTGGGAGAGTTAGACTTAATAAGCCCCTCAAACAAACAAAACAAGGATTCATTTGGTTTTTTGCGGGGAGGGGGATATCTGCCTCTTCGTTGAACAGATGTACTTCATGAGACAATAAAAACTGCTGAGAAGCTTGCCTTTTCTAGGAAACTCAAAAATATGTCAATATTTACCTGGAGAGATTTCAGTTGTTTTACTGACCTCACTTTGACTGATGTTTCCTTAGTGGAAAACAAAATCTGGATGCCAAATGTTTCTGTGATAGCTCTAAAAGAAATGGCAAAGTGATTACGGGAAAAAAATCTTCGTTTCAAACATAAATTTATTTTGTGTCTAAAATTCTAGCTTCTTGGGGCTTCTATCCAAACATAGAAGAAACTGAAGCTTAGGCCTAAAATGCGGGGTAATCTTATAAAGAAGCCATTTTTAGAACTTCCTCCTTATTAGTTTTATGGATTCATTGAATAATACTCCCCTTTTTTCCCCAACTGAAAAGAGAGTCAGGCAAGTGAAGATAAAAAATAACTACCCATATTACTAATAAAAGCTAGAATGGAGGTTGTGGCTACGATATGGGCACAACAGACTTCCTAATATTTTCTGATTTCCAAATGAAAAGTACTTACCTGCTGTAGGAAGAACTGGACAGTCACAGGCTTCCCCCTCATGGGCAGAATCTGCCCTGCTGAGCTTATCACATGGTAGAGAAGGATGCAACATGGGTATGCAAAGCGTGTAGCATTAGTATGCTCAGCCTATGTTATGGACAGAATTGTGACCCTCCCAACCCAAAAAAAAGTCACATGTTGAAGCTTTATCCCCTAATGTGACTGTATTCAGAGATAAAACTTTTCTGGAGGTAATTAAGGTTAAACAAGGTCATAAGTGATTAAGTGGTAGTTGCTTACTCGTGTCTGACTCTTAGCAACCCCATGGACTGTAGCCCACCAGGCTCCTCTGTCCATGGGATTCTCCAGGCAAGAATACTGGAGTGGGTTGCCATGCCCTTCTCCAGGGGAACTTCCTGACCTAGGGGTCAAATTCCATATTGCAGACAGATTTTTTTCTGAGTCACCAGGGAAATCCCTGAGGTCAAAGGGGTGGGGCCCTAATCCCATAGCATTGATGCCCTTTTAAGAAGAGGAAGAGAGACTAGTGTTCTCTGTCTTGATGCTATTTTGAACCTCTTCGTTGAACAGATGTACTTCATGAGACAATAAAAACTGCTGAGAAGCTTGCCTTTTCTAGGAAACTCAAAAATATGTCAATATTTACCTGGAGAGATTTCAGTTGTTTTACTGACCTCACTTTGACTGATGTTTCCTTAGTGGAAAACAAAATCTGGATGCCAAATGTTTCTGTGATAGCTCTAAAAGAAATGGCAAAGTGATTACGGGAAAAAAATCTTCGTTTCAAACATAAATTTATTTTGTGTCTAAAATTCTAGCTTCTTGGGGCTTCTATCCAAACATAGAAGAAACTGAAGCTTAGGCCTAAAATGCGGTGTAATCTTATAAAGAAGCCATTTTTATAACTTCCTCCTTATTAGTTTTATGGATTCATTGAATAATACTCCCCTTTTTTCCCCAACTGAAAAGAGAGTCAGGCAAGTGAAGATAAAAAATAACTACCCATATTACTAATAAAAGCTAGAATGGAGGTTGTGGCTACGATATGGGCACAACAGACTTCCTAATATTTTCTGATTTCCAAATGAAAAGTACTTACCTGCTGTAGGAAGAACTGGACAGTCACAGGC
Source organism: Tragulus kanchil (assembly GCA_022376925.1). Classification (NCBI taxonomy): domain Eukaryota; kingdom Metazoa; phylum Chordata; class Mammalia; order Artiodactyla; family Tragulidae; genus Tragulus; species Tragulus kanchil. The sequence goes on along the minus strand of JAIOJX010000005.1, from coordinate 24,786,064 downwards.
TTCCCCCTCATGGGCAGAATCTGCCCTGCTGAGCTTATCACATGGTAGAGAAGGATGCAACATGGGTATGCAAAGCGTGTAGCATTAGTATGCTCAGCCTATGTTATGGACAGAATTGTGACCCTCCCAACCCAAAAAAAAGTCACATGTTGAAGCTTTATCCCCTAATGTGACTGTATTCAGAGATAAAACTTTTCTGGAGGTAATTAAGGTTAAACAAGGTCATAAGTGATTAAGTGGTAGTTGCTTACTCGTGTCTGACTCTTAGCAACCCCATGGACTGTAGCCCACCAGGCTCCTCTGTCCATGGGATTCTCCAGGCAAGAATACTGGAGTGGGTTGCCATGCCCTTCTCCAGGGGAACTTCCTGACCTAGGGGTCAAATTCCATATTGCAGACAGATTTTTTTCTGAGTCACCAGGGAAATCCCTGAGGTCAAAGGGGTGGGGCCCTAATCCCATAGCATTGATGCCCTTTTAAGAAGAGGAAGAGAGACTAGTGTTCTCTGTCTTGATGCAACCAAAAAGGAGAGGCCATGTGAAGGCACAGTGAGAAGGCAACCATATCCTAGCAGGAAGAGAGGCGTCACAAGAAACCAGCCCTGATGGTACTTTGATTTTAGACTTGTAGCCTCCAGAAATGTGAGAAAATAAATTTCTGTTGTTTAAGTCACCCAGCCTGTGATATTTTGTTATGGCAGCCTGAGCTAATACAGCCTTTTTCCTAAATTCACCGATTGATGATGTCACTAAATTCATCAGTAAGCAGGTGAGAGGAAATACATGTGCTTCTGGAGAGAAATTGGAATTATTCCTTTCATATTTCTCCTCCTGGGCATTGAAATATATTTTTTCTGGAGTAGAAGTTGCTTCTCTTCTGTGGACATATGCAGAGAAGAGAGCAAACATTCCTCCTTCACATGCCCACCTGAGGAATCTCCCTCTGGTGGTCCCTGATAGGTCATTTGTCCAGCCTGTGGTCAAAGTTCCAAGGAACAAACCCCTCCCCCTGAGGCAACCACTCAGTCCCCGTCTGGAGAGCCCTGACTCTGGGAAGATTCCCTAAATCAAGTCAGAGCCCCACCTGGGTCCTCTGAGCCACACCCATCAAGGCTGAAACCTGTCCTACTTGACATATTTTCAGATATTTAAGGACAGCTGTCTCTTAGCTCCTTACTCTTTTCTTTTTCCGGGTTAAATATACATGAATCTAGTAACATAACCAAGTGGTCCCCAGGCCACTCTGCTGAGCTTCTGGTGTTCAGGAATCTTTGCCAGGGGCTTGGGCTCATTTCTCTAGCTCAGTCTGACTGGACGAAGAATGGGACAAGATCTTTTCATCACTCAATCATTACATCACCATCAAGACCAGAGTGAGGTGCTGTTGCAGCCACGCCCAGACTGACCTGTTTCCTTCCATGTTCTGAAGGTGGAGCCAGCCATTGGTGCCTGACTGAGCCCCATGGACCCCACAGCCAGGCTTCTTAGGTAAGTAGATATTTGCTCTGTCACTCACCTCTTAGTGAAAGCTCTGCCATATTATTATTACTAGTTCACAGAGAACTTGTAATTGGTTATAACCCTTGGTCTCTAACTGGTGTGATGTAATTCTTTTTTGTGAGTGGTCCAGGTTCATAGCACTTTTAAAAATGATCATTTTATTCCCAGTTGGTGCATAAGGAAAAGCTGGCCTATCTGAGAACCCGTGGGACCCTATGAATTCACCTTCATTCAAGAAGTCAGTTTGATTCCATTCTCTAAATATTTGTTGCCAGCCCAGCAAATGCCAGTCACTGAGCAAGCCTGGCAGGGCAATCCAGGACTGTGGCTGGCAGTAGGTCATCAGCACCAAACTGAAAACAGATGACTTGAGGTCTGTGGCCCAGGAGTCTGGATCCCAAGAAGGAGTAACCAAGAGAAGCAGATAATACTGTATGTGACATTGGTGAATTCTCTGCAAAAACATTAATTCTTTTGATTTGTCATTGATAATTTTTTGCCTACAAACAGCATGTAATATAAGTGAAGTTTCAAATAATAAAGCACAGGATCCAAGTTAATTATTGAAAATGATAAACCTTTCTATTATGAAACAGTGGTCATTGAAACTATTTTATTTTTTTATGATAACTTAGAACTCATTTTCAGGTCTGCTGCCTGGCATCAGGTATTTCTCTCCTCAGTGCTACATATGTCATGTTCTGTGTTCCATCTAGGGCTCTCTTCCAGGGCAACAGTCTTTTTACTTGCTTCCAGTCAAAGTTTGCCTGGTATCCACTGCAGAGCTCACCCAGAGAAACTCAGCAGTGGAGGTAAGTCCCATCTTTTCATCTCTACTGTGACTTCTCTTTGGTGGTATCTTTAGTTCTCTGTTGCTAGGTAACAGACCACTCCAAAACTTAGAGACTCAGTCATTTACTGCAATCCTGCTATTTGGCTTTAGGTTTAACAAAAGAGGCTTGTTCATTGCCACTCCTGGTGAGATCACCCTGATTGGACTGGAAAAGTCCAAAGGATGGCCTAATACCTCAGTTCTCCTCCACATGGCTCACTTGGGCTTCTCCTAGCAGGGTACTTGGGCTCCAAAATGGAGCATCCTAAGAGACAAATACAGCAGCTGCAAATCCCTTAAGGTCCAGCTTCAGAAGTTATGTAGCATCACTGTTACCACATGTTATTTGTCAAAACAGGGTCACAGGCCAGCCTAGACTCTGCCTTTCAAAGGGAGACACTGTAAAAATTTGTGGCCACCTTTAATCCTCTATAATGATTTTTTTTTCCTTTTCTAAAGATGTATTTATTTATTTTTGGTCGTGCTGGGTCTTCATTGCTGTCTCAGGCCTTCTGTAGTTGTGGTGAGCTGGGGCTACTCTTTGTTGCAGCGTGCAGGCTTCTCGTTGTGGTGGCTTCTCTTACTGTGGAGAAGGGACTCTAGGCGCACAGGCTTCGGCAGTTGTGGCCCATGGGCTTAGCAGTTGCAGCTTGAAGGCTATAGAGCACTGATTCAGTAGTTTTGACACAGGGACTTTGTTGCTCCTCAGCATGTAGGATCTTCTGGGACCAGGAATCAAGCCCATATCCCCTGCCTGTGGCAGACAGGTTCTTAACCAGGCCCATCTTTCTGACTTTGAAAAAAATGCCTGTTCTTGTAAAGATAAGTTCCTATTTTTGTCTTATGGATTCTTTTTTAATATGTGCAAAATTTTTACATCCTGATTTAAGTCCCCTTCAGATTGCTTATAGTAAGTGGCGATGAGTTCCCTTGTTGCTTGATAATTTTTGCCAGTGAGCTCATCTTAATGGGAGTCCCATGCAAGTCCCCTACTTTGTGGAGACAGTCTTACATAGTGGATAAATCTCCAGCCCAATGAGGAAGTCTATTTCTTACACACGTGCGTGAAAAGAACAACTCCTTTCTGGTGCCCGGGTGTCAGGCATTAGGATAGGAGGGCAGCCTTTCCACATCGGCTCAGTCCATTGTCTTAGTTTGAAGCTCTTCTGATGATCTCTTCCCAATGACAACAAAATCTTTGTTTTACAATCTGGCTTCTGCCAGCCATTTGCAGCTTCTGTTCAGATTTAAAATCATACCTGAAAACTGTAGCAATTAGTTTAAAAAGTTAACAGTGGGGCTTCCCTGGTGGTCCAGTGAGTGAAGAGTCTGCCTTGCAGTGCAAGGGGCACGGTTCAATCCCTGGCCCAGGAAGATCCCACATGCTGTGGAGCGGCTGGAGCAGTGTCCAGTTATGAGCCAGTGCTCTAGAGCGCGTGCACCAGAGCCAGTGCTCTGCAGTGAGAGAGGCCACTGCAAAGGGAGGCCCACACATGCCAAGGAATAAAAAGATGGATGAAAATAAATATAAATAAAAAAGAGGCATGATGGTGAAAAAAAAAAAGTCAACAGTGATTTCTTCTCTAGGATGTGAAAATCAGTGACATTGTTCAGTTAAACAATGTTGTACCCAGTATCTATGATATAAGTGGCAAACATTGTTCCCAGTTTGCCATTTATTTTTTTGACTTCCTCATGGTCATGTTTGACATACAGACTTTTTTATGCTATTAAGAAATGGAGTTAAAAAAAAAAAAAGAATTGGGGTTGTTAGATTTGTCTCTTTTGTTTTCTGATTTGATGAGAAAGGAAGATTTTAATCATTCTAATTATTTTTGTCATTGTCTTAGTTATTAGATCACCTTCCTGTTTATCGACCCTACATAATTTTGTGATTTTATTACTTCTTCAAAGTAATATGGTTGTTTCTATTACATGACATACAGCTATTAGCATAACTGATGCCATCTAGGGCCTGAATAGTTCCTCCTGTCCTTCCACTGACCCTACGAAAGACTGTCCTGTGTGTTAAATCACTGCTCTGCCTCCAAAGGCTTTGTAGTTCTTCCCAACCCAGGGATTGAATCCAAGTCTCCATCACTGCAGGCATATTTTTTACCATCTGAACCACCAGAGAAGCCCAGTTAATACATATTGTTTAATAATCATCAGGACCAAGTAACCTCTATGCTTTGCTAGTTCCTATAATGTAGACCTTCACTGATGTATTCCTGGCCCCCACACGGCTTCTCCGGTGGCTCAGATGGTAAAGAATCTGCCTGCAATGCAGCAGACCTGGGTTCAGTCCCTGGGTCGGGAAGATGCCCCGGAGAAGGGAATGGCAACCCATTCCAGTATTCTTGCCTGGAGAATCCCATGGACAGAGGAACCTGGTGGGCTACAGTCTGTAGGATTGCAGAGTCGGACACAACTAAGCACACATGCACCACCATGAGACTATTTACCCCTTCATAAACCTGGACTTTTGGAATGCACTTCCTCTTTCCAAGCAATGTATCCCCATACTCTAGGGTAACTATAAAGTTGTCCCACTGATTCTCAAAGGAGTCAGCTATGGCTTCAGTGAGCTTAATTGGTCCATATTTACTACAATCACATAGTAGCTTCTATGGCTTAGTCAGGATTCATTTTATTGAAAAAACCAACCACAATCAAACTAGTTTAGATTTGAAAGGTGTATTGCATCCTCTCTCTCTCTTTCCACCTCCCTACAAGTGTCTGAGCACAGTTGCCTCTGTTCTGAATGCTATGACCCTCCCTCTCCAAACAGTGATCACAATATCCACGTCTTTGTGAGCTTCTCTTTCAGGAGGTAAAGGACAGACAGTGAATAGTTTAGATTTTCTGGATCCACAGATCACTGTCAACAACCATAGACAGTCACAGATAATATGTAAATTAGTGGGTGTTGCCAGATTGGGCTGATGGGCAATAGTTTGCCAACCCTTAACTAACTCTTTCATTTTTCCAAATTACAGAAGAGACAAACTGATGGTTATCTCGTGGGTCAGATGTTCACTCTTAACTCATTCATTTAGGGAAGAAGGTCTAGAGTTACTCTTTGGAGATTATGGGCTGGGAAGATGAATTTTTCTAGCAGAGCACCTCAGCTTTGTTATCTCTGAATTGGGGTAGAGACAGTCCTGGGTTAATCACTGCTCTGCCTCCAAAGGCTTTGTAGTTCTTCCCAACCCAGGGATTGAATCCAAGTCTCCATCACTGCAGGCATATTTTTTACCATCTGAACCACCAGAGAAGCCCAGTTAATACATATTGTTTAATAATCATCAGGACCAAGTAACCTCTATGCTTTGCTAGTTCCTATAATGTAGACCTTCACTGATGTATTCCTGGCCCCCACACGGCTTCTCCGGTGGCTCAGATGGTAAAGAATCTGCCTGCAATGCAGCAGACCTGGGTTCAGTCCCTGGGTCGGGAAGATGCCCCGGAGAAGGGAATGGCAACCCATTCCAGTATTCTTGCCTGGAGAATCCCATGGACAGAGGAACCTGGTGGGCTACAGTCTGTAGGATTGCAGAGTCGGACACAACTAAGCACACATGCACCACCATGAGACTATTTACCCCTTCATAAACCTGGACTTTTGGAATGCACTTCCTCTTTCCAAGCAATGTATCCCCATACTCTAGGGTAACTATAAAGTTGTCCCACTGATTCTCAAAGGAGTCAGCTATGGCTTCAGTGAGCTTAATTGGTCCATATTTACTACAATCACATAGTAGCTTCTATGGCTTAGTCAGGATTCATTTTATTGAAAAAACCAACCACAATCAAACTAGTTTAGATTTGAAAGGTGTATTGCATCCTCTCTCTCTCTTTCCACCTCCCTACAAGTGTCTGAGCACAGTTGCCTCTGTTCTGAATGCTATGACCCTCCCTCTCCAAACAGTGATCACAATATCCACGTCTTTGTGAGCTTCTCTTTCAGGAGGTAAAGGACAGACAGTGAATAGTTTAGATTTTCTGGATCCACAGATCACTGTCAACAACCATAGACAGTCACAGATAATATGTAAATTAGTGGGTGTTGCCAGATTGGGCTGATGGGCAATAGTTTGCCAACCCTTAACTAACTCTTTCATTTTTCCAAATTACAGAAGAGACAAACTGATGGTTATCTCGTGGGTCAGATGTTCACTCTTAACTCATTCATTTAGGGAAGAAGGTCTAGAGTTACTCTTTGGAGATTATGGGCTGGGAAGATGAATTTTTCTAGCAGAGCACCTCAGCTTTGTTATCTCTGAATTGGGGTAGAGACAGTTTGCATGTCTAAACTGAGGCTTCAAGTATGATTTCAGATAAGGAAGATTTCCTAAATGCTGGAGCATGCCCAGTCCACATTAAGCTCTATAGGAAAAATAAGCAGATCCTATTCTAAAATGCCTGGATTGCTATGGTAGTGGCCAAGACCCCTTCCTGGTTAAAGCTTTTGGTTGTACAAAGTAAGGAATGAAGTCTCTGTTGCAGGAAGAGCGGAGTTTGGTTTGGTTTTGACTGAGTTGTTGTCACACGTCACATCTTCCGATGTAACCTAAAAACAAACCTAATGGTCCATTGACGTGGCCAAAACGTTTGTTCAGGTTTTTCCATACAATGTCACAAAAAATCCACATGCACTTTTTGGCCAACCCAACACTTCAATTCATAAGACAGCTGTGCCCTGCTCCATCCTGTTCACCTTAAGCCAGTGCTGGGATAGAATGAAGTGAGGTTCAGAAACAGAGTGCCAGCATCTGGTGGTGATAAAAAAAACAAAGAGACTTTTACATCTTGACATATACAAAGGTCCTTCTGTGTGCTGCTTCACTTTTCTTTCTTTTTTAATTCTTATTCAGTTCTTATAATAGCCCTGTTGCTGTTGTTCAGTTACTCAGTCGCGTCTGACTCCTTGTGACCCTGTGGACTACAGCACACTAGGCTTCCCTGTCCTTGGCTATCTCCTGAGTTTGCTCAAACTCATGTCCACTGAGTTATGATGCCATCCAAGCATCCCATCCTCTGTCGGCCCCTTCTCCTTCTGCCTTCTATCTTTCCCAGCATCAGAGTTGTTTCCATTCTCCGCGCCAAGCAGCCAAAGTAATGGAGTTTAACGGGTGGGCCATCAGCAGCCCTCATTTCCAGGTGAAGAAACTCATCTGTGGATTTAAGTCCAGCATCAGTTAGGTGGGATGGCTGGAGGTCGGTGGTGGGGGCACTCATGTGGTTTTCCTTCTCACCTCTCCTTTCACTTGTAAGACCAGCACAGTCCCTATCACATCTCTGCCCCCAAACTCTACAGTTGTCCTTCCTCCCACGGCCCATCCTTCTTTATCCCCTCTGTATTCAGAATTCTGTGCCTCACACAGCTCATCCTCTGAAGGCCGCCTCATCAGTGAGAGCCAACCCAGTGCCTCCATCATGCAAGGACTGGCCATACCGCATGCCCGGCTCCCAGAGCCCAGGACTTGGACTGTGCTGGAAGCAGGTGGCAGAGCTGTTGGGCACGCAGAGCTATTTCGATGCCTAGTTTACTTTGGAGCCTCCACATGTGGAAGAAAAGCCAAGTCACTTCTTCCAGCCCCACAGGTTAGCTAGCAGAGGTCCCTATGTCGACCAAGGGGCGGGAGCCCTGGAACCCGGGCGACTTCACCCATGTGGTGCCGCACTTCTTGCTTGCTTCCGCTGCCCTTATTTGTCGGGAACCAAGGCGGCAGCCCCCATCACAAAAATCCACATGCACTTTTGGCCAACCCAACACTTCAATTCATAAGACAGCTGTGCCCTGCTCCATCCTGTTCACCTTAAGCCAGTGCTGGGATAGAATGAAGTGAGGTTCAGAAACAGAGTGCCAGCATCTGGTGGTGATAAAAAAAACAAAGAGACTTTTACATCTTGACATATACAAAGGTCCTTCTGTGTGCTGCTTCACTTTTCTTTCTTTTTTAATTCTTATTCAGTTCTTATAATAGCCCTGTTGCTGTTGTTCAGTTACTCAGTCGCGTCTGACTCCTTGTGACCCTGTGGACTACAGCACACTAGGCTTCCCTGTCCTTGGCTATCTCCCTGAGTTTGCTCAAACTCATGTCCACTGAGTTATGATGCCATCCAAGCATCCCATCCTCTGTCGGCCCCTTCTCCTTCTGCCTTCTATCTTTCCCAGCATCAGAGTTGTTTCCATTCTCCGCGCCAAGCAGCCAAAGTAATGGAGTTTAACGGGTGGGCCATCAGCAGCCCTCATTTCCAGGTGAAGAAACTCATCTGTGGATTTAAGTCCAGCATCAGTTAGGTGGGATGGCTGGAGGTCGGTGGTGGGGGCACTCATGTGGTTTTCCTTCTCACCTCTCCTTTCACTTGTAAGACCAGCACAGTCCCTATCACATCTCTGCCCCCAAACTCTACAGTTGTCCTTCCTCCCCACGGCCCATCCTTCTTTATACCCTCTGTATTCAGAATTCTGTGCCTCACACAGCTCATCCTCTGAAGGCCGCCTCATCAGTGAGAGCCAACCCAGTGCCTCCATCATGCAAGGACTGGCCATACCGCATGCCCGGCTCCCAGAGCCCAGGACTTGGACTGTGCTGGAAGCAGGTGGCAGAGCTGTTGGGCACGCAGAGCTATTTCGATGCCTAGTTTACTTTGGAGCCTCCACATGTGGAAGAAAAGCCAAGTCACTTCTTCCAGCCCCACAGGTTAGCTAGCAGAGGTCCCTATGTCGACCAAGGGGCGGGAGCCCTGGAACCCGGGCGACTTCACCCATGTGGTGCCGCACTTCTTGCTTGCTTCCCTGCTCGCCCATTGTCATGGGTGGTGGGTCTGAAAAGTCAGGAGGGGAAACTACCTGCATAGTGCTATATTTTTTTAAGAGACTATATGCATTTGCACTCTCTTCTCCAGATCTTTATCAAAAGCACTTTATGAAACAGCCTAGGCTGAACAGCTTCAGTACCCCGCCCCCCGCTGTCTGGACCTGATCACAAAGAGGAGTGAGGCTGAGCCTTGGGAGGGGGGCGGAGGTGGGGAAGAATTCAAAGGCTGGTTTTCTCTGATTGCTGCCTGCATGCACTAAATGGACCAGCTACTTCTTGACTCTCCTAGGGAAGGAGGTATAAGCTAATCACTGTCCCTTCCCTGCAGGTGACTGGCATGAAAACTGTGTAAGTGCTTTTTCCAAATTGGCTGCTCTGGACTCCTGAGGCTCCTGATGGTAATGAAATAAGCCTTTTCTAGAGTGGTGCCTTGCTCCCTCCACCTCTTCCAACAGAAATCTTGCTGCAGAGGGAATGCTGGAGGATCCTGGACACTACTTACTTAATTCCAGGCAAAAGGGGACTTTTTTTTTCTGGCAAAAGACAAGGTGCTCTATTCACATCAGTGTAGTGGAGCAAACCCTGGGGCTTAGCAGCCCTATGCTCTCTGCTACCTCCCGGAGCTCCCAACTGGACATCAGATGGGCTCTTCCCATCTGATGGTAGGATAGCTCAGTGCTTAGAAGTGAGTGATTTGGGCATTAGATTGTGTCATAAGCTGTGTGACCTTCTTTAAACCTTGAATTCTTTATTTTTAAATAGGGATGCTGTCTACTTCAGAGTTGCTCCACCTGCCAATGCAGGAGACACAGGTTCAGTCCCTGGGTTTGGAAGATCCCCTGGAGAAGGGAATGACTACCCACTCTAGTATTCTTGCCTTGGGGAAATCCCATGGACAGAGTAACCTCTGGTGGACTACAGTCCATGGGGTCACAAAAGCAGGACACAACTTAGCAACTAAACAAACAAACCAAGGCATATAAAATGCCTGGCATATTGCCAAACTCAATCATTGTTTGCAATTCTTATGATTATCTTCTCCGTCTTTCGGAGGGAATTTCAGAAGTTCCTAATTAGTCTCTTTCTAAATTTCTTCACCTACAAATTGTGAATTATTGTACATTTGGAAACATTTTGCAAATGCTGGGAACTTCTGAGTACTAAGACCATCATGTTGGCATATAGCAAAGAGGGTAATAAGAAAACTGAGAGGTAGTGCAAAGTGCAAAGAGGAAGTTGTTGTGGATAAGAGAAGGGGAAAAAGATGAAATGGAAAGAAGTGAAACAGCACGCTCAAGCTAAAGGAATTACCACCCCCCAGTTAATTCCAGCAACTTTGAAAGATTCCCAAGAGACTTAAATTCTCGGGGGCAGCTCCGGGTTGGATGGCTCTGGAGATGGCAGACCAGGTGCGGTTTCCAAGCAGAGAGGAAGCACATAGGCTAGCTTGGGGCACACGGCAGATGCTCTGTACATATTTGTTAATGGTTAATGAAGAGATCACAGCCCAGTTCTTCCAGGTGGAGAGAGAGAGGGCATTGGCACTGGAGAGAAGCTGAGAGAGAACTTCTGGGTGTTTCCAGAACCCAAGTTATGTAGCCTCTGCTATTGGAAAATGGGTTTGCTCTCCTAGAAGGACTGCAGGGACAAAGAGAATCCTCCCTGAGGCCAGGAAATACCCAGAGGCTGCATGAGGAAAGCAGGTCCTGAGTCTCTCAGTCTTCCTGGCAGAAAGAACAGAATGCTAGTGTTGGCAGAGGAGGGAATCTGGGCTTAGCATCCTGGAGGGCTTAGAGCCTCTCTGAGGTCCACCCATGAGTATTTGATATGAACTGCAACTGCGTTCCATTAAATTAGCTGAACATAAGCACTTTAGATTCATCTTCTTCAAAGTTGTCACTGTTTGGGTTCACCAGAAAGCTGATGCCAGGATGGAGATGGGTGTGCTGGAGGGCTACTGGGAAGAGTTGAGAGGATCAGAGGAAGGGAGCCACCAGAGTGAAGCAGAGGGAGAGGCTGGGCTGAGATGCTGACTCAATGGAGGCCTCCACCCGCCCAGTGGAGGGGTCTGGAGATGGGGTCACTTTTCACAGCTGCACTGAGCTGGGGTGAGAGGCAGGGCCTTTGGGCTTCTGCACTGATCAACCACCGGATGAGCCTCCAAGGAAGGGGTGTGACCTTGGGCAAGTCAGCTCTCTTCAGTTGAGACAAGTCCCCCTAAGTTGTTTGCCAGTGGCAGCTGAAATAAGTCTGTTACTCCTAAAAGGAGATCTGGGTGGTGCCTCCAGCCCCCTCCACAATGGATGGGCGGCCTAAATTAATAGAAAGCAATAGGGTAAGAAGAAAAAATCTCATCCTTTAACTGCCTATTCCCCTGCCACACAGAACACTTAGGAGACATTATGTCATTCATTAACTTTCTTATTTATTTTCTGTCTTCTAGTTTGTTAGTCCCATGAGTCAAAGCTCCACGAGCCAAAGGATGGGAACTGTTTCTACCAGACAAGCACCCAGACCATTTCCTTGCATGTAAGTGCTCAACAAAATACTGAACAGAAAACCAAATGAGAAGCCGGTGCAAAGAACTAGGCAGCTTGGGCACACGGCAGATGCTCTGTACATATTTGTTAATGGTTAATGAAGAGATCACAGCCCAGTTCTTCCAGGTGGAGAGAGAGGCATTGGCACTGGAGAGAAGCTGAGAGAGAACTTCTGGGTGTTTCCAGAACCCAAGTTATGTAGCCTCTGCTATTGGAAAATGGGTTTGCTCTCCTAGAAGGACTGCAGGGACAAAGAGAATCCTCCCTGAGGCCAGGAAATACCCAGAGGCTGCATGAGGAAAGCAGGTCCTGAGTCTCTCAGTCTTCCTGGCAGAAAGAACAGAATGCTAGTGTTGGCAGAGGAGGGAATCTGGGCTTAGCATCCTGGAGGGCTTAGAGCCTCTCTGAGGTCCACCCATGAGTATTTGATATGAACTGCAACTGCGTTCCATTAAATTAGCTGAACATAAGCACTTTAGATTCATCTTCTTCAAAGTTGTCACTGTTTGGGTTCACCAGAAAGCTGATGCCAGGATGGAGATGGGTGTGCTGGAGGGCTACTGGGAAGAGTTGAGAGGATCAGAGGAAGGGAGCCACCAGAGTGAAGCAGAGGGAGAGGCTGGGCTGAGATGCTGACTCAATGGAGGCCTCCACCCGCCCAGTGGAGGGGTCTGGAGATGGGGTCACTTTTCACAGCTGCACTGAGCTGGGGTGAGAGGCAGGGCCTTTGGGCTTCTGCACTGATCAACCACCGGATGAGCCTCCAAGGAAGGGGTGTGACCTTGGGCAAGTCAGCTCTCTTCAGTTGAGACAAGTCCCCCTAAGTTGTTTGCCAGTGGCAGCTGAAATAAGTCTGTTACTCCTAAAAGGAGATCTGGGTGGTGCCTCCAGCCCCCTCCACAATGGATGGGCGGCCTAAATTAATAGAAAGCAATAGGGTAAGAAGAAAAAATCTCATCCTTTAACTGCCTATTCCCCTGCCACACAGAACACTTAGGAGACATTATGTCATTCATTAACTTTCTTATTTATTTTCTGTCTTCTAGTTTGTTAGTCCCATGAGTCAAAGCTCCACGAGCCAAAGGATGGGAACTGTTTCTACCAGACAAGCACCCAGACCATTTCCTTGCATGTAAGTGCTCAACAAAATACTGAACAGAAAACCAAATGAGAAGCCATAACCAGTGGCAAGAAGCCAGTCAAACACTGCAGATGTTCTCAGGAGTCAGGCAAGAGGAGAGGATATGCTATGAAGTGAAATTCCACAGAACCAGTGACCTGGGGCATCTGCGAGACAGTCCTGGGGCTGTGGAAATGCCACGTCTGACGCTACAACTGGGGATGTGTCGTCCACCCAACCTCCAGGTGTCAGCATGGTTCCTCATCCAGGCTGGGCCTCCCTGGGAAAGGGAGTGAGACAATAAGGTACATTTGATTCTTCCTTCTTGCTCCACGGTGATTCTTGTCATACATAGTAACACTGGGCCCAGCCTTGCCTACCCTCGAGGGGGCCACGTGCATGCTGGTGGTCACCCAGCCCTGCTCCCCAGAGCCTGATACTTGGGCTTTCCAAAGCAATGTGCTGGTGTGAAGTTTGCAGGAAACCACAGGCACATGGGGCTCTTGCTGCTTTGCTTGTCACGGACACTATGGCTCCCGGCCCATCACTGCTGGTGCAGGAGTCTGGGGTCTGCTGACCTCCCCTTGGTCACCTTGGGGGCTTGCTGGGTTTGCCTTTCAGAATTGATTGGAAAGCTAACTTCAGGCCGGTTTTCAATTAAATAGGACTGAATTTAGTGGAGTGGAAGGTTCTTCCTCTTGCCCTTTGTTGAAGAATCTATTTCATCAACACGTCCATGCTCCCAGCACTGTTTATTTTCATCTCGTCCTCCCTGTTTCAGCTGAACTCACAGGTGACACAGAGGGGTTTTGTTTTGTTTTGTTTTGTTTAAAGCTGCTCAAGGGTTAGAGTGGCTGAAAAAGCTTGTTCCACACTGGCTGCCTGCATGGCAATCCTCTTGGGCACTCCTTCAGCAACAGGACTGAGTTGACTGCTTTCCTGCTTGAACAGGCTCAATCCCCAAGGTCTTTCAGACGGCCCCTTCCGGATGGTAAGATCATCCTCCTAGCCAGGGGCATGAGGGGCACTCGTTTCCAAGCCCTCTGCTGCTCTTCTTGTGGCTCTGAGGTCCCCATAAGCCACAGGTCCAGGCCCACTGAGCTCCTTCTCCACCCACCAGCCTGGCAGGAGGGTGAGGGGCATGGAGACAGGGAAGCAGCCAGGGTGCTGGGGCGACACCCAAGGTCTGACTCCACCCCAGCATGAGGCTCTGTAGGCCTGGTCCAGCCACCCTGCTCAGTGTCTGCTAAGGGACCATCAACGTGCTATCGTAGGAAGCTACAAGAGCAGACCTTCCCCCTGTGTGCACCTCCCCTCCAGCCAGGAGGCTAAGAAAAAGGCACGATTCATACAGAGACCCGCTAAGACTCCTGGAAATACCATACACAGCACGGTGACTGAGGTTAATAGTACTGTTAGTACTGTACTGTATATTTGAAAGCTGCAGAGAGAATAAATCATAAAAGCCCCCATCACAAGAAACAAGACGTCCTGAGGGTCTTGAAGGATGTGCCCCTACTGCTGGTTTCCCTGGTAACCAAGGAGCTAATTTGACATCAATTCCCCCTATAAATGGTAGCCTCCCACCACCCCACCCCCTCCATAGCAAAGACTCCTGTCTGGTTCTGTTTACCAGCTGTCCCCTGTGATTGGGGTGTTGTTCCAGGACGTGGCTTCAGACGCGTAAGGTCCACTGGCAAATGACAACTTGATGTGTCTGTCACAACAGGTGAAGACGTGACAATAAGTCTACCTATGTTGTCGAGCAATGCCTAAAACCAATTCTGTGGGTCTAGAAGTGCTGTATGCACAACATACAGGACCCCCATGGACCTCAGTAGTGACCAGGGAATCCACTTCATCAGCCAGGAAGTTCATAAGTCATCTGATAAGAATGACACAAGTCTCCCAACCCCATTGCTGCTGGGCTGTGAAGGAGCTGCTTCCATAACAGCTGAGAGGGACAACCACTCCTCAGCGTGTGGACACATCCCAGAAGTGATAGTCCCAGTGTTGATGCCATCATGGTCCACAGGCAACTAGTCAATGCCATGGAGTTCACCAGTTGATAACAGAAGGCCCATTGCCAGCTATTGGTCAGATAACTCATATTTGTTCTTATCACAGGATCTACCCTATGGGAACACATGATAACAACATGGCCCTTTCAGACGGCCCCTTCCGGATGGTAAGATCATCCTCCTAGCCAGGGGCATGAGGGGCACTCGTTTCCAAGCCCTCTGCTGCTCTTCTTGTGGCTCTGAGGTCCCCATAAGCCACAGGTCCAGGCCCACTGAGCTCCTTCTCCACCCACCAGCCTGGCAGGAGGGTGAGGGGCATGGAGACAGGGAAGCAGCCAGGGTGCTGGGGCGACACCCAAGGTCTGACTCCACCCCAGCATGAGGCTCTGTAGGCCTGGTCCAGCCACCCTGCTCAGTGTCTGCTAAGGGACCATCAACGTGCTATCGTAGGAAGCTACAAGAGCAGACCTTCCCCCTGTGTGCACCTCCCCTCCAGCCAGGAGGCTAAGAAAAAGGCACGATTCATACAGAGACCCGCTAAGACTCCTGGAAATACCATACACAGCACGGTGACTGAGGTTAATAGTACTGTTAGTACTGTACTGTATATTTGAAAGCTGCAGAGAGAATAAATCATAAAAGCCCCCATCACAAGAAACAAGACGTCCTGAGGGTCTTGAAGGATGTGCCCCTACTGCTGGTTTCCCTGGTAACCAAGGAGCTAATTTGACATCAATTCCCCCTATAAATGGTAGCCTCCCACCACCCCACCCCCTCCATAGCAAAGACTCCTGTCTGGTTCTGTTTACCAGCTGTCCCCTGTGATTGGGGTGTTGTTCCAGGACGTGGCTTCAGACGCGTAAGGTCCACTGGCAAATGACAACTTGATGTGTCTGTCACAACAGGTGAAGGCGTGACAATAAGTCTACCTATGTTGTCGAGCAATGCCTAAAACCAATTCTGTGGGTCTAGAAGTGCTGTATGCACAACATACAGGACCCCCATGGACCTCAGTAGTGACCAGGGAATCCACTTCATCAGCCAGGAAGTTCATAAGTCATCTGATAAGAATGACACAAGTCTCCCAACCCCATTGCTGCTGGGCTGTGAAGGAGCTGCTTCCATAACAGCTGAGAGGGACAACCACTCCCTCAGCGTGTGGACACATCCCAGAAGTGATAGTCCCAGTGTTGATGCCATCATGGTCCACAGGCAACTAGTCAATGCCATGGAGTTCACCAGTTGATAACAGAAGGCCCATTGCCAGCTATTGGTCAGATAACTCATATTTGTTCTTATCACAGGATCTACCCTATGGGAACACATGATAACAACATGGCCCTATTCTGGTTTGCCACCTTGTGATGAAGAGGATTAGAAGAGGACTTAACAGGTTTCAGCTGTCTCCTCCTCCCTGGCCCCATCTAACAGGACTAAGGTAAGGAATCCAGGCCCCCTACTGGAGAAGGGTGCCCTCAACAGACCCTGAGGTCAGTTGTCAGTCTCTCCAGCACTAGGCACCAGGTGTAGGGACTGGAGGTGGGTGGGCAGTGGTCCTGCAGGCCAGAAAGTACAGGCAGTAGGTTCATGCGTCACTCTAACTTCACTTAGTATGACTGTCTCTAGGTCCATCCATGTTGCTGCAAACGGCATTATTTCATTCTTTTTAATGGTTGAATAATACCCCATTGTATATATGTACCACATCTCCTTTGTCCATCCTTCTGTCGACATTTAGGTTGTTTCCAGGTCCTGACTGTTAGTGCCGTGTTGAACACTGGGGTGTATGTATCCTTTCAGACCATCTTTCTTCAGATATATACTCAGGAATGATATTTGCAAGATCATATGGTAGCTCTTTTTAGTTTTTTAAGGAACCTCCATACTATTATCCATTGTGGCTGTATTAATTTAATTTCCCATCAACAGTTTAGGAGGGTTCCCTTTTCTCCAGACCCTCTCCAGGCAAATGACAACTTGATGTGTCTGTCACAACAGGTGAAGCGTGACAATAAGTCTACCTATGTTGTCGAGCAATGCCTAAAACCAATTCTGTGGGTCTAGAAGTGCTGTATGCACAACATACAGGACCCCATGGACCTCAGTAGTGACCAGGGAATCCACTTCATCAGCCAGGAAGTTCATAAGTCATCTGATAAGAATGACACAAGTCTCCCAACCCCATTGCTGCTGGGCTGTGAAGGAGCTGCTTCCATAACAGCTGAGAGGGACAACCACTCCCTCAGCGTGTGGACACATCCCAGAAGTGATAGTCCCAGTGTTGATGCCATCATGGTCCACAGGCAACTAGTCAATGCCATGGAGTTCACCAGTTGATAACAGAAGGCCCATTGCCAGCTATTGGTCAGATAACTCATATTTGTTCTTATCACAGGATCTACCCTATGGGAACACATGATAACAACATGGCCCTATTCTGGTTTGCCACCTTGTGATGAAGAGGATTAGAAGAGGACTTAACAGGTTTCAGCTGTCTCCTCCTCCCTGGCCCCATCTAACAGGACTAAGGTAAGGAATCCAGGCCCCCTACTGGAGAAGGGTGCCCTCAACAGACCCTGAGGTCAGTTGTCAGTCTCTCCAGCACTAGGCACCAGGTGTAGGGACTGGAGGTGGGTGGGCAGTGGTCCTGCAGGCCAGAAAGTACAGGCAGTAGGTTCATGCGTCACTCTAACTTCACTTAGTATGACTGTCTCTAGGTCCATCCATGTTGCTGCAAACGGCATTATTTCATTCTTTTTAATGGTTGAATAATACCCCATTGTATATATGTACCACATCTCCTTTGTCCATCCTTCTGTCGACATTTAGGTTGTTTCCAGGTCCTGACTGTTAGTGCCGTGTTGAACACTGGGGTGTATGTATCCTTTCAGACCATCTTTCTTCAGATATATACTCAGGAATGATATTTGCAAGATCATATGGTAGCTCTTTTTAGTTTTTTAAGGAACCTCCATACTATTATCCATTGTGGCTGTATTAATTTAATTTCCCATCAACAGTTTAGGAGGGTTCCCTTTTCTCCAGACCCTCTCCAGCATTTATTTTATTTTTTGGCCACTTCTATTAGTCTTTCATCATCCACCTTTGCTCCCTGGCCAATGGGGGCCTCCCATTTCAGTGGCTCCTCTCATTGCAGAGCACTGGCTCTGGGCGGATGCACTCCAGAGCTCCGGCTCGGTAGTTGGACAGATCGGTCTAACTGCTCCACGGCATGTAGGATCTTCCCAGGCCAGGGATCAAACCGGCACCCCTTGCACTGCAAGGCGATGTCCTTACCCACTGGACCACCAGGGAAGCCCAGCATTTATTTTTGATGACGGCCTGACTGGTGTGAAGCGATATCTCCTTGTAGATCTGACTTGCATTTCTCTACTAATTAGTGTTATTTGAGCCTCTTTTCATATGTTTGTTAGCCATCTGTATGTCATCTTTGGAGAAATGTCTAGATATTTCACCCATTTTTTGATTGGGTTGTTCTATTTTTGACATTGAGCTGCCTGAGCTGTACGTATATTTTGGAGATGAATCCCTTGTCGGTTGCTTCATTTGCAAATATTTTCTCCCTTTCTGTGGGTTATCTTTTTGTTTGATTATGGTTTCCTTTGCTATTGCAGAAGTTTTTAAGTTTAATTAGTTCCCCTTTGTTCATTTTTGTTTTCATTACTCTAGGAGGTAGTTCTAAAAAGATCTCACTGCGATTTATGTCAGTGTTCTACTGGTGTTTTTTGTTTTAGGAGTTTATAGTATTTGGCCCCACATTTAGGTCTTCAATCCATTTTGAGTATATTTTTGTGTAGAGTATTTGGGAGTGTTCTCATTTCATTCTTTTACATGGAGCTGTCCAGATTTCCCAGAATCACTTACTGAAGAGACCATAGATTTTCCTTTGTCTTTGTGACTTTGTCTCCTACTCTGGTCTTCAGCAGTTTGGCCAAGGGGTTGTGTCCTGGCCTAAAGACATGAGTGATAGGAATACAGGTTTCTCATTGACTGTACCTTAGGAAAAGCAGGACCCCAAACACAGTAGTGACAACCCTCAGGGTCTGAAACCTCTATTTCCTCAGCACCTGTTGAGTGGAAAAGAAGATCAGCCTCATAATCTGCAATCTTTCTACCAGGACCTCCCACTGAGCACCTTCAACATGCTATAGGAGGTGTTGGTTAACATTCTTGCTCTTAAAAAGAGGGACAGGATGAAATGTACACCATGTGGCTTCTGCTGCAGGACCACACTTGGGCAATGTTTTTAATCCAGAGTCAAAAATGCTAAATCTTCTCATGGCCGTCTCAATTCAGGATATGCATACTCGGGACTTTTTTCTTTTTGAACTGGGCTGTGCTGGGTCTTAGTTGTGATGAATGGGATCTTAATTGCAGCATTCTGGATCTAGTTCCCTGGCCAGGGATTGAACCCAGGTCTTCTGTGTTGTGGATGTAGAGTCTTAGCCACTGGATCACCAGGTAAGAACAGGTGCAACACTGAAAAATCAGGGCTGTCCTGCCTCCTGAAATTTTCTGTTGTGACTTTTCTATACTTTCTTTTTTTTTTTTTTGGCCACTTCTATTTATCTTTCATTCACTTATTTTTTGTTGGTGGTATTGTTCTTGTTTGGCCTGTGTGGGCCTCCCATAGCAGTGGCCTCTCTTATCGCAGAGCACCGGCTCTAGGCACATGCACTCCAGAGCTCCAGATCAGTAGTTGGACACATCGGTCCAGCCACTCCGTGGCACGTGGGATCCTCCCAGGCCAGGGATGGAACCAGCGCCCCTTGCACTGCAAGGTGGTGTCCTTACCCCCTGGACCACCAGGGAAGCCCTATACATTTTCTTTCGCAAAGAAGAAAACAAATAATTGTTTTCCCTTCAAGCTTGCAACATTTTTTCTGGGAACATTTTTGCAAATGAAGAGTATGCAAGTGGATTGTGAAGAGAAGCAGCTGGATCACACGGGGAAACAAGCCAGCCCAGGACAGGGTTAAAACCACGAGAAAATCTTTTCTATCACAAGTGGATCTCCCTGAACTAATTCATCAGGTATCAGCTTCCCTCTTCCTAGATTTTCAGTGGCCATTTTAAAAATTGCAGTTTGACTTCTTTCCAACACCTGACACGTGCCTGACCAATCATTTGCCAACAGCATGTGCTAAGTAGACCAACCAATGCTAAACCAAGGAAAATTAAAATTGCAAGGTCAACCTGCCCAATCTAGTCATACAAAGTAGGGACCAGGATGGAAAAGAAGATCAGCCTCATAATCTGCAATCTTTCTACCAGGACCTCCCACTGAGCACCTTCAACATGCTATAGGAGGTGTTGGTTAACATTCTTGCTCTTAAAAAGAGGGACAGGATGAAATGTACACCATGTGGCTTCTGCTGCAGGACCACACTTGGGCAATGTTTTTAATCCAGAGTCAAAAATGCTAAATCTTCTCATGGCCGTCTCAATTCAGGATATGCATACTCGGGACTTTTTTCTTTTTGAACTGGGCTGTGCTGGGTCTTAGTTGTGATGAATGGGATCTTAATTGCAGCATTCTGGATCTAGTTCCCTGGCCAGGGATTGAACCCAGGTCTTCTGTGTTGTGGATGTAGAGTCTTAGCCACTGGATCACCAGGTAAGAACAGGTGCAACACTGAAAAATCAGGGCTGTCCTGCCTCCTGAAATTTTCTGTTGTGACTTTTCTATACTTTCTTTTTTTTTTTTTTGGCCACTTCTATTTATCTTTCATTCACTTATTTTTTGTTGGTGGTATT
The DNA here is from genome assembly GCA_022376925.1 of Tragulus kanchil. NCBI lineage: Eukaryota > Metazoa > Chordata > Mammalia > Artiodactyla > Tragulidae > Tragulus > Tragulus kanchil. The sequence continues at coordinate 24,765,447 of JAIOJX010000005.1, read as the reverse complement.
GTTCTTGTTTGGCCTGTGTGGGCCTCCCATAGCAGTGGCCTCTCTTATCGCAGAGCACCGGCTCTAGGCACATGCACTCCAGAGCTCCAGATCAGTAGTTGGACACATCGGTCCAGCCACTCCGTGGCACGTGGGATCCTCCCAGGCCAGGGATGGAACCAGCGCCCCTTGCACTGCAAGGTGGTGTCCTTACCCCCTGGACCACCAGGGAAGCCCTATACATTTTCTTTCGCAAAGAAGAAAACAAATAATTGTTTTCCCTTCAAGCTTGCAACATTTTTTCTGGGAACATTTTTGCAAATGAAGAGTATGCAAGTGGATTGTGAAGAGAAGCAGCTGGATCACACGGGGAAACAAGCCAGCCCAGGACAGGGTTAAAACCACGAGAAAATCTTTTCTATCACAAGTGGATCTCCCTGAACTAATTCATCAGGTATCAGCTTCCCTCTTCCTAGATTTTCAGTGGCCATTTTAAAAATTGCAGTTTGACTTCTTTCCAACACCTGACACGTGCCTGGCCAATCATTTGCCAACAGCATGTGCTAAGTGGCCCCAGACCAACCAATGCTAAACCAAGGAAAATTAAAATTGCAAGGTCAACCTGCCCAATCTAGTCATACAAAGAATGCATCCTCATAGTGATTGCTGGGTTTAGGGCCCGTTTGGTATACCTGAGACAGGGTGTAAATTACCAATATTCCATTCTTAGTCTGATTCTTGCACACAGCACCAATAGGAAAACCACAGTCTGTACCAGCATTAGGTGCAGATTCCAGTTAGGAAGAGTCTGGGAATCTTCACCTAACAATAGTCCTGCTCATCTCACAGTGTCTTGGGGCTTTCAGAGACTCCAGCCCTGACCCCATCATCTGGCCTGATGAGTGGGCTCTCTTGGACTCCCATAATATGAACACCTTTCAATGGACTTCATCTTTTCCCCAAAGGCTAAGTGCAGACATGAAATCAGCAAGTTGAATTTATTTGGAATGTAATAAGTTTTTGATTATCTGGGAGAGGTAACTATTCTGGATTTTTAGAAAACTCATCACCACAAGGCAATCCTCACTAAAAAAGTCACTGGAGAAAGTCAAAATTCCCCTTGGAAAATCATTTTATTGGTATAAATATACATATGAATAAAATACCTTCAGTCTGTAATGTAAGTGAATATTTGTGAAATGTCTTAAAAAGTAGTTATTTTGATTCTTTACAGGTGCCAAAGTATTCTCTTAATCACACGTTAAAAGCTAATATGCAGACAGAAATGAAAGGCCTTCAAAAAACATGAATATTCATAAAGCCTCATTCCAATCACCTATATACATTAATCTGGGTGCATGGTAGAATCAGCCATGGGCCTTTCACTTGGTTCTTAACTTGCTTGTTGATGGTATCACAAAGGTCTCCATACCAAATTTTAAATATGCAGTTCCACACCGGGAAGGAAGAAGTTCCCCATGGGAGAAGGTAAAAACCATACCCAAGATCTGATATATATAATTTATACAAATTATTAGTGTGCTCTGTTAATTACAGTGTGCAGCCGCATACATCAAGGATAAATTGCTCTACCGAGTCAAGTGCAAGTTTGACACAGGTACGTGCAAGCAGGACCTCACGGTCAGCCAGATGGTGTTACTCGTGAGTGTGGATCCAGCTGCCTTGCTTACCTCCCCAAACTCATCTGACAGGGCAAACGGTAGCTGCCTCAGAGAAATTCAAGTAGGGTTCACAGGGATAATGCTGGCATTTGTTGAAGGCATATGAAGGAATGCGTAGAAATCAAATGCCCAGGGCTGGGCAAGATCAAACATGTGCTTTGATTCCCAAGAAATGGATCTGTTTTGGTTCTAGAGGGGAAAAGGGGGAAGGAAAAAGCACCAAGAGACAAATGCTTAGGAACAGACGTTGCCCTTGGTTCCTCTCGGATGGCTAACAAAACACCCCGCATGGTAAGACCTCTGCTTGGGTGACCCTTACACAAAAATATACTCTTTTTCTGCTTCTTCCCCAGAGTCACTGGATTTGCTGCCTGGCTGGCCATCTTTACTGGAGGACCACTGCTTTTGTTCTTGACACTCCTGGGCCTGCTGGCTCCAGCTTCTCCTGGACACTGAAACAGAGGGAGAGACGTCATTATAGCGGATGAACAAGAAGGTGCCGGTGGCCTGAGCAATAAGGGGGTGAGATGCAGGGGCCCTGAAGAGTGTGGGAGGGTTTGGCATGAACTTTCTCAGAAACAGTTGTCCAAGTACATTTTAAGACGCTAGACAGAAATTAAAAACAAACCAACGAAACGGAAAACAGAAAAACCCCAGTCTAGGAGAGGGTGAGCCTCTCATAGATGTGGTTGCACGATCTGAGGGGGAGGAGCCCAGCAGGTGAGGGAGGGGAGTGGGAGTGGAGGGAGAGGCCAGGGAGGAGGGGCACCCGGAAGCTGCTCTGTCCCGGGGGACCCTCCTCAGTCACAGCTGCCCCCTCATGCAGCACAGAGCACAGGAAACAGAGCCTGGAGGTGGCACTGCTGGGCAGATGCTCCATCCATTGTCGTCTGCAACCATTTAGAGTTGGTCATCCCTAATTCAAGGACAGAAAATGGGGAGAGGCCCCAGAGATCTCTGTCAGGCCTTTCTGTGTCTCAGAAAACCTCAGTTTCATTTCCCAGGAAACAAAGTCTTGTGCAAATGAATGAATGCTGTCTGTATTCAATCCATTAGGAACCAACCTCCAAATAAAAGAACTTCTATTTCCCTTGCCTGTTCTGATTACACACGAATATAGAGGATCTACTCCACCTCTACAAAGCAGTGAGGAGAGAACAATCACCAGACTGAGCCTTTGTGATGTGTCCTGCCAGGCACTCCGTTTTATCCTTATTACTTTCATCACTACGGGGTAGGTTCTATAAAATTTAAAATTGGGATTTAAACCAAATCTTTCCCTAAGATCCATGTTCTTTCCACCTAGATCATAGCTTCACTGCTAACTATACTTTGCGAAAGGTTCAGATGCCATACTCCAAGCGTGGCTGTTAAGGGTTATTAAATATTACTCACCAAGTCTATTGTAGAGACATCACTTAGGCTAAAAATACCAAACCCGTGTACTGCCTGTGGCCTGAAAGAGTGCAGCTACCTCTCTACCCTGAAGTTTAAATATACAACCAGGAATATTGTCCTGGAAAAATAGCAAGAAGATTCATCTGATGCTTCTAATCATTTGATGTTAGCATTACACTAAAAACACATCTTGTTAGGAACTGGCTAATTAAATGTTTCATCTACTAAAGAATGTTGTTTCAGTATGTGAAAGCTCATGAAACCTAATAGGCAAAATGCATTCATAATAAAGTACTTCTCTTGCCAGTCCTGCTGTCAGGGCCAGATTCTGATCACTAGACAACAAAAATTTTAAATTTTAGTTGACCAAAATGAAGTTACTCAAAATTCTTAAAAGGATAATATTTCATTATAAAATAATTTTTAAAAAATTTTGACTTTTTATCCAACAGCTTTGAGCAAATTCTTAGAAGGAGGGGGAAAGCAATGAATAAATATTCTATTGACTTTTCTTTTTTAGATTGATTTGGGTAAAAAGTATTAAATGTGTAGTCACTGAAGTTGTTAACAAGCCAGGTTTTGGGGGGGAAAAAGGTAAGTTTCTAAGTGCTGAATTTTTGTGTGAATACTATGAACAGGGGTTAGAAGAAAATTTATCCTACTTTGATCTTGAAATATTTTGCAATAATATAACCTCAAAACAGATCATTATTAGTGAAATCAGCTAGAAAAATTTATTCAAAACTAAAATAAGTATTATTCAAATTTCTAACACTGCAAGTTCAAAGGAAGGAGTAAGCTGGTGATACATTGCTCGTTTGTCTTCAGAGCAAATATATTAGGCTTGCTTTCTTAGATTAAAAAACCTTTTCATCCATCCCAATATTTTTAGGTTCCTCAAAATCCCAGGTCCAACTGAGGTTACGTGATATGCATCAAGAATGCTCTCTAAAAAATGGAGAAATTCACGCAATCAAATGTTTCTGCCACAGATGAAAACCTGGGAACCACAGAAGAACCCTGGACCAGGGATGAACCGAAATTGGCTACCAATTCAACACGGGAATCTCTCTGCAAAAAGTAAGACTTCATCCAAGTGACACTAGCCTCTAAGTCCTCCAGGGGGAGCCTGGGAGCTCTCTTAAGGGTTATTAAATATTACTCACCAAGTCTATTGTAGAGACATCACTTAGGCTAAAAATACCAAACCCGTGTACTGCCTGTGGCCTGAAAGAGTGCAGCTACCTCTCTACCCTGAAGTTTAAATATACAACCAGGAATATTGTCCTGGAAAAATAGCAAGAAGATTCATCTGATGCTTCTAATCATTTGATGTTAGCATTACACTAAAAACACATCTTGTTAGGAACTGGCTAATTAAATGTTTCATCTACTAAAGAATGTTGTTTCAGTATGTGAAAGCTCATGAAACCTAATAGGCAAAATGCATTCATAATAAAGTACTTCTCTTGCCAGTCCTGCTGTCAGGGCCAGATTCTGATCACTAGACAACAAAAATTTTAAATTTTAGTTGACCAAAATGAAGTTACTCAAAATTCTTAAAAGGATAATATTTCATTATAAAATAATTTTTAAAAAATTTTGACTTTTTATCCAACAGCTTTGAGCAAATTCTTAGAAGGAGGGGGAAAGCAATGAATAAATATTCTATTGACTTTTCTTTTTTAGATTGATTTGGGTAAAAAGTATTAAATGTGTAGTCACTGAAGTTGTTAACAAGCCAGGTTTTGGGGGGGAAAAAGGTAAGTTTCTAAGTGCTGAATTTTTGTGTGAATACTATGAACAGGGGTTAGAAGAGAAAATTTATCCTACTTTGATCTTGAAATATTTTGCAATAATATAACCTCAAAACAGATCATTATTAGTGAAATCAGCTAGAAAAATTTATTCAAAACTAAAATAAGTATTATTCAAATTTCTAACACTGCAAGTTCAAAGGAAGGAGTAAGCTGGTGATACATTGCTCGTTTGTCTTCAGAGCAAATATATTAGGCTTGCTTTCTTAGATTAAAAAACCTTTTCATCCATCCCAATATTTTTAGGTTCCTCAAAATCCCAGGTCCAACTGAGGTTACGTGATATGCATCAAGAATGCTCTCTAAAAAATGGAGAAATTCACGCAATCAAATGTTTCTGCCACAGATGAAAACCTGGGAACCACAGAAGAACCCTGGACCAGGGATGAACCGAAATTGGCTACCAATTCAACACGGGAATCTCTCTGCAAAAAGTAAGACTTCATCCAAGTGACACTAGCCTCTAAGTCCTCCAGGGGGAGCCAGAGGTAGGGCAACTTAACAGGCTGGTTTCTGAGTTGCTTGACAGAACCGACCTTGGGACCAGTCATAAAAGCAAAAATTTTAATTCGTCTGATCCAGTCACTGAGAGAAATAATGACATGCTCTTCCTGGAGGACTGTCAATGCAGTTCATTCTGATGATGACATTAAAAATTCATTCGAAAGCTACTCACTTTCATTAACCCTACCAGTTGGGAATGTGAGCATGACTCTAGTTACCAGGTTGATGTTTTCTTTATATCAGAGGTAGGCACCATTCTTGGGCAGGAAAACTGAGGCATGGTGCAAGGGACTATTTGCATAACTCACTTGTTTGAGTTTGGAAGCCAAAGCACTCAGCATTAGTCCAGATCACTAGTACAAGCAACTTAGGGAGGAGTGTCTGTCATTTGTTTTCTAGCCTTGAAGGAGCATTATTTGATTCCATGTAATTATAATTATATTGAAGCAGGCTCAATGATTTTTTTTTTTTTTTTGGTTGGGGGGCATTTCTATTGGTCCTTCATTTATGTCCATCTTCGTTCTTTGGCCGGTGTGGGCCTCCCATCGCAGTGGCCTCTCCCGCTGCAGAGCACTGGCTCTGGGCGCATGCGCTCCAGAGCTCTGGCTTGGTGGTTGGACACGTTGGTCCAGCCGCTCCGCAGCACGTGGGATCTTCCCAGGACAGGGATTGAACTGGTGCCTCTTGCAGGGCAGTGTCCTTACCCCCTGGACCACCAGGGAAGCCCCCTCAATATTTCTTAATTCAGACTTTTTACTAATTTAGAGAAGCTTTTTCTTAGGCAGCCTGACTTAATGCTTGACTTTATAACAGTGTTTTAAAAAAAAGAGGCTGTTTTACTACACTGCTTTCATGCAAGAATTTATACATTATAGTGCCAGAGCTTCTCTATGTCTATACACATATTTATTACCATTCTAGGTGTCATTAAAATTATAAAAGATAAACCCAAAGAAACACTCCTGGACCAGGGAATGAACCGAAATTGGCTACCAATTCAACACGGGAATCTCTCTGCAAAAAGTAAGACTTCATCCAAGTGACACTAGCCTCTAAGTCCTCCAGGGGGAGCCAGAGGTAGGGCAACTTAACAGGCTGGTTTCTGAGTTGCTTGACAGAACCGACCTTGGGACCAGTCATAAAAGCAAAAATTTTAATTCGTCTGATCCAGTCACTGAGAGAAATAATGACATGCTCTTCCTGGAGGACTGTCAATGCAGTTCATTCTGATGATGACATTAAAAATTCATTCGAAAGCTACTCACTTTCATTAACCCTACCAGTTGGGAATGTGAGCATGACTCTAGTTACCAGGTTGATGTTTTCTTTATATCAGAGGTAGGCACCATTCTTGGGCAGGAAAACTGAGGCATGGTGCAAGGGACTATTTGCATAACTCACTTGTTTGAGTTTGGAAGCCAAAGCACTCAGCATTAGTCCAGATCACTAGTACAAGCAACTTAGGGAGGAGTGTCTGTCATTTGTTTTCTAGCCTTGAAGGAGCATTATTTGATTCCATGTAATTATAATTATATTGAAGCAGGCTCAATGATTTTTTTTTTTTTTTGGTTGGGGGGCATTTCTATTGGTCCTTCATTTATGTCCATCTTCGTTCTTTGGCCGGTGTGGGCCTCCCATCGCAGTGGCCTCTCCCGCTGCAGAGCACTGGCTCTGGGCGCATGCGCTCCAGAGCTCTGGCTTGGTGGTTGGACACGTTGGTCCAGCCGCTCCGCAGCACGTGGGATCTTCCCAGGACAGGGATTGAACTGGTGCCTCTTGCAGGGCAGTGTCCTTACCCCCTGGACCACCAGGGAAGCCCCCTCAATATTTCTTAATTCAGACTTTTTACTAATTTAGAGAAGCTTTTTCTTAGGCAGCCTGACTTAATGCTTGACTTTATAACAGTGTTTTAAAAAAAAGAGGCTGTTTTACTACACTGCTTTCATGCAAGAATTTATACATTATAGTGCCAGAGCTTCTCTATGTCTATACACATATTTATTACCATTCTAGGTGTCATTAAAATTATAAAAGATACCTGAGTAAGTAAATAGGCAATTTATTCAACAGTCTATGTATATTCAAATCCTGTCACCAGTGGTGATAACTAATACAGAGAGGCTCAAATATGAAATATGCCATTCTTATAGATGATCTGAGTTTGCATATACATGCAAATGCATATATATGGTAATTTTAAGGCATCTGAAATGTGCATATAAATTCAGAATTAGAGAAAAACTCAAATTTTTATATGAATCTCTATGTTAGGCTCCACTGACATCCATATTTCCCAAGAGAAAAACATTGTGATGACCTTAAAATAATACTCAATGGTTGGCCCTGGTTTAGTATTTTCTGTCAAGCACCAAAAGTACCAACCACTGTTAAATTTCTTTTGAAGAATTCACACAGGGGTCATAGAAGCCAGATCTGGTAAAATAGAAAAATGGGGGAACAGAGCACTGAGTTACAGATGATTACCCACAACCAAGTAATTGCTGGCTTATGTTGAATTATGGAAGAAGCAAGTGATACACATACAAAGGAATCTCAGAAAAGATGCCCTGTCCAAATAGGATACCTTGCAATGCATACAAAGTCAAAACTATTTTCTTTAAGAAAATAGGGCACACTCTACTGAAAACATCACAGCTTATATTAAACATAGAAAGCAAATGATATAAATATGAAAGATGCAGTTACTAATACTTCCAGGAAAAGAAAGTAAGCATGTTACCTGTCAAATCACTATTAAAATAGTCACATAATTAAAACATAATAATCATGATTAAAAATAGGTAGCATGCTTTGAGAACAATAGCTTCTGTTTGTTTCACAGATACATGATTTTGGAAAAGAAGAAAGCTGTTTTAGCATAAACAAAGCTGTTCTTAAAACAGCGTAAAAGCAAAATGCACACTCTGGTTTAATAGAATTACTCTGGTAAATGCATTTGTTAACCAGGAACTATTCAGAAAACAGACTGCTATGCAGTTCTTAGGGGTGAAGACAAGTGCTGGGAATCGGCACTAACAAAACAAGACTAAAATATTACACATCAGATTACTTTAATTGAAGTTCCTCTGAAAGTTATGCTTTTGGTTCCTGTTCCTCTCTTAAGCAAATCAAGATGGTCCTATTTAATTCCATCAAAATTTGATATAGCCCATCACGATGACAGTTTTAAGCCAAAGAGGTCATGAAAAATAAATCAGACAGACACAGAATTCCTTGCCTTTCTAGGATTTGGTTTAGCTCTGGCTTTGTCTCATGTTTACTCTAACTCAAAGGCTCACTGGCTGATTGTGGGACTAGCAGGCAGACTCTTCATCCATTTGTATAAAGTGTTCTTAGTGGTATCTTGAAAAATGAATGTTATACTGCATGAAGAGTGTTGTATTAATAACAAATAGTTATAAGTCACTGATGCACTGATGTAAATTTTCAAAATCTAGAAACATCTATTTAACCATAGATCAAAAGAGGCAACAGAGATAAATGGAGCTTCTACCTTAAAGTATTCTAATTCTCTTTCTCCAGAAAATGTCTTAGGTTTTCATTTATGTAATTTTTCTGTGACTTGAGGGTAATAGACTTTCTTTAAAATACCAGAAAAAAATCTCTTGCAGAGAGAAGCATTATTGTAATTGTGGGTCTATGAACACACCTACCAAAGTCATTAAAAGTGAAGAACCAACCTGGTTGGTTTCCTCTCGGGCCAGTGCTACTTGGCCCAGACCCAGTGTTGCTCTCTGTGATGGCCATGTCCTTCGCCACCCTCTCATCTGGCTACAGGGTGCCGGAGGATACGGCTCATCTATTAGTATCTGGCCAAGAAAGCTGACTCCAAATGCCACAGCTGGTGGGAGATTGGGAGATGCTGACTTTTGTTCTTGCTTTTAAGTTAGTCATGGAAAATCATCAAAGACAACACTTCCTACTGAGAAATCCTAACTCACTGGACTATTAGCATAAACAAAGCTGTTCTTAAAACAGCGTAAAAGCAAAATGCACACTCTGGTTTAATAGAATTACTCTGGTAAATGCATTTGTTAACCAGGAACTATTCAGAAAACAGACTGCTATGCAGTTCTTAGGGGTGAAGACAAGTGCTGGGAATCGGCACTAACAAAACAAGACTAAAATATTACACATCAGATTACTTTAATTGAAGTTCCTCTGAAAGTTATGCTTTTGGTTCCTGTTCCTCTCTTAAGCAAATCAAGATGGTCCTATTTAATTCCATCAAAATTTGATATAGCCCATCACGATGACAGTTTTAAGCCAAAGAGGTCATGAAAAATAAATCAGACAGACACAGAATTCCTTGCCTTTCTAGGATTTGGTTTAGCTCTGGCTTTGTCTCATGTTTACTCTAACTCAAAGGCTCACTGGCTGATTGTGGGACTAGCAGGCAGACTCTTCATCCATTTGTATAAAGTGTTCTTAGTGGTATCTTGAAAAATGAATGTTATACTGCATGAAGAGTGTTGTATTAATAACAAATAGTTATAAGTCACTGATGCACTGATGTAAATTTTCAAAATCTAGAAACATCTATTTAACCATAGATCAAAAGAGGCAACAGAGATAAATGGAGCTTCTACCTTAAAGTATTCTAATTCTCTTTCTCCAGAAAATGTCTTAGGTTTTCATTTATGTAATTTTTCTGTGACTTGAGGGTAATAGACTTTCTTTAAAATACCAGAAAAAAATCTCTTGCAGAGAGAAGCATTATTGTAATTGTGGGTCTATGAACACACCTACCAAAGTCATTAAAAGTGAAGAACCAACCTGGTTGGTTTCCTCTCGGGCCAGTGCTACTTGGCCCAGACCCAGTGTTGCTCTCTGTGATGGCCATGTCCTTACGCCACCCTCTCATCTGGCTACAGGGTGCCGGAGGATACGGCTCATCTATTAGTATCTGGCCAAGAAAGCTGACTCCAAATGCCACAGCTGGTGGGAGATTGGGAGATGCTGACTTTTTTGTTCTTGCTTTTAAGTTAGTCATGGAAAATCATCAAAGACAACACTTCCTACTGAGAAATCCTAACTCACTGGACTATTAAGCTGTAAGGTAGATCACAAAAGCCTTACGATCAATAATGAAGTGCTAAGGTTTGAGAATGGTTTAGCTTTTTGCAGTAAAAGGAAATTATCCCTGTTTTAGGGTCACTTCTAATGACCTTCCTTCTGGAGCGCTTTCCAAGGAGCTGGTGAGGGGTATGGGATTATGGCTAGACTTTACCTCTGAATAAAGAGATATGGCCCTTTATCTCTCAACCCACTTACCCTCATATGTTAACCTCTGATAAATAGGCTTTTTCTCCTTCTTGTAAAATTTCAAGGGAAGAAGTCCCTTAAAGAAACTTCAGGTGTCAAAATATTTACTATTTTTTATGATATTAAAATTTCCTTTAAAAGACTTTTCAAGTCATATTTATAAAAAGCTATTAATCAGGGAGAGGACAGATACTTAGAAAAGCCATTGCTTCTCTGAGTCAGCAGTGCTTATTCTAAAATTTCCCATTGGAGACAAAAGCCGAGTTAAAATTTGTCTCCCGGGACTGTCCTCCCCTGAACAGAACTTTGCAGGATTTATATAGTGTCGAATGGAAGACAGAAGTTACTGGGTAACTGCTGTAAAATAAAGAAAGAAGTTGAAAAGTAAATTGGTACTTTTTTCTTCCTACAGCATCATGAAACGCCTGCTGAAAGATGACGCATATCCTTTCCTGTAAGAGTGTAAGGTAAGGCACTTGGCCAACATTCTCCAAAGGTATAATCTATTTACTCTAAGACTTTCTGACCCCACCCCAGTATAAATCTAAGAGGAGAATGAAGAGAGATAGGAAGAGAATAGGAGACATGACCCCAAATATTAAAATTAACCTCCGTGATCACAACAATTTGAATGGACAAGTCACCATACTTCAAAGTAACTTGATCCTCCTCGTAAGAATTTCTAATTTTGGTTTTTTAAATCAATACATTTTGCCCCCAATGGAAGGACCATCGTGTTGCCACTTAGGAAAAAAATAAATCAGTGTTATGAATAATCCTTGACACCCAGCCCCAGGATAGAAATTACTCAATTAAAGTTTGTTTTTGTTAGTGCCAGTTCATAAGCTTTGGGACAGTGAGGGATGATAATTGAAGACTCTAACCATTTGTTGGCTGTGACTTCCTGTGCCCAATTGCATTCACTTCCTCTTCTGCAATGGTGGAGTACAGTTTTGAAGGTCTTTTCCCTCTACCGGAAGGCTTGCCACTGTGCTGGCTTTCAAGGTAGTTTGGTGAATTACCGGGGTCTTTTGGGATTAGGGGGGGGGCTAGACTTTACCTCTGAATAAAGAGATATGGCCCTTTATCTCTCAACCCACTTACCCTCATATGTTAACCTCTGATAAATAGGCTTTTTCTCCTTCTTGTAAAATTTCAAGGGAAGAAGTCCCTTAAAGAAACTTCAGGTGTCAAAATATTTACTATTTTTTATGATATTAAAATTTCCTTTAAAAGACTTTTCAAGTCATATTTATAAAAAGCTATTAATCAGGGAGAGGACAGATACTTAGAAAAGCCATTGCTTCTCTGAGTCAGCAGTGCTTATTCTAAAATTTCCCATTGGAGACAAAAGCCGAGTTAAAATTTGTCTCCCGGGACTGTCCTCCCCTGAACAGAACTTTGCAGGATTTATATAGTGTCGAATGGAAGACAGAAGTTACTGGGTAACTGCTGTAAAATAAAGAAAGAAGTTGAAAAGTAAATTGGTACTTTTTTCTTCCTACAGCATCATGAAACGCCTGCTGAAAGATGACGCATATCCTTTCCTGTAAGAGTGTAAGGTAAGGCACTTGGCCAACATTCTCCAAAGGTATAATCTATTTACTCTAAGACTTTCTGACCCCACCCCAGTATAAATCTAAGAGGAGAATGAAGAGAGATAGGAAGAGAATAGGAGACATGACCCCAAATATTAAAATTAACCTCCGTGATCACAACAATTTGAATGGACAAGTCACCATACTTCAAAGTAACTTGATCCTCCTCGTAAGAATTTCTAATTTTGGTTTTTTAAATCAATACATTTTGCCCCCAATGGAAGGACCATCGTGTTGCCACTTAGGAAAAAAATAAATCAGTGTTATGAATAATCCTTGACACCCAGCCCCAGGATAGAAATTACTCAATTAAAGTTTGTTTTTGTTAGTGCCAGTTCATAAGCTTTGGGACAGTGAGGGATGATAATTGAAGACTCTAACCATTTGTTGGCTGTGACTTCCTGTGCCCAATTGCATTCACTTCCTCTTCTGCAATGGTGGAGTACAGTTTTGAAGGTCTTTTCCCTCTACCGGAAGGCTTGCCACTGTCATGATCTGAATGCCTTTTGTAATAATCTCCTCTTTGCACTACTGAGGAAAAGGGATCCGTTTTACCCTTTATAGTAGCAAATACATCAACGTGTTGACAATAATATTAAAAAATATTAAAACTTAAATATCAGCTTATCCACCCCACTTAAGAGTCAAGGTATCTCCAGTGTTGGTCCTAAACAGATACACCATTATCTACAGAATTCAACAGCCAACATTATGGAAATGTCGTGCAAAATGAGGTGAGCTCCGAGTCTGGCCCCCAAAAAATAACTAACAAAAAGGCTCCCGCGTTACCATTTCAATTTCAAGATGGATTAACAAAAATCACATTCACTATGGAATCATCCAGACGAATCACAGCCATTTACCTGATTCAGAAATGAGTTGGGCACGCTAGTCCAGAGGGAGGCACAGAACAAGGAAATGAAGTAACCGGCATGAATAATGTACAAGAAAATAGGAATGAGCGCAGCAGGAACATTTTCTAAAGGAAAGAGGGCTCACAAGTGGCTCTCATTCCTGGGCCAGCTTAATGGACAAGCTGAAAAATAAACTGAAGTCAAAACAGGACCACCTCCGACATTTACCAACTGTTCTCAGACCTCAGGTATATTTTCAGTCCAATTGCCATATCAAGCGACCCCATCAGAATGATCTCAGAGATTAACTTATCCTTGATCCCAGAGAAGAAAGAGTGGTTTCCACAGCTCCACAGCCTTCAGCTGGAAAGATGGGGGCGTGAACCATCCATAGTATTTGCTACTTGGGGTAGGGTGGGGAAAGCAATCAAATGTCTACGCATGAAGCCCTGAGATGTTTGAGACACATTCATTCCTAAGTTCCCAGGGAAAGAACACCTGACTCTCTCAAAGCAGCCAAGACTTCCCAGCAGTGTCCAGCATTTCACCCACTTGGTGAGCTCTAGAGGCTCCATGGCATGCTGTCACTCAGGAGGCTGGTGAGTTCAAATCTCTGTTGGCCTGTGAATTTTTGGTGCCCCAATTGCATTCACTTCCTCTTCTGCAATGGTGGAGTACAGTTTTGAAGGTCTTTTCCCTCTACCGGAAGGCTTGCCACTGTCATGATCTGAATGCCTTTTGTAATAATCTCCTCTTTGCACTACTGAGGAAAAGGGATCCGTTTTACCCTTTATAGTAGCAAATACATCAACGTGTTGACAATAATATTAAAAAATATTAAAACTTAAATATCAGCTTATCCACCCCACTTAAGAGTCAAGGTATCTCCAGTGTTGGTCCTAAACAGATACACCATTATCTACAGAATTCAACAGCCAACATTATGGAAATGTCGTGCAAAATGAGGTGAGCTCCGAGTCTGGCCCCCAAAAAATAACTAACAAAAAGGCTCCCGCGTTACCATTTCAATTTCAAGATGGATTAACAAAAATCACATTCACTATGGAATCATCCAGACGAATCACAGCCATTTACCTGATTCAGAAATGAGTTGGGCACGCTAGTCCAGAGGGAGGCACAGAACAAGGAAATGAAGTAACCGGCATGAATAATGTACAAGAAAATAGGAATGAGCGCAGCAGGAACATTTTCTAAAGGAAAGAGGGCTCACAAGTGGCTCTCATTCCTGGGCCAGCTTAATGGACAAGCTGAAAAATAAACTGAAGTCAAAACAGGACCACCTCCGACATTTACCAACTGTTCTCAGACCTCAGGTATATTTTCAGTCCAATTGCCATATCAAGCGACCCCATCAGAATGATCTCAGAGATTAACTTATCCTTGATCCCAGAGAAGAAAGAGTGGTTTCCACAGCTCCACAGCCTTCAGCTGGAAAGATGGGGGTGTGAACCATCCATAGTATTTGCTACTTGGGGTAGGGTGGGGAAAGCAATCAAATGTCTACGCATGAAGCCCTGAGATGTTTGAGACACATTCATTCCTAAGTTCCCAGGGAAAGAACACCTGACTCTCTCAAAGCAGCCAAGACTTCCCAGCAGTGTCCAGCATTTCACCCACTTGGTGAGCTCTAGAGGCTCCATGGCATGCTGTCACTCAGGAGGCTGGTGAGTTCCTCTGGGCCTTGTTGTAATCATATAGCAAGCATCTTAGAAAACATCATTTTTCAAAGATGTTAAGCAATTACTCTGTGTTCAGCCCTCTGCCCTTTTCAATCTCTCCATATTTCCAATTGCTTTTGACAAGAGGAACATTCCTACTTACCCCCATTACTCCTCAATGCCTTCCCATTTCTCACCAACAAAATTCTTTTAGACATTTTTCAAAGCTTCCTTAAAGTAAAGACAAAATCAGCATTTGCAAAAAGAAGGGACCATGAGGGTAGGACGGGGGAGGGGCCATGTGGAAGCAGGCCTATCAGGGTGCTGGCTGACTCCAGTCAGTGACTTAACACCAAAGATTCCTCTTTCTTTACCGAGACTTCCAAACGCTGTAGCTATAAGACTGATTACTGTATTTATTGATCACCCAGTGTGAAATGACTTCAGCGTCAGCCATCCTTTACGGCTTTACTTTCTTTGTCTGACAGACTAGTCTAACCGTTTTCGTCAACCCCCGGCCCTTCTTTAATTTACAGCCAACAGGTGAGTGAAGCTTGGACCTATCAAATCAATCTGCAGAAGAGAGATGAGAAAGCAGGCTGTGCCATTTTTTTACGAGACACTCAATCAACAAAGACAGAACTCAGAAACACTGTCTATGAATTTCAACCCAAGACCACCATTAACAAAATGAGCCAAGGTAGGAAGGTGTCAGTATCAGGGCAGTCCAAGAATCCTGAAGCATCGATCTAAACTAAAACCACGGTATCTGGACATAGGCGATGATGGCGTTTCTAGAATCCTTGATCCCAGAGAAGAAAGAGTGGTTTCCACAGCTCCACAGCCTTCAGCTGGAAAGATGGGGGCGTGAACCATCCATAGTATTTGCTACTTGGGGTAGGGTGGGGAAAGCAATCAAATGTCTACGCATGAAGCCCTGAGATGTTTGAGACACATTCATTCCTAAGTTCCCAGGGAAAGAACACCTGACTCTCTCAAAGCAGCCAAGACTTCCCAGCAGTGTCCAGCATTTCACCCACTTGGTGAGCTCTAGAGGCTCCATGGCATGCTGTCACTCAGGAGGCTGGTGAGTTCCTCTGGGCCTTGTTGTAATCATATAGCAAGCATCTTAGAAAACATCATTTTTCAAAGATGTTAAGCAATTACTCTGTGTTCAGCCCTCTGCCCTTTTCAATCTCTCCATATTTCCAATTGCTTTTGACAAGAGGAACATTCCTACTTACCCCCATTACTCCTCAATGCCTTCCCATTTCTCACCAACAAAATTCTTTTAGACATTTTTCAAAGCTTCCTTAAAGTAAAGACAAAATCAGCATTTGCAAAAAGAAGGGACCATGAGGGTAGGACGGGGGAGGGGCCATGTGGAAGCAGGCCTATCAGGGTGCTGGCTGACTCCAGTCAGTGACTTAACACCAAAGATTCCTCTTTCTTTACCGAGACTTCCAAACGCTGTAGCTATAAGACTGATTACTGTATTTATTGATCACCCAGTGTGAAATGACTTCAGCGTCAGCCATCCTTTACGGCTTTACTTTCTTTGTCTGACAGACTAGTCTAACCGTTTTCGTCAACCCCCGGCCCTTCTTTAATTTACAGCCAACAGGTGAGTGAAGCTTGGACCTATCAAATCAATCTGCAGAAGAGAGATGAGAAAGCAGGCTGTGCCATTTTTTTTACGAGACACTCAATCAACAAAGACAGAACTCAGAAACACTGTCTATGAATTTCAACCCAAGACCACCATTAACAAAATGAGCCAAGGTAGGAAGGTGTCAGTATCAGGGCAGTCCAAGAATCCTGAAGCATCGATCTAAACTAAAACCACGGTATCTGGACATAGGCGATGATGGCTCTAGAATCTCTTTAAAGGTGGGGCTAAGTGATGACAATTACACTTTATGATGGACAGAACACCAAAGATAACTGCATGTTGAGCGGAATAGGAGAAGTGGGGGAGAGACGGGGGAGCGCCGAGGTCCCTGAAGCACACCTCACTTCCACAGACAATATTGGATCTGATTCTGGAGATGGCATTTAGGTTCTGGGATGATCTTGCTCTGCTCCCACCCCAGCCACGTAGGAGGAACACACTGGTGCGATGATGTTCTGAGAGCATCTATGCAGGTGACACTTCTGAGAATGAGGATCATCTGGCCTCACCACCAAGCAAGCTAACCCTCTCCTGGGTCTCCTAAGCCTGCGCAGCCGCTCCTGAACCATAGCGACAGGAGCTGACCACCAGGGAGAGCCCTTCCGAGACAGAATGGAACCTAGAAACCTACAGGTACCACCGAATGGAGTCGCAAAACACTGTGGTAGGCACTCCTGAAAGCATCAGGAGTCGGTTCGGGAGCATCCAGCGATCACAAAGGCTTTGCGCTCAGTGGCTCCGTTGTATGTTGACTCGTGTATACAGTCCTTCTTAAAGACCCAGGGTCACCAACAACGTGAACTGTTGGTGCCAACCCCAAGTTTGCTGCGTTTCTGAATGAAAATCTGCTCTGGTTCCAAACTTTCATCCAAGGCATGCTGACTGACAACCTCTAAGCAAGATAAGTTCCTTCCTCTAGAAATGACTCTCCTTGGGGAGAGCTAATGCAGAGAAAAAATGTCTTACCTTCCCGGGAAAAGGTCCGGGGACTGGGCTGCGGGCTGCCCTGGCCGTCTCTCTCCTTGTCTGAAGGAACTTTTTTCAAGACGGGTGGAAGCAGAGCGACTTTAGGAGAACCCGGGCTGGAGGGAGAATCTGGGGCATCCTCTGTGGAGACACACAGACACCCATCAAACTGGAGAAGCACAAGCTGGGTTAGTCTTTAAATAACCTTTTAAAAAGCAACCGCTTCTAGGCCTTTTAGATCAAGTGGAGTAAAAAGCATCATAGAGTTTTTTCTGGCCGAATACTAGCTTCGTGGTCGAGTGAAGTAACAATAGAAAGAAAAATAATTAAAACTTATGAAGAGCTAAAAATCTGCAGATGTGACTCTAGCTTGCAGCAGCATTTCAGTTTCAGAACTTCAATGAGCTGATATTTGAAAATTAGACTGTAGGTGAACTAAATATACCTTCTGCCTCAAACACAAAGGCCATTTGATTTTCTTAAAATATGTGATAGGCTATAACCCACTCACATGACCTGCTGTCAAATCCAGTACATTGACCACCCTATGTAACATGTATTTGTTTTCAGGAGTGGAGGTGTACAGACCTACATGCACATACTGAGATAGTAAGAATAATTTAGAATCATGCACTTTGAGAACCAGAAAGGACTGTGGTGAGCCCTGTACAACGGAAGAGATTAAACGACCTGGCAAACTAAAAAGATGGCCACAGAGCTCGCCTCTTAATTCTAAAGGCTCTCCTGTTTCATTCTCATTGAAAGGATTAACTGAACTGCACCCCTTTCTCTGCTCTCTTACCAGCAAGGTAATGCTTAGTGGGGGGGTGTACAGACAGTGGGGCTGGGTGTCTCTGACAGGCTATTCATAAAAGACAGGCCCACGGTTTGCCAAGCCCTGTTGTAAACCTTCAATGTTTTACAGGATATGGGATAAAAATAGAGCCACTTGTGTTTTTCCTGTCTGTGGCTCTCATCCTTAAACTGTGGTTTTCTGCAGGGCTGAGCGCTGGGACGCAGCTTGCAGAAAGCAACACTGAGCACTGCCAAGGGGTCAACACCACACACGGCTGCTTGCTCCATCCTGCCTTCGACCTGTGGCCCTGAGCCCAGGACGGTCCCTGAGTGGGTGACCCAGGTACTGAAGGAAGGAACCCTTCAGCCTTTAGCAAATTTCTTGCTAAAGAAACATCCACTCCTGCAGACACCCCCACGCCCGAATCATGTTCACCAGACGCCCTAGAAACCACCTGCGGAGGTTCGGTCCCGCCACCTTGGGCAGCCACCTGGTCGTGGTGTCACTTCTTGACCAGCAAAACCCAACCAACCCTTACCAGGCCGTGGGGCGGTTCTCGGTTTCTGCGGGATGGTGGGCCGCACCGCCAGGTTGGGTTTGGGGGCCTGCAGGAGGGGCTTTGGGCTGGTGGGCCTGCTGGAAAAGCTCCGGGACCTGGAGCCCACCTCTGCCTTGAGGTCAGCTTTGGCATTCTTTTCTGGGGTTCCCAAACCGAAGCGGTTCTCTGGGTGAGCTTTCGGCACTAAAATGAAAATGGGTACAAAAAAGACACTTTACTGTAAAAATGAAACATGAAAGAAGCCAGTTCCATGAAGCTGGAAGTCTATAACGTCCAGCTATAATCATGTCTCATCAGATTTTATTTTTATGTAGTGGAAGTATAGCTGACTTACAACATCTGTTTCATGTGTACAACATAGTGATTCAATATTTTTATAGATTATATTCCATATAATGTTATGAATTACTGGCTTTATTCCCTGTGCTGTACATTATAGCCTCTATCTTGTTTTGTACCTATCACTCTGTATCTCTTACCAGCAAGGTAATGCTTAGTGGGGGGGTGTACAGACAGTGGGGCTGGGTGTCTCTGACAGGCTATTCATAAAAGACAGGCCCACGGTTTGCCAAGCCCTGTTGTAAACCTTCAATGTTTTACAGGATATGGGATAAAAATAGAGCCACTTGTGTTTTTCCTGTCTGTGGCTCTCATCCTTAAACTGTGGTTTTCTGCAGGGCTGAGCGCTGGGACGCAGCTTGCAGAAAGCAACACTGAGCACTGCCAAGGGGTCAACACCACACACGGCTGCTTGCTCCATCCTGCCTTCGACCTGTGGCCCTGAGCCCAGGACGGTCCCTGAGTGGGTGACCCAGGTACTGAAGGAAGGAACCCTTCAGCCTTTAGCAAATTTCTTGCTAAAGAAACATCCACTCCTGCAGACACCCCCACGCCCGAATCATGTTCACCAGACGCCCTAGAAACCACCTGCGGAGGTTCGGTCCCGCCACCTTGGGCAGCCACCTGGTCGTGGTGTCACTTCTTGACCAGCAAAACCCAACCAACCCTTACCAGGCCGTGGGGCGGTTCTCGGTTTCTGCGGGATGGTGGGCCGCACCGCCAGGTTGGGTTTGGGGGCCTGCAGGAGGGGCTTTGGGCTGGTGGGCCTGCTGGAAAAGCTCCGGGACCTGGAGCCCACCTCTGCCTTGAGGTCAGCTTTGGCATTCTTTTCTGGGGTTCCCAAACCGAAGCGGTTCTCTGGGTGAGCTTTCGGCACTAAAATGAAAATGGGTACAAAAAAGACACTTTACTGTAAAAATGAAACATGAAAGAAGCCAGTTCCATGAAGCTGGAAGTCTATAACGTCCAGCTATAATCATGTCTCATCAGATTTTATTTTTATGTAGTGGAAGTATAGCTGACTTACAACATCTGTTTCATGTGTACAACATAGTGATTCAATATTTTTATAGATTATATTCCATATAATGTTATGAATTACTGGCTTTATTCCCTGTGCTGTACATTATAGCCTCTATCTTGTTTTGTACCTATCAGTCTGTATCTCTTAGCCCCTTTCCCTGATCTTGCCCCTTCTCCCATCCTCTCCCTGCTGGTAACCACTGGTTTGTTTTCTGTATCTGCCACCAAAGGTATTTTAGAACAGAAACATGCTATCCTACCATGTTTTCAGAATCAAAACACTGGTGGAATACGAAGATTCTTGGCAGAAAAACAGTGAATTTGACGGCACTCTTCTGATCACTCCTGACTATCACACAAACGAAAAGCCTCATGTTTCACATGGTACATGTCCATAGAGGCGTACAGAAGGAAGAACAGGTCTCAGTGCATTTGAAGCAGTCAGATCTTCCTTAGATCTGGCACAGAGTACAGTATAAGCAACCGTAGGCGCCTCTGTTCTGCACAACATTCAGGAATCGGGCTGCAGGTCCTGGGAGAGGCTGGGCTATACCCATAACCTCACTTTCAGTGAGGATCACTCCAGCACCCGCATCCATCCCTTCTGCTGCCTTAATTATCCAGATGACAAGCAAAAATAAGATGGCTGAACATGAGCTATAATCCAGTTCTTACCTTACAAAAATGCTAAAATGAAACAAGAATGTCAAAGAGTAAAGTGGGGTAATTTCTGCACTATTTACAAGTTACTCTCCAGTTTCTATCTAAAGTCTCTTACTCTGTTACTACACCTAAAAAGTCAAAGGAATAAAGGATATTGAATATTCATGGATATTCAAGCTGAAAGAAAACAGCATTCCCTCATGTCAATTTAAAGGGCTCCCTCCCACATACCACAAATGGCTTCATTTTAAAACCTCAGCAAACAAACAGACTCAAAGAAACAGAAAACAAGTGGGTGGTTGCCAGAGGGGTTAGAGGGTTGAAGAAGATTAAGTGAGGGAGATTAAGAGGTACCAGCTTCCAGAGACAAAGTAAATGTGTCACAGGGATGAAATGTAGAGTCTGGGGAAGGAATAGTCACTATTATTGTAATAACTTCATATAGTGACAAATGGGAACTAGACCTGATGATCGCTTTGTAATAGGAATATCATCATGGTGTGCACCTGGAACATGGTGGTGTCAATTATACTGCAATTAATTGATCAATTAATCAGCCATGACACCCCCACCCCCGCCCCGTCGTCCCCGAATGCCTCCACTTGAGTAGTTCTTCTCAAAGAAATCTCTTCCCTTTGCAGAATCAAGAAGGGTGCCTTGTCCGGTACCAGGTTATTAGGGGGGAGTGAGCCCCTGAGTGGAGCTGGAGTGGGTGAAGGGCTGTGGTCTTCTAAGGAAAGCCAAGGCCTTTTCCTGCTCCCTGTGTTTACTTTCCTTCTGTCAATCACATGTGACTTCCGGGACCAGAAGGTAAGCATTGTCCCCAGGGCGTGATGGCCGAGGCCTGACTTACCAGCCCCACCTCCATCCAACCGTTCTGTGCTGCTCGAGGCCAGGCTGGAAGAATCCTGGAGGCCAGCATCGTTCCCAAGTTTCTAAAACATTCAAGCACCCCCCGAAAAAGTGCATAGTTACTTAAAATGCTAAGAGAAAGAGCAAAGCAGATCATAAGTGGCAACAAATAAACGTCTCCTGCCATGACATTGACCTCCTGGGCTCCTTAAGGCTCGGCTGCTGGGACAAAACTAGGGGGAAACACTAGATGGCGCTCTGAGATCATTAGTGTTTTAAGTCTCCATTAACTTCAACAGAAGACTTCTGTCACTAGGAGCCAATTTACCTATCAAATGCAAAGTACACGGAAAAAACCCTCCAGCACCTCACATCTTCCTACCAAAAGGCAGCTATATTCATCGACGGAAGCAGTGATAAACAGCTCATTAGTGAAAACAGCACTTTCCTGTTGTAAAGAAAGTCTATAAAACAGACGGAGACGTGAACATTTCCCTGGGCATCTCACTCACCAACGATGTGGTCACAGTATTTACTCTGCATTCTCACCAGTGAAGGCCATACTGTGCCTCCCTTGTTAACAGAATATAGTTTTACCTCAACTCTTTCTGCGAGCTAACAAGTGAGTTAGGATCTCTAAACAGAAAATTACTAGAGAATGATGGTGCTGGGGGAAGAACCCTGGTGAAAATCATAGCTGTGAAATCATGCAGGGTTTAACGGAACAATAATCCGTTGTTTAGAAGTAATATAAAACAAGCCCTCTATATCCTAGTATACAGTTAATCACATACTTCCTGAAAAGAATTTACTGGGATGCTTTATCCTGATGCTTCGGATAATGTCAAAGAACCCAGTTTTACAAACATAAAAGAGCTCAAGACACTGTGCAGAAATCAAGACCTGAGTTAAATGAATATATTAATCTTAGTGATCACAGTAAGTACACCATCCTCAAGTCACTGAGGACAGGAGAAAAACAGAGGTAAACAGGGAAGAAAATAAATACAAAACTAGGATTTTTTAAAGAGGTTCAAAAATAAGTAAGGCATGAAGTCAGATTTTGGGGGTACTCAGCAATTTTTAAATAAGGTGTCTTCATAGAAACAAATCTCTATGGTCAAGAATTTGATTAATTCTGACAATACTTTGACTTTTAAACCTAAAAGCAAGGAACTTTTAGGTCTGGAAAAGAACATAAATTCTGAAGTAACTGAAAGACCTCCCGGGATAGAACTGGAATGTGGTTTCAATCATTTTATTTGACTCTGTCAGCCTTTCTATCTTGCCGTGACCCTCAGGTCTCCTTTGGATTCAACAGTCAGTCTTTCCCAGAGTGGAGCATGTCCCTGGCAGAGCCGTCACCTGTTTCTGTGACACGCACAGAAGCACCTGAGCAGGTGAGGCGTGGACCTTCAGCCACTGCCCGACCTGCCAAGGCTGAGGCTCTTCAAGCGCATGTGACCCTAGTGCCGATGGAAAAACGCAGCCAGGTCTGGTCTGTACTCCTGTCTGTGACTCTTTAGGAAACAGTCATTTGGGGATTTTTATTTAACCCACAGGCTATTTTTCTGTACCTGTCTTGCCCCTAAAAACTATGGGGAGGCCAGAACAACACAGACAGCCAAGACAAAAGAGACGCTCTCCCTTACCTTCAGTGAGCAAGCGGCCTTGGCTTTCAGCTCCTGCTTGGCTTTCATCTCGGCCAGCAGCCCGCTGCCCATCATCTGGACGCCGTACCTTCGCCCTCCCTGCGGGCTGCCCTTGCTGTCTCTCCGCTCCACCTTCCCCACGTCTTCCCCTTGACTTTCTTCTAGGGAGTCAGGTGTTTTGATCTCCTCTATCCGATCGGCACTGCCGTTGTGCTCGGCTGCCTTGGTGTCCTTCCTGGGGGTGTCCACGGCTGGACTTCTGGCCCCCGCCTTGGGGGAGGAGAGTTCTTCTGTCATCAAGATTGCTGAGGACCTGTCAGGTTTGGTCCGGGGTTTGATTAAATTGAGAAAGCCAGTTTTCCGAAAGTCACGTTTTTTCTTCTCATCTCCTCCTTCGCTAAGCTCGTGGGACTCGGAGCCCCTTGCTGACCATCGCCTGCGATTCAAAAAGAACATATCCTGTTGGGTTTACTGTAATTTTAACGCTTCAGCGAGAATCACTCAGAATACAGAGATGGCTGCTTATGCAGTAACTATTTAGAAACCTTTTTAAAAAGTTGACTCTGGAAATAGGAAGGTTGCATATCATCATATCCACAGGGGAGGAAACTGAGGCACACGAAAATTAGGAATAAGATTCTGAGGGTGTCATTGGGAGGACGGAGAGCAGAGGAGAGTTTTTGTGTTTAAATGCTCTCGTCAAGTGCCTCTCCTCTCCTAAGAACTTTCAGAAAAGCTGGATCCACTCAAGGCATAGGTGGGTGTCCGCCTTATGTAGGGGGGGGGGTGGTTGGCGGAGGGCGGGCGCGGCGCTGGCAAGTGCCGACTCTCCCCTCAAGCCCCATAATCCTTCCACAGTCATTAGACAACATCTGAGACCCTGCCCTGAGTGCTCAACCCACATCAAGATCCAAATCCTTGTTTAAAGGTGAAAATAAACAGCACTATTCAAAACCAAAAGAAATGCAAGTACCACTGAAAGAGGCAACGACCTGAAAAGCAGCCAGTGAGCTTCTGGGTAGGTTTGTCAGAACAGTCTGGGCATTCTGACCCTTGGGAAATGGGTGGTGAGGAAGTGTCAATGACGTGGGCCAATGGAAGGTATCATCACAGGTTTTCACTTAAAGCTAGGAGGATGAATACCTGGGAAGCTCCTCTGAGTTCCCAGGAAAATCCCAACAAGAGGTTTTTTTTTTTTTAAAAAAAGGCATAAGCCCCAGAGAGGAGAAAACAACAGTTTGGAAGCCAAAATTGTTAGGAGTGAAAACTGCCTTTGTGAATCTAGGAAAGTTGACCCCTAAAGGATTAGTTGGGAAGGCCCAGAAGCAGATGGATTTCAGATGAAGGGAAACAGAATGTGCCACCTTACAATATGCCACTGGCATAGGATTATTTTAGGCTGATTCTTTGAAAGAAACAGCAGACATGGGAAGAGACATTGGCATTGATACATTAAATTACCCTATGTAAGGATGTGTTCCTCTCCATACCAGGAAAAATAGGATGACTAAGTCCTTAGAAATTTATCAACAGAGAAGGGGAGGGACTTAAACCTGCATAATAACCTTACC
Organism: Tragulus kanchil; assembly: GCA_022376925.1. Classification (NCBI taxonomy): domain Eukaryota; kingdom Metazoa; phylum Chordata; class Mammalia; order Artiodactyla; family Tragulidae; genus Tragulus; species Tragulus kanchil. Next base: position 24,740,557 of record JAIOJX010000005.1, on the reverse strand, counting down.
CTTGTTTACCTGGTATATGATAACCTCCCCAAAACGTCTTTTGTCTGTCTTTAGCTGCAGATGGTATTTAAGGTGGTGCGTGAGCCACTTCAGGGAGTCTCTCAGTGTCCCTGGGTATTTCCCATGCAGACAGGAGGTATATGTCTTAATAAACTCCATGAAACAAGAATAATAGATGTGATAGCAGAAGTGGAAAACTCAAGCTTGGAAGATAAGATTGAGAAAGTTGAGGCAGGGAGAAGCAAGAAAAGGATTAAAAAATAAAAGAGAAACAGTTAAAAAAAAAAAAAAAACCCTAGTGGATTAAGAGAGGAAATGTAATTGAATAATAAAAGTTTAAGAATATAGAGAAAAAGGAAGCAGAGAAATTAAAAAAGAAATAATTCAAGAACAATTCCAGAACCAAAGGATACAAATTTCCAGATTGAAATGACTCATGAGTGCCATAATGGGTTTAAACAAAACAAGATTAAAAAAAAAAAAACCCACACAGAGCATATCATCAAAAAAATGTCAGTATACTAGGAACAGGGGGAAGATCCCAAATGCTTCCTGAGAGGCAGGAAAACAAAACAAGCCTCAAACAAACGATCAGGACTCAAGATGACACTGGATTTTTAGGGCAACACTAGAAGCTGGACGATAAGAGGACCAGGTTTTCAAAATTCTGAAGAAAGATGGATTCCAAACTAGAGTTCTATACCTGTCATAGTATTAACCAAAATGCAAGACATGTGAGTTTCAGAAACTCACTTCCTGTGCTTCCTTTTTCAGCAAGCAAACTGAGGAGGTGTTGCCCTAAAACAAGAGTGAAGAGATGAAGTTGGAATCTAGGAAAGTTGACCCTAAAGGATTAGTTGGGAAGGCCCAGAAGCAGATGGATTTCAGATGAAGGAAACAGAATGTGCCACCTTACAATATACCACTGGCATAGGATTATTTTAGGCTGATTCTTTGAAAGAAACAGCAGACATGGGAAGAGACATTGGCATTGATACATTAAATTACCCTATGTAAGGATGTGTTCCTCTCCATACCAGGAAAAATAGGATGACTAAGTCCTTAGAAATTTATCAACAGAGAAGGGGAGGGACTTAAACCTGCATAATAACCTTACCCTTGTTTACCTGGTATATGATAACCTCCCCAAAACGTCTTTTGTCTGTCTTTAGCTGCAGATGGTATTTAAGGTGGTGCGTGAGCCACTTCAGGGAGTCTCTCAGTGTCCCTGGGTATTTCCCATGCAGACAGGAGGTATATGTCTTAATAAACTCCATGAAACAAGAATAATAGATGTGATAGCAGAAGTGGAAAACTCAAGCTTGGAAGATAAGATTGAGAAAGTTGAGGCAGGGAGAAGCAAGAAAAGGATTAAAAAATAAAAGAGAAACAGTTAAAAAAAAAAAAAAAAAACCCTAGTGGATTAAGAGAGGAAATGTAATTGAATAATAAAAGTTTAAGAATATAGAGAAAAAGGAAGCAGAGAAATTAAAAAAGAAATAATTCAAGAACAATTCCAGAACCAAAGGATACAAGTTTCCAGATTGAAATGACTCATGAGTGCCATAATGGGTTTAAACAAAACAAGATTAAAAAAAAAAAAAACCCACACAGAGCATATCATCAAAAAAAATATCAGTATACTAGGAACAGGGGGAAGATCCCAAATGCTTCCTGAGAGGCAGGAAAACAAAACAAGCCTCAAACAAACGATGAGGACTCAAGATGACACTGGATTTTTAGGGCAACACTAGAAGCTGGACGATAAGAGGACCAGGTTTTCAAAATTCTGAAGAAAGATGGATTCCAAACTAGAGTTCTATACCTGTCATAGTATTAACCAAAATGCAAGACATGTGAGTTTCAGAAACTCACTTCCTGTGCTTCCTTTTTCAGCAAGCAAACTGAGGAGGTGTTGCCCTAAAACAAGAGTGAAGAGAGGAAGAGGATGACCCGCCCAAGGAAACAGGAATGGGTGAGGAGAGATTCTCAGCCGACAGCGAAGCCCCAGGAGGGCAGTGGGGGACCAGGCCCCCAGACGGTAGTGAAGGATGTACCTAGGGAACTGAGAACATCTAAAGAAACTGAAAGGAAAATCATACCTTTACAGAGATTTAGAAGATATGTCAATGAATATAGCAAACTAAGCCAAATGCAAGACGGGGGCAAATATTAACTCCAGGAAAAATAAAAAGTTGGAATGAAAAGGAACTTTAATCAGAGCATACTGTATAACTCAGCCACAAACATTTGCAGGCTTATAACGAAGTAGACATTAAATACTGAGGCAACCAGCAATTATGACAGAAATAAATAAAATGATGAGGAGAGAAAAGTGTGTCTGCCTGTGTGTGCGCATGCCTGCACGCGGCTGCTGGACAGTAGGGTCAGACTGCGTGAGAGCTACATCATCTACCTCTGCAGTACAAAGCCACCAGTTACGGTTACTGTTTAAAACTGAAAAACAAGGAATAGCAACAACAAAAAAGTTATTATTAAATATGAAAGCAAAATAAAATAGAAATAGGAATTGCCTCTGGGGAATAGGGAAAGAAACTTTTTTTTTTAATAAAAATATTTAAAGAAGGGCTTCCCCTGGTGGTCCAGTGGGTAAGGACACCGCCTTGCAGGGCAAGGGGCGCCGGTTCCATCCCTGGCCTGGGAAGATCCCACGTGCCGCGGAGCACTGATGTGTCCAATCACCGAGCCGGAGCTCTGGAGCGCATGCGCCCAGAGCTGGCGCTCTGTAACAACAGACGCCACCGCGATGGGAGGCCCACAGGAGCCAAAGAACAAAGACGGATGAACATAGAGAAATGAAAGACCAATAGAAGTGGCCCGTCTGCTCCCCTCCCTCCCCAACCCGACCCCCGCCCAAAATAAATAAATATATTTAAAAAAAAAAAAAAAAACCTTAAAGAACATCTGACATTTTAAATTATAAGGAGCATGTGTAACTTTGATTTTCAAACTTCCTTCATACTACTTGATGGTGTGACCTACGCTGGATGTCTACACAAACTGACAACAATCTGTTTTATATAACAAAAAGAAATGAAACAAATCACAACTTCTAGTGGATTCCATCATTATTTGATGGAAATTAATGCACATAGAACATCATGTTCCAGTATTCTTGTACACCAGAATATGAAGAGAATTCTCCTAGAGCAGTGTCTTTGTAGACAGCGGCTTTTACACCTTATAAAGTTTTCCCAGATTTCATTCATAGCTTATTAGAGGAGGAGGCAACTTTAAGGGTAGAGGACATCATCCTGGCCGTGAGGACATACATGGTCCAGATAGGATGTGCACAGACCTCTCCACGGATTCAATTTCAAAAGTCTGGGACAAGGAGAGCCTACAATACTATCTGTTTATACAGATACTCACCAAGACTGTTTGGATGCATTCAACCCAGAGTGACTGAGGACAAATTATACATTCGAGGCTGTGTCAGACACGGAAGTTATAATGAAAAATAAAACCCAGGCATTGTTTCTGAAGAACAGTATTCTACAGGAAGAAAAGACTTGAAAACAAATCATTAACAGGGATTTCCCCATTTGGCTCAATTGATGTTGATATTTCTTTTGCATTGAAAATGTGTTCATCCATTTGCCACAATGCAAAAAAGAGAAAAAACAAACTCCAGAAGGATTATGTTGTTCTAACAGATGTGTATGCAGAAGATGAAAAAAGTATCGAATCAGTGGTAGAGAAAGGGCAGTTAATTGGGCAGGAGGGTGGAGCAGACAGGGAAAAGCTTCAAAGAATAAATGACATTTACACTGGATCTCGAAGGAGAGAATAGAATTTTCTCCAGTATGCCAAGCTTCAAGGCCAATGTCAAAGAAGATAAATAATTGGGTCCTAAAGCTTATAACGTTCAGTTAGTTATACTGCTATGGATATAAAAATTTAACTTGCTTCCACTGCGCCATCCTGCTAAGGCAAGATAAGCCACATCAATCGACAGAATGGACCCGTTTTCCTTCCCTGTGCTCAGCCTTCCCACCCTCCACTTATCAGGATGGTTTAAATCTATTTCTGGATTTGATATCTCAAGGTGAAGAACACTTCACAGACACAAATCCTATTCGAAGTATATTTGGGGATGGATCTGCATTCAGCTGGGGATTAAGTAACTTGGTACAAGTCATGCATTAAAGGCTGGAGTGTTTCAAGTTAAGCTGTTAATAAAAGTACCACTTTTACGGAAACCCTGTCTTGGTAATAAAAAAATGCAGAGAGAACTTTTTAGAAGCTAACTCTGAAGCCTCTTCACTAATTCCATTGCCATTTTGACACTGATAAAGCTGCACTACTTAGGAGTGATGTGTGCCCCTGGACATATCAAATTATAAACATGGGGAACGTAAAAATACAGTTGACCTCTGAACAAGGCGGGAGTTACTTCACACAGAGTCAGTCCTCCATACCTGAGTTTGTCCACATCAGCAGATTCAACCAGCCAGGGCCTGTATAGTACCATAGTATTTACTACTGAAAAGAAATCCATAAATAAGTGGACCCAAGCCATTCACACCTGCATTGTCCAAGGGTCCACTGTAAGAAGTTTCAGCCAGCCAATGCTCACTCTGAGATACATCCAAATGTAATAAAGCCCTAAAAAAAAATACCCTGGGGAGGTATGTTTTGTGGTCTGATTTAGTTCTACAGTGGTTATTCAGCTTGAGTGTGCTCAGTATACCCTGGAGGGCTTATTAAAACACAAGTTGTCAGCGCCCACCTCTAGTTTCTGATTCAGTAGGTCTCGGGTAGAGGTTTGAGAATTCACATTTCTAACAAGTTCCCAATGGATAGTGATCTCGCAAACCACCGGAACAGTAGATCCTTTTTAAAATGTGTCTATTTTATACATTTATATGAAAAAGAGCCTTAGTACATCCTAAGTTTAAAATTGTTGTTAATAATTTAAGTGTGAATTAGAGAGTATGATTAGTGAAATGACTCTGAACTCACTTGGAATCCATTTTGGTCACCTTCTTGGTGAAAAATTCATCTACACCTTCATCCACTCTCCCCATAAGACCGTTCTGTTCACCATCTTGGGAGACTATGCTGGTAGCACAGCCCTGCAAACCAAACAGGTGTGACATTAATTTATTTACATTCAACATGTATCGCTAGATTCAAGACATGGTTATAAAGGCCATAGGAAAAACAAGACTGAGCAAAATAGGGCCCTTATATTCTACTGGACTAGAAGTCAAAGGTAGAAACAAGGGTAGAAAGAAACCAAAGTGAGAAATGCGGTATCAGCAGTTAAGCTGTTAATAAAAGTACCACTGAGTTGTCTTTTAAGGAAACCCTGTCTTGGTAATAAAAAAATGCAGAGAGAACTTTTTAGAAGCTAACTCTGAAGCCTCTTCACTAATTCCATTGCCATTTTGACACTGATAAAGCTGCACTACTTAGGAGTGATGTGTGCCCCTGGACATATCAAATTATAAACAGGGGGCACGTACAAATACAGCTGCCCGGGGGGGGGGGGGGGGGGTACTTCACACAGAGTCAGTCCTCCATACCTGAGTTTGTCCACATCAGCAGATTCAACCAGCCAGGGCCTGTATAGTACCATAGTATTTACTACTGAAAAGAAATCCATAAATAAGTGGACCCAAGCCATTCACACCTGCATTGTCCAAGGGTCCACTGTAAGAAGTTTCAGCCAGCCAATGCTCACTCTGAGATACATCCAAATGTAATAAAGCCCTAAAAAAAAATACCCTGGGGAGGTATGTTTTGTGGTCTGATTTAGTTCTACAGTGGTTATTCAGCTTGAGTGTGCTCAGTATACCCTGGAGGGCTTATTAAAACACAAGTTGTCAGCGCCCACCTCTAGTTTCTGATTCAGTAGGTCTCGGGTAGAGGTTTGAGAATTCACATTTCTAACAAGTTCCCAATGGATAGTGATCTCGCAAACCACCGGAACAGTAGATCCTTTTTAAAATGTGTCTATTTTATACATTTATATGAAAAAGAGCCTTAGTACATCCTAAGTTTAAAATTGTTGTTAATAATTTAAGTGTGAATTAGAGAGTATGATTAGTGAAATGACTCTGAACTCACTTGGAATCCATTTTGGTCACCTTCTTGGTGAAAAATTCATCTACACCTTCATCCACTCTCCCCATAAGACCGTTCTGTTCACCATCTTGGGAGACTATGCTGGTAGCACAGCCCTGCAAACCAAACAGGTGTGACATTAATTTATTTACATTCAACATATATCGCTAGATTCAAGACATGGTTATAAAGGCCATAGGAAAAACAAGACTGAGCAAAATAGGGCCCTTATATTCTACTGGACTAGAAGTCAAAGGTAGAAACAAGGGTAGAAAGAAACCAAAGTGAGAAATGCGGTATCAGCACAAAGCCAGCTGCAGGATTAAGGCTGATAAGTGCTGTCTTGGAAGCAGCTAGGAACCTAACAGGCTGTGAAGAGTCAAGTGTTCTTATAGCATAGGAAGGCATCACGGGTTTATTACTAAGGCAGGAGAATGCATGAAAAAAATGACACACACACTGTTTTGAGAACAATAATAATTCCAGTGGTCGAGGGCCCGAGGCTTACAGATAAAGTTAATTGCTGAGTATAAACCCTAGCAGATACTAAAAGGCACCACTCCAAACACCCCCCCACCCACTCCAAACCTGTTTCCCTTCTTTCTTCCTGGAAGAACTCTGATTTCAAGATGTGAATACTTATTTAAAACAGTATTTCTGTCTCCTTGCCTGTGACTGGTACCATGAGCCTGTGATACAGTTCTGGCCAGGAAGCTATAAGGGGACCCATGTGCAGGTTTTCCTACAGAGGAAGGGATGTATTTTTTCCTGCATGACGTTGAGAGAATGTGATGTCGGAGTGATGGCAGCCACTGCCTTCTTAGACATCCAAGAAGCAGCAAGCCCGAGGAAATGCTGAGGACGACAGAGCAGAACCACGGCAGCCCCCTGGGTGCCTATGCTGCGTTGAATCCACCAGTCCGGGGCCTGAGACTTTTGGGTTTCTTGTTGTGAGAAAGCATTTCTCATATTTTCCGTTTAGCATCTCTCATCTCTCTAATTAAATGAATAGTTCACAACTAATAATCCAAGCACTGATAGTGAACAGTCCCAAAACCTATGCTGAAGAATGTGGGATTTATTTTGTGGGTGAGAGGGAGCCCTGAAGCAGTGCCATGGCCCAACCTGCGTTCTGGTCAGCTAATCCTGGGGCAGCAGGAAGGATCTATTTGAGAATCCAGGGATTGTAAGTAGGGAAGACTTGTGTGATTGCTTAGCCTAATCTGGAGAAGATGAGGGACAAGTACTAGGGAACTGAGAAGAGAAAGAAAAAGGTGTTGCCTAAGATGAGGTTGAAGTTTCCAGGCTGGGTGAATGGTGCATGGTTCTAGGGAGCACAGTAAAAAAGATCTGGTTTGGGGAAGAAGATGAAGAGTGCAACTTCAGGCAGTGCTGTTTGAGGTGCTGTGGAAATCGAGAGGCAGGTGCCTAAAGCTTGGGTCTTGGGACAGAAGTTTGAAAGGATCTACACAGAAGTCATTTAGCACTCTAGAATGTGTCTTTGAATGAAAAACTCACAGTGAATTCAGTAACATGCTTGGTTTTGTGTCTGCAATTGTGTATTAGTATTTCATACTGATAGGTTGCAGGTCACTGAGAAAGAGCATATCTATTGCCCATTCTGCTGGGCACAAGACAGATTCCCTCATGATTGCAATATCTGGGTATCCTGCCACAGAGCAGCAGGAAAGTTCCTTTCTGTGATCTTGATTTGCAAGTCTCAAGTTGCCTCTTGAGCCAGAGAGCACCTGGCTCTTGTCTGCACGGGCATCTTTAAAACAAACAGACAAACAAACAAAAAAAACCACCATTTGCTTTAAACAACCATCCATTCCATTCACTGGCAACGTCCATGATGAAAACGAGCTGTGTGTTTGAGTTCACAACTGTGAAATGCTGGAGAGGGAGCAGATAACAGGTAACAGACCAAGAACCCTGTGAAATGTGAAACAATTATACCTCTCACCAGAACGCTGCTTTATAGTGGAGCCAGGCTTTTCCTGTGCATTGCAAGAGAGCAGAGAAACAGCCAAGTTCAATAATTCGGTTAAGGAGAGAAGAAAGCTCACTGAATAACTTCTGTTTTGATTACAAAAGACAAAGTAGCACAGAACTAGCTTGGATGTCATTTTTCCTTTTGTAAAGAAAGATTGGACTCTCTTCAGTGATAATAGCCCCCTAGGTTTGTACCATGCGTGACTGTTTATTTCATCTTTATACCTATCTTTTAACTGGGACCCAGTGCCATGGCCCAACCTGCGTTCTGGTCATATCCTGGGGCAGCAGGAAGGATCTATTGAGAATCCAGGGATTGTAAGTAGGGAAGACTTGTGTGATTGCTTAGCCTAATCTGGAGAAGATGAGGGACAAGTACTAGGGAACTGAGAAGAGAAAGAAAAAGGTGTTGCCTAAGATGAGGTTGAAGTTTCCAGGCTGGGTGAATGGTGCATGGTTCTAGGGAGCACAGTAAAAAAGATCTGGTTTGGGGAAGAAGATGAAGAGTGCAACTTCAGGCAGTGCTGTTTGAGGTGCTGTGGAAATCGAGAGGCAGGTGCCTAAAGCTTGGGTCTTGGGACAGAAGTTTGAAAGGATCTACACAGAAGTCATTTAGCACTCTAGAATGTGTCTTTGAATGAAAAACTCACAGTGAATTCAGTAACATGCTTGGTTTTGTGTCTGCAATTGTGTATTAGTATTTCATACTGATAGGTTGCAGGTCACTGAGAAAGAGCATATCTATTGCCCATTCTGCTGGGCACAAGACAGATTCCCTCATGATTGCAATATCTGGGTATCCTGCCACAGAGCAGCAGGAAAGTTCCTTTCTGTGATCTTGATTTGCAAGTCTCAAGTTGCCTCTTGAGCCAGAGAGCACCTGGCTCTTGTCTGCACGGGCATCTTTAAAACAAACAGACAAACAAACAAAAAAAACCACCATTTGCTTTAAACAACCATCCATTCCATTCACTGGCAACGTCCATGATGAAAACGAGCTGTGTGTTTGAGTTCACAACTGTGAAATGCTGGAGAGGGAGCAGATAACAGGTAACAGACCAAGAACCCTGTGAAATGTGAAACAATTATACCTCTCACCAGAACGCTGCTTTATAGTGGAGCCAGGCTTTTCCTGTGCATTGCAAGAGAGCAGAGAAACAGCCAAGTTCAATAATTCGGTTAAGGAGAGAAGAAAGCTCACTGAATAACTTCTGTTTTGATTACAAAAGACAAAGTAGCACAGAACTAGCTTGGATGTCATTTTTCCTTTTGTAAAGAAAGATTGGACTCTCTTCAGTGATAATAGCCCCCTAGGTTTGTACCATGCGTGACTGTTTATTTCATCTTTATACCTATCTTTTGAACTGAAAAGGAAAGATAGTCTTATCCTGGGCTGCAATTCATCTCAGAACAAACCACGGCTCAGAGTGTGAGGGATGCAAACACAGGTCACCAGCCTGATGGATGACAAGAGCGTGGCCCCAGGACACACGGTTGTAACCTGGAGCATCCTTCCATGGCACCCTCATATCCTCTCAGATGCTGCCTCTGAAATTCCTCTTCCATTTTGAGGGGGAAGGGAAAAAATTTTAGGAATATAAATTCTCTTTATGGCCCTTTTTCCCTGTTTTGAAACAATTCACAGCTGGCACAAAAGGTCTCTGGGGACATGAACAATGAACAGGTTACAGACATGGAGGCACATGGCGACTGGCCAGTTTTTAACTGAACCGTAGAGACCCCAGTCCAACTCTGTCATTTTAGAAATAAAGAGACTAGGAGTAGAGATATTAAGAGAAGTTCAATATCCCTGGGAGACCTTGAGCGAGACGCAGCTTAAAACACACCTGTCAAAAGTAAGGGGTGCCAGAAGCCTGAAAGAAGAGCAGCAGAAAAACTGAACTGAAGTGACACTCGGCTTGTCAGAGGAGTTCAAGGCCAAACACACACACGGTTTTAGTTCCGTTTCTAAAAAAAGGAAAGGAAAGAACACACAGACATCAGAAGTTCTCAAATTCCATTTGATTCTGGTCTTTTCTACCCACGGAAAACAAATTTCAGACCAAAAAGGGGAAGAGTGGAGTAGGTGGGAAGGGAGAGCAGAAACCTTAGCCCTGAGCTGATTGGACCCCACTGCATCTGTGCTCAGAGGAAGGGTTTTACAAATAAAATCAGAAATTGTTGCTGTTGGCATCGGAGAAACAAAGGCGGCAGATTTCACACTGCTGGTGTACAAACGCTAAAAGGATAATTTATGAATGCGTAGAAGATAAGCCGGTGATTATGAAGACTAAAGACAATTCAGACCACCCTCCGTTCTCCCTCTGCCTGGATTATTAAGATGAATGCACCAGGGCAGCGCTGTAGGTGGTGGTGCACCTGGATTTTGACGAGGCAGCTGCCAGATCTCTCACAATATCTCCAACAGGCCGGATGGAGACAGGCAGGAAGCAAGAACAACCAGGTACATTAGTGACTCTGAACAAAAAACCCAAAGAGTGTTAATTAGAGAGCTGAATAATGAAATCATATACACATAGATTAGACACTAAGACACGAAAAAGAAAGAGGCAAGCAATCAAGTCAGGAAAAAGGGAATCAAAAAGAACGTGAAATAAAGAAAACATAATTAAAAAAAATAAAAGTTAATGAATTTCAAAAAGGAAAAGTAATTCTTTGAAAAAGATTCCCAGATGGTAGAGAATCTGCCTGCAATGCAGGAGACCAGGGTTCACGTCCCGGGTTGGGAATATTCCTGCAGATGGGAATGGCTGTCCACTCCAGTACCCTTGACTGGAGACTTCCATGGGTCACAAATGGTCGGACGTAACTGAGTGACCACCCCTTTCACTTTAAGTAAATGAGGCCTTGCAAAATTAGGAGTGAAGCACTAACATATATTAGAAATGAAAAAAAAAATGGGACAGAGCTACTGATACAGAAGAGATTAAAGAATGTTTAGTTGTCTATAAGTTCTATAGACAATTAAATGAACTAAATGGACAATACCCTAGAAAAATAAAAATAGAAATTACCAAAATGGTCTCAAGGAGAATTAGGTAATCTGAATAGATCTGATGAAATAAAATTCATACATTATGGTACGAAAAATTTAAATGTAATTTTTTTTCCTGCCTGTTTATACCTCCTCTCTCCCCTCCAGACGCAGCTAACTTAATCAGACCTACTTAGGAGATAAACCTGTAAGGGGTCAGAGTGACCCACTTTTCAGTTTGTACATGCAGGTCTGAACTGTGTGACCTGTCAGTACATCATGTGACATGTAACTCTTTGTCTCAAAAACTGTTCTGATCAGGAATGAGGCTGCCTGTGCTCCAAGGAAGCTCACAGGATGAGCCCTCCCCCAGCTCTGTGAGCAATTCTTCAGAGCTTTCTGAGAGGCTATTCTCAGGCTAGAGTTCTAGTAAGTTCCCAAAGAGAACTGAAACTCACAGTTCTCTATGCCTTTTCATTTCAGTGGACAGTATCCTTTATAATAAACCAGTAATCATAAGCAAAATGTCCTCTTGGGTTCTGTGAGTCTTTCTAGCAAATTATCTAAGCCAAGGAGGGGTGCATGGGACCCTCCCATGAATTACAGTCAGTTGGTCAGAAGTACAGGAGGTGACCTGGAACTGGTCTCTCAAGTGAGGATACCCCGGAGCCCTTCACCAGAGGGGTCAGAACTGAACTGAATTGTAGAACAGCCCACAGAGTTGAAAATTTAGCTGGTGTAGGGGGAAAAGCCCCGCACATTTGGTATTAGAAATGTTGAAAGTAAAAACAGCCTCCATACCTGGGAGTTGAGAATTCTGACACCCAGAAAAGCCCATTAGGGATGGTAGGCATCAAGGACAAGCTCTAGAAAAGCTAAGATCGATTTAGGGTGCGCTGGGGCTACTCAGTCCGTACAAACAAAACCAAAACACTAACATTAAATAACTGCTGCCACTAAATACTGCGACTATCTCATCCTCCACTGGAGAATGAAGATGATGGAGCCTGTGAGGCAGCTTTGCAGAGCTGTTCGATGTAAAAGCACTTTGAAAATCACAAGCTCTGTGCAGCCAGTAGGCAGCAGATTTTCACTGTGCACCCACAGGGAAGCAAACTGTGTACACTCTCCAAGCCTCTGGGAAGAAGCTAGATTTGTTCAGACTCAGGATAGTAATCTGTTATCTTAGGACATATCCTGCTTTACGGAGTCTGTAGGACGGAGCAGCCTGCGGTGTGCTGACCCTGAGAGTCCCAGCTTTCCTGTGGACAAAGTCAAAACCTCTCTACCACAGACCTAAGTACATTCCTCCACCACAGTTTTCTTTCCTTCTCTCTCATTTTTCAAATGGGTAGAGGGACAAAACATTCTCTTTCCCTGGTCAATGAAGTAAGGGGAAAGTCAAACCTCATGTCACATACAAGTTGTACTGTTAGTGACCCTGTGCAAGGAAAGAGTCAGAAGAACCATTTATTCACTAACCGTGTAGAATCTGGAGTGTGTGACATGTCTTTTCCCTATCTGAAAGGCTTTTCCTTTCTTTGGAAAAAAGAGAGAGTGAATAGTTTATTCCTCAAAGAATCTGGAACAGTGCACTATGCAGTAAGATGGAAAAGGAACCAATTTGCTACAATTTCTTTCTTTCTTTTTTTCTGATACCATGTCAAGCTATTCAGAATCAAATGAGTGAAATCAACCAAATACAAGCAGCCTGGATCTGGAACAAGCAAGTGCCTGGCCCTGGGGATAACTAGCTGTGACTCTTCTCCATCCACAGCTCAGTCTTCCAGCTGTCACCCACTAAGGACTGAACACCTGCTACATTCTAAACTCATGCTAAGTGCTCAGCACACAACCCTGGATGATAAACCATAGACCTTCCTACATGGCACTTACACACAAGGAGGAGAGTATGTTTAGGAAACATCGTACAGCGAGGGTAAAAGCATCAGGCACTGAGAGAGCAGGGCCTCCGTGGAGGGTTGCTCAGGCTGGGCACTGTGCACAACCAGCACAGGAGAACAACCCTCCCCAGAGCCGTGCACCCCCAGCTACGTGCGAATACAGAAACACAGGGAGGGCTTCCTGGAAGAAGCCTTGCCTCATTACTCAGGATGAGTAGTTATCCGTCCAGGAGCTAAATGTGGGGAGCTGGTGGAGCAGTGGGGAGAGAGGAAGCAGTGACAGAAAGGCCATGTCACTGGAGGCTTGAAACACATGAGAATGAGAGATCCAGGGATGAGAGGAGGCAGGAGGGAGGTGGGGAGCTGGTGGGGCTGACGGCAGGGAGATGGTGTTCAGGATCGTAACCAGGTCTCTAGCTTGTTCACTAGTGACACTCCTTGTGGGGCAGGACAGGTTTACAGAGAAAGGCTTCTAGTTTTGAATTTGTGGAACCTGAGTTGCTCTGAGACATTCACGTTCAGGAGGCAGGTGAATATCTGAAGCAAGAGTTCAGCAGAGGGGCAGGGGTCAACAATAGGGAAACTGAAGCCGCGGGTTCAGATAACATCACCCAGACAAATAATACACTCACTGGCCAGACAGAGGGAAGCTGGACAGGTGAATCACTGGAGAGGTGAACAGAAAAGGGAGTGGTGACTCAGAGCCCTGGAAGGACGAGGTGTTCTGGGTCAAGTGACTGCTGAGGTGTCAGGCATGCTGCCAGCTGCTAGGTGGGGAGTGAGCTTAACAGGGCTGTTTCGGGGGCAGGGAGGTACAGAATGAAGACTGTGGTGGGTTGCAGAGTGACAGCAAGGTGAGGAGGAAAGACCACATGCACAGACAAACTTTTCCAAGAAGTCTGTCTGCAAAGGAGAAAAAAGACACGAAGAAATTAAGGCTCATGAGTGCAGACAATTCCACCCTCCCTGAGCAGAGAGCAGGGTGCTGAGAGGCACCCTGCCTGCCTGGTCCTCCCGGTACAGCCTCTTCTTCACCTCTCAGTTTGTGGGTTATCAAAACCCAGGGTACCAGAGCAGGTCAGAACATGGCGGTGGGGGAGTCCGTGGGGGCCCTCCAGAATCAGGTGCAGCAATTTCGAATGACAAGTCAATTCTTTGGTGCTTATTTTCCATCTTTTCACACTCAGACACTACACAACTCTGTAGAGGAGCCTGTTTATCTCACCTACCTGGCTGATACTTTCCTAAAGACTTCCAAGGGGAAACTGTAAGGGTTGAAAACTTCATAGCATTCTGTTTTCCAAAAGCGCCGAGCACCATGTGAGATACTTTGTGTAAATCTTACAGACACGTTGAGGTTCTAGTCTCCATAACTATAAGCTTTCATGTTACAAAGCACTTTATAAGACTCTGCAGTTTTCTCTGGAGGAGGACAGAGTGAAGGGACCCCAGCCCACCTACCGCTGGGTGTGTGGACTGCTGCTTCTTAGCCCGCTTTGGTCTTAACTTGGTAAAGTGCTCCAGCTTCCTTCCTTCCTCGGAGGGCAAGTCAGAGATAAACCCTGAGCTCCGCTTCTCTTGTCTGATGGATGGAAAAGGCGGGTCTTCGATGTGAATTGGTACTTCCTCCAGGGCTTTATCTAGATCAAACTCCATTTCTAAAAGAAACAGCAAAGCCCAAGGCTGAAAATGACTGCATAGAGATGGATAAACAATTGCTAAAAGTAATTTCAGTCTAACAGGGAATAGTCTAAACCCCACTGGAGAGGTGAACAGAAAGGGAGTGGTGACTCAGAGCCCTGGAAGGACGAGGTGTTCTGGGTCAAGTGACTGCTGAGGTGTCAGGCATGCTGCCAGCTGCTAGGTGGGGAGTGAGCTTAACAGGGCTGTTTCGGGGGCAGGGAGGTACAGAATGAAGACTGTGGTGGGTTGCAGAGTGACAGCAAGGTGAGGAGGAAAGACCACATGCACAGACAAACTTTTCCAAGAAGTCTGTCTGCAAAGGAGAAAAAAGACACGAAGAAATTAAGGCTCATGAGTGCAGACAATTCCACCCTCCCTGAGCAGAGAGCAGGGTGCTGAGAGGCACCCTGCCTGCCTGGTCCTCCCGGTACAGCCTCTTCTTCACCTCTCAGTTTGTGGGTTATCAAAACCCAGGGTACCAGAGCAGGTCAGAACATGGCGGTGGGGGAGTCCGTGGGGGCCCTCCAGAATCAGGTGCAGCAATTTCGAATGACAAGTCAATTCTTTGGTGCTTATTTTCCATCTTTTCACACTCAGACACTACACAACTCTGTAGAGGAGCCTGTTTATCTCACCTACCTGGCTGATACTTTCCTAAAGACTTCCAAGGGGAAACTGTAAGGGTTGAAAACTTCATAGCATTCTGTTTTCCAAAAGCGCCGAGCACCATGTGAGATACTTTGTGTAAATCTTACAGACACGTTGAGGTTCTAGTCTCCATAACTATAAGCTTTCATGTTACAAAGCACTTTATAAGACTCTGCAGTTTTCTCTGGAGGAGGACAGAGTGAAGGGACCCCAGCCCACCTACCGCTGGGTGTGTGGACTGCTGCTTCTTAGCCCGCTTTGGTCTTAACTTGGTAAAGTGCTCCAGCTTCCTTCCTTCCTCGGAGGGCAAGTCAGAGATAAACCCTGAGCTCCGCTTCTCTTGTCTGATGGATGGAAAAGGCGGGTCTTCGATGTGAATTGGTACTTCCTCCAGGGCTTTATCTAGATCAAACTCCATTTCTAAAAGAAAACAGCAAAGCCCAAGGCTGAAAATGACTGCATAGAGATGGATAAACAATTGCTAAAAGTAATTTCAGTCTAACAGGGAATAGCAAACACCCATTCCAAAATCACTTAACACTCTTAATTTAGAGCATCTCTGAGAAGTATGCTTGATGTGGTTCAAGGTCCTTGCTGAGGGCGTTTCTTAGTTCTAGCAAAATGACCAGCATTAACAAAATACTCACCAAAGGCCCTGGAAACAGGTCGGAGCATTCGGCTATGGATAGTCTTCCTTTTGGATTTAGGAGTCATCTAGCAATAAAATAAAGAAAATACTTAGTTTTCCCAGAAAACGTGACTGCCAAATTTTAGAAACATTTGGCTGGGTGGGGCAGGGTAGTAATACTGGGGATCAATCATTTTAAGCTCAGTATTTTACTTTTTCAGAGGATGAATAGTAACCTTTGACAGCCTGACTGAAAAGACTGAGCGGAGACATTTCTAAATGTATGTCATTTTCTCAAAGGATACATAGCCCACTTCTTCTTTCCCCCAGCCCTAATCAGGTAAGTTCTACTTTTATAGCTAAAATGGACAATGAAAAATATAAATTTAACTCCAAGCTGCATATGAGGATATTAAAACAGATATAAGGAGTAAGAAAGACTAAAAATCAGCCGCTAAACACTGAAAACATGATTATTCACCGTTCATTATCATAGCAATAGCAATGGAAGCAATGGAAGCAACACGTTAACTCTGTCATTTCAATGATTTAACCTATTAACTGCTTTATTTCTTGTGTTTCTGCCACAATGCTTCTTGATCTTTGTATTATGGGCCAAGACCATAGACAAAGGGAAAGGTTGTCATGATTTATAAGTTGGTATCTGCTGACTTCTCATCTTTGGTCCTGCTTGTTTAAAAAAAAGAGAGACCAAAATCAAAATCATGGTGGAAACTTGTTAAGAGCGTATTTCCTACCATTGGTGTCAAGTGTTGACTGAATAAAATCAAACCTAAGGAAGACATGAGCTTCTCCTTCAACAGAATCACTCATGTCAAAGCTGGAAGGGACTTTTGTCATTATCTCCACAAATTCTAAGAAAGAGACTGATTCATAGAGATGGATAAACAATTGCTAAAAGTAATTTCAGTCTAACAGGGAATAGCAAACACCCATTCCAAAATCACTTAACACTCTTAATTTAGAGCATCTCTGAGAAGTATGCTTGATGTGGTTCAAGGTCCTTGCTGAGGCGTTTCTTAGTTCTAGCAAAATGACCAGCATTAACAAAATACTCACCAAAGGCCCTGGAAACAGGTCGGAGCATTCGGCTATGGATAGTCTTCCTTTTGGATTTAGGAGTCATCTAGCAATAAAATAAAGAAAATACTTAGTTTTCCCAGAAAACGTGACTGCCAAATTTTAGAAACATTTGGCTGGGTGGGGCAGGGTAGTAATACTGGGGATCAATCATTTTAAGCTCAGTATTTTACTTTTTCAGAGGATGAATAGTAACCTTTGACAGCCTGACTGAAAAGACTGAGCGGAGACATTTCTAAATGTATGTCATTTTCTCAAAGGATACATAGCCCACTTCTTCTTTCCCCCAGCCCTAATCAGGTAAGTTCTACTTTTATAGCTAAAATGGACAATGAAAAATATAAATTTAACTCCAAGCTGCATATGAGGATATTAAAACAGATATAAGGAGTAAGAAAGACTAAAAATCAGCCGCTAAACACTGAAAACATGATTATTCACCGTTCATTATCATAGCAATAGCAATGGAAGCAATGGAAGCAACACGTTAACTCTGTCATTTCAATGATTTAACCTATTAACTGCTTTATTTCTTGTGTTTCTGCCACAATGCTTCTTGATCTTTGTATTATGGGCCAAGACCATAGACAAAGGGAAAGGTTGTCATGATTTATAAGTTGGTATCTGCTGACTTCTCATCTTTGGTCCTGCTTGTTTAAAAAAAAGAGAGACCAAAATCAAAATCATGGTGGAAACTTGTTAAGAGCGTATTTCCTACCATTGGTGTCAAGTGTTGACTGAATAAAATCAAACCTAAGGAAGACATGAGCTTCTCCTTCAACAGAATCACTCATGTCAAAGCTGGAAGGGACTTTTGTCATTATCTCCACAAATTCTAAGAAAGAGACTGATTCATAGAGATGATAAAGACCACCATACCTGTCAACAGGAGCAGGGCCAGGGCCAGGGGCAACCAGGAAAGTGACCTGCATCCCTCCTACCTCACCACTTGTTACCAGTACACAGGCAGATGGCTTTTAGGATGTTAAATGTCTGATACCAGAAACTGATATTTGTGTAAACTGAGAGATAACAGAACTTAGTTTGTAGACTTTCATTTCACTTAGTAGGTTGTCATCTAAAACGTTCTCAAAATAAATAAATAGAATACACAAGGTTGACAGCCTTTCTTCAGTTCAAAGAATAAATTCTTTCCTATTGATCTTTAAAGCACACATTTTCACAGTTTTGACAATTCTATGCCACTTTTAATAATAAGACTTTACTATTAATTATTATTGAGAGAAAAGGGAGATTAAAAAAATGATTAGCAATAGAATTTAAATCCAGACTGCTCTTACTGAAATACATAATGAAACTTGCTGATTCTTTCCTTTTTTTTTTTTTTTAAGCAGATAATCAGAAGAATATCTTTTAAGAAAGCATCATGCTTTACAGGGTTAAGAGAAACACAACTGATCCAATGCAACTGCAAAGGACTCCATTTTCAAGCTAGTTCTCCCCAACCCTGGCCTTGCAATTGGCTGAAGGCAGCCTCACCAGTCTATTCTTAAGTGAAACCCCTAAAAATAATTTTGAAGGACACACAAACCACCAAAATACATGCTGTGTTGAGTCATGAAAACTTCTTCAGTATCTATCCACTTTGTGCCCAACCTTGATAAGTAAAGGAATCAAGAAGGAGATTGGGATATAATTTCCAGCCAGTTCATTTAGATAGTCACACATAAACAGGAAAGTAACTTCATGCTACTGAGCTCTTTCTTAGTTATTCGTTATTTTCATCCATCTTTATACTTTGGCCTGTGTGGGCCTCCCATTGCAGTGGCCTCTCTCCTTGCAGAGCACCCAAGCTGGGCGCATGTGTTCCAGAGCACTGGCTCGCAGTTGGACACACCGGTCCGGCTGCTCTGCAGCACGTGGGATTTTCCCAGGCCAGGGATCAAACTGGTGCCCCTTGCAGTGCAAGGTGGACTCTTTACCCACTGGACCCTCAGGGAAGCCAAGAAAGTCTTTTAAAATGCACATTATGAAGATATTTTCCAAATTTTTAAATTAGATTTATGAATGCCTGTGGGCAAAAATAATCTGGGTCAAGTTTCCCCATTTACCCTTTATAATGAATACCAAAATATATGCAAAACTTATAATAATAATAATGACATTTTAAATATATAAAATACATATATAATTATATATAAAGTATATAATATATATCAAAGATAGAAACTCATTTACAAACTGATGTCCAACTATAAATGGGTCATTCAATCCAATCTAATTTTTTTTTAAGATTTATTTATTTATTTTTTAGGGGTGGGGTCGGGGTGGGGAGGGAGGGGAGCGGGAGGGCCACTTCCATTGGTCTTTTCATTTCTCTATTTTCATCAGTCTTTGTTCTTTGGCTCCTGTGGGCCTCCCATCGTGGTGGCCTCTGTCGCTGCAGAGCACCGGCTCTGGGCGCATGCGCTCCAGAGCTCCAGCTTGGTGACTGGACACATCGGTCCAGCCGCTCTGCAGCACGTGGGATTTTCCCAGGCCAGGGATCAAACTGGTGCCCCTTGCAGTGCAAGGTGGACTCTTTACCCACTGGACCCTCAGGGAAGCCAAGAAAGTCTTTTAAAATGCACATTATGAAGATATTTTCCAAATTTTTAAATTAGATTTATGAATGCCTGTGGGCAAAAATAATCTGGGTCAAGTTTCCCCATTTACCCTTTATAATGAATACCAAAATATATGCAAAACTTATAATAATAATAATGACATTTTAAATATATAAAATACATATATAATTATATATAAAGTATATAATATATATCAAAGATAGAAACTCATTTACAAACTGATGTCCAACTATAAATGGGTCATTCAATCCAATCTAATTTTTTTTTTTTAAGATTTACTTATTTATTTGTTATGGGTGGGGTCGGGGTGGGGAGGGAGGGGAGCGGGAGGGCCACTTCCATTGGTCTTTTCATTTCTCTATTTTCATCAGTCTTTGTTCTTTGGCTCCTGTGGGCCTCCCATCGTGGTGGCCTCTGTCGCTGCAGAGCACCGGCTCTGGGCGCATGCGCTCCAGAGCTCCAGCTTGGTGACTGGACACATCGGTCCAGCCGCTCCGCGGCACGTGGGATCTTCCCAGGCCAGGGATTGAACCGGCGCCCTTTGCACTGCAAGGCGGTGTCCTTACCCACTGGACCACCAGGGGAAGCCCAATCCAATCTAATTTTACAGACATATTAAGAAACATACAAGATCATCAAGATTCCTGATAGCTGACATTAATTAATCAAAGGGAAACCAGATTGCCTTTCTTGGTCTAGCTTTCCAATTCCTCAAAACTTAGTATATGAAATTTGAATATCAGAAGGATGCATTCTAATACATTTTCATTGCTTTCCTTCATTTCACATGCTCTTTATAAGAGCATATAACTTCCAATTGCATTTTGCATAAAACTCTTTGTATTTGACACATCTGTGAGTTCTGAAGTTCTGCCATGTTTGGACCGGGCTGACAGCCTTTTTGCTAAAATGTGCAGGGCTTCCAATCAGGCTGGTTTCCACAATTGGTATTAAAAACACAACTTGACTTTATACATTTCTTTTGATGGATAAACTCTTACCATCTCTTTCTTTCATGAGAAAGAATACAGGTTTAAGAATAAATACAGGTTTAGGAATAATAAGAAAAAAAGGGAATTTTATTTCTACATATTTTTCTTTGCAATTATTTCTTAACAGTTTTATAGACACTATGGGCTTGCTCATATTGGCTTATTCCTATGATCCTATTATATATAAACTAAAACAAGAGAAATATAAGAATACGCTATGATTTTTCACCTAAGTGTACATTTAGGAACACATACTGTTTCTTTAGAAACATGGTTTCTGTGCACACTTGCCTCTCCTTTCTCACGCCTGTTGGTTAGATGAAATGCATCCTGGGAAAGAAAAATATCTGGCTTTTCCACCCAGATTTACATTTTTTCTCTTCCCTTTTTGGGCCAAAATGAAAGGGTTAATTTTCTCAGATTATTTCTTAGTCCTCATTTGCCCTTTCTGGACAACAATGGCAAGGTATTTTCTGATCAGAGAAATCACAAAGTGCCTAACAGATAAAGGGGGTCAACACTGGAAGCAGAAGAGGTACATACATCAAATGGACTCCCATAGAGCACCGGCTCTGGGCGCATGCGCCCAGAGCTCCAGCTTGGTGACTGGACATCGGTCCAGCGCTCCGCTGCACGTGGGATCTTCCCAGGCCAGGGATTGAACCGGCGCCCTTTGCACTGCAAGGCGGTGTCCTTACCCACTGGACCACCAGGGGAAGCCCAATCCAATCTAATTTTACAGACATATTAAGAAACATACAAGATCATCAAGATTCCTGATAGCTGACATTAATTAATCAAAGGGAAACCAGATTGCCTTTCTTGGTCTAGCTTTCCAATTCCTCAAAACTTAGTATATGAAATTTGAATATCAGAAGGATGCATTCTAATACATTTTCATTGCTTTCCTTCATTTCACATGCTCTTTATAAGAGCATATAACTTCCAATTGCATTTTGCATAAAACTCTTTGTATTTGACACATCTGTGAGTTCTGAAGTTCTGCCATGTTTGGACCGGGCTGACAGCCTTTTTGCTAAAATGTGCAGGGCTTCCAATCAGGCTGGTTTCCACAATTGGTATTAAAAACACAACTTGACTTTATACATTTCTTTTGATGGATAAACTCTTACCATCTCTTTCTTTCATGAGAAAGAATACAGGTTTAAGAATAAATACAGGTTTAGGAATAATAAGAAAAAAAGGGAATTTTATTTCTACATATTTTTCTTTGCAATTATTTCTTAACAGTTTTATAGACACTATGGGCTTGCTCATATTGGCTTATTCCTATGATCCTATTATATATAAACTAAAACAAGAGAAATATAAGAATACGCTATGATTTTTCACCTAAGTGTACATTTAGGAACACATACTGTTTCTTTAGAAACATGGTTTCTGTGCACACTTGCCTCTCCTTTCTCACGCCTGTTGGTTAGATGAAATGCATCCTGGGAAAGAAAAATATCTGGCTTTTCCACCCAGATTTACATTTTTTCTCTTCCCTTTTTGGGCCAAAATGAAAGGGTTAATTTTCTCAGATTATTTCTTAGTCCTCATTTGCCCTTTCTGGACAACAATGGCAAGGTATTTTCTGATCAGAGAAATCACAAAGTGCCTAACAGATAAAGGGGGTCAACACTGGAAGCAGAAGAGGTACATACATCAAATGGACCCATCACAAATCAATCCACTTATGATTAACACTGCCAACTATGACTTCAAGCCCAGACAAAATTACTTTGTCTTTAAAAGTGTCTTTTATGAGTAATAAGTCATTTTCAACATTTACTTCCTCAGGAATATACGAGGAACAATGTGTTAAACCCTTTCAATGTAATTTAGAAGGAAGCTTCTAAACATAGATTTACCCTGACATGGTAAACATCAATAAATCCCCATCATGGCAGATAGTGAAAGAAATGAATGACTCTATTCTCAAAGCACCTAAAAAAGCAACACAATACCTATATTGCCTGGAAATATTACTCATTTGATCCAATTTTTATAATGGATTTAAAACTATTCTCCATGTAGCCCAATACCCACTTTTTACTATAGGGACTCATGTTAGAACTGTATAAACACCACAATATGTTTTTCCTGTTAAACTCATATTCAACACAAAATTCTTAGACATACTAATTTTTCTTAAGTAAGAGGCAAACTGTCTTTATCCTCAGAAAAATGGGATGGAGTCATTTCTGTGTTCAATTTACCAAGTTTAATGCAAAGAATAATAAACAGCACTCTCACCCCAAGCTCAAGAACTCTGAATGACTTCTCTTTTTCCTTGAGGTTACAAAGAAAAAACACATTTAAAGTTGTAAAGTAGATCAGTAAAAGTCTCCTGTTACAAGAAGGTTTTATGATGCTGATTTTCTACGAATCTTGGAAACAAGTAATATGACAAGAATCAGAAATGTAAAACCCTGGGCGTCCGAGTCCTCGCGTTGTTTTTAAAAAAAAACATGAATGGAATAAGCGCTTGTCTTCTCTTGAATGATTTTTCACTAACTTCCTTTTTTCAGTTCGCACACTTGCCTCCTTTCTCACGCCTGTTGGTTAGATGAAATGCATCCTGGGAAAGAAAAATATCTGGCTTTTCCACCCAGATTTACATTTTTTCTCTTCCCTTTTTGGGCCAAAATGAAAGGGTTAATTTTCTCAGATTATTTCTTAGTCCTCATTTGCCCTTTCTGGACAACAATGGCAAGGTATTTTCTGATCAGAGAAATCACAAAGTGCCTAACAGATAAAGGGGGTCAACACTGGAAGCAGAAGAGGTACATACATCAAATGGACCCATCACAAATCAATCCACTTATGATTAACACTGCCAACTATGACTTCAAGCCCAGACAAAATTACTTTGTCTTTAAAAGTGTCTTTTATGAGTAATAAGTCATTTTCAACATTTACTTCCTCAGGAATATACGAGGAACAATGTGTTAAACCCTTTCAATGTAATTTAGAAGGAAGCTTCTAAACATAGATTTACCCTGACATGGTAAACATCAATAAATCCCCATCATGGCAGATAGTGAAAGAAATGAATGACTCTATTCTCAAAGCACCTAAAAAAGCAACACAATACCTATATTGCCTGGAAATATTACTCATTTGATCCAATTTTTATAATGGATTTAAAACTATTCTCCATGTAGCCCAATACCCACTTTTTACTATAGGGACTCATGTTAGAACTGTATAAACACCACAATATGTTTTTCCTGTTAAACTCATATTCAACACAAAATTCTTAGACATACTAATTTTTCTTAAGTAAGAGGCAAACTGTCTTTATCCTCAGAAAAATGGGATGGAGTCATTTCTGTGTTCAATTTACCAAGTTTAATGCAAAGAATAATAAACAGCACTCTCACCCCAAGCTCAAGAACTCTGAATGACTTCTCTTTTTCCTTGAGGTTACAAAGAAAAAACACATTTAAAGTTGTAAAGTAGATCAGTAAAAGTCTCCTGTTACAAGAAGGTTTTATGATGCTGATTTTCTACGAATCTTGGAAACAAGTAATATGACAAGAATCAGAAATGTAAAACCCTGGGCGTCCGAGTCCTCGCGTTGTTTTTTTTTTTTAAAAAAAAAACATGAATGGAATAAGCGCTTGTCTTCTCTTGAATGTTCATACCCTCTTCATCAGCACTCTGCTTGCTTTCAGGCACATGGCTGGGAATATTTTACATTCACTGCCTGTTTTGCTAAGCTGAACCATCTTGTAAAATCCAATCTTGTCTCTAAATTGCTGCCTGTTTTATTCTGGATCCACAGATGGATGACGACACGACAGCCTCCTGGGAGATCAGCCCGGCAGCACAGAAGCAAATGGAGCACAAGAATGTAAACTAATACGGCCAGAACCTGCAGAGCCACCAAAAATACTTACACTTGTACAGCAGAGAGTCTCCATGCAGCAAAAAGAAAGGGGAAAAAAATATGAATGGAAGAGAGATAAAGCAACAGCATTACAAAAAAGGGGGAGGGAGAGACACCATACACAAACAGAAAAGCTACATAAAAAGCCTTCATAGCAAAGGAATGAGGCAAGGATGAGGCCAAACTCTTACTAGCTTCAGGCGTCTGACTTAGCTTTTCATAAGCAGAAGCATAATTACAGCTTGAAAATTGCAGAAACTCTTAAATATATTACCTTCTTGCTAAGTGCGTGCAAAATGCCATCTACCAACCCCATAAGGTATTAATCCCATTTGGGAGATGGACGTATCATCAGCTCAAAAGGCACATGGTGGACAGAACACTGGATGAACATTAGCAAACGTCATGCACGTTTTGGTTCTTGAGCCACAGAGCTAGTCCCAGCAACAGAGCGGGGCCAGTGTGTAAACATCCCTTATGGGGTGCGGGGGGGTCTTCACATTGTTATATCCTGCCCACTGGGAGACAGCAGCCTTGAGTTCTCTCTCCCTCTCAGTCAACAAAGCATTTCAGCCAAGAATCTGATGCCAGGACCTCCCACAGTTACCTACCGATAGTGTCATTAACACTGAGAGTACCTTATACCTTAATGTGAAGTTACTCACTTTACATTTCACATTAAATCTTTCATTAATTAAAATTTTAAAATTTCCTGAAAACACACCTAGTCCATCTACATGGGGATCACTTTTTTCTCCATGTTCCTTATTCTGTGTTTGTCAGTTCTTCTCAACATACAGCAGGATGGAAATACAGAGCTTCTAAATTTGAGAATGTGGACAGCTGGGTGGTGCACAATAGGCTTCCCATAACCATTACCACCATTATTATTTATCTTTAGTATTATTTGCTTATCAGAAAGGCTTCCATTAGCAAGGTCCCCCAAAAGTCTCAACCCCTAGACTTCTAAATTCATATTTTATGAGGCAACTTTTTTCAAATACATCTCATTTTATGATACCTTATTATACTGAAAACAATCTTGTTGAATGAAAGGAGAAAAAGTAAAAGTGTATTTTCAAATATTCTTGAATTACCTGAAAAGAATACTCTTGCCCCTGTCTTACCTATACATTCCCTCAAAAACATCCTTACAAGTGTGACTCTGGATATATATGTACAAGAGTTATAGCTGATGGTTAACCTCATAGATAATTTTATACTTCCCTCTCCGTGAAAGGTTAATTCAACATGACAAGTGCTCTGTCCTAATTATCCCCCTAAAGATCATTATAAATTAAGGTGAGAAACTCTTAAATATATTACCTTCTTGCTAAGTGCAAAATGCCATCTACCAACCCCATAAGGTATTAATCCCATTTGGGAGATGGACGTATCATCAGCTCAAAAGGCACATGGTGGACAGAACACTGGATGAACATTAGCAAACGTCATGCACGTTTTGGTTCTTGAGCCACAGAGCTAGTCCCAGCAACAGAGCGGGGCCAGTGTGTAAACATCCCTTATGGGGTGCGGGGGGGTCTTCACATTGTTATATCCTGCCCACTGGGAGACAGCAGCCTTGAGTTCTCTCTCCCTCTCAGTCAACAAAGCATTTCAGCCAAGAATCTGATGCCAGGACCTCCCACAGTTACCTACCGATAGTGTCATTAACACTGAGAGTACCTTATACCTTAATGTGAAGTTACTCACTTTACATTTCACATTAAATCTTTCATTAATTAAAATTTTAAAATTTCCTGAAAACACACCTAGTCCATCTACATGGGGATCACTTTTTTCTCCATGTTCCTTATTCTGTGTTTGTCAGTTCTTCTCAACATACAGCAGGATGGAAATACAGAGCTTCTAAATTTGAGAATGTGGACAGCTGGGTGGTGCACAATAGGCTTCCCATAACCATTACCACCATTATTATTTATCTTTAGTATTATTTGCTTATCAGAAAGGCTTCCATTAGCAAGGTCCCCCAAAAGTCTCAACCCCTAGACTTCTAAATTCATATTTTATGAGGCAACTTTTTTCAAATACATCTCATTTTATGATACCTTATTATACTGAAAACAATCTTGTTGAATGAAAGGAGAAAAAGTAAAAGTGTATTTTCAAATATTCTTGAATTACCTGAAAAGAATACTCTTGCCCCTGTCTTACCTATACATTCCCTCAAAAACATCCTTACAAGTGTGACTCTGGATATATATGTACAAGAGTTATAGCTGATGGTTAACCTCATAGATAATTTTATACTTCCCTCTCCGTGAAAGGTTAATTCAACATGACAAGTGCTCTGTCCTAATTATCCCCCTAAAGATCATTATAAATTAAGGTGAGAAACTTCTCAATTGGTTCAATTCCTAAAATGACAAGAAAGCAAAAAAAAAAAAAAAAAATGTTTCTATGAAGAGGGAAACCATGGCAACAGACATGTCAACTTTTCAAAGGAATAAAGATCATTAGGTCTCCACTTTTGCTGCACACCCTCTGGAGCTCATTTACCTGTACTGACTTCAGAGTCTCCCCATCAGGGCAAAGGAAGGATTAGTGAGTATAGAGAGGTCCTCCTTCCCCCAGAGTGCATCTCATGCTACAGGTGTTGGCATCCAAGAACTGACCTCAAATCACAAGGGATAGGGGAACTTTGGCCAATGATGTGGTAAAGGCAGACCTAGTTTTCTAGTTTGTGAAATAAACTGTTGTGAAGATTGAATATGATAATGAAAATAAAGTGTTTAGCACACAGCCTGGCATATAGTGCCAGTCAATGGCCCCCTAGTGCTTCAATGACTGGCAGTGATTATAGGCATTAGTCATATTATGATGTTTTCATTCTTCTATTCCTACAGAGAAAAATTGAGGGGAGAGGGAGCACTCATAAGTACTAGACTTATAATGGCACAAGCTTGGGAACAATCCAAAAGCCTGTTAAACAAGGGAATGAAAACTGTTTTCATGATATTGACTTTCTTGAAGGATTCAGGCCAAATGTTCCACAGACTGTCCCATAGTCTATATTTATCTGGTTGTTCTCCATAATTAGATTCAGGTGGACGATTTCTAGCACAAGTGTCAGATAAGTGATGGTGTGAGTGAATGCCAACAGGCAGCACCCAGGTCAAGCTGTTCCACTGCTGGTGACACTAAATTTAACCACTTCAATAGGGTGGGAACCTCCGCCTGATCTTGTGAAAGGAGAAAAGTAAAAGTGATTTTCAAATATTCTTGAATTACCTGAAAAGAATACTCTTGCCCCTGTCTTACCTATACATTCCCTCAAAAACATCCTTACAAGTGTGACTCTGGATATATATGTACAAGAGTTATAGCTGATGGTTAACCTCATAGATAATTTTATACTTCCCTCTCCGTGAAAGGTTAATTCAACATGACAAGTGCTCTGTCCTAATTATCCCCCTAAAGATCATTATAAATTAAGGTGAGAAACTTCTCAATTGGTTCAATTCCTAAAATGACAAGAAAGCAAAAAAAAAAAAAAAATGTTTCTATGAAGAGGGAAACCATGGCAACAGACATGTCAACTTTTCAAAGGAATAAAGATCATTAGGTCTCCACTTTTGCTGCACACCCTCTGGAGCTCATTTACCTGTACTGACTTCAGAGTCTCCCCATCAGGGCAAAGGAAGGATTAGTGAGTATAGAGAGGTCCTCCTTCCCCCAGAGTGCATCTCATGCTACAGGTGTTGGCATCCAAGAACTGACCTCAAATCACAAGGGATAGGGGAACTTTGGCCAATGATGTGGTAAAGGCAGACCTAGTTTTCTAGTTTGTGAAATAAACTGTTGTGAAGATTGAATATGATAATGAAAATAAAGTGTTTAGCACACAGCCTGGCATATAGTGCCAGTCAATGGCCCCCTAGTGCTTCAATGACTGGCAGTGATTATAGGCATTAGTCATATTATGATGTTTTCATTCTTCTATTCCTACAGAGAAAAATTGAGGGGAGAGGGAGCACTCATAAGTACTAGACTTATAATGGCACAAGCTTGGGAACAATCCAAAAGCCTGTTAAACAAGGGAATGAAAACTGTTTTCATGATATTGACTTTCTTGAAGGATTCAGGCCAAATGTTCCACAGACTGTCCCATAGTCTATATTTATCTGGTTGTTCTCCATAATTAGATTCAGGTGGACGATTTCTAGCACAAGTGTCAGATAAGTGATGGTGTGAGTGAATGCCAACAGGCAGCACCCAGGTCAAGCTGTTCCACTGCTGGTGACACTAAATTTAACCACTTCAATAGGGTGGGAACCTCCCGCCTGATCCACTTAAAGGTTCCCTCCCTTAGTAATTTGTAATGGTACTTTGTCTCTTGATAATAAATAATAACTCTACAAGGTGACACTTTCAGTTTAGGCTGATGAGCCCATTTTTAAACCACCATTGAGAGTCCCGGCGTGAATGAATGAATACAAAGTGAGCTACAAAATTGTCACTTTGTACCTCTGTCATTATTCCCACATTGATTGAGGCTCTGTTCCTCTGTAAGGATCAAATTTCTCAATTTGAAATCCTCTGTACCATCCTCTCTTCCTTTCTTAGTATTACTATTCACTTAAGGATTCTTTAAAATTAATTCAAGGTATGCTAAACTATTACTGTCATTACTGTTTTTGTGGCAGGGAGTATCCCAGCGGAAGCCATTCTGATGTGGATTTTGTATCCTTTGCAATGATCCCACTGGGTTTAGAACCAATCCTTTTTTTTTTTCCTTTTCCCCCATCATGCCTCTTTTATTTATATTTATTTTCATTAATCTTATTCTTCAGCCTGTGTGGGCCTCCCATTGCAGTAGCCTCTCTCACTGCAGAGCACCGGCTCTGGGCGCACACACTCCAGAGTGCTGGGTTGTAATTGGACACGCCAGTCCAGCCACTCCTGGGCCAGGGATCAAACTGGTGTCGCTTGCACTGCAAGGCACGCTCTTTACCCACTGAATCACCATGGAAGCCCCAATCCTTACTTTTTCGTTCAAATGACTATCTTTTGATTCAAGATCGTGTCATCTTGTTTTTTCCTGTGTATTTTACAAATGGATACAGGTAATCCCTGTTTAGTGAACTAGATGATAATGATTAAATATCTCCTACCAGACTGTCAAGTAAGTCAATGCTCAGGGGGAACCAAAACTCAGTCATTATTGATATACATACCCGCAAATGTTGAACCAAACAGTATCATCACATCTGTGGTTTAAAAAGCAATTTTTATGCATTTCTACTTGTTAAAGTTTGAGGCGGTATAAATATTACTAAGAAAATGAGATACCTAATCTTTCCTATGATGATGACTGTTGGAGAGCAACAATCTTTAATATCTAGGAAGAGTAGGTACACAGAAGTCATAACTCTGAGTGTGTGCAATAAATCAATGGACAAAAGGAGGAATGATGTTTAGAGATTTAGTGAGGCACCACATTTCCTACTGAACGCAGCATTAAATCCAGCTATTGACATCACACTCATTAACTTTTATGTCCAGAATTTCATTTCATATCAAAGCTAAAATGGCTTCAAGATGTTAAGACAAAAACACTCAGGGAGCTATGCTGATGAGAGATGCTTGTGAAGATGACAGGCAAGTACTGTTTTTAAATGAACACGGTTCATTTCCTGATTTTCTAGAACTGTACAATTTTTTTTCAATACAAGAAAATTCAATCTTTACCTTTTGTCATGTTTTCTCCTAGAAACAGGACACACCTCCCTTTATTCATTTTAACTAATCTTACAACTGATGGGAAAGTGAAATTTCACACTTGAATGCTTTCTTTTGAAAATGGATGTAATTGAATGCATTTTTCTCAAGAGCAGTCCAAAGAATGAAACCACTTGGTACCGATTTGAAGCAAATCTCTTACCTGGAGACCATGTGTTAGTGCTGATGGGCACAGAAGCACAATGCTTATTAACACAAACATCTGGTCTGTGCCCCTTGTAGCATCAAAATAAAAGAGAAAGTGGGAAAAGGCCTTAAGTATTTAATTGCACTGTTAACCACAATGTTATTCCAATAGTCATAAAAGGTTGAATTACATTTTCAAATGGTCTTTACTGTAAAAGAGTAAACTATGAGGAAACCCCACTGAGTACTGTACGTAAGAGATATTTTAAGTTTTTGGAAAATCCACATTATAGTGGAAGACAAGAATAAGGAAGACAGAAGAAAACTTAAATACGTTCCCTTCAGAATGGATACCAGCTCAGTGACATCAAGATGAATCATCAAAATAAGCTTCAAATGCTCAATGCAACACATTCGCTCTGTACATAGAGCATCAGCTCCAAGTAGATGACAAAAAGAGTTAACGCCAACTCCAACCATTACAAACCAGATGATTCCTACAACCATTTGCCTTACTGCTTTTAAAAACCTCCATCTGGTGATCTCCAGGAGCACCGGGTAAAAAGAATGGATGGTGATTTTAGAAGAGGCTCTAGAATCTAGAGAGGATTCTGACAGGAGGGGTGTAGTAATCAGTGAGTAATCAGGAGGTCAGACACACCATGCACCAAATTCTCTCTCAGTGCAAGAAAGGGCTCTTCCCCAAGGCAGCCCCCCTAGATCTTTCCTTGCAGCATACTGGTCATATGCGGGGGATACAGCAGAGAGGGTAGAGGCTTGGGAACTGAACTGTTTGGAGTTAAGCCTTCCAATCTATAGAGTTGAGTCCTATGGTCTTAAACCAGCAGTGTGATATGGGGCAAGTGTAATGGTGTCTCTGAGCTCTGAGGGTCTCCTCCAAAAGGTGGGTTAACATAGTTATCAGATATGGCTGCCGTGACAAAGCACAGCACATGACACAGAGTAGGTACGTGATTTTCTCCTTTTTTCTTCCTGTACAGCTTTCTGAAACTTGGATCACTAAAGATACGACCTATAATACTCAGTGGACATATCAGTGAGATGTCTACTAGGCAGATGAATATACAGGTCAAGGTAAATGGAGATAAATGTCATGAATGCAGGGGAAGAAAAGTGCTTACAGAACTGAAGGGGCAGCGGTCAGCTGAGGGACATGACTGTTGAGCACCTCTGTGCCCAGGCTGTGCGAGGCTCACCTACCCAGCCAGCCTTGGCTACTGAGGCCCAGAGCCGCCTCTACGACCTCTCACTGGACTCTCAGCCAGGGCCTTGCAGACACTCATCTTCAATACAATCAAAACAGAAATCACTAATGTCTGCTTCTGCCAAAGTCTGCCCTTTCTCCCATACTTCTCACCTTCAGATTTGCCTTAAAAATACACAGTAATATAAACAAACAAACCCTGAGCGAGCTCTGTAAGGCTCCTTAGGATAGGGCCTGCACCCTCCTCACCTCTCCTCTCTCATACCCTTTATTCCCATTGTATCGAAATAATTCCTCAAATTTTGATGCTGTCTCCTCACTCAACACTGCTGTGCACATTTTTCTCATGAGTAAATTTACTTACTCATTTTCTTCCTGCCCAACTGCTCCTTCAAATGCAATCTCTTATTGCATCATCAGTTACTAAGGGCCTATTATGTTCAGGCATGATGCTTAGAATTCAACACCCCTCCCGCAGGCTGGGCGGGGCACATCTGTGTTCCTATAGCAACCTGCACATCTCTATCAGAGCTCTTTCCCACCATATCTCACATTTCCTTGTATTAATAATGGTAAACCACCTCATCCAAAAGGCAGCTGTGGCTCATGCAGAACAGCAAGTTATTTCTTGTAGCTGTTACACTTTTATTTCTTTTTATTTTTTATTTTTTGGCTGAGGCAGCATGTGGGATCCTCGTTTCCCTAACCAGAGACTGAACCTGTGCTCCCTGCAATGGAAGCATAGATTCTTAATCACTGGACCACCAGGGAGCCCCTTGTTTTGTTTTTAATGAGTAAAGTAGGATAAAGAAGAGGGAAAAATGAAGCCAGAATTATGACTCAATACAACCTCCTATACTTCTTCAGACTCATGACCCTTTTAATAGGTCAGGTGCATATAGAGCTGTGAGCTTCTCAACTTACAGTACAAAAGGCAGGCACAAGTCATAGCACAGTTCAGTGTCCATGAGACACAGCAAACCACGGCTACGGGTTTCCACTTCTCTTGACAAAGACCTGCAATTTCTTCTGCAAAGATGTGCAAGAA
This sequence comes from Tragulus kanchil, assembly GCA_022376925.1. NCBI lineage: Eukaryota > Metazoa > Chordata > Mammalia > Artiodactyla > Tragulidae > Tragulus > Tragulus kanchil. The sequence continues at coordinate 24,707,870 of JAIOJX010000005.1, read as the reverse complement.
GGCACGGGGTGGGGGCGGGGTGGGAGGGGATGAAACTGAAGAGTGCCTGCGAACAGCGGTACAGATGGCATGAAGCGCACATACGGTAGTGACTTTTACAGGGATATTTATTAAAGTGGCCCTTCATGAACGTCATCGACGTGATGAAAGCACCACAGCCCAAAACAACAGGAAAAAAAGGGGCAGAGTCTCTTAGCAGAGACCCTCCAGGGCACCACACCCACTTCCGGTGCTGCTGCCGTGAAGGCCCTTTTGGACCTCCCTCCTGAAAGAATGAGATCTAGAATGGGCTTCTGGATTTCCACAAAGGGTGGTCAAAAACTTTAAATCTGGAAATTAACAGGTTTTCATACATTGCTTTCTAGTGGTTAAAAAGGTAAACCTTAAAAAAAATAAATAAACAAAGCTAAACCTTCATTTTCATTTTCCCAAAGTGTTATCACTATGAAAAGGGCATTACAGAATAAAGTAAAATGATAAGAGGGAACGAGCAATTAGAATTTGAATGACCTTCTGTGCACAGTATCAGTGCAACTGCTTTTAAATGAGATATTGACTTAATAGTTTGTGCTTGGTAACACTGTTAATAGATTAGTTCAATTAACAGTTGGCACATGAAAATGAGGTGGTTTGTTTCAAAACAAAATGGCAATTTGACCAAGACAAATGGATCTTCATTGAATTTTAATCTATGCTAAAAAGCTTAAAATTATATATGGATATTTGAGGCTGAATTTGTTAAGGGAAAATAATTGCTATTTTGTCATTGGAGCAAGGATTCACAAGATGTACTCCGTAACAATTCAAGCCTTTTAAAATTGTTTTCCTAGGAAAGAGCAGGAAGCAGACAACCTGTTCCTCTACATGAATATATTTTGATTTACAACTGGTAGGACACTCATTAAAATAATTGAAAGAAATACATTAGTGAGCTCATTCTGCCTAGGGAGCAGACACTGGCTCTTCACCATTTGGCACATTATCTGAAGCCCCAAACTTCTGTGATCTTTCTAAGGTAGGAAACTATATCTAGCAACAAATTAAATGTGTAGAGATTACCCATCAGTAGAAGGAGAATTGTATCCCTTAATACCGACCGCCAAAGGCCAATGACAAACCAAAGTGGAAAGATACAATGGGGAACAGTGATTGGTTAAGAGCACCTGATTGCAGGAAAAGAGCAGATGGTCCATGGACAGTAAAGATTTTAAGTAAATACATGTTTCAGCTTAACACACAAGGCATGTGTGCCGAAATAAGGGACATAGAGGAAAACTAACTATTCATTGTCACCAACAAAATAACACATGGAGAGGCACAGAATGTTCCAGGGAAGCCAAAAGTGGACAGATTCATTTCTCACGGTGGGATAACAATTGAAAGGGTCAGATTTTTGACACCGTTGTTTCCAGTAATGCTTAAAAATTATAAGCTTACATTATAGTGAAGTGATACAGATTTTTCACTTGTGTTTCTGTTCACATATTAATTTAGTATGGAATTAGCAAGCAGATATTCTGCATAAAAACAATGCAGTCTATTTAAATCTAATTTGGAATTTGATTCTGATTATGAGAAGTATACCAGATATAAAAATCAATATAGAGATTATAGCAGATCGGTTGAACATGCAATCCCAAATGGCCTGTTTCAGGGTGACCTTGGATGACCTTGACCAAGTTAACATTTTCATGCCTCAGTTTCCTCATCTGTTAAATAGAAGATATTAACAACAGCTATCATTCATAGGTTGTCATGAGAATTAAACTGGTTATTATTAATAAAGAGTTTAGACTAGTGTCTAGCATATCATAGGTGCTATGTAAGTACAAAATAAATAAATAAGACTATTCAAGCCACATGATTCTCAGGCCTGGAGTTAAAAAGGCTTATCAGAATCTCTGGGGCTATGAGATCAGACACTGGCTGAAAAATTCTGCAGGTTATTCTATACTTTTTGTTCTAACCAGCCCTCCTCCCCATGAACTAAACCAAATTGCCTCTTAGTTTCTTTCTAATTAAAAGGAAAAAAAAAAGAATTATTTGACTGGAGACAGTTTTTTTTAAGAAATTATTCCCATTTCTGCCATTTTGACTAAATAACCTTTTTCTTCAGTTTTATGAAGTTAAGGTTGATTAAAAGCTCTCAGTCATCCTCCCTGCAGATAACAGGCCTCATCAAGTCATTCCATCTCTCCTAGTTCAGCCCTCAAAATACAAGTTTAATAAATGTTGACTAAGTAAAGAACTTCCTTCAAAGGCCAATGACAAACCAAAGTGGAAAGATACAATGGGGAACAGTGATTGGTTAAGAGCACCTGATTGCAGGAAAAGAGCAGATGGTCCATGGACAGTAAAGATTTTAAGTAAATACATGTTTCAGCTTAACACACAAGGCATGTGTGCCGAAATAAGGGACATAGAGGAAAACTAACTATTCATTGTCACCAACAAAATAACACATGGAGAGGCACAGAATGTTCCAGGGAAGCCAAAAGTGGACAGATTCATTTCTCACGGTGGGATAACAATTGAAAGGGTCAGATTTTTGACACCGTTGTTTCCAGTAATGCTTAAAATTATAAGCTTACATTATAGTGAAGTGATACAGATTTTTCACTTGTGTTTCTGTTCACATATTAATTTAGTATGGAATTAGCAAGCAGATATTCTGCATAAAAACAATGCAGTCTATTTAAATCTAATTTGGAATTTGATTCTGATTATGAGAAGTATACCAGATATAAAAATCAATATAGAGATTATAGCAGATCGGTTGAACATGCAATCCCAAATGGCCTGTTTCAGGGTGACCTTGGATGACCTTGACCAAGTTAACATTTTCATGCCTCAGTTTCCTCATCTGTTAAATAGAAGATATTAACAACAGCTATCATTCATAGGTTGTCATGAGAATTAAACTGGTTATTATTAATAAAGAGTTTAGACTAGTGTCTAGCATATCATAGGTGCTATGTAAGTACAAAATAAATAAATAAGACTATTCAAGCCACATGATTCTCAGGCCTGGAGTTAAAAAGGCTTATCAGAATCTCTGGGGCTATGAGATCAGACACTGGCTGAAAAATTCTGCAGGTTATTCTATACTTTTTGTTCTAACCAGCCCTCCTCCCCATGAACTAAACCAAATTGCCTCTTAGTTTCTTTCTAATTAAAAGGAAAAAAAAAAGAATTATTTGACTGGAGACAGTTTTTTTTAAGAAATTATTCCCATTTCTGCCATTTTGACTAAATAACCTTTTTCTTCAGTTTTATGAAGTTAAGGTTGATTAAAAGCTCTCAGTCATCCTCCCTGCAGATAACAGGCCTCATCAAGTCATTCCATCTCTCCTAGTTCAGCCCTCAAAATACAAGTTTAATAAATGTTGACTAAGTAAAGAACTTCCTTCTAAGCGGACAATCACTTTTTCCATCTCCACAAAGTCAATTCTTAAACTAATATGTATTTCAACCTTTAATTTATGGCTCTGAACCTTTCCTAGCACAATGAGTTCTTTAAAGAGACTTACACACTGAAATGGAATTGACTTTTGGACAAGAGGGAAATGGAAGAAAAACATAAACACAGACAAGAACAAGAAGGGAGAAAAGAGATGCCCAGAATCTCCACTAAGTATGTCAAAGAAATATTCAAAAATGGATGTAGTAGATACCAATCAGAAAATGCCAGGATCTGTTAACCAGTTTGAATCTATAAGCAGAAGGCTGGTGATGAGTCAGAGTCACCTGGAGTGTCCCGGGGGAAATATCTCAGGGCTTTGGGCTACAAACATGCATTTTAGATAATAAAGTTACAGCATCTTCCATAGCAGTCACATTCAACAGTGCTCTGGCTCCATGTGTGGCACAATTTCTACCTTTCAGGAACATATAATTCCATGGGGGAAAGGTTGTAGACATGCACTTAGATGCTTCTGAGAATTTTCTATCCAAGAGGCTTTATCTTGCATCTCAACTTCCTGGATCACTTAAGATCTATGTAAATGCTGCCAAAGAAAATGTATAGGCTCATTTAGAAAACCATCAACAATTAAATATCTCTCTCTTTGCCATATGTACTTCAATTTTTTTTTTTAATGGCACCATATGAGGATCACAATTTGAAATATTTGGTAGTAGATGTCGATGAGAAACAAAAATGATTTGCTACTTTGATTATGAAAAGTAGATGTGGACTTACAAAGGTAAATCTAAAGCTCTACTCTTTTCCAATTAGCTGTGAGTTTGTACTACTGGCTCAGGGTAAGAAGTACAGAGCTTAGAAAGCTGATTTTCTTTAGGAAAACCTTGCACCTGGGATAATCACCACTGTGTAAACAGGGCTGTCTTTGGGTGGCTGAGAACCAATGGTTAGGCTGAGAGTAGAGAGGAAGTCCTTACGGCACAAAATCCAGTGGCTTGAATTTAACATACAAAAAATGTTGTTTTTCATTAAACAATACCAGACTTAGCTCTGGTCTTTGGCTACTTACCAATTCATTAGTCTTGTTAAAAACAATGATTAAAGACAAAATTTTTAGAACTAAAAAAAAAAAGGCTATTTCCATGGCTTAAAAATTCTGCCTAAGTATTTGTTTTCTTTATAGAGAGCTCTGCCTTGTTTCAACAAGGCACTCATTCCACACCAAGAGGCCCTGTTTCTGGTCCTAGGATTCAACAAGTGCTCTTCTCAGGAACGGCCTTACCTGCTTGTCTCCTAGCCACATGAATCAGGCAAAAAAACACCCTCTAACTTGGGTCAACCTTGGAGTGAAGGATAGAGATCTCCATCTACTCCTGTCTCTTTCTGCATCATGACAATTAGACCGTTCTTACAAAATGGAAGCTATTCAGTGCTGGGTGTGCCTGCAACATGGTTTGCCTTTTGGTCCTCATGGTAGTCATGCATCTGGGTTGCTTTTTTTAAGTACAAACTTCCAGTTATAAGTTCTGGTTATATAAAGTATAGCATAGTGACTCTAGTTAACAATACTGTATTACATATTTGAAAGTTGCTAAGAATAGATCATAAAAATTCTCATCACAAGGAAAAAATTCTAACTATACATGGTGATGATGTCAACTAAACCTGTGGTAATCACTTCACAATATACACATATATTGAATCATTATGTTGTATACCTAAAGCTAATATAGTGTTAAATCGATTGTATCTCAATAAAATTAAATTTTTAAAAATGATTCTATTCCCTCACTCTCACCCCACCCATTTTTACTTAAGAAGAACAACTTCTTTTCTGTTCATGTAACAAAAGCAAATTCACCAATCAAAAACAAATCAAACTTATACAATTTAAAACCATCCTCACAGAAGCTAAGCCAATCTTTCTTAACCAACACTCCATCATCCGAAACCATATAACTTATAAACTCAGCAAAACACATTTCACTAACTCATGTTTCCTGTATCCCTTTCCAACTCACATACAACCAGATAATTCTGGCTAGAAACATGATATGCAGAGTTAATTTTTAATATTTAATTCAAATATATTTCCTATTACTCCTTTCTTTAGGAACTAAAATCACCACTGTGTAAACAGGGCTGTCTTTGGGTGGCTGAGAACCAATGGTTAGGCTGAGAGTAGAGAGGAAGTCCTTACGGCACAAAATCCAGTGGCTTGAATTTAACATACAAAAAATGTTGTTTTTCATTAAACAATACCAGACTTAGCTCTGGTTTTTGGCTACTTACCAATTCATTAGTCTTGTTAAAAACAATGATTAAAGACAAAATTTTTAGAACTAAAAAAAAAAAGGCTATTTCCATGGCTTAAAAATTCTGCCTAAGTATTTGTTTTCTTTATAGAGAGCTCTGCCTTGTTTCAACAAGGCACTCATTCCACACCAAGAGGCCCTGTTTCTGGTCCTAGGATTCAACAAGTGCTCTTCTCAGGAACGGCCTTACCTGCTTGTCTCCTAGCCACATGAATCAGGCAAAAAAACACCCTCTAACTTGGGTCAACCTTGGAGTGAAGGATAGAGATCTCCATCTACTCCTGTCTCTTTCTGCATCATGACAATTAGACCGTTCTTACAAAATGGAAGCTATTCAGTGCTGGGTGTGCCTGCAACATGGTTTGCCTTTTGGTCCTCATGGTAGTCATGCATCTGGGTTGCTTTTTTTAAGTACAAACTTCCAGTTATAAGTTCTGGTTATATAAAGTATAGCATAGTGACTCTAGTTAACAATACTGTATTACATATTTGAAAGTTGCTAAGAATAGATCATAAAAATTCTCATCAAAAGGGAAAAAAATTCTAACTATACATGGTGATGATGTCAACTAAACCTGTGGTAATCACTTCACAATATACACATATATTGAATCATTATGTTGTATACCTAAAGCTAATATAGTGTTAAATCGATTGTATCTCAATAAAATTAAATTTTTAAAAATGATTCTATTCCCTCACTCTCACCCCACCCATTTTTACTTAAGAAGAACAACTTCTTTTCTGTTCATGTAACAAAAGCAAATTCACCAATCAAAAACAAATCAAACTTATACAATTTAAAACCATCCTCACAGAAGCTAAGCCAATCTTTCTTAACCAACACTCCATCATCCGAAACCATATAACTTATAAACTCAGCAAAACACATTTCACTAACTCATGTTTCCTGTATCCCTTTCCAACTCACATACAACCAGATAATTCTGGCTAGAAACATGATATGCAGAGTTAATTTTTAATATTTAATTCAAATATATTTCCTATTACTCCTTTCTTTCATGGCTAGCTTAAGTTGGGGAAATCTCATGGACAGAGGAGCCTGGCAGGCTACAGTTCATGGGATCCCAAAAGAGTCTGATACAACTTAGTGACTAAACTACAACAAAGAACTTTCTAGAATAATTACCTTATGATAACATAGTGTATATTGCCTCAAAATGTAAATAAAATTTAAAATACTTATTAAATGTACATTTGATAATATACTACAACAGAAAGTTTTTAAAAACTTGATAATTCCATCCACAAAGACCAAATACATTTATATAGTTACATGGAAAATTATTTAGCACTTTTAGTTACACTTGTATGTTACTTGAAATCTAAGATATATTTTAGGCTTTCTTTGCTAGCTGTCTTGTATATGACAAAGTTTTATCTGGAGGGCATTTAACTATTTTATTAACAAATTTTAGAAGATGACAACCATGGTTTGTTTACATGGAAGTCCATGTGGCTCAATGGCAAAGAATCTGTCTGCCAATGCAGAAGACATAGTTTAGATCTCTAGGTCAGGAAGATCCCCTAGAGAAGGAAATGGCTACCCAGTCCAGAATTCTTGCCTAGAAAATCCTATGGACAGAGGAGCCTGGTGGGCTATAGTTCACAGGGCCGCAAAGAACTGGACACAACTGAGCGACTAAGCAACAAAAACAATGATTTATAAATAAGAAACTACTTAAGGCATATTTTATCAGTCACATTAGATATTTCATTTTGAAAATTAAAAACAAGTACAGTTCCTTTAGAGCTTCCCAGGTAGCACTAGTGGTAAAGAACCCACTACCAATGCAAGGGACATGCTAATTGTAATCTTCAATAAAATTAAATTTTTAAAATGATTCTATTCCCTCACTCTCACCCCACCCATTTTTACTTAAGAAGAACAACTTCTTTTCTGTTCATGTAACAAAAGCAAATTCACCAATCAAAAACAAACCAAACTTATACAATTTAAAACCATCCTCACAGAAGCTAAGCCAATCTTTCTTAACCAACACTCCATCATCCGAAACCATATAACTTATAAACTCAGCAAAACACACTTCACTAACTCATGTTTCCTGTATCCCTTTCCAACTCACATACAACCAGATAATTCTGGCTAGAAACATGATATGCAGAGTTAATTTTTAATATTTAATTCAAATATATTTCCTATTACTCCTTTCTTTCATGGCTAGCTTAAGTTGGGGAAATCTCATGGACAGAGGAGCCTGGCAGGCTACAGTTCATGGGATCCCAAAAGAGTCTGATACAACTTAGTGACTAAACTACAACAAAGAACTTTCTAGAATAATTACCTTATGATAACATAGTGTATATTGCCTCAAAATGTAAATAAAATTTAAAATACTTATTAAATGTACATTTGATAATATACTACAACAGAAAGTTTTTAAAAACTTGATAATTCCATCCACAAAGACCAAATACATTTATATAGTTACATGGAAAATTATTTAGCACTTTTAGTTACACTTGTATGTTACTTGAAATCTAAGATATATTTTAGGCTTTCTTTGCTAGCTGTCTTGTATATGACAAAGTTTTATCTGGAGGGCATTTAACTATTTTATTAACAAATTTTAGAAGATGACAACCATGGTTTGTTTACATGGAAGTCCATGTGGCTCAATGGCAAAGAATCTGTCTGCCAATGCAGAAGACATAGTTTAGATCTCTAGGTCAGGAAGATCCCCTAGAGAAGGAAATGGCTACCCAGTCCAGAATTCTTGCCTAGAAAATCCTATGGACAGAGGAGCCTGGTGGGCTATAGTTCACAGGGCCGCAAAGAACTGGACACAACTGAGCGACTAAGCAACAAAAACAATGATTTATAAATAAGAAACTACTTAAGGCATATTTTATCAGTCACATTAGATATTTCATTTTGAAAATTAAAAACAAGTACAGTTCCTTTAGAGCTTCCCAGGTAGCACTAGTGGTAAAGAACCCACTACCAATGCAAGGGACATAACAGATGTGGGTTCAGTCCCCAGGTTGGAAAGATCCCTTGGTGGACAGCAATGGCAACCCTCTTCAGTACTCTTGCCTGGAGAATCTGATGGACATAAAAGCCTGGCAGGCTACAGGGTCCATAGGGATGCAAAGAGCTGGATATGACTGAAGCGACTCAGCACCCACAAGCTATTCCATTATAATGGCTGCACTGAAAAATTACTAAAATAAAAAGCTGACGTAGAAACACTTGGACACATAAGTAGACTAAACCTAATCTCACCAATATCCTCTCAGATTAAAAGACATTACTAAAAATGAGTATTTTAGTAAAACATAAAAACACTAGATACGAGAATGAAAGCATATTGAATACAGAGGGATATATAACTATTTAAATAATAAAATGAGAAGTAACTATACTAATACAAATTTTGTAATAATAACATAAGAACTGACATTAAATTGTCCCCAGAAAAATGAAGTATCATGAAACTGAATACTCGAGTTTTATAACCAGAGGGATGCACCACACAAAAGCACCATATTCCATCTTCTAAAGCACATCGGATCAATGGAAAGAATGTGAACTAAACAGGAAATACAGATCTAAAAGTATCTACCAAAACTGTGTTTAAAAAAAAAAAAAAAACAAACAGGAAGCAGGACATTAAAAAAAGAAAACCTATAGGACCAACCGAGAGATAGTCACCCTATATATGTTATTCAGTAAAAAGTCCTTCCCCACATTTTTGATGAAGGTTTACGTAAAGATCTTTTGCTATCATAAATCACCCTTAAAACGTAAATGAATGGTTTCTCCTAATTTAGGAACTTTGTCCCACTGTGGTGACAGGGACAGAACTTTAATGTGCATTGCAATTTTCACAATTTGGGTGGGGAGTGTGGTTGGGTGGATAGGGGTACTCTTTAAGAAAAAAGTTTTACAAAAAGTGAGTTACAGGACCTTCATGGGAACTGAAGGTTTAAGCTTTATCAGCTTCATTAACAGACTGTACAGCAACATGTTTCTGAAAGAATTTTCCTCCGGGGAAGTTTTCTTTGGTCTGGTTAGTAAAGGTGAGTTTTTTTCCTTTTTGTTTTTAACAAGACAATAGCAAATCCTGTGAAGGAGATAATGGTGTGGCCAGAGGCTGTGTCTTACCATACAGGTATCCAGATCTTCTAAACGCTCGATCTCTGTGAGCTCCTCCACCGTGATGACGGGCCGTTTAGCCGGCTTCTCCTCAGCCAGCTCCATCTCCAGGGAATCTTGCCGAAGAAGGCTCTGGCCACGTCTGCTGAAATGGTCAGCCTAGAGAGTCAAGACAACCAAGAAGAAAGCAGGGAGGTCAGCTGCGTTTCAGAAGATACCTTCCACAGGAGGGCGCTGTGAATAACGTCTGCACCTGGCTAGTGACAGCGCAATATATTCATGCTGGATGAGCTGCCTCTTTCGTCATCATCTCTCTTTGGAAGGTGGAGTATTTTCAACAAGAAACAACAAAACCACCTTCCAAACATCTTTTGAGACTTTACTTGAAAGACTGGTATTTCATATATCTTTGCCATGTTCATGTAAATATGCACAAAATAGGCATCTATTTTTGTTTTCCTAAAGATTCACTATGAACATTTCCAGGAAGCTGGCGTGGTTTATTTTCAACTTTCAATCTTCAATATAGTCATAAAATTATATCCATCAGGAGGCCCTCCAGGCTTCTGTAGAGAGAAGTCACCTTTATACAATGTACTAGCACAAGGAAGGTTCAGTTCAATTTGCTCTTATGATAAGGGTAAAGTAAATTAAAAAGTGAAATACGATAACATTACTACCAACATAACTGGTAGAAATATAAGAGAAAATAAACCAGAAAAATAACTTACACTGGGAAAAGAGACCACTTAGAAGAAAATAAGAAGTGCTCTTTTTTTTTTAATAAGTTTTATTTATTTATTGTTTTATTTATTTATTTATTTTGGGCTATTCTGGGTTTTCACTGCTCCTGCAGGCTTTTCTCTAGTTGCAGGGAGTGGGGGCCCCTCTCTAGTTGAGCTGAGCAGGCTTCGTGTTGCGGTGACTTCTCCTGTTGTGGAACTCGGGCTCTAGGGCACACAGGCTTCAGGAGTTGTGGCATGTGGCCTCAACAGTTGCAGCTCTGAGGCCCTAGAGCACAGGTTCAAGAGTTGTGGCTCATGGGTTTAGTTGCTCCGCAGCATGTGGGATATTCCCGGTTCAGGGATTGAACCCATGTCACCTGCACTGGCAGGCGAACTCTTAATCACTGAGCTATGAGGGTAGCCCAAGAAGTGTTCTTTTTGTTGATTTTTTTTTTTTTTAAGATTTTTTTTTTTTATGGGGGGATGGGGAGGGAGGGGAGCGGGCGGGCCACTTCTATTGGTCTTTCATTTCTCTATTTTCATCCATCTTTTGTTCTTTGGCCCATGTGGGCCCCCATCACGGTGGCCTCTGTTGTCGCAGAGCACCGGCTCTGGGCACATGCGCTCCAGAGCTCCGGCTCGGTAATTGGACACATCAGTGCAGAGTCCGCTCTGTGGCACGTGGGATCTTCCCAGGCCAGGGATCAAACCGGTGCCCCCTGCACTGCAAGGTGATGTCCTTACCCACTGGACCACCGGGGAAGCCCCTTTTTGTTGATTTTATTTCATATTTCCTCTGAAAGAATTTCTATGTCTAATGCTCAAACATACATAAGGAGGGGAAATAAAATGATTCCAACTTTCATTATTGTTAAAGGACTGAAAGGAAGAAAACTGCTGACAAAATTTTAATCATTACTAACTTTCATTGCTTTCATGTAATACTTATCATATTTTATGTGGCGATAATTACTAATGTCACGCTTTAGATAAACCTGAAAAAAAAAAATAAATGGTAAGAGACGAAACAAACTGGGCTGAAATTAACTAACTCCAGTGCCAGGCTAATTCATCACCATGAGCTCTGAAATGATGAAAACCAGTTGACAATTCCATGGAACCTTAGGGAATATTTCTAAACTTAGGTTGGAGAAAATATTAATGTTACTGGAATGTCTTTGAAGCAGGGTTTCATTTTGAAGATACTATTTCTTTCACATATCAGGTAAGCTCTCATCTTAAAATCGAAATCAGCAGTAAGAAATTCAAAATAAAAGTGCATTCACACAATTCTTTTTCACTTTTAAGAAGAAAATGTCAATACTTTGCATTACCAACTTCTTCCAAGAAGAACAAATGAGTCCTCATGGGCAGCCATACTGATGCAACATCTAGTATCTGTGTCATCAAGTAGGCATTGTGAGGCAGTAGGCATTTGAAGCTATGGATTATCAACAAACTATTTCTATAAAGGATGCTTAATTGCATTTATTTCTGCTTATCAAAAAAAGGGTTCAAATTGTGATCTCTTGAGAAGGTGATAGCTCTTTATTGTACCATGAACTACAAACTAGCGCTTCTTAAAATCTCTGGGTGATGAATCAATTTCTTAAACTTTCAATTTGGCACAAGTCAAATTGATAAATTATTATAAAGTATATTTGATAAAGGACTGATAAAATATAAAAAAATATTATATAATAAAAAGATAATAAAAGTTTTTAAATAACATGTGCTTGGATATTATTGCCATGCCAAATTGTTCTAGAAGTTTCTCCACACTTCCTCTTAGTTTCTGAACTTACCTTGCTGTGGATTAGTAACCATTCACTAGTGGACCAGCTCTAGTTCACAGGCAAATCTTTGAACAGCTAGCAATGTCTATCTCATCTTTTAGATTTTAGAGATAATCTAAAGAGAAAAATCTTTGAGATCTTTGTATATTTTTCCTACATTAATTCTTCAAAATACTCATTTTGTCCACCTTCTCAGAAGCTCTTGCTGCTCCTGTGATTTCTGGGTTCTCCACCATCGCTCAACAACTCAAGGCCATAAAACTGAGTGTCTCCAGCCTAGACAGCTGACTTGACATTTTTCTCTGGAAAAAAACACTGTCATAACTGATTTGGGAGCTTCTACTGCATCATATGCTAATATTGTTGAGACACAAGATATAGCCAGTTATCAAACCTTCATCTGTGCCTCACAGGACTTCCTGAAGATCGAGAAGCTTCTGATATATTTTTCATATGCACTGATAACAGAAATACTTCTGCCAAGTTTCTATCTTGATGTGGAACCAGTCTCTAGACAAAGAAAATTTTATTTTTCACCTTGATAATATCCAAACGTCCAGTTGGACACTCAAGAGCTATCACTCACTAGAATATGTCCATTTTATTCTTGCAGTCTTTGGTCTCCAAACAACTCATTTCTGCCATGTTTTTTTAAGAATATTCTGATATCAAATAATCATATCAGAGAACAAAACAAGCACAGATACAGGTGAGTCCTGAACAACACAGGTTTTACCTGCAAGGAACCTTTTATATGAGAATTTTTTTCAATAGTAAGTACTGCAATACTACACAATCCAGGTTGGTGGAATCCTCAGATGTGGAGAGTCAACTGTAAGTTATACATGGATTTTCAACTGCAGGGAGAGCCCCTGTGCTAGCCTCCAGTGTTGTTCAAAGGTTAACTCTAACCTTTAAGAAGAAGCTCTCAATTTTAGACCTCAGTCCCAACATCATCTCCCATCAAATTTTTGACCTGTATGCATTATAAATTAACAACAACAACTCTGGATACCATCACTTCTGTTTTGCCCTGCCATTCCCACTGGAGAAGTTCTAACAATGCTCTAGAACAGCTGGAAGCAATGAAGAAGCAAGAAGACAGCTAAAAGATTTTAACTCATAAAGCTACAAAGGAATAAAATGTAGAAAAGCAACTACATTCCCAGACTGGAGGCGGCCCTGCATCACTGCTGACTGCACCAGGCTGGCCCGTCCAAGATGACCGCAACACTCACCAGTTTGTGATGGCAGTGTGAAAGTGCATCCAGAATTTCATCCACGATGCGATCAGACAGGAAGGAGGCCACTGTCAACTTCACCTCACTATGTGAGAATCAAAAGCACAGAGTAGCATTTTAATTTCTGCAAGAGGGAGAGAAAAATCACCTGCTCTTGATGCTATGCTGATAAGGTCAAGTGTGAGTCTGTTTCTGTCTTTGAAAATGGCATACAAGAATGTGCGAATGGGGCTAAGGATTTACAAAAATAGGCCTTAAACACTGCCATAAACACACAGGTAATAGACCTTCTTTACCAATTCCAGCCTGCTTCTGAAATTTAAAAATTCAAGACTTAATGGTAGAAATGAACAACATCTGGATAAAGACAAATTTAATGAAAACCATGTGCACCATGTGGTGAGAACAATTCATCCATTGACATAATTGAAAATAAACCTGGGCTGGCATCAATCAAGAAAATCTAGCCTGGTTTTGAAGCTTCAGTTATTTCTTTCATATGTATATCCCTTGCCTTTTAAACAACTTTTTAGCCAATTAAATGGTACTAGATTGAAATGCTTCTGACTTGCCATTGTACTTTGGATAGTCAAATTCACTGTTCTCTTCCCTTTTATGAACAAAAGTTATCAAAATGTTTAGCTTTAGTGTCACTAGTCTAACCTTAAAAAGATGCTGAGACAAGAAGATGTAACTTGTAGTTTTTACTAATAAATAACTCAGTCACTAAGGTTTCCATCAGAGGGCTGGTGTTTTAGCTACTTGGTATTAAAATTCAACTTCCACATGTGTCTTCCATCTAAATAACCTACCTAAAGGTACACATGCACCAAAGTGAGTGCACAACACATCGAAAGTAAATGTGCTAGAGAGACACATATTCATATTCCAACATTGTCACATAATTTCACTCTATTTTTGAAGTCAAAAATACTAAAAATTTTTGAGCAGGGAAAAGAGTTATCAAAATAAGATGATTTAATCCTAAAGCTAACGTTGAAAGTATACTTGTGTAACAGTGAAAAACGTTTCTAACTGAAAGGCAGTAGTTTGCACTGAGGTGCCTCTTTTCAGGAAGATTTCTGATGGCTGGCAGAGGGCTAGCACCAACTCTTTGATGCCTACAGTAAAAACTGTCCCGGGCTAAAGATGAAGGAATTCTTTGTTTCTATCTTTGAAACAAGCTCTCAAATTATTCCCCGGAAGTGGGAATCTTATCATAAGATTCACTAGGGTCACTTATTAAAAATACAGGTAACTCAGTTTCACCTCAAGCCTCCAGAGAGGCCTGGGAATCCAATGTTAACAAGCACTTCCTCTGATGTTTTTAGGCCTGTATGGGAATTTTGTTTCTTCCTAAGACTGTGGAGTCAGTAGTTGGTTTCTCTTCCCCATCCCCTGTCTCTCAGAGATTGGGAGGGATGGTTTATTTCCAATTAGAATATCCAAAAAAAGTTCTTACAAAGAAAACGATACAGATATATGTGTTACTTGAATCACTTTGCTGTACACCTGAAACCAACACAACAGTGTTAGTCAACTGTATTCCACTAGAAAATAAAATTTTTAATTTATTTTTAATTGAAGGACAATTGCTTTACAATGCTGTTAGTCTCAGCTGTACAACAAAGTGAATCAGCCATATGCATGTATATATCACTTCCTTCTTGACCTTCCCTCCCACCATCCCCTAAAACAAAATTTTTTTAAAAAGCAATTATTTTTTAATGTTTCAGGACCATTTTATCGTTTTGCTACTGGATATTTTGCTTCTTTCTTGACTGAATTTCCAGTTTGCAAAATTTTTAAAGGAAATGATGCACCTTAGCCTACGTGTGCATATATTTTAATCCTATCAGCACTCAGCATAATGCATTATAAAAAGCCAAGTAAGGAGTTAGTGGACATATAACTGATTCATCAAAGTGAGGAGTTCCATACTGCTCTTCAACCTTTATAATTTGCCCATTTTCAAAGGAAATGTGCATATTTGACAGAATCTAGTAGTCCAAGAAAGGCAGAATACGCTCTACTGGTGTTTCAATCCACTATTACGAAAAAATGGTGGTCAACAGAAGACTTCTTTTTCTGCTTAAGACCTAAAGAGCTTCAGTAGAAACTCTGAAAACTACAGGTTACAGAAATATGTAAGCGTACTTGGGCTAGAGTTCATAAGGGTCTTTGTTTAAAAGACACACACACACACATGTATCGTAGCCCTGAAACTATCTAATTCCTGCAGAATTCCAAAACCCTCAAAATTCTATAGTCTAGCTATAAGGTAATCAGCCTTCAACATCTATTTTGTGACTCTATATATATATTGGGTTTTTTTGTTGTTGTTCTTTTATATACACATATATATTTGTGTATTTTAACTCTTATTTTTCTTGCTGGCTTTCACCAAACCGCAACATTATCTGTCAGTTCCACTCTCAATTCTCCAGGTAGAAGCTGTTATTTTTGCTACATCTAATTATTTTTATCAAGATTTGGACGTGGTTAAAATGGGAAATTTTAAACGCTTCTGAATTTATTCACATTTGGATTCTCCAATGAGAAAACAAGAATTACCTGAGCTTTACAATGTAACACTGGTGACCATCTTAGAGTTCCTATCTAAAAATTCAGGAAAGTTTGCTGATGATCATGCCTTCTAAATATTTATACCCTGGCATATATTTCAAATTTTATCAAGTAGAAATCTATGTAAACACCTCAGAGCCCCATTAGCACATACATAGTATCACAGACCCACCAAGAGAAAACGTGGGGACGTCCTAGTGGGCCTCTCTGCCTATTTATGCACTGCATCTTGGCTCATAATATTGCACTGGTAGAAGGTGAACCGACCTTTGTCTTTGAAAGTAAGTGATTTATAAAGGCAAAAAATAAGCTTCAGACACAGAGAAAACAAAAAAGAGCTTACACAACGTAGCCTCTCTTAAAAAAAAAAGAAAACTCTTAAAAAGGACAGATAATTTTTTGTTCCTTAGTCACACAGGCAGAGCTGCAATCACTACGTTTTGGAAATGTATGAAAATTCACATGTATGTACAGCTATCTTTATATGCAGTCACTGCCTCTGAGGCATGCCTACATACATCCTATATGAATAAAGGCAACAATAAGACCCTTCATGACGGCCTCAATGGCATTCACAGACAATGCGGCACCTAGGTTTACGAACATTATAAACCTACCTAATTTTGTTAAGGATATCAATTCCAGACTGCTCCAACAGGACATTTTTAACAAAGGTACGTGGGATGGAAATCTTTTCGGTGCTGGCATGAATCAAGTCTTGTCGAATGTGGGCTTTCTTCATCACATTGGGGCAAAGATTCTCGGCAGCATCAACCATGGACTCCAGCAACGCCTGCAACGCAGAACAAGTGGAGAGAGAGAGATGACAGAGCCCCTGAGGGGCCGCCGTAAAACTGAAAGGAGGTGATATTTGCAGCTGAGCTCTTGGAAAACAGGGATACAATAGCGTCCCGGGGTGAAACCAGGAATTCGGAACTACTCTGGGGTGACCTGTAACTTCTGGGTGATCACTGATCTCAGGTAACCATTTTAAATCAGGCACTTGGCAGATCTACCCAGGCTTCATGCTGGCATCCCAAGTGTGAAGGTATGCTAGCTGTACTTAAGGCGGAAACATTCACAATGAAGGTTTAGAAAGACACGTGTACACAATTTTACCACAACAAAAAGTTTGCTGATGATCATGCCTTCTAAATATTTATACCCTGGCATATATTTCAAATTTTATCAAGTAGAAATCTATGTAAACACCTCAGAGCCCCATTAGCACATACATAGTATCACAGACCCACCAAGAGAAAACGTGGGGACGTCCTAGTGGGCCTCTCTGCCTATTTATGCACTGCATCTTGGCTCATAATATTGCACTGGTAGAAGGTGAACCGACCTTTGTCTTTGAAAGTAAGTGATTTATAAAGGCAAAAAATAAGCTTCAGACACAGAGAAAACAAAAAAGAGCTTACACAACGTAGCCTCTCTTAAAAAAAAAAGAAAACTCTTAAAAAGGACAGATAATTTTTTGTTCCTTAGTCACACAGGCAGAGCTGCAATCACTACGTTTTGGAAATGTATGAAAATTCACATGTATGTACAGCTATCTTTATATGCAGTCACTGCCTCTGAGGCATGCCTACATACATCCTATATGAATAAAGGCAACAATAAGACCCTTCATGACGGCCTCAATGGCATTCACAGACAATGCGGCACCTAGGTTTACGAACATTATAAACCTACCTAATTTTGTTAAGGATATCAATTCCAGACTGCTCCAACAGGACATTTTTAACAAAGGTACGTGGGATGGAAATCTTTTCGGTGCTGGCATGAATCAAGTCTTGTCGAATGTGGGCTTTCTTCATCACATTGGGGCAAAGATTCTCGGCAGCATCAACCATGGACTCCAGCAACGCCTGCAACGCAGAACAAGTGGAGAGAGAGATGACAGAGCCCTGAGGGCCGCCGTAAAACTGAAAGGAGGTGATATTTGCAGCTGAGCTCTTGGAAAACAGGGATACAATAGCGTCCCGGGGTGAAACCAGGAATTCGGAACTACTCTGGGGTGACCTGTAACTTCTGGGTGATCACTGATCTCAGGTAACCATTTTAAATCAGGCACTTGGCAGATCTACCCAGGCTTCATGCTGGCATCCCAAGTGTGAAGGTATGCTAGCTGTACTTAAGGCGGAAACATTCACAATGAAGGTTTAGAAAGACACGTGTACACAATTTTACCACAACAGACTGTCCTCCTGGGTATTAGCAAATAAAGGCACAGATGTCCCTAGAAAATGTGAACGTCTGTGGAATTTCACAAATCACAGAAACCTCAAATCAGGGCGAACCATTTAAGAGCCTTATCCAAAGAGCAGGAGTAGTAACCCACTATAAATACTGCTAATTTTCCCCTTTAAAAGAAAACCTTTAGTGTTAGGTAAAATTAAAATGATCAAAAGAACAATAAAAACATGAATAATAACAGACAAAAATATTCACAGAGCACCTTATAAACAACATTAGTAATAATCACTTAAAACCTATTTACATAGCATTTCAGCATTTTAAAAAATGCTTCTACACATTTTATCCTTCCAACATCTGTGAAGATGGGTAGAGAAGCTATTCATGTGATCACCATTTTATAGGTGAAGAAATGTGAGCTAAGGGAAATGAAATAATCTGCCCGAGATGGATGATATGTCTGGTAAGTATGGAAAGGGCACGTGAGTTAGCTCCCGTTCTAAATCTGAATCCTAGTTGAGTGACGCTGTGCTCTGTTACTGATCTTTCAGTGCTACTTTACGCAACGATAAAATGGCAAATGAAAATGTTCTTGCCTCACCTCATAAGATTACTGATAAAGATTAAATGATATTACATATGTAAAGGGATCAGTATCAGTCTAGCATACAATAAAAGTTCAATATATTGCAAACAATGCTATTGATCTGTTTTCAAAAATGTTCACCTTCATGATAAGATTCTGGTTTTGAAAGCTAAGCTTGATCCCATTCCTATTCCAGTATGAATGGGACCAATGGGGTACCATTACGGGAAGACTAGTTTCTCTGCTCGTACATTCACATGCAAAACACAACCCCAATAGTAAAACCTCTCATCATACCGTAGGATGAGCAGCAGAGCAGCTGGATGTCTATAGAGATCTCGTGAAAAGCAGCAGAGGAGTGGTGGGAGGCAGCCACTTGAGAAATTTCCAAAAGCCACACCTATTCTGACAGTGCTCTGTCCCTGTTAGAACTCTGACTAATCACTGATTTAGTACATTATTCCAAGACAGCTACAAGAGATGCCAAATGAGTCAGTTGAAGACAGATCACTTTCATCACTGCCAATAAAATTAACACATTTTGTTCCAGATGGGGGAGTCCCACACTCCTAACAAGAACCACCTCAGGTATCAGTATGTTATTTGCATCCAGTCATGTTCATTAACACAGGAATGCGGGCAAAAAGGGGAAAGAAAAGGGTAACCCACTATAAATACTGCTAATTTTCCCCTTTAAAAGAAAACCTTTAGTGTTAGGTAAAATTAAAATGATCAAAAGAACAATAAAAACATGAATAATAACAGACAAAAATATTCACAGAGCACCTTATAAACAACATTAGTAATAATCACTTAAAACCTATTTACATAGCATTTCAGCATTTTAAAAAATGCTTCTACACATTTTATCCTTCCAACATCTGTGAAGATGGGTAGAGAAGCTATTCATGTGATCACCATTTTATAGGTGAAGAAATGTGAGCTAAGGGAAATGAAATAATCTGCCCGAGATGGATGATATGTCTGGTAAGTATGGAAAGGGCACGTGAGTTAGCTCCCGTTCTAAATCTGAATCCTAGTTGAGTGACGCTGTGCTCTGTTACTGATCTTTCAGTTCTACTTTACGCAACGATAAAATGGCAAATGAAAATGTTCTTGCCTCACCTCATAAGATTACTGATAAAGATTAAATGATATTACATATGTAAAGGGATCAGTATCAGTCTAGCATACAATAAAAGTTCAATATATTGCAAACAATGCTATTGATCTGTTTTCAAAAATGTTCACCTTCATGATAAGATTCTGGTTTTGAAAGCTAAGCTTGATCCCATTCCTATTCCAGTATGAATGGGACCAATGGGGTACCATTATGGGAAGACTAGTTTCTCTGCTCGTACATTCACATGCAAAACACAACCCCAATAGTAAAACCTCTCATCATACCGTAGGATGAGCAGCAGAGCAGCTGGATGTCTATAGAGATCTCGTGAAAAGCAGCAGAGGAGTGGTGGGAGGCAGCCACTTGAGAAATTTCCAAAAGCCACACCTATTCTGACAGTGCTCTGTCCCTGTTAGAACTCTGACTAATCACTGATTTAGTACATTATTCCAAGACAGCTACAAGAGATGCCAAATGAGTCAGTTGAAGACAGATCACTTTCATCACTGCCAATAAAATTAACACATTTTGTTCCAGATGGGGGAGTCCCACACTCCTAACAAGAACCACCTCAGGTATCAGTATGTTATTTGCATCCAGTCATGTTCATTAACACAGGAATGGCTGAGAAGTTCCCCTGTATGGTGGGGCTAATTCAGTTGGAATGAACTCCAGAGAGGATGCCTGGTTTCCAGTGTGGACCCTGACATGAAATTTCTGTGGAATGCTGAATGAGCAGCATTAAGTGAATAACCTTTGCAGATATCTGCTTTCTCACCTACAAAATGATTTCTAAAATCTCATTTGGCCCCACAAACCGACCACTGCATGACTCTGACACTACTGAAAGGAATTTCGTCTCATCCTGAGTATCCAGTTCAACAGACATTTTAGTTCCCTACGACCATCTCTCGCCCGGCACTTGCCAATAATATAACGTAGTACTTTATGCTCTACAAAGTAATTTCATCCATGATTTTCTTTGATGCACATAACAACCCTGTGCGTGAAGGGTGGATTTTAGCAAACCCATTTTATAGGTAAGAAAAATCAGGACATAAGTGACCTGCTCAAAGAACAAGTGAGACGGGGACTCAAGCCCTTTGTCTCCTACTCTCGTTCCCTACTCCAATCAACCTTTTCCAATGTCCTGCCCGTTGCCCAAAGGAGTGTCCCTTCATCTCCCTTCCTTGTAACTATAATTTTCATCCTCTGCTCCCCTGAGTCAATGGTACCATAAAGTAGGCGTGGTGGACTTTGTGGTGACAGGGCTAGGATGAAGGAGAGAAAGGGGCACTTGCCTGGTGTCTCAGTGATTAAGAATCTGCCTTGGACTGCAAGGGCCATGGGTTCGATCCCTGGTCGGGGAACTAAGATACCACATGCCACAGAGCAAGTAAGCCCAGGCACCACAACCAGACAGCCACGTGCCACAACTGCTGAAGCCCATGTGCTCGGGAGCCCACACGCTGCAACTTGTGAGCCCGAGTGATACAACTAGAGTCTGGGCACCACAAGCCAAGATCCTGCATGACTCAACAAAGATCCAGCGTGCTGCAACTAAACACCAACACAGTCAAATAAATAAAATGCTTTAAAAAGAGGTGAGGTAGGGTTTCCCTGGTGGTCCAGTGGGTAAGGACACCACCTTGCAGTGCAAGGGGCGCCGGTTCGATTCCTGGCCTGGGAAGATCCCACGTGCCGCGGAGTGGCTGGACCAATGTGTCCAATTACCGAGCCAGGAGCTCTGGAGCTCATGCGCCCAGAGCCAGTGCTCTGCGACAACAGAGTCCACTGCGATGGGAGGCCCACACGGGCCAAAGAACAAAAGATGGATGAAAATAGATAAATGAAAAACCAACAGAAGTGGTCTGCCTGCTCCCCTCCCTCCCCACCCCACCCTTCACCAATAATAAATAAATAAATAAATCTTTAAAAAAAAAAAAAAAAGAGGTGAGGTAGAAGGATCACAGGATGAACTTGGCATACACCTGCTGACCACTTCTCTGTGCCCAATCCCCTGCTCAGGTCCTTACATAGCATCTCTTTCCAGGCCCCATGGCCCTCTGCACACCAAACCATATTCTTCAACATCCA
Source organism: Tragulus kanchil (assembly GCA_022376925.1). Taxonomy (NCBI): domain Eukaryota; kingdom Metazoa; phylum Chordata; class Mammalia; order Artiodactyla; family Tragulidae; genus Tragulus; species Tragulus kanchil. Next base: position 24,685,634 of record JAIOJX010000005.1, on the reverse strand, counting down.
TGGCTTTATCTTACCTTTCCTTGTAGAAACCTAATTAAGGCTTATAATAAATTTTCTCACTTTCTCCACATTTCTTAACTTTTCTTACCTATTCTCCAGTTTGTTAATTGATGTGTACTCCCTTCAGACAACGTGAAAGGGCAGACCCTGTATTTGAAACGTGATCATCAGACTTCATTTCATATGCATCTTCCCAAGATGAGGGTCTCTATTTCTTAACTGTAAAAATAACTAGTAGTACTTAGAAACCCTATAGAACATTTAATAAACTGGGTTAATAATCCTTAACCTGGCAGCTATGCTCACATATTCCTGCACTGAGCAAATGACTAGCTGTCATTCATTACAAGCAAATGCAACTCACACACTGAAGTAAGCCCAGGCACCACAACCAGACAGCCACGTGCCACAACTGCTGAAGCCCATGTGCTCGGGAGCCCACACGCTGCAACTTGTGAGCCCGAGTGATACAACTAGAGTCTGGGCACCACAAGCCAAGATCCTGCATGACTCAACAAAGATCCAGCGTGCTGCAACTAAACACCAACACAGTCAAATAAATAAAATGCTTTAAAAAGAGGTGAGGTAGGGTTTCCCTGGTGGTCCAGTGGGTAAGGACACCACCTTGCAGTGCAAGGGGCGCCGGTTCGATTCCTGGCCTGGGAAGATCCCACGTGCCGCGGAGTGGCTGGACCAATGTGTCCAATTACCGAGCCAGGAGCTCTGGAGCTCATGCGCCCAGAGCCAGTGCTCTGCGACAACAGAGTCCACTGCGATGGGAGGCCCACACGGGCCAAAGAACAAAAGATGGATGAAAATAGATAAATGAAAAACCAACAGAAGTGGTCTGCCTGCTCCCCTCCCTCCCCACCCCACCCTTCACCAATAATAAATAAATAAATAAATCTTTAAAAAAAAAAAAAAAAGAGGTGAGGTAGAAGGATCACAGGATGAACTTGGCATACACCTGCTGACCACTTCTCTGTGCCCAATCCCCTGCTCAGGTCCTTACATAGCATCTCTTTCCAGGCCCCATGGCCCTCTGCACACCAAACCATATTCTTCAACATCCATGGCTTTATCTTACCTTTCCTTGTAGAAACCTAATTAAGGCTTATAATAAATTTTCTCACTTTCTCCACATTTCTTAACTTTTCTTACCTATTCTCCAGTTTGTTAATTGATGTGTACTCCCTTCAGACAACGTGAAAGGGCAGACCCCTGTATTTGAAACGTGATCATCAGACTTCATTTCATATGCATCTTCCCAAGATGAGGGTCTCTATTTCTTAACTGTAAAAATAACTAGTAGTACTTAGAAACCCTATAGAACATTTAATAAACTGGGTTAATAATCCTTAACCTGGCAGCTATGCTCACATATTCCTGCACTGAGCAAATGACTAGCTGTCATTCATTACAAGCAAATGCAACTCACACACTGAAGTGCCCTGAAATCTCTCTTCCTTTTGCTTTGGAAAATAAAAAGTGCAGGAAAATAAGAAAACTCAGAGAACTCTCCCTTCAAACTGAGTTAGCTCTTGCCAAAATGCCACCTACACCCCTCAGGCCTCATTTCCTCAGTAAACCTGATATTTACCAGTGAAACATTTCACAGTTGAAACCCTGGGGGAAATGAAGGATTTTCAAGGTCAAAACAAGGATTCGAAAAGTGAACTCCAAAAAGGAGAAGCTTAAAGTTTCCTTATGTTAAAACATTCAAATTCCACTTATTCACCTACAATTACTCTGGGAATGATAGGATCAAAAAAGGGGGTAACAAGAGAGGAGTTCTCATTTAAAAATACCTAAAAGAGGCCAGTCCAGAGAAAATATCACTTCCTTTCAAAGAAGGACTTTCTCCCCACTTCCTGCTTTTTCTCTCTTCCAGGAAGTTTTGCTAAGAATGTTGGCTCTTCTGGTCGTTTCTTTGGCTTTCCTGAACTATTAATTTTTTCTGAAAGAGGGCTCAAAGAGCTATTTGAGTTTACTCTCATCCAGAATCCAAAATGTGTACCACTGGCCAGAATTCAGGATGAGCAAATATTACAGATAAAATCTCTCTGGTTATGTGGAGACCAAGACAGTCCTACACAAAGAAGTTCAGACCCAACAAATTAGATGACTTGCTTGGAGAAAACAGCTAGTAGCAAACCCAGGTCACAAATCCAGGCAGGCCTGCTACTTCCTTTTTTTTTTAAATTCACTACAATAAAAACATGTTTTTACAAAATAATCCACTCACTTCATCTTTTTCAAGTGCAACATGTAAATGTTAGAGGATTTTTTGACCAAATAAAATATGATACTATTAGTGAAATAAACAAGAACACAGTTGCTTAAGTTCAATACTGATTGCAGTAAAAATACATTTTTTTCCTACATAGTTTTAAGAAAACCAAGATGATGAAAAGCTTTATCAAGAGACAAATGGGGGTTGTGTTGTTTTTTTAATTGTAAAATGATGTCCACTTGTCAACTAAACTGGAAGGGGGACAAAAAAGGAAATACCTGACCACAATTGTTGAAAGTATCACAAACTGAATGCGAACGCAGTGAAAGGAAATCAATGAGTAACATTTAATTAAGATGTTGGGATTGAGGATCTGCTTCCATTCATACCTGAAGTCCCTGAAGGGGAAAGAATTTGAAACTCAAAATGGCTGAAAGTAAGGAAAGCAAGGGAGTGGGGAATTGAAAATGCAGGGCATTAGACAGTCTGGGGCTTCAGAGAGGAGAAAAGCAGACTATTAACACTTGCAAAGAAGGGAGCTGTGAGGAGCAGAGGCCACTGGGGACAGTGACAAGGGTCAGCCCCCAAAACATGGGGAATGTCTATTTACACAAGAGTATTTTGAGTCTTAAAAATGTTATTATTTCAGGCTTTTAAACATTCAAATACCTCTGCCTTCCACTCCCTCACAAGAATAACTGGCAAGAGTCAATTCCAACCACTCGGTGCAGTGGGGAGGAAGTGGGCCCACGTTTCAAGGGGCAACTCCTGGTTCAGACCCAGTTGAAACCAGCTCCTAGGAAGCTGTTTGACAGGAAAGTTCCAGGTGCTATGATTCGTGCTGATTTAAATGTCAGCCCAGGCTTAGCATAGAAGGAGTTCTTACCAGTACTTCAAAGGAAAAAAATTAGACAATAGATACAAATATGTGATTTACAAAATAAGAAATACAAATGGATAATAAAATTACTTGATGCATGACTGGTTATTAAAGAAATCCAAAAGTTAAAATGAGGTGGTTTTTTAACCCATTACCCTAACAAATACTAAAAGATTAACCCACTTGGTACTGGTGACATGTGACAAAACTAAAAGCAATTTGGCATACCAGTGGAGTACAGTTTCTGAATATATACGAATCTATAAACATGTATTTGACCTAGGAATGAATCAGCTATTGGCATTTACTCTAGTAAGATTAATCAGAAATAAGAAAATGAATCATGCTGGGTGAGAGATAACATAAAATGCTTATTGGTCTCTGTACCCACTTCCTGATACAGAGCTTCTGAAACTCTTGTAATTTCCTGAGCAATAAGAACACTAGGAGCATCTTCTTTTCTAATATTTGGTCTCTGATCCTGGCTCCTGATACAGGGCTCCTGAAACCGCTGGAATTTCCTGGCTGATGGGGCGTCTTTTGTTCTATTGGGGTAACCCTGAGTGGGCTCTCAGACAGCTCCTGGATGAGGACTGGTTCCTGGAAAGACCAAGTCACGATTAGAAGCCTGAAATTTTCAGCCCCACACTCCCCACTTCTGAGAAGGGCTAAAAACAGAGTTAATGACAGACCACGTCTGCATGATGAAGCTTCCGTAATGTCCCCAAAGTATGGGTTCAGAGCTTCTGGGCTGGTGAACACGTGGAGGTGTCAGGAGAGGGGTACACCCCAAGATAGCATGAAAGCCCCAAGTCCCTTCCTACATACCTCGACCTGAGCATTTCTTTCACCTGGGTGTTCATCTATATCGTTTATCATATCCTTTAATAAACTGGTAAACATAAGCAGATGTTTCCCTGAGTTCTGGGAGCACTTAAGCAAGTTAATCAACCTGGAGAAAGGGTTCTAAGACTCTCGAATTTATCGCTGATTGGTGAGGAGCTCAGTGACTACCTGGACTCCCAGCTGGTATCTGAAGTGGGGCGGGGTCGTCTTGTGGGTCTGAGCCCTTAAGCTGTGGGATCACTAGGTAGACAGTGTCTGAACTGAGTGAAACAGCAGGACACCCAGCTGGATGGGGAAAACCCTGCACATCTGGTGACTGGAAAGTGCCCAAAGCGAGGAGTTGTGTGTGAAAGAAGAAACATAGTGGAGGCCTGCGCTTTCCCAGTGCACTGATACATCTGTGCATTGAAACACCGTGCACCCACTACAATGAGGAGTACTCACTGATCTAGGACCGTCTTCGTGATGTTGCACAAAATATAAAAGTATGCGTAGTATGATCACATATGTGTAAAACTGTGAATGCAGACAGAGAATAGCTGGAAATTCACCAAAATATTAAGAATAATGCTATCTCTGGAATTTCAAGTGATTTTTATTCTTTAAATGTTTCACAATGAGCAGTTACATTTTTTAAGTCAGAAGTAAATAACAATAAAGATGACTTTATTTTAAATGTGTAAGAACGCATCCTTTTTACATATGTGATCCTTTAAGGATGATAAAATGAGTGCTACTAGGTAACAACTGACCTGGCAGAACTCCTACCAACCAACCAGTCCTTTTTCTACCCCTTTGTCTTTGCTCAGAATGTATTCAAAATAATCACACTTAGAGAAAATAAAAATAATATTCAAGAATCTTCCTATATTAGACACACAGGAAGACAGGGGTTTAAATGCCTAAGTAATCTACAATATTCTCTCCAGTGCTAATTTAATGTACAAACAGAATAATTAGCATGTTGCAAAGTTATGACTGGGCTGCGCATCAAATCCCTCTGACTTCCAGCAGTTGTGTTCTCAGAAGAAAATGGACCAAATAAACACAGAAATTCAGACAAGGTTTTTTTACGGCATCCCCTGACAGGCATCTTGGAAATGATGAAAACTTTCTGAAAGTGAAATGCTGCTACGCTAGCTGTTTTTCAAAATTCCCTTAAGAAAAAGCTGGCCTTAGGTTACTCTCTTTACTTAAATTTCAGACTGTTTTTAGTCTCTGAGCCTCTAGACAAGCCTCTGCTACTTGTGGTGCCTTGTAACTTTATTCTAAATCCTTTTCCTAATCTTTCAACCAGCTCTTTGCAAAGACTGTTATCTAGTTACCTAGTGGCAACCTTTCCATACAAGCAGCGATTCGATGCTGTTAATTAAGCATAGCACCTCTTCCCTCTCCCATTCTCTACATCAAACGTTAACAACAGAAGATGTATTTTCATGAAGCAGACTTCTCTAAGCAGAAATCAATCATTCTCCTATCAGCGACAACCTGTCATATGTTAAATACAGCTATTTACCATCAAAAATAATTATTGAATGTGATAGGTTTCACTTGATCGTATTATGCAAAAAGTTATTCTTTAAATGTTTCACAATGAGCAGTTACATTTTTAAGTCAGAAGTAAATAACAATAAAGATGACTTTATTTTAAATGTGTAAGAACGCACCCTTTTTTACATATGTGATCCTTTAAGGATGATAAAATGAGTGCTACTAGGTAACAACTGACCTGGCAGAACTCCTACCAACCAACCAGTCCTTTTTCTACCCCTTTGTCTTTGCTCAGAATGTATTCAAAATAATCACACTTAGAGAAAATAAAAATAATATTCAAGAATCTTCCTATATTAGACACACAGGAAGACAGGGGTTTAAATGCCTAAGTAATCTACAATATTCTCTCCAGTGCTAATTTAATGTACAAACAGAATAATTAGCATGTTGCAAAGTTATGACTGGGCTGCGCATCAAATCCCTCTGACTTCCAGCAGTTGTGTTCTCAGAAGAAAATGGACCAAATAAACACAGAAATTCAGACAAGGTTTTTTTACGGCATCCCCTGACAGGCATCTTGGAAATGATGAAAACTTTCTGAAAGTGAAATGCTGCTACGCTAGCTGTTTTTCAAAATTCCCTTAAGAAAAAGCTGGCCTTAGGTTACTCTCTTTACTTAAATTTCAGACTGTTTTTAGTCTCTGAGCCTCTAGACAAGCCTCTGCTACTTGTGGTGCCTTGTAACTTTATTCTAAATCCTTTTCCTAATCTTTCAACCAGCTCTTTGCAAAGACTGTTATCTAGTTACCTAGTGGCAACCTTTCCATACAAGCAGCGATTCGATGCTGTTAATTAAGCATAGCACCTCTTCCCTCTCCCATTCTCTACATCAAACGTTAACAACAGAAGATGTATTTTCATGAAGCAGACTTCTCTAAGCAGAAATCAATCATTCTCCTATCAGCGACAACCTGTCATATGTTAAATACAGCTATTTACCATCAAAAATAATTATTGAATGTGATAGGTTTCACTTGATCGTATTATGCAAAAAAGTTATTCTAAAAGTTGTACATGAAGCTGGAAAAGACACAGTGTTCAACTTCTAGTACACGCACATCTATAAAATACAGGGTAGCATGGTATGAAATGTGCTCATGCATAGTTCAGTCATAACAATTTCATTTTCCAAAATAACAAAAACCACAAACCTTGAGCTGTTCATCGACAACTCTTGTAACTTCTCCGGCCATTGATTCCAGAGTCTCCTGAATCGGACTGGATAACAAGCCACTGGCTCCCGCCCAAGAGACGCCACCAACATGGTATAAGTTTGGTAACAACTGTAAGAAAAATAAAAGTAACCTCTCCGTAATTAAATAATGATTTAAATAAGCACCAAAGTCATTGCAGAGTTAGTTAAAAAAATAAAAAAAAAAAAGGGTGAAGAAATACTAGGGGCAATCTAAGATACCTTGATGAGAGAGAGACCCTTTACACTGATTAAAACACTGAGGTCCAGTTTTGAGACCACAGGAATCGTACCTCACCTGTTTGTGCCTTAATGTCTTTATCTGGCTTGTGAGAACATCTGACTAATCCATAAGATTCCTCCTACTCATAAAATTCAATGATTGCATGGTTCCAATAGCAGAGCCTGGATCAGATCCAAGGTTTTCTGATTCCCAGTTAGTTTCATCTCTACAAAGTCACACTTGGGGACAAAATTCTAAGCTGAGAGAAGTGTCCTTTTATAGGTGACAGAGAGGAGGAGTTTCACACTATCAGCTTGGCAGAAGCATCATTTTCAATGAGTTGTTACTCACTGAAACTCCAACTACCTTCCTGAAGGTACTCAGGACTGATTACACCCTTTGTAAGTCACAGCATCTCCTGCTGTAAACGCTATACAGCCGGCCGTCTCTATCAGAGGCTACAGAACCCTTCAATAGGAAGGGAGGCCCATCTGTGCTATGCCATTTTATGTATCAGGGACTTGAGCATTCACAGATCTTGGTATCTGCAAGAGGTCCTGGAAGCAATCTACCACCCCCACCCCAGCCCCAGATTCCGAGGGACAACTGTATTTTGATTAATGGTAACTAGCACAGGGGTACAGAAAGGAGGCAAAGATTAACCCAGTTCACTTTGCCACTTGTCAGTAACCTTAACATTGAGTAGAAAGGTAAAGCAAGTTAGACGTAGCTTCTAAAACTGGAATTTAAAAGCCTTTTTATTACAGAAGACTCTCATGTAGCCAAAGTGAAGCTCACCGTTTTAGAGTTCTTGGCATCCCGCATGAGTCTTTCTGCTGATTTCAAATCTTCCTGGATGGCATCTCCCTCCCAGCTTCGTAAGGAGTTCAGATGATCTTGTACTTTCACGCACATTCTGTCAATCATCTGCTCCACACCACAGAAATGACAGCAGGCAACCACGTCAGCACAGCCGATACCCAGACAGAAGGAAACACAGAATAAATGGGGAGGAAAACTTCTCCTAACTGGAATCTTTGAGAAAGTGTGTATGCATGCTAAGTGGCCTCAGTCATGTCTGACTCTGTGTGACCCTACCGACTGTAGCCCATCAGGCTCCTCTGTCCATGGAATTCTCCAGGCAAGAATACCATGGGTTGTCAAGCCCTCCTCCAGAGGATCTTCCCAACCCAAGGATTAAACCCAAGTCCCATGTCTCCTGCATTGGCAGGCGGGTTCTTTACCACTAGTGCCACCTGGGAAGCCCCTTTGAGAAGGTAGCTTATAGCTATTATTACTTTGTCTATTTCTAAAAGAAACCTTTGGCAACATTATCTCCAGATAAATGTTAAGGGATTGTGGCCCCCTCTCCCGCATTAGGAAATGCAGTATGTAGAAGAAAACTGAATACTTCTGGATGATTCAGAATCTCATAGCTACTCAGTGACATTTTGCTTTATAGTAACTCTCCATTAATTTTTACTGAGTACCATCTACATGTGAGACATAGTGCTCAGTATTGAAAAAAAACAGAGAAATGAGATGTACAATGCTGAGATAGTTAAGATGATGACAAAATGATGTTCAGCCAGTTTGTCCCAATATAATGAAAATCAGAACATCCCTAGAAATTAATTTTTTAATTAGTTCAATTATGTCACATAATTTTCTACCAAAAAAAGCACGAGCTGAAGCTTTATTATATTAACATAGGCAATAATAAAATTACTAACATCTAGTTTCCATCCCCAGGTCCTTCTCCCAGGTTTATTACAACTGAATCACTTCCAGTTGTTTCATGGATTTAAACATAAAACCCAAAGGGAAGTGGCAGTTCAGTCGTGTGGACAAAAATGAGTGCAGAAGGGTAAGATTAGGCTCTATTATATTTGTATGCATAGAAAGAAACAGGAACAAAGCTAAAACATTTGAAGAAAAAGACAACTACCATGTGGTTTTAAGAGTTTCTCCAGTATTTTATCAAAGCTACAAGTTGTCTATTCTCAAAAAAAAAAAAAAAAAAAAAGTTAGGGTCTTCCCTGGTGACTCAGTGGTAAAGAATTTGCCTGTCAATGCAGGAGACATGGGTTTGATCCATGATCCAAGAAGATCCCATATGCCACAGAGCAACTAAGCTCATGTGCCACAACTACTGAGCCTGCGCTCTAGAACCTGGGAGCCGCAACTACTGAGCCCAAGTACTGCAACGACTAAGCTCACACACCTAAAACTCTGTGCTCCACAAAGAGAGAAGCCAGTGCAGTGAGAAACCTGTGCACTGCAACTAGAGAGGAGCTCCCACAACTAGAGGAGCCCCCACAACTGCATGCTGCCCATGCAGCAGTGAAGACTCAGCCAGCAAAAAATAAATAAGTAAAAATATTCTTTAGGTTATATTTAATCCCCAGAGACCCTACTTTATCAAGAACGACAGATTTGGCAAAGGTGACAACCCAGTAATATTCTTTATTTAATGTCACACTGTGTATTTATTTTGAATTATTTGAAATAAAAACTAAAGTCAAAATCACCCCTCCATTCCCCATAGATTCCCCAGTAACAGAAACTTCATGACACTGTCCAGCAGACTGAGGGTCCAATTACAGAGCCCATGTCTATTTCCTAGAACATCAGCAGCTCTCCTTTACAAAACCAGGTTCATGACGTCTATTCCATCTTCTTTTCTAGTGCATAATGAAGACAATCCTATAAAACAACACCAACGAAAGCACCTAGTTTCTTGATAAAGGATCAGTAATGCTAATGCTAATGTATTAAGAACAGCTTTCATGACTGTAAAATGTATGAAGACTACATAAATGAACTATGTGGAACTCCTACAGGAAAAAGAAGTTACATGAATAATGTATCTCATGGAATAATTATCTCCCTGGCCAAAATCTAAGCTTATAGACAGGGTTCACATCTTGACTTTATGCATTTACACCAGGTCCTGTAGAGGATTAACTGTATGCTTTTAAAAGTCTTCTTAATTGATACAAATTCCAACCCTTGCAACTATTGTATTGATCTGTGCTTCCTGAAGCAAAAAAAGGTCATCAATAATTCACATCTCACCAAGAATGAATACCTAATTTTGAGACAAAATGAACCACATACTAACAAATGATATACATCTGAGGCAACAAAAGACTAACTGGAGAGGCATGTTGATGCAGCACTATAATAAAACTGATCATCTTTAACAATCATGAGAGACCAAGAGACTCCTGAAACGTGTGCTATTAAGTATTCACCAAAGAGAGTTTAAATCAACTCAACAAAATGGTCTTTAAGTGGAACTTTCAAAAACACACATAAACATTTTGTTATTTGACTCAGATAAGACACAAAATCTCACAAGTCTCAACATATACTTGCTAAGGTTTGACAGTCCGGTAGATCACATTCAGATGGTTTCCAACTAAAGACCACAAGGCCCAGAAAAGCAAAACTATTTAAGATGACACAGAGTACAGATAGAAAATTTTGAAAACAAGAAACGAAGGATTTAGATTCTCAGTTGATATTCAACTCCTGTGGTACACACATGTGGATAAACAAAGGAAACTGCAGTCTGAAATACTGTCATCTCTTGGGTGATCCCATCAAAGACCTCAGGGAAGTACTGGAGCTCTTCATTTTAAACTCTCTACTTTACCCTAGTAAAGTGTTTCATTTTTCTAAAGCAAGCCAGGGAAGTTGTTAACTGCCATAGTTTGAGAAACTCACTTCCTTCCAAGGATATGTAGTCTGTCATTCTTGGACTTGGTCTTCTTTAAGTCCTCATCTGTCTTCCTATGTCCTTCTACAGGTCACATATCTTCCCCTTGAGAAACTCTTAACAGTCACAAGCTCTCTTCCATGGGAAACTCTTGCCCATGTTTGAACACAGTTATCTTTTCTAATCTTTTTTCTTCAGGTTTAACATTCCCAGTCCTTTTACCATTCCACAGTGACACCACTGTGTGATTCCTGACTCCCACCTTTCCCCATCCACCCCAAGTCACTTCTCCTTTGAATTTTCTCTCCCATCTAAGACCCTCTCGAAATCCCCCATAAAACACACTGTATGCTTTTAAAAGTCTTCTTAATTGATACAAATTCCAACCCTTGCAACTATTGTATTGATCTGTGCTTCCTGAAGCAAAAAAAGGTCATCAATAATTCACATCTCACCAAGAATGAATACCTAATTTTGAGACAAAATGAACCACATACTAACAAATGATATACATCTGAGGCAACAAAAGACTAACTGGAGAGGCATGTTGATGCAGCACTATAATAAAACTGATCATCTTTAACAATCATGAGAGACCAAGAGACTCCTGAAACGTGTGCTATTAAGTATTCACCAAAGAGAGTTTAAATGAACTCAACAAAATGGTCTTTAAGTGGAACTTTCAAAAACACACATAAACATTTTGTTATTTGACTCAGATAAGACACAAAATCTCACAAGTCTCAACATATACTTGCTAAGGTTTGACAGTCCGGTAGATCACATTCAGATGGTTTCCAACTAAAGACCACAAGGCCCAGAAAAGCAAAACTATTTAAGATGACACAGAGTACAGATAGAAAATTTTGAAAACAAGAAACGAAGGATTTAGATTCTCAGTTGATATTCAACTCCCTGTGGTACACACATGTGGATAAACAAAGGAAACTGCAGTCTGAAATACTGTCATCTCTTGGGTGATCCCATCAAAGACCTCAGGGAAGTACTGGAGCTCTTCATTTTAAACTCTCTACTTTACCCTAGTAAAGTGTTTCATTTTTCTAAAGCAAGCCAGGGAAGTTGTTAACTGCCATAGTTTGAGAAACTCACTTCCTTCCAAGGATATGTAGTCTGTCATTCTTGGACTTGGTCTTCTTTAAGTCCTCATCTGTCTTCCTATGTCCTTCTACAGGTCACATATCTTCCCCTTGAGAAACTCTTAACAGTCACAAGCTCTCTTCCATGGGAAACTCTTGCCCATGTTTGAACACAGTTATCTTTTCTAATCTTTTTTCTTCAGGTTTAACATTCCCAGTCCTTTTACCATTCCACAGTGACACCACTGTGTGATTCCTGACTCCCACCTTTCCCCATCCACCCCAAGTCACTTCTCCTTTGAATTTTCTCTCCCATCTAAGACCCTCTCGAAACATGCCCACCTCAATAAAACACACTGTAACACAGGAACAGGGCCATCATCTTTCTTACTGTCTAAAGTATACTCTCATTAATGTGGTATACTTCAAAATTGGCTTCTTTGGCAACTAAATCACACAGAATATCTTATTTAGTTGTGATTACTTAGGCTTTTCCAAATGTACTGAGCTACAGAACCCAAGTGCAGAACTCAGAACCATTTGCCATAAGATGACATCTTTGGTTGCTTGCAAAGTCTTACAACTGTCCTCAGTTCCAGCTTACCAAAGGAAAAATTTTATCTTCCTCTATGTCTATTTCTTTATTTGATTCAAAAGAAATAAATTCCACACCTCGTACTATATGTCATACAGTCCTGATTAAGATATGCCCTTTGCCACCAAGCAACATAAAAACCTAGCAGTGGAAAGAAATATTTACAATTAACAGTAAGAAGATATAAAATTTGCCTAATGTGTATCTACAAAGACAGGCACATTTTATTCACTGTCAAGTTCCATCTCTTGTAACAGTGCCTGCCATATCACAAACCCTTATAAGTACATATTCAATGAATAAATGAATGATGAGAGGTTTTAAAGGTTTTCAGTCAAGGGAGAGATTACAGCTAACCCTGAATCTGAAGGTAACTTCTAGACTGGGTCCTGAAAGAATTTTACAGACTGAGAAAAGAAACAGGTCTTTTAAGTAAAAGAATGAACATAAGCAATGGCATATCCAAATACTTGGGATTGCTATTCTATGATTAGGAACAGAGACATTTAATTGTGGAAAATCAGAATGGAATGTTAAGACAAGAGAGTGTTAAGACTCAGGCACAGGCCACGGAGTTCAGCCACTGCATGCAAAGCATACAGCATCTATTCCTCCAGCTCCTCTCACAACTGCGTACCTTAACACTCATAGGAGTCAGCTTCCCTGACACAAAGGAAATAACTCTTGTACCTTAAACCCTTGTTAAATTCTTTTCTAATCTTTTTTCTTCAGGTTTAACATTCCCAGTCCTTTTACCATTCCACAGTGACACCACTGTGTGATTCCTGACTCCCACCTTTCCCCATCCACCCCAAGTCACTTCTCCTTTGAATTTTCTCTCCCATCTAAGACCCTCTCGAAACATGCCCACCTCAATAAAACACACTGTAACACAGGAACAGGGCCATCATCTTTCTTACTGTCTAAAGTATACTCTCATTAATGTGGTATACTTCAAAATTGGCTTCTTTGGCAACTAAATCACACAGAATATCTTATTTAGTTGTGATTACTTAGGCTTTTCCAAATGTACTGAGCTACAGAACCCAAGTGCAGAACTCAGAACCATTTGCCATAAGATGACATCTTTGGTTGCTTGCAAAGTCTTACAACTGTCCTCAGTTCCAGCTTACCAAAGGAAAAATTTTATCTTCCTCTATGTCTATTTCTTTATTTGATTCAAAAGAAATAAATTCCACACCTCGTACTATATGTCATACAGTCCTGATTAAGATATGCCCTTTGCCACCAAGCAACATAAAAACCTAGCAGTGGAAAGAAATATTTACAATTAACAGTAAGAAGATATAAAATTTGCCTAATGTGTATCTACAAAGACAGGCACATTTTATTCACTGTCAAGTTCCATCTCTTGTAACAGTGCCTGCCATATCACAAACCCTTATAAGTACATATTCAATGAATAAATGAATGATGAGAGGTTTTAAAGGTTTTCAGTCAAGGGAGAGATTACAGCTAACCCTGAATCTGAAGGTAACTTCTAGACTGGGTCCTGAAAGAATTTTACAGACTGAGAAAAGAAACAGGTCTTTTAAGTAAAAGAATGAACATAAGCAATGGCATATCCAAATACTTGGGATTGCTATTCTATGATTAGGAACAGAGACATTTAATTGTGGAAAATCAGAATGGAATGTTAAGACAAGAGAGTGTTAAGACTCAGGCACAGGCCACGGAGTTCAGCCACTGCATGCAAAGCATACAGCATCTATTCCTCCAGCTCCTCTCACAACTGCGTTACCCCTTAACACTCATAGGGAGTCAGCTTCCCTGACACAAAGGAAATAGGCTGTAAAAAACACAAGGACACACACACACAAAAGCACAAAGACATATGGAAGACAGATTAACTAGTTCTTCCAGTGCTTGTGAAAGATGGAGGAAGGAGTTAATAAAAAGCCTGAACAAAAGGATAGGCAGTAGAAATGGAAAGAAAAGAATAGCTGTAAAAAACACTTTGCAGATAAATGGGCAGTGAATAGAGACTTTGAATAAAGAAAGCGAATGAGGCATCCCAGATGACTCCAGGAGTTCTATCCTCATCATGAATGATGATGTCACTGACAGAGACAGCAAAATCAGTTGTTGCAAGGGATGATGTTTGGTCTCAGTCACCTCTCAGAAGGCCATTTGGATGGGGATACTGAACAAGCAGTTGAAAAAAAAAAAAGAAAATAGAAACTAAGGAATGAGATCCCGGAGTCATCCACACACAAGAGAGTTAAAATAGTAGAAGTAGATTAGATAGGACTAAACACATAAAGGATTTTGTTTGGAGGATGAAGGGAGAAAAAGTTGTGCAGAAAGGAGGCCAGAGAGCAGGCAAATGACATTCAGGACAGCATACTATTGGATGCACCAAGAAGAGCACCTTAAGACGGATGAGATGGTCTATAGTGACAGTAACAGTGATTAAAAAAAAAAAAAAAGGGGGGGGGGCAACAACAGTGTTACTAGTGAGGACCTGAGCACTTTGTTGGCATTATCCCATTTAATCATCAGATCACCTTCTGGGTCATCGTCCCCATTTTTACAGATGAAATCAAGCCTTAAATAGGCCAGTAAGTGACTAACATCAGTTCCCACCAAGAAGAAATAGCAGAACCTGTACTTAAATCCAGGTCATCTGACTTGAGGATGCAAGCTCTTGACCACTACACATATGGCCCCCTTTCATCCAAAGACAAAAGGCCTCTGACTTGGTGACCAGGTCCATTGAGTCTCATCTCAGCAGACAAGGGGCGAGGAATGAACATACAATGGCTCCAAATACTTGGGATTGCTATTCTATGATTAGGAACAGAGACATTTAATTGTGGAAAATCAGAATGGAATGTTAAGACAAGAGAGTGCTAAGACTCAGGCACAGGCCACGGAGTTCAGCCACTGCATGCAAAGCATACAGCATCTATTCCTCCAGCTCCTCTCACAACTGCGTTACCCCTTAACACTCATAGGAGTCAGCTTCCCTGACACAAAGGAAATAGGCTGTAAAAACACAAGGACACACACACACAAAGCACAAAGACATATGGAAGACAGATTAACTAGTTCTTCCAGTGCTTGTGAAAGATGGAGGAAGGAGTTAATAAAAAGCCTGAACAAAAGGATAGGCAGTAGAAATGGAAAGAAAAGAATAGCTGTAAAAAACACTTTGCAGGTAAATGGGCAGTGAATAGAGACTTTGAATAAAGAAAGCGAATGAGGCATCCCAGATGACTCCAGGAGTTCTATCCTCATCATGAATGATGATGTCACTGACAGAGACAGCAAAATCAGTTGTTGCAAGGGATGATGTTTGGTCTCAGTCACCTCTCAGAAGGCCATTTGGATGGGGATACTGAACAAGCAGTTGAAAAAAAAAAAGAAAATAGAAACTAAGGAATGAGATCCCGGAGTCATCCACACACAAGAGAGTTAAAATAGTAGAAGTAGATTAGATAGGACTAAACACATAAAGGATTTTGTTTGGAGGATGAAGGGAGAAAAAGTTGTGCAGAAAGGAGGCCAGAGAGCAGGCAAATGACATTCAGGACAGCATACTATTGGATGCACCAAGAAGAGCACCTTAAGACGGATGAGATGGTCTATAGTGACAGTAACAGTGATTAAAAAAAAAAAAAAAAGGGGGGGGGGCAACAACAGTGTTACTAGTGAGGACCTGAGCACTTTGTTGGCATTATCCCATTTAATCATCAGATCACCTTCTGGGTCATCGTCCCCATTTTTACAGATGAAATCAAGCCTTAAATAGGCCAGTAAGTGACTAACATCAGTTCCCACCAAGAAGAAATAGCAGAACCTGTACTTAAATCCAGGTCATCTGACTTGAGGATGCAAGCTCTTGACCACTACACATATGGCCCCCTTTCATCCAAAGACAAAAGGCCTCTGACTTGGTGACCAGGTCCATTGAGTCTCATCTCAGCAGACAGATCGGGACAGAAGGCACGTTCTGAAAGGTTGTAAAGCGAGTGGATAGCAAGAAGCCATGGAAGCAAGTATAAAAATCTGTATGTGAAAGGAAGAAGAGTGTGTTCAGTAAATACCTCTAGGCAATAAAACCGTCTCTTTTTTGTTGTTTTTAAAGAGTGAGAAGATTTAGGAGAGGTTGGAAAACTATAGGCAATTCTGAGCCTGTTTTTATAAAGTTTTATTGGTTCAGCCACACTTGTGCATGCAGATATTGTCCATGGCTGCTTTCACTCTAACAACAAAGCTAGGTAGTTGCAACACAGATCACATGGACTGTAAAGCTAAATTACTATTAGGTTATTTTGATAGAAGTTTGCTGAATCTTGATAAAAAGCATTTATAAAATGAAAATAAGAGATCAAAAGCACAACTGCAGTGTTGAATCTTGTGAAGGTCTTTCCTAAACAAAGACTAGAAATAAAAACAAATACATGAACTGTTATGAGACTTCAATGTTTCATTAAGACACATTTTAATCCCTTCAGTGTCACCTGGGAATGACGACTGGTGATGCAGTTGGCAGGAACAGTAGTCACAGAGGGTCTATTCTCTCTGTGTTCCTATTTCTGGAAACTTCAATAAGAAGTTTCAGTAAGGAGGAGATAAATCTCTCCTAAGGCGACTGAAACAATTAAAGTCTGAAAAGTGCTAATCATCATGTCCCAAGAAATCCCCAAAGTGAAAAGGTGGCAATATACCTACTACATAATGACTCAAATAATTCAGAATGATGTCACCCCTGCAGAATTAAACATCTGTATATGCCTCCTGTGTATAATTTTCCTCTCGACTGAGAAGATGAAACTTACTTTTAAGCATTAGCATTAAAGGTTGCAGCAGTAATTTTTTGGGATGAGCAAAACCCCTGTGAATGAGGGAAAAAGTTAAGACGATACTGAATTAAGAAAATTCTGCATTATGGTAGCTCATAAAAGAACCAAAGGCAAAGGTTCAATGTAAGATTTTAGCACTCTCATTGAGAGAGTGTTTTTAATGTTAAGCACTAAAACCAGGAAATAATAGTAAACCATAAAGTAATAAAAGCTAATAATAGTTCCTTATAGGAAAAAAATTTAAATGTTTATGGCATTGGTAAGGTCAAAAATAATGTTTTCCTTCCCAGAACTCCCTGTTACTTCACTAATATTCATAATTAATGCTTTTCTTAACAGATATTGTTTTACTTTTTCTTATATAAATAAAACACACTTACCATAAAGCATTCAAACAATACCGTGAAGTATAAGACAATAAAACTCATCTAATCACAGCACCTGAGATAACCACCATTACCATTTTGGTGAACACTCACATATCTTATGCATATCTACAAGGTCATTCATATAATTTTACCTACTTGAAAGATGATGCACAACAAATTTATTATGGATACCTTTCATTCATTCTCTTGAAAAAAAAAAGGGGGTGGAGGGCGGGAGGCGAAAAGTTATCATGACTCTCCATCCAAGCAGTAAGATACATGTTATTTTCAAGAGTACATGGAACATTCCCTAGGATAGATCACAGGTTGGGCCACAAAATAATTATCAATATATTTAAGAAGACTGAAATCATATCAAGCATCTTCTCTGATCACCACAGTAAGGAGAACAGAAATTAACTACAAGAAGAACTGCAAAAAATCACAAACATGTGGAGGCTAGCCTATATGCAACTAAACAAAAATGGATCACGCAAGAAGTCAAAGAAGAAATTAAAAAAAGACACCTGCAGACAAATGAAAATGGTAACACAATGATCCAAAATCTGTGGGACACAGCAAAAACAGTTCTAAGAGGAAGTTTATAGCAACAGAAGCCTACCCTGAGAAACAAGAACAATCTCAAATAAATAACCTAACTTTATACATAAAAGAAGTAGAAAAAGGAGAAATACTGAAACCTATGTTTGTATTTGCCAACACAATATAAGGGAAGAAATCCTGAAGATCAGAGCAGAAATAAACAGAAGACTAAAAAAGAAACATAAACAATTAGAAAATATTAATGAAAATAAGAACAGTTCCTTGAAAATATTAACAAAACTGATAAACCTTTAAGCCAGACCAATCAAGAAAAGGAGAAGGCTCAAATAAATAAATCAGAAATGAAAAAGAAGTTTAAAGTAACATCACAGAAATACAAAGGATCATAAAAGATTACAACAAGCAAACAGGACTTTCCACATGGTTCACTGGCAAAGAATTCACCTGCCAATGCAGGAGATGCAGGTTCGATCACTAGGTTGGGAAGATCACCTGGAGAAGGAAATGACAATCCACTCCAGTATTCTTAACTGGGAAATTCCATGGACACAGGAGCCTGGTAGGCTACAGTCCACAGGGAGTTGCAAAGAGTCAGACATGACTCAGCAACTAAACCACAACAAACGAATTTACATAAATAAAATGGACAATCTAAAAGAAATAAATTCCTAGAAACATACACTCTTTCAAGACTGAATCAGTAAGAAATAAAAAATACGAACCAAATACTAGTAATGAAATTAAATGAGTTATAAAAGAAAGAAAAAAAATCTCCCAACAAACAAAAGTTCAGGAGTAGATGGCTTCACATGTGAATTCTACCCAACACTGAGAGAAGACTGATGACTTAGCCTTCTCATAGTATTTCAAAAAACTGAGGAGGAAGAAACACTTCAAAAATCATTCTCTGAGACCAGCATTATCCTGATACCAAAATCAAAGACACCACAAAAAATTAAGATGACAGTCGTACAGGTAAGAAAATAATTTAAAAATGGTCTCAAGTAACAACTTTCCTACCAGTCAATTCCTCTCGACCTACTGAAATAAACACTTTTGGAAACCCTCCGTTTTTTAAATTACTTTGCTTGCTTCCATTTTAAATAGTAGATTTACATCTGTATTTTTGACTTATTAATTATAGAGGATTATTACATGAAGCAAAAAGTAAAAATTTAGTATACTCATACTACTACTAATCTTTCTCCCTCTTCAACACCTAATTTTAGTTTCATTAATTCTACATGAAAATTTCCAGCATTTATACTTTTTAGAGTAACCATAATTAGGTATTCCCTTCTTGTGTAAGTTGATATTAAAATTTTAAATCCACTAAAATGCAGGTACAGAACTATGATTATGGAATTCCTAGAGAAAAAATGTTATCCTGTATCTTTTAATTCTGCAGCCCAAAGCAGATTGCCCCAATGTAGCGATGTTTTAATGCTTTCTTTCAGTTCTTATAACTTCTATGATTTCATTTCTGATACAGTTTCTTATTTATATCTCATGTTGTAGAGCTTCTTTCGTTATGCTGGAGAATTTTCCCAAAAAGTCCTTTTTCATATGGAATATTGGAGGTAAAATTCTTGAGTCCCTGTCCAAGTATAATTTTAGTCTGCCCTCACTCTGATAAAATGGCTAAACCTCATTTGTTTCTAGTAATTTAAATTGACGCTAAGAATTGGTAATTCCAGGGCTTCCCACCCACTGGTGGTCCAGTGGGTAAGGACACTGCCTTGCAGTGCAAGGGGCGCCAGTTCGATCCCTGGCTTGGGAAGATCCCACATGCCACAGAGCAGCTGGACTGATGTGTCCAATTACCGAGCCGGAGCTCTGGATCGCATGCACCCAGAGCCAGTGCTCTGCAACAACAGAGGCCACCATGATGAGAGGCCCACATGGGCCAAAGAACAAAGATGGATGAAAATGGACAAATAAAAGACCAATAGAAGTGGCCTGCCTGCTCCCCTCCCTCCCCATCCCACCCCCACCTAAATAAATAAATCTTTAAAAAAAAGAAAAAGAATTGGTAATTCTAGTTCCCTTGTAGGATGACCTGTGTATTCTCTCTATAACTCTTTTAAGATCCTTTTTCAAAAATTATTCTAGGTGTTCCAACCAAGTACAGTCCTTTACTCATTCCTTTAGATCAGTTTCAATAGGTCAACCCGACATTCACATGAAATGCTTTTATTTTTACTCTTTAACTTTTCTGTTATGTTTCTTTTCAAAATCTGGAGTTCCTATGGGAGGCTATTGGTCATTTTTAATCTATTAACTATTTTGACTTATTTTTCTTTCATATTTTTCATCTGTCTCACTGAATGTTACAAAAATTTTCCTTATTTTCTACTAGAGAAGTAGCTCAATATGTGCCCTATCAATTAATTTTATATTACAGTTTCCATATTTTCAATTGCTAAGCATTGTTTCCTGTCTTCCGATTACTCCTTTTAATAGCAGCTAATTCCTACTTTACAGATATAATATTATCTCAAGTTCCATTGAAATTACTAAATTAAAACTTCTTTTTTTTAAAAGTTCTCTGCTATACTCTGAATCATCTGAGCTCAGTTCTTTAGTGTATCTTCTTTCATTGGTATCCTATAGATTCCTCAAATATTTTATGATACTTCTGCTTGGCTAATATATTTTGAGGAAAATATTTCATACTTTTTTATCCTAAAGTTGGGTAGAGAGAACAGAAATGAAGTACAAGAACACTTCAATTTTCCTTCAGCACCTAAGTATTAATTAACATTCAACAAATTCTTAATTATTCAGAAAATTTGGGGAATTGGTTTCCTACTCATAGAAGTGACGTGAGGGTAGAAGAAATAGAACAGTAGGTCTCCAAAGTAGTAAATTTGATTACCCCCAGATTTTATCCTCTACAGTCTACAGTTTCTAATAGTCATATATAAATCTAAGTTACATCTTACTGCAAGGAGATGAAACCAGTCAATCCTAAAGGAAATCAACCCAAAATATTCATTGGAAGGACTGTAGCTGAAGCTAAGTTCCAATATTTTGACCACCTGATGTAAAGAGCTGACTCACTGGAAAAGACCTCGATGCTGGGGAAGATTAAGGAAAAAGGAGCAAGAGGCAGCAGAGGATGAGATGGTCAGAGAGCCTCACTTACTCAGTGGACATGAATTTGAGCAAACTCTGGGAGACAGAGGAGGAGAGAGGAGCCTGGTCTGCTGCAGTCCATGAGGCTGCAAAGAGTCAGACACAACTTAGCAAATGAACACCACCACCTTACTGACAGTCTTAGGAAGCACAAAACCAACGACAATGAAAAGGGTATATTCAGCATAAGAATTAACCTACATTTTCCATCCTCTGCATCCTCTGTCAAACTCTATTTAGGTTTGTTGTCATTTTCAGAAATGGGTTCTTACTTCCCAATGGATCAAATGATAGAAATCCTTGGTCCCTGGCCCTTACAAGGGTCAGTTCAGCACGACCAGGAGGAAGAACTGGCACTGGGAGACGGGTGGCCCGCTTACCTGCTGCGTGGTACTGGTGACAATGCCCTGCTGGAGGCGGTAGGCCTGCTCTTGAAGGTATTTTCTAGTCTCGTGATTCCGGAGCAGATAGTTTTCTATCTGGAAATTAAGAACAGGTCTTTCTCAAGAACACATGTCGACTCAGCAGAAAGTAGTCATCAGTGAAACAGCCAGTTGCTGAAGTGAAGACCCAAACAACTAATTCACACATTCTGCCAGGGCCCTAACCCCACAGAACATAAGAGATGGTGAACCAGGCTATCGTCATGATGCATTATAGGTGTTTTTAGTTAGAAATTTCATTCACAGGCAACAAGGGTAATTTCTATGTGACTCAGTATTTGACAGGTTGAGCAAGTGTTCAATTGTTTGTAGCGTTAGAGACCCCATTTAGTGCCTTTTCATCACTTCCCTGTGCATGACTGCAATCTTTGTCTCATGAATTTTTAGCCAATAAACAGTTCAGAAGCTAAATAAGTATCCCTATAGTGTATGGATGGTCCTTTCTGAACATCTTATTCCAGGGGTAGAATCCACCAGTACTCAGAAAATTCTTTAAAGGAAAAAATTGGTATAAAATTGGAAGGATACAGGCTGGTCCAACTCAAAGCCATACACTAATTTCCATAATCTACCAGGTTTACACGTATTCTCAAAAAACAGGAATTGTTTTAGCGAAATCATAAAAAATAAGAAAATGGATTGCTACAGAAAATGAGAAATTCTAACATTACTTGACAATCTATATTTTCAGACTTAGACAATGTTTTATGAAAAATTCAAACATATAAATTATAACTCAATAAGAATAAAGTATTTAAGAATAATAATAACACATTGGACAAAACATGCAGGATAAACTATTGGGAATAATGAATACCTATTGAGGTTTTTTTTTTTTTTTTTTTACATTAAAATTTTAATTTTTATTTATTTATTTATTTTTTTTTTTTAGGATCTTTTTTTTTTTTTTTTTATTCTTTAAAGGTTTTACAGAGTTTTGTTGTTCACATACATGTATGTTCCCAGATCAGTCATATGTGTATCCATGGTCCCCACCCACCCATATCCCCCCATCCCACCCCTCCAGACCTTTGCCCCAAGCCATTGTAAGCACTCCTATTCCCTTAGCACTGTGACACTAGCTATCTTTTCCACACATAACACTATAGGTTTCCTTGTTACTTCCTCCATGCTTCCCCCTCCCTATTTATTCACCACGATGTCCCTATGTCTATGCTCTGTCTTTTTTTTTTTTTTTATGAGTTCCCTGTGTGTGATATCAAGACCGTCCTACTAGATTCCATATATGTGTGTTAGTATACTGTATTTGTCTTTCTCTTTTTGACTTACTTCACTTTTTATGATAGGTTCTAGAGCCAGCCACTTCATTAGGATTGAGTCTTCTGCATTTCTTTTAACAGCTGAGTAGTATTCCATTGTATATATGTACCAGAGCTTCTGGATCCATTCATTCGTCGATGGACATCTAGGTTGCTTCCATGTTTTGGCTATTGTATAGAGAGCTGCAATGAACATTGGGGTACAGGTGCTTCTTTCAGTTTTATTTCATCAGGATATAAGCCTAAGAGTGGGATTGCTGGGTCATAGGGTGCTTCTATTTTTAGTTTTTTAAGAAATCTCCAGACTGTCTTCCATAGAGGCTGTATCAATTTACATTCCCACCAGCAATGCAAGAGGGTTCCCTTTTCTCCGCACCCTCTCCAGCATTTGTTGTCTGCAGATTTCTTGAAGATGGCCATTCTGACGGGTGTGAGGTGATATCTCATTGTAGTTTTAATTTGCATTTCTCTAATAATAAGTGAGGTTGAGCATCGTTTCATGTATTTTTGGGCCATCTGTATGTCCTCTTTGGAGAGGCGTCTCTTTAGGTCTTTTTCCCATTTTTTGGTTGGGTTGTTCGTTTTCCCTGTGCTGAGTTGTCTGAGTTGCTTGTAGATTTTGGAGATTAATTCTTTGTCTGTTGTTTCATTTGCTATGATTTTCTCCCACTCTGTGGGGTGTCTGTTGAGCTTTTTTGTAATTTCTTTAGCTGTACAAAAGCTTTTAAGTTTCATGAAGTCCCATATGTTCATTTTTCTTTTCAGTTCTGCTATTTTAGTTGGTGGGTCAGAGAAGATCTTGCTTTGATTGATGTCCTTGAGGGTTTTGCCTATATTCTCCTCTAAGAGTTTGATGGTTTCTGGTCTTACATTGAGGTCTTTAATCCATTTTGAGTTGATCTTAGTGTATGGTGTCAGGGAATGTTCCACCTTCATTTTTTTGCATGTAGCTGTCCAATTCTCCCAGCACCACTTGTTGAAGAGGCTGTCTTTGTCCCATTTTATGGTTTCTCCTCCTTTATCAAAAATAAGGTACCCATAGGTGCGTGGGTTTATCTCTGGGTTCTCGATCTTGTTCCATTGGTCTATAGTTCTGTTTTTATGCCAGTACCATACTGTCTTGAGGACTGTTGCTTTGTAGTAGAGTCTGAAGTTAGGGAGGCTGATCCCTCCAACTCCGTTTTTCTTTCTCAGGATTGCTTTGGCTATTCGAGGTCTTTTGTGTTTCCATATGAACTGTGTGATCCTTTGGTCTAGTTCTGTGAAAAATGTCAATGGAAGTTGAATAGGTATTGCATTGAATCTGTAGATGATATTTGGTAGTATGGTCATTTTCACAATATTGATTCTTCCGACCCAGGAACATGGAATATCTCTCCATCTGTTTAAGTCTTCTTTAATGTCTTTCATGAGTGTCTTGTAATTTTCTGTGTACAGTTCTTTTGTTTCTTTGGGTAGGTTTATTCCTAGATATTTGATTCTTTTGGTTGCAATGGTGAAGGGGACTGCCTCTTTGATTTCATTTTCTGATTTTTCATTGTTTGTGTATAGGAATGCCAGTGATTTCTGTGTGTTGACTTTGTATCCTGCGACTTTGCTGAATTCATTGATTAGCTCTAGTAGCTTTGTAATAGATTCTTTGGGATTTTCTATATTTGCTATGATTTTCTCCCACTCTGTGGGGTGTCTGTTGAGCTTTTTTGTAATTTCTTTAGCTGTACAAAAGCTTTTAAGTTTCATGAAGTCCCATATGTTCATTTTTCTTTTCAGTTCTGCTATTTTAGTTGGTGGGTCAGAGAAGATCTTGCTTTGATTGATGTCCTTGAGGGTTTTGCCTATATTCTCCTCTAAGAGTTTGATGGTTTCTGGTCTTACATTGAGGTCTTTAATCCATTTTGAGTTGATCTTAGTGTATGGTGTCAGGGAATGTTCCACCTTCATTTTTTTGCATGTAGCTGTCCAATTCTCCCAGCACCACTTGTTGAAGAGGCTGTCTTTGTCCCATTTTATGGTTTCTCCTCCTTTATCAAAAATAAGGTACCCATAGGTGCGTGGGTTTATCTCTGGGTTCTCGATCTTGTTCCATTGGTCTATAGTTCTGTTTTTATGCCAGTACCATACTGTCTTGAGGACTGTTGCTTTGTAGTAGAGTCTGAAGTTAGGGAGGCTGATCCCTCCAGCTCCGTTTTTCTTTCTCAGGATTGCTTTGGCTATTCGAGGTCTTTTGTGTTTCCATATGAACTGTGTGATCCTTTGGTCTAGTTCTGTGAAAAATGTCAATGGAAGTTGAATAGGTATTGCATTGAATCTGTAGATGATATTTGGTAGTATGGTCATTTTCACAATATTGATTCTTCCGACCCAGGAACATGGAATATCTCTCCATCTGTTTAAGTCTTCTTTAATGTCTTTCATGAGTGTCTTGTAATTTTCTGTGTACAGTTCTTTTGTTTCTTTGGGTAGGTTTATTCCTAGATATTTGATTCTTTTGGTTGCAATGGTGAAGGGGACTGCCTCTTTGATTTCATTTTCTGATTTTTCATTGTTTGTGTATAGGAATGCCAGTGATTTCTGTGTGTTGACTTTGTATCCTGCGACTTTGCTGAATTCATTGATTAGCTCTAGTAGCTTTGTAATAGATTCTTTGGGATTTTCTATGTATAATATCATGTCATCTGCAAAAAGAGAGAGCTTGACTTCTTCCTTTCCAATCTGGATTCCTTTGATTTCTTTCTCTTCTCTTATTGCTGTTGCTAGAATTTCCAGGACTATGTTGAATAGTAGTGATGGAAGTGAACACACCTGTCTTGTTCCTGATCTTAGAGGGAATGCTTTCAGTTTTTCACCATTCAGGATAATGTTCGCTGTGGGCTTCTCATAGATGGCTTTCACTATGTTGAGATACGTTCCTTCTATGCCCATTTTCTGAAGAGTTTTTATCATGAATGGATGTTGTACTTTGTCGAAGGCTTTTTCTGCATCTA
Organism: Tragulus kanchil; assembly: GCA_022376925.1. NCBI lineage: Eukaryota > Metazoa > Chordata > Mammalia > Artiodactyla > Tragulidae > Tragulus > Tragulus kanchil. The sequence continues at coordinate 24,659,684 of JAIOJX010000005.1, read as the reverse complement.
TTGAAATGATCATGTGATTTTTGTCTCTCAGTTTGTTAATATGGTGTATCACATTGATTGATTTGGGGATGTTAAAGAAGCCTTGCATGCCTGGGATGAACCCGACTTGATCATGATGTATGAGTTTTTTGATGTGTCGTTGAATTCTGTTTGCTAGGATTTTGTTGAGAATCTTGGCATCTAAGTTCATCAGAGAAATCGGTCTGTAATTTTCCTTTTTTGTGTTGTCTTTGCCTGGTTTGGGTATCAGGGTGATGGTGGCCTCGTAGAATGTGTTTGGAAGTTTTCCTTCCTGTGCAATTTTTTGAAAGAGTTTTAGAAGGACAGGCATTAGGTCTTCTTTAAATGTTTGGTAGAATTCGGCTGTGAAGCCATCTGGTCCTGGGCTTTTATTTTGGGGTAGATTTTTAATCACAGATTCGATTTCTGAGCTTGTGATTGGGTTGTTCAAAGTTTCTGTTTCTTCCTGGCTCAGTCTTGGGAGATTGATCTTCCCCAAGAAACTGTCCATTTCTTCCAGGTTGTCCAGTTTGTTGCCATAGAGTTGCTCATAATAGTCTCTTAGAATCCTTTGGATTTCTGCATTATCTGTTGTAATCTCTCCTTTTTCGTTTTTGATTTTGTTGATCTGGTTCTTCTCCCTCTTTTTCTTGATGAGTCTCGCCAGAGGCTTATCGATTTTGTTTACCTTTTCAAAGAACCAGCTTTTTGTTTTATTTATTTGAACTATAGTTTCTTTCATTTCTTTCTGATTTATTTCTGCTCTAGTCTTTATAATTTCACGCCTTCTGCTGGCTTTGGGATGTTTCTGTTCTTCTTTTTCCAATTGTTTTAAGTGGAGGGTTAGGTCATCTGCTTCATATTTTCCTAGTTTCTTGAGGTGGGATTGTATTGCTATAAATTTCCCCCTTAGGACTGCTTTTGCAGTGTCCCATAAGTTTTGCACGGTCGTATATTCATTGTCATTTTCTTCTAGGAATTTTTTAATTTCTTCTTTGATTTCCTCAGTGATCAGTTGGTTTTTTAGGTAAGTGTTGTTTAATCGCCATGTGTTTGTATTTTTAGTGATTTTTTCCTGTGGTTGATCTCTAGTCTCATTGCATTGTGGTCTGAGAAGATGGTTGATATAATTTCAGTTTTCTTGAATTGACTGAGGTTAGATTTGTGGCCCAAGATGTGGTCTATCTTGGAGAATGTTCCGTGAGCACTTGAGAAGAAAGTGTATTCTTCTGCTTTTGGATGGAACGTCCTAAAGATATCGATGAGGTCCATCTTTTCTAGTGTGGCATTTAAGGCTTGTGTTTCTTTATTAATTTTCTGTTTAGATGATCTATCCATTGGTGTGAGAGGAGTGTTAAAGTCTCCTACTATTATTGTGTTATTATTGATTTCTTCTTTTAAGTCTGAAAGTATCTGTCTTATGTATTGAGGTGCCCCTGTGTTGGGTGCGTAGATGTTCATGACTGTTATGTCTTCCTCTTGGATGGATCCTTTAATCATGATGTAATGACCTGCCTTGTCTCTTAGAATCTTCTTTACTTTAAAATCTATTTTGTCTGATATGAGGATTGCCACTCCAGCTTTCTTTTGATTTCCATTTGCATGGAATATCTTTTTCCAGCCTTTCACTTTCAGTCTATGAATGTCTCTAGGTCTGAAGTGGGTCTCTTGTAAACAGCATATATATGGGTCATGTTTCTTGATCCATTCAGCCAACCTGTGTCGTTTGGTTGGAGCATTTAATCCATTTACATTCAAAGTAATTATTGATACGAATGTTCCTATTGTCATCTTCTTAGAAGTCTGGGGTTTGGTTTGTAGGACTTCTTCTATTCTTGTATTTATTGGCTATATCAGGCCCTTTAACACTTGTTGTAGGGCTGGTTTTGTGGTACAGAATTCTTTTAGTTTTTGTCTGTCTGAGAAGCTTTTGACTTCTCCATCGATTCTGAATGAGATTTTTGCTGGGTAGAGAATTCGTGGTTGCAGATTATTCTCTTTTAGCCGTTTAAATGTGTCCTGCCATTCTCTTCTGGCCTGCAGGGTTTCTGTTGAGAGATCCGCAGTTAGACGTATGGGGTTTCCTTTATATGTTATTTGTTGTTTGCTTCTAGTTGCTTTTAGTAATCTGTCTTTATATTTAGTCTGTGTTAGTTTGATTAGAATGTGCCTTGGTGTGTTTCTTCTAGGGTTTATCCTGTATGGAACTCTTTGTGCTTCTTGGACATGGCTGACTATTTCCTTTCCCATGCTGGGGAAGTTTTCTACAATAACCTCTTCAAGAATTTTTTCGTAACCTTTCTTCCCTTCTTCTTCTTCTGGGACTCCTATAATTCTAATGTTGGTGCGTTTGATATTGTCCCATAGGTCCCTGAGGCTTTCCTCAGTTCTTTTCATTCTTTCGGCTTTGTTCTGTTCCTCACCAGTTATTTCCACCAGTCTATCTTCCAGCACGCTTATCCGTTTTTCAGCCTCAGATAGTCTACTGTTGAGGCCTTCTATCGTATTTTTGAGTTCAGCAATTGAGTTGGTGGTCTCTATTTGCTTATTTTTCATTTCCTGCATGTCTTTTCTCAATGCACTAATTTCCTCTAATATTCTGTTTTCGGTGTTTTGCATCCTCATTAGAATAGTTTTTCTGAATTCTCTTTCAGATAATTTGTCTATCTCCTCCTCTGTCATTTGAGGCTGTGATTCTCTAGCTTGGTCCTTCATTTGTGCAGTGTTTCTCTGTCGTTTCATCTCTAGTGTTGTATGTTCTTTGATAGTGTGGGGTCTTGGAATCAGGGCTTCTAGTTCGAGGATCCTTGGTTTGATGATTGGTCAGGAGATGTAGGCTCTATGCCTGGTTTGCTATAGTGTTCCGTGATATTAGTTCAAATACTAGGAACTGAGGGGCAAGAGGTGTGTCCCTAATGGGTGACAGTCATAAAAGCATGCAGATGTTTTCTAACCTAGTCATAAGATATATATACATACACAGCAATAACCACATCTAACCAGTTTTACAGTGATAAAGCATAGGAAATTTTCCTGGCAAATGACACAATCAAAGATAATACTTGCCCATTAAGCTCTGAGTTAATTAGAATAGTGCCTGGAAAAATAGATCTTTGGTAGGGTTCTAGCTTGGACTATTTCGTCATTGAAAGCAATTTTTAACTAAGACATGTGTTGGGAGTGAGAAGGTGGAAAATGTATGGGTAATGAGAAGGAATAGATTCAACTTGGAAGGATTTTATAGGGTTATGTAGCCAAGATTAGTGTGTTGTTTTGTTTAGTGCAGCTATGGGACGTTTTTTATTACCTTTCCCATGCTGGGGAAGTTTTCTACAATAACCTCTTCAAGAATTTTTTCGTAACCTTTCTTCCCTTCTTCTTCTTCTGGGACTCCTATAATTCTAATGTTGGTGCGTTTGATATTGTCCCATAGGTCCCTGAGGCTTTCCTCAGTTCTTTTCATTCTTTCGGCTTTGTTCTGTTCCTCACCAGTTATTTCCACCAGTCTATCTTCCAGCACGCTTATCCGCTCTTCAGCCTCAGATAGTCTACTGTTGAGGCCTTCTATCGTATTTTTGAGTTCAGCAATTGAGTTGGTGGTCTCTATTTGCTTATTTTTCATTTCCTGCATGTCTTTTCTCAATGCACTAATTTCCTCTAATATTCTGTTTTCGGTGTTTTGCATCCTCATTAGAATAGTTTTTCTGAATTCTCTTTCAGATAATTTGTCTATCTCCTCCTCTGTCATTTGAGGCTGTGATTCTCTAGCTTGGTCCTTCATTTGTGCAGTGTTTCTCTGTCGTTTCATCTCTAGTGTTGTATGTTCTTTGATAGTGTGGGGTCTTGGAATCAGGGCTTCTAGTTCGAGGATCCTTGGTTTGATGATTGGTCAGGAGATGTAGGCTCTATGCCTGGTTTGCTATAGTGTTCCGTGATATTAGTTCAAATACTAGGAACTGAGGGGCAAGAGGTGTGTCCCTAATGGGTGACAGTCATAAAAGCATGCAGATGTTTTCTAACCTAGTCATAAGATATATATACATACACAGCAATAACCACATCTAACCAGTTTTACAGTGATAAAGCATAGGAAATTTTCCTGGCAAATGACACAATCAAAGATAATACTTGCCCATTAAGCTCTGAGTTAATTAGAATAGTGCCTGGAAAAATAGATCTTTGGTAGGGTTCTAGCTTGGACTATTTCGTCATTGAAAGCAATTTTTAACTAAGACATGTGTTGGGAGTGAGAAGGTGGAAAATGTATGGGTAATGAGAAGGAATAGATTCAACTTGGAAGGATTTTATAGGGTTATGTAGCCAAGATTAGTGTGTTGTTTTGTTTAGTGCAGCTGGGAGAGAATAGTGGAGACAGGAAGGTTGGAAATATTTATCTAGGGGGTAGTGGTATATAGGAGAAAGTTTTAGATTTAGAACATAGAGGGAGGAAGGAGTGGGAAAGAGGAAAGAAAATTGGAAGTTCAAGAATTAAAATTAAAAAAAAAATTGATAATAAAAAAATTAATAATTAAAAATCAAAAAAATTAAAAATTACAAAAAAAAAAACGAGGAGAAACTTAATAAGAAGAGATCAAAGAGAGAGAGAGAGAAAAAAAAAAAACAAAACAAAAAACAAACCCAAACCTGACCAATTAAACGAATAAGCAGAACCGTCCACAACAGATAAACAAAAAAGCTAAATACTGTCCCTGGTTTTTATCCTCTCATCTGTCTGGAAGCCAGTCTGCTCTCGATGGTGTTGTCTTGATGATGCAGCCTTTTCCTTATGGCACCGGTCTGCAAGCTCAGATGCTGGCGGGGACGGCGGGCTGATCGCTGTCCGTTGGGCGGGGACGCGGTGCGCCGCTGTCCCGGGTTGGGCGGGAGCGCGGGCTGATCCCAGTGTGTCGGGCGCGGTGCGGCAAGCGCCGTCCCGGTTGGACGGGGCGCGGGCTGATCTCAGTCCCTCGGGCGGGGACAGTGGTGCGCGCGCAATCCCGTGTTGGGCGTGATACCTGCCCTACTCCCGGCTTCCGCCGCTGCGGGTGTAGCTATGGGGTGCAGCTATGGGGTGCAGGGGTTCTTCCGCCACTGGGCGCGCACTGCCAGTTGCGCCTCCCAAAGGGTTTAAAGGTAGGCCCAAGTCTCCCGTCCCGCCGAGCCCGGTCCCTGGTCAGCAATCTGCGGGCGACTTCCCTTCAGCCAGTCCCCTACTAGGAGTGTTTGAACTCACCCGGTGCCAGGCGGAAAGTCGCAATTTCGCCCGGCGGCCAAGCGCTGCGATCCTCACACTGGGCGCCTCCCGTCTCGTTCAGTCCGGCCTGAGGTCGCCAGGCAGCAAGCGCGTTCTGCTCGGCCCTGCTGTATCCTATCTTCGCAGTGTCTTAATTTCTGCCGGCGATCCGGGCGGATTCTTGGAGTTTTCACACTGAGCGCTGCCCTTTCTCCCCCGAGGCTCTGCTTAGGCCCCCTTTTAGGGCACTTGCTGGCGCGCTCTCCGTCGGTGCGGTCCGGTGTGGGGATAGGACAGAGGATTCTTAGAACCCTAGCTCCGGGAAATTTCTGGCTATTCACTCTTCTATTCTCGCGGACCTGTGGAATTCTTCTGTTGTCTAGCGGCTGGTTTGTTGGTGGTGGTTCTTTTCTTTTTTAGTTCTGGTGATTCTGTTGGGGAGCTGGTGAAATCTTCCCCTCATTCCTCCGCCATCTTGGCTCCCTCCTATTTGAGGTTTTTTTTTTTAAAGAATGATCTGAAATGACTAAGCACGCCATCTGGGTTTTTTTAGTTGTTGTTCATGTTTGTTTTAATAATGCAAGTTAACCATTTGGCCTCTAATTTGTCACTACAGTTCCCTGGTTAAGAACTTCTAATAACTGTGAGGGCTTTCAGGATTATTACATTTTCATTTTGCATATGCTAAAATGACTACTACTTAATACCAATTAGGGACAATTAAAACAGACAGTAATTACTATCATCCCTGGAAACTACAAAGCAAAACAAAATGCACCATTCTACTAAACATACATGAAGAAATTATAAAAACAAAAAGATCCCTGAAATGAAGCATCATTCAAGTGACACATTAATACCATGACATTATATTATGTTAATTTTCTCTTGTTCCTTCCCAAGAATTCATCTTTCCAAGGTGACATTAACATCAAGGTAGAGCGTCTTTGCTAAAGAAAGATTCTTTGCCTGAAATATGACAGACTCTCATAGCCATCCAGTTTTGGGTGCTTTTGTTCCATTATTTGTTCTACATTTGGCCTCATTAAGCCCTGGCCCTGGGCCAGTTCTGAGAGCAGCTTGTTTATTCAGGAGGCTCCGCTCACATACAGGCAGTGCACCCAAGGCTGGCCCACGCATTTCCAGGCCTGCCCCAGGTGCACCAATGGTGCTTCACAGACTGAGTCTGGAGGGAATATTTTAGAAAAAATTAACCATCAAAGCTCATTTATAAAAGCTAGTGCAAGGGAAGGAAGAAAAACAATGCCTTTAATAACCGTCATGTACACATCACCACTGAAGAGTATGTGAATCTTGAATTAATTTCGAAGGAAAATTAAGGGTAAATTCTCCTTCTATGCACCATTAGAGGCCAAGACAAAGAACCAGGATAAGACAGGGGCCTGACTCAGGGCAAATGGGAAGGGGAAGAGCCAAGAGTGTCATTATCAACTTGCCAATACCCGACCAGAGACCTCTTCTATTCTCGGCCTGTGGAATTTTCTGTTGTCTAGCGGCTGGTTTGTTGGTGGTGGTTCTTTTCTTTTTTAGTTCTGGTGATTCTGTTGGGGAGCTGGTGAAATCTTCCCCTCATTCCTCCGCCATCTTGGCTCCCTCCTATTTGAGGTTTTTTTTTTTAAAGAATGATCTGAAATGACTAAGCACGCCATCTGGGTTTTTTTAGTTGTTGTTCATGTTTGTTTTAATAATGCAAGTTAACCATTTGGCCTCTAATTTGTCACTACAGTTCCCTGGTTAAGAACTTCTAATAACTGTGAGGGCTTTCAGGATTATTACATTTTCATTTTGCATATGCTAAAATGACTACTACTTAATACCAATTAGGGACAATTAAAACAGACAGTAATTACTATCATCCCTGGAAACTACAAAGCAAAACAAAATGCACCATTCTACTAAACATACATGAAGAAATTATAAAAACAAAAAGATCCCTGAAATGAAGCATCATTCAAGTGACACATTAATACCATGACATTATATTATGTTAATTTTCTCTTGTTCCTTCCCAAGAATTCATCTTTCCAAGGTGACATTAACATCAAGGTAGAGCGTCTTTGCTAAAGAAAGATTCTTTGCCTGAAATATGACAGACTCTCATAGCCATCCAGTTTTGGGTGCTTTTGTTCCATTATTTGTTCTACATTTGGCCTCATTAAGCCCTGGCCCTGGGCCAGTTCTGAGAGCAGCTTGTTTATTCAGGAGGCTCCGCTCACATACAGGCAGTGCACCCAAGGCTGGCCCACGCATTTCCAGGCCTGCCCCAGGTGCACCAATGGTGCTTCACAGACTGAGTCTGGAGGGAATATTTTAGAAAAAATTAACCATCAAAGCTCATTTATAAAAGCTAGTGCAAGGGAAGGAAGAAAAACAATGCCTTTAATAACCGTCATGTACACATCACCACTGAAGAGTATGTGAATCTTGAATTAATTTCGAAGGAAAATTAAGGGTAAATTCTCCTTCTATGCACCATTAGAGGCCAAGACAAAGAACCAGGATAAGACAGGGGCCTGACTCAGGGCAAATGGGAAGGGGAAGAGCCAAGAGTGTCATTATCACCTTGCCAATACCCCCAGGCCTCAGTGACCTGAGAGACAGTCGAGAATCAGTTAGACATCTTCAGTCTCCTTGAAGAAAACAGCAACAGCCCATAAGGCAAAAAACAATGTGTTTTAACAAAGGAATCATATATTTTAAAAATTAAGATTAAGTTTAGAATCACAATAGTGCTCTTTAGTAAAGTTAAAGGGCCAGAGGACAGAGTTCTGTTACAATAAAAAATTGAATATATAAAAGCATAGCAAATATTGTAGGAAAAAAAAATAAATGAGCTTTAAAATCAATAACTTTCATTTCTTTTATTTTACTTTTTACTTTAACAGAGTTTTGCTGTTTACAGAAATGTATAATCCCAGATTAGTCATATGTATATCCCTGGCCCCCTCCATCCCCCACCCCAGTAACTTTCATTTTGAGAAACACAAATTTTGTAATTCACATATTGGCACACTCTGAATATGTTGTTTCTTTTTTCATCCTCCTCTCTTTTTCTGCCTTCTCTGATTTTAAGTATTGTATATGATTGAACTTTCTTCTCCTTTCCTAGAACACTATGACTATTTTACTGGTTGCGCTAGTGTTTGCAATGTGTGTTAGATGCTCAGGCGTTTCTGACTCTTGACAAGCCCATGGACTGCAGCCTGGGAGGCTCTGCTGTCCATGGGATTCTCCAGGCAAGAATACTGGAGTGGGCTGCCATGCCCTTCTCTAGGGCATCTTCCCAATCCAGGGATCAAACCAAAGTATCCTGCATTGCAGGCAGATTTCCTTTACCGTCTGAGCCACGAGGCAACTCCTCTTTCAAATAACATCACAATAGACATTGAACAATAAGGGTTTGAACTGCACAAGTCTGCTTAGAAGCAGATATTTTTCAACAGTAAATACTACAACACTACACAGTCCATGGCTGCTTGAGGCCATAGATGCAGCTAAGGAGGGCTAACTCTAAGTCATACCCAGATTAACCCCTAGCCTGTCCAAGGGTTAGCAGCACACATCTCACGAGCAGCGCAGGTACATTCACGGCAATATTGCCAATTTCTCCCTTTTGTCCCTTGTAATACCACTCAGAAAGTCTGTTTCTTCTTTATTCGTGAAGGAAATTATTGCTAGACACAGAATTCTAGACTGCTGGAACTTTTTCTTCCCAACACTTGAATCTTTTATTCCTCTTTCTTCTTGTTTGCATGATTTCTGACTCACAGTCTGATATAACTCTTATCCTTGTTTCTCAGTATATAAGGTATATTTTCCCTCTGGCTTCCTTCAAGATTTTCTCTTTGTTTTTGGTTTTCAGCAGTTTGAAACTGATATGCCTACATGTTGATTTTTAGTTAGTTAGTTAGTTAGTTTTTGGTGTTTATCCTCCTTGGTGTTCTCTGAGTTCCCTGGATCTGTGGTTTGGTTTCTGTCATTAATTTGAGAAAATTCTAAGTTATTATTTCTTTTGTTCCTTTCTTTTCTTCTGATATTCCCATTACAAGGCTGTTCAATGTTTTATAATTGTTCCCACAATTCTGGGATATTCTACTCTTTGTTCCCCCTATCCTATTTTTCCTCTTTCCAGTTTAGGCTGGGATGTTTCTACCGACACATCCTCAAACCCAAGGATTCTTTCCTCCACTGTCTCCAGCCCACCTATTAAGCTCATAAAAGACACTTCTTTTTTTTTTTTCACTTGTTACGGCATTTCTGAACTTCGGCATTTCTGAACTTCGGCATTTCCTTTTGATTTCTTCCTAAAAGTTCCTATCTCTCTGCTTTTATTACCTACTTGTTCCTGTATGTTTTTTATTTTTTTTTGTTACCTCCCTTAACATACATGAACATAGTTATTTTAACTTACCTGTCTAATGGACTCCAAAATCTATGTCATACCTGAGTCTAATTCTGATATGTACTTTAGCTCTTCACACTGTGCTCCCTGTCTTTTAGCATGCCTTGGAATGTTTTGTTGAAAGTCAGATATGATGTACATTGAACAATAAGGGTTTGAACTGCACAAGTCTGCTTAGAAGCAGATATTTTTCAACAGTAAATACTACAACACTACACAGTCCATGGCTGCTTGAGGCCATAGATGCAGCTAAGGAGGGCTAACTCTAAGTCATACCCAGATTAACCCCTAGCCTGTCCAAGGGTTAGCAGCACACATCTCACGAGCAGCGCAGGTACATTCACGGCAATATTGCCAATTTCTCCCTTTTGTCCCTTGTAATACCACTCAGAAAGTCTGTTTCTTCTTTATTCGTGAAGGAAATTATTGCTAGACACAGAATTCTAGACTGCTGGAACTTTTTCTTCCCAACACTTGAATCTTTTATTCCTCTTTCTTCTTGTTTGCATGATTTCTGACTCACAGTCTGATATAACTCTTATCCTTGTTTCTCAGTATATAAGGTATATTTTCCCTCTGGCTTCCTTCAAGATTTTCTCTTTGTTTTTGGTTTTCAGCAGTTTGAAACTGATATGCCTACATGTTGATTTTTAGTTAGTTAGTTAGTTAGTTTTTGGTGTTTATCCTCCTTGGTGTTCTCTGAGTTCCCTGGATCTGTGGTTTGGTTTCTGTCATTAATTTGAGAAAATTCTAAGTTATTATTTCTTTTGTTCCTTTCTTTTCTTCTGATATTCCCATTACAAGGCTGTTCAATGTTTTATAATTGTTCCCACAATTCTGGGATATTCTACTCTTTGTTCCCCCTATCCTATTTTTCCTCTTTCCAGTTTAGGCTGGGATGTTTCTACCGACACATCCTCAAACCCAAGGATTCTTTCCTCCACTGTCTCCAGCCCACCTATTAAGCTCATAAAAGACACTTCTTTTTTTTTTTTCACTTGTTACGGCATTTCTGAACTTCGGCATTTCTGAACTTCGGCATTTCCTTTTGATTTCTTCCTAAAAGTTCCTATCTCTCTGCTTTTATTACCTACTTGTTCCTGTATGTTTTTTATTTTTTTTTGTTACCTCCCTTAACATACATGAACATAGTTATTTTAACTTACCTGTCTAATGGACTCCAAAATCTATGTCATACCTGAGTCTAATTCTGATATGTACTTTAGCTCTTCACACTGTGCTCCCTGTCTTTTAGCATGCCTTGGAATGTTTTGTTGAAAGTCAGATATGATGTATCTAGTAACAGGAACCAGAGGTCATCAGTGTTTTTATTGTGAGGTCTTTACGCTCATCTGGCTAGAAGGTGGGTTGTGCTAAGTGTCTGATGTAACTGTGTATGTCAGAGGCTTAAATTTCTTCTATCAACCTTGTTTATGTCTCCCCTGCTGTTTTGGGGTTTCCCCAGTAATGCCTTCTTAAATAGTGTCCTACAGCTTTGTTCAGTTGTAATTTACTGTTATTATTATACTTGATGTGCAATGTAATATAATAGGGAGGGGAAACATTGTATAATCTTAAGATTAAATTCAGGTCTTATTTTTTTTTTAAACAGGGTTTTGTGGTCCCTGGACTGTAACCTTCAGAAGTGTTTCTTGTTTCTTGGCCCTTTTTTCCCCCCCCTCCCTTATGCAAAACAGGAAGAATGGAAGGGGCTGCAGTGGTGTTTTCCACTAGGCCAGGGAAGGCTGTAAAAGAAGTTTCTCTTGAGGGTTGGCCTTTGTTAAGGAGAACAGCATGCCCTGGGTGTATTTCAAAATGGTTAAGTCTTTCCCTTCCCCCTGCCAGAAACACTGAGTGAGTTATCCTCCCATCTTCACCGTGATAACTTGTTGGGGTTTTATAACTAAAGCCCATGCAAGGGTCAGGGCCACCCTAAGATGGAGCCCCCAGGAGTCTTTAGCTCTCAAATTAGTCCATGCTTAGCCTCCAGCAATTTATCAATTACTGTTGAAGCATTTCTCTGAGTTACTGACTCCACTATCTTCTGCTCCTGGTTAAGGAGACCCCTGCTTTAACTCTGTCATGATCTCCAGGGTGGCAGTTTGTGGTGTCATCTCAATTCTCAGGCCGACCTAAGAAATGTCACTGATTTTCTGTCTGTTAAACTTTTTTTCTTGTTGTGAGGTTGGGAATGATGACTTCCAAACTCTGCATGTCCAATTTGAAACCAGAAACCTCACTTTTGTAGAATACGTCTTCTGCTATAAACTAACTAATATCCTTCAGGAAAGCATACAGATAGCTAACATTTATATATTGCATTATGGTCTACAACTGCTTTTTACATCACCACCTCATTTGATCCTCAGGGATAGCTTAGGCAAATTAGACATTCTGTCTTTCACTATTCTTATCTGTAAAATGAGGATATAATAGAATCTATCTCATGGGTTTACTTTAAAACTAACAGGTGTTCATTTATGTGAAACATTTAAAACACTGTCAGTACCCAGCATGAACTATTTGTTTCCCTGGTGGCTCAGATGGTAAAGAGTCTGCCTCCAAAGTGGGAGACCCAGGTATGATCCCTGGGTTGGCAAGATTCCCTGGAGAAGGAAATGCCAACCCACTTCAGTATTCTTGCCTGGAAAATCCCATGGAGGGGAGAGCCTGGTGGCTACAGCCCATGGCGTTGCACAGAGTCGAACACGACAGGAGCAACTAACACACACAGGTACCCAGAATGTATTATGTGCCAACTCTCAACTGAATGCGGCTATGCGGGCGCTTTATTTTGAGAAGAAGTAAGTAGTTAATGACCTTACAGAGCTGGGGAGAGTTTAACTTAGTTGGATCTTCTGATTGAAAATCTCAGATGGTTTCTTTCGCTATCCCACACTTTTATAGCAAACTAAAGAAGTTCTCTTGAGGGTTGGCCTTTGTTAAGGAGAACAGCATGCCCTGGGTGTATTTCAAAATGGTTAAGTCTTTCCTTCCCCTGCCAGAAACACTGAGTGAGTTATCCTCCCATCTTCACCGTGATAACTTGTTGGGGTTTTATAACTAAAGCCCATGCAAGGGTCAGGGCCACCCTAAGATGGAGCCCCCAGGAGTCTTTAGCTCTCAAATTAGTCCATGCTTAGCCTCCAGCAATTTATCAATTACTGTTGAAGCATTTCTCTGAGTTACTGACTCCACTATCTTCTGCTCCTGGTTAAGGAGACCCCTGCTTTAACTCTGTCATGATCTCCAGGGTGGCAGTTTGTGGTGTCATCTCAATTCTCAGGCCGACCTAAGAAATGTCACTGATTTTCTGTCTGTTAAACTTTTTTTCTTGTTGTGAGGTTGGGAATGATGACTTCCAAACTCTGCATGTCCAATTTGAAACCAGAAACCTCACTTTTGTAGAATACGTCTTCTGCTATAAACTAACTAATATCCTTCAGGAAAGCATACAGATAGCTAACATTTATATAATGCATTATGGTCTACAACTGCTTTTTACATCACCACCTCATTTGATCCTCAGGGATAGCTTAGGCAAATTAGACATTCTGTCTTTCACTATTCTTATCTGTAAAATGAGGATATAATAGAATCTATCTCATGGGTTTACTTTAAAACTAACAGGTGTTCATTTATGTGAAACATTTAAAACACTGTCAGTACCCAGCATGAACTATTTGTTTCCCTGGTGGCTCAGATGGTAAAGAGTCTGCCTCCAAAGTGGGAGACCCAGGTATGATCCCTGGGTTGGCAAGATTCCCTGGAGAAGGAAATGCCAACCCACTTCAGTATTCTTGCCTGGAAAATCCCATGGAGGGGAGAGCCTGGTGGCTACAGCCCATGGCGTTGCACAGAGTCGAACACGACAGGAGCAACTAACACACACAGGTACCCAGAATGAATTATATGCCAAGTCTCAACTAAATGCGGCTATTCTGTCGCTTTATTTTTTGGGAAAAATTAAGTATTTAATGAACTTACAGAGCTGGGGAGAGTTTAACTTAGTTGGATCTTCTGATTGAAAATCTCAGATGGTTTCTTTCGCTATCCCACACTTTTATCTCCCTCCACGCCCAACCTTACTTCTTGAATTCATTCAATGTCTAAAGAACATCTAAGCATGCATGCTAGGTTCTCTACTAGCTCCTGAGAGTAAAACAAGATGAAAAATATAGGTTCTGCCTTCAAAGAGCTCACAGTCACTGGCAGGGGGAAAAAAAAAAAATGGAGACAGGTAACTTAAAACAATGTCACAAGGCCAGCGACAGAGAACCACAGGAAAAAAACCACCCGCCTAGTGGGGTAAAGGGACTCTGAGAAGTCTTCCTGGACAAGCTAACCCTGGATTTCAGTCTCAACAGACGTGGACAGGAGTGGGGAATGCATGAATACCATCTAGACTTAAGTAGCGATTCTCAACTACGACTAGCATCAGGACAGCTCAGAAAAACACAGATGGCTAAGCCCCACCCCCGTTTCTGAGGCCCAAGAATTTGCATTTCTAATAAGTCCCCTGAAGTACAACAAAACAAAAACCAAGGGGTGGTAAGAGATGAAATTGGCAGTGAACAGGAGACAGATCCTCAGCAGAAATTCATGCCAAGTTAAGGAAATGAGGTTTTATCCTAAAAGCCACTAGGGAGGCCTAAATTGATGGGTTCAGTCTGATCAAATTCACCAAGAAGGAAGATTGCTATTTTTGACGGTGGTGTGGAAAACAGAAAAGAGGACGTAATCATCAGGGTGAGGGGGGATGAGGCTTGAACAAAAGCATGGGCTATAGGAACAGAGGGAAGGAGAGCTCATGAACTATTTGTTCCTGGAGAAAGAGAAAGGGGCCCAGGTATGATCCCTGGGTTGGCAAGATTCCTGAGAAGGAAATGCCAACCCACTTCAGTATTCTTGCCTGGAAAATCCCATGGAGGGGAGAGCCTGGTGGCTACAGCCCATGGCGTTGCACAGAGTCGAACACGACAGGAGCAACTAACACACACAGGTACCCAGAATGAATTATATGCCAAGTCTCAACTAAATGCGGCTATTCTGTCGCTTTATTTTTGGAAGAATTAAGTATTTAATGAACTTACAGAGCTGGGGAGAGTTTAACTTAGTTGGATCTTCTGATTGAAAATCTCAGATGGTTTCTTTCGCTATCCCACACTTTTATCTCCCTCCACGCCCAACCTTACTTCTTGAATTCATTCAATGTCTAAAGAACATCTAAGCATGCATGCTAGGTTCTCTACTAGCTCCTGAGAGTAAAACAAGATGAAAAATATAGGTTCTGCCTTCAAAGAGCTCACAGTCACTGGCAGGGGGAAAAAAAAAAAATGGAGACAGGTAACTTAAAACAATGTCACAAGGCCAGCGACAGAGAACCACAGGAAAAAAACCACCCGCCTAGTGGGGTAAAGGGACTCTGAGAAGTCTTCCTGGACAAGCTAACCCTGGATTTCAGTCTCAACAGACGTGGACAGGAGTGGGGAATGCATGAATACCATCTAGACTTAAGTAGCGATTCTCAACTACGACTAGCATCAGGACAGCTCAGAAAAACACAGATGGCTAAGCCCCACCCCCGTTTCTGAGGCCCAAGAATTTGCATTTCTAATAAGTCCCCTGAAGTACAACAAAACAAAAACCAAGGGGTGGTAAGAGATGAAATTGGCAGTGAACAGGAGACAGATCCTCAGCAGAAATTCATGCCAAGTTAAGGAAATGAGGTTTTATCCTAAAAGCCACTAGGGAGGCCTAAATTGATGGGTTCAGTCTGATCAAATTCACCAAGAAGGAAGATTGCTATTTTTGACGGTGGTGTGGAAAACAGAAAAGAGGACGTAATCATCAGGGTGAGGGGGGATGAGGCTTGAACAAAAGCATGGGCTATAGGAACAGAGGGAAGGAGAGCTCATGAAGACGCTCATACTATAGCATCAGTAAACTTGCCGATGGATTGGCAGCAGAGGATACAGGGAAGAAGTCAAACTTAGGAGACAGGAAAGAGGGTGGTACCACCAGATAAAAGAACCAAGAGAGAAGAAAGATTTAGAAGATTTACCAAATGATAGCATAATACACATGGAATAGGCTTCCTCAGATGGGAAATATTTGAACATAGCTAAAAGTGGAGACTGAGGCGGTCATAATCATAGAGAAGAATGAAGATATGAAAGACCAAAAGAATGAGTGACAGGGCAAGTTTCCAGCACAGGACAGAGATGTTGGGGCCAAAAGCACCATGGATGGCTGGGCTTTGAAAAGGAAGTGCCCATCCTGCTCTGGGGTTGCCAGAAAGGAGGTGGGAGTGGGTGTGGACTCAGACACATTTATAGAAAAAGATGGCAAAGGGAGATCTCAACAATACCCTAAGTTTCTTAGTGAAGAAGGAAAGGAAGGTTCCAGCTGTTGAAGATGAAGAGGATGAAGGATGTGCTAGCTGACATTCACTTCTGCACATTTTCCAAAAGATAAACAGGAAGTTATCCACTCCTGAGCTCTGTTTGGCAGGCTGATGCTGTAAGAATGCTATTTTACTCCACTTAAAAGTTGACAAGTTTCAGGCTTCCCTGGTGGTCCAGTGGGTGGCAGTAGGGAAGGCCCGTTCCACCCGGCCGGTCCCCTGCCGGGAGTCCGTGCACGGACTAGCATCAGGACAGCTCAGAAAAACACAGATGGCTAAGCCCCACCCCCGTTTCTGAGGCCCAAGAATTTGCATTTCTAATAAGTCCCCTGAAGTACAACAAAACAAAAACCAAGGGGTGGTAAGAGATGAAATTGGCAGTGAACAGGAGACAGATCCTCAGCAGAAATTCATGCCAAGTTAAGAAAATGAGGTTTTATCCTAAAAGCCACTAGGGAGGCCTAAATTGATGGGTTCAGTCTGATCAAATTCACCAAGAAGGAAGATTGCTATTTTTGACGGTGGTGTGGAAAACAGAAAAGAGGACGTAATCATCAGGGTGAGGGGGGATGAGGCTTGAACAAAAGCATGGGCTATAGGAACAGAGGGAAGGAGAGCTCATGAAGACGCTCATACTATAGCATCAGTAAACTTGCCGATGGATTGGCAGCAGAGGATACAGGGAAGAAGTCAAACTTAGGAGACAGGAAAGAGGGTGGTACCACCAGATAAAAGAACCAAGAGAGAAGAAAGATTTAGAAGATTTACCAAATGATAGCATAATACACATGGAATAGGCTTCCTCAGATGGGAAATATTTGAACATAGCTAAAAGTGGAGACTGAGGCGGTCATAATCATAGAGAAGAATGAAGATATGAAAGACCAAAAGAATGAGTGACAGGGCAAGTTTCCAGCACAGGACAGAGATGTTGGGGCCAAAAGCACCATGGATGGCTGGGCTTTGAAAAGGAAGTGCCCATCCTGCTCTGGGGTTGCCAGAAAGGAGGTGGGAGTGGGTGTGGACTCAGACACATTTATAGAAAAAGATGGCAAAGGGAGATCTCAACAATACCCTAAGTTTCTTAGTGAAGAAGGAAAGGAAGGTTCCAGCTGTTGAAGATGAAGAGGATGAAGGATGTGCTAGCTGACATTCACTTCTGCACATTTTCCAAAAGATAAACAGGAAGTTATCCACTCCTGAGCTCTGTTTGGCAGGCTGATGCTGTAAGAATGCTATTTTACTCCACTTAAAAGTTGACAAGTTTCAGGCTTCCCTGGTGGTCCAGTGGGTAAGGACACCGCCTTGCAGGGCAAGGGGCGCCGGTTCCATCCCTGGCCTGGGAAGATCCCACGTGCCACGGAGCAGCTGGACTGATGTGTCCAATTACTGAGCTGGAGCTCTGGAGCGCATGTGCCCAGAGCCGGTGCTCTGCAACAACAGAGGCCACCACGATGGGAAGCCCACAGGAGCCAAAGAACAAAGATGGATGAAAATAGAGAAATGGAAGACCAATAGAAGTGGCCCACTGGCCCCTCTCCTTCCCAACCCGCCCCTCCCCCCTCCCACCGACAAAAAAAAAAAAAAAAAAAGTTGACAAGTTTCATTCTTTCTTATCCTATTCCTCCCCCGGTCATGCATTATGCCCTCCGTGATCATAAGAATACAAACTACTGTGAAAAATGCTTTGTTAAATACAAAGCCATGTTCACATGTGCAGAATTATTATTCACACAATTTCATTCAAATGTGAATTGATTATAATGAAGCTATTGATCCTTCAGTACCTTCTGCAGAGCCTCTTCTGTTTTTTCAGGGTTTGTTTTTAAGGCCTGAGAAGCATCGTACATAGGAATGGGCATAAATCTCAACGTGTAGTTCCTAGAAAAAGGAGAAAATGGTATGTTTATTAAAAATACCTTCCTATTACCTTAATTTTACACTCTTTTTTGAAAAATGTAGAAGGAGAATTGCCAAAGTGTCTCAGAAAATTCTCAACTACTGGATCATTTAGGCCCTGCAATTATAGGTCAGCCTTCTTTCCTATCCACAGATGCGACACCACGGGTGACCTCGTCACACTGTCTACAACACTGACAGAATTAGAAGGAATCTGGTTTTCTTGTTTTCGTTTTGGTTTTCAATTACAGAAAGAACAGGACCTTCAAACTGGAACTGGAGAGATAGGCTGAGAGAAAGCCTAGAGGAAAATGCCCAAAATCGACTCACTTACTTGGATTTCAGTCACCAACAGATCTGAAGGCACCTTGACCACCACAGTGATGACGGATGACAGCCAGGCCCAGAACAGTGGAGGAAAAACCCCAAATAACCAAAACATGTGTCTGCCAAGCCAAGGACATGAGCATCCACAGTAACGGTCTGTTCATGCTCTAGGCTCCTTTAAATAAGCGACTCCAAGACCAGTGGCTGTCCTTTCTTCCTGCTTCTCTCAGCATCCTGACCTCTGAGGGCCTGGAAGTCTGCACCCCACATCAGCCTGAGACCCCCAGGTTCCTGACACCAAGTGAAGCAGCTGTGGAACTCTGGGTCTACTTATTACCTCCCGGCTGCTGACCGGCTGACTAGACACGGAATGCAAGGGTGAGTCATTTGTGCATGAGAACATTTGAATCTGCCTCTGCTCCTGACGTTGCTACAAAGTGCTGTGGGTCCAAATGAACTGCCTCACCTGCTCTCTTACTACAAACTCAAGCCCTGGGGACGCCTTCTCTCTCCCACCCCAAATGTATCCCTTTCTACACCAAGAGACTCAGAAGATTGCCCTTGTGGGCCACATTTTGGCAACAGGTGCATAGGCTTCACACACAACTGGCTTATTTCAGGCCTCTAAACAGGAAGCAGCACTCGAGGTGTGATTCTTATGGATAGTTAGATGACTTCTACTGGAAGACTAAATTAACAATTCCTAAAATAGGTATGAATAAATCATAAAGAAAGTGAACAGTCATCTTAATAATAGCAGTCATCTGGATAGTTACCTCATGCAGAAGGAAAAAAAAAAAAACTTGTTCCTCATTCAGTCCAACTTCAAAGTATTATAATCAGCAAAGGCAAAGCTATTACTTCTATAACTTTCATTTTTACCCTAACTTTGAGGAAAATTGCTTCTGTTTGATTTAAGAGGAGCCAGTCAACTGAAACTAAGAGACAATATGTCTTTTTCTTTTGGGGGAGGACACTTGATGATTTTCTTTTCCCTCATCCACTTTTCATCACGCTTCAGACCAGTGTGGTTTATGTAAACCATATGTGGTTTCACACCAATGGAATCTTGGAACAGAGTATATAAGACTGTAATCCAAGGACCCCTACCCACTGATCTGGAAATGTGACAGGTTGGGTGTGAACCCCCTTGGCTTCTCACAAAGACATGTCTGGGCTGCCAGTCTGCAGTATCGCTAGGGTGGTAGCTGTGCTGTTAGCTCTCAAATGCAGTGATCTGTAAATAAATGTTTCCATTCACAGGTTTTGTGGTGCAATAGGTCTAGTTACAGGAGGCTGTGTGGGCATAGGAGGCTCCCGGGAAGGGTAACTATGGTGACTGATGGTATAAGCTGCCTTATCCATGTTTAGTGATGGCCCATGGGGGCAGCACCGTTGACCTCCTGGATAAAGGAGGACCACGGGATTTAGAACTGGAAGGTACTTAAAGATGATTCACTCTGATCTCTTACTTTATGAAAGAGAAATTAATCAATGAGATGAAATGCTTTGTTCAAGACCAGGCTGGTTGGTGACGGGATTGGGGAATGAATGGAGGACTGCTAATTTCAGGTCTAGGTTTTTATCCAGCTCACCAGGTTAGGCATGAGAGCTCTGCCTAAGGAATCATGCACAGAGGGAAACCTGGAAAAACACAAAATATTGAGCAGCCCCTTCCCCTTACCAGAGGTCCAACTTCTATGTTTTAGGCCCCTAATTTCCTTCCCACATTTTGAAATCTCTCATTTTGAATGCTATACATCTGCTTTGGTTATTTTTGCCATTAGAATACAATATGAGGATTGAAAAGCCCAGAAAGAACCAGATTTCTAGCATTTTTTCAGCCATGTTTATATTCTTCTTTCCACATTTAATTTACCATGAAAGTATATTTGGTAACAAATGATAATGGCAGAGTTTAGTTATGAAAGTAATAAAGAAAGCCTTTTACAGAAACGAAGTAAGTGAGCCCTCCCCTTGCTACTTCATCAAATTCACTTTTTTTTTTTTTTTTTTCAGATCTCAGTTCCTTCTCATCACTGGATTCAGAGTCATCATCCTGGGCAAAAAAGCAAAACCCAGTGGAAGAAGGTTTAAAATCAAAAGGAAGAAAAAGCAAAGCAAGGTTTGTGCAAGCCTCGCCCATGATCTGTGTGTCTCTGGTCGAAAGAGTGTCCAGGTCCTTATTTTATAGATGAAGGAACTCACACTTGAAGAAAGTCTGTGTCTTCCCCAGTGCCGGAGCCCGTTAGCGGTAGACTAATTCAGACCCAGATCTTCTGACTGTCAGTCTGTTGTTACTTATTACCCCACAGATAACACAGACGCCACTGGTTCTTTTCTATTTTTCTAGAAAGAAGTTCTAAGTAAAACTTACTTTTCCATAGCAACAGCTATATCTTGAAAGCCTTGTGCAGTAATGTTGTTCTTGTCCCATATAACAGTCCTGTTTGGAAACCAAATCACACACATGATGAGACACTTAGGAATGGAGCAAATGATTCTCCCACTGTAGATACGGCCCATATACCCAACTGTCTAGGTAGTTTAGCACAATGAGCAAGGACTAACGTTCAGCTTTGTTTCAAACAAAGCAAGGATGAGAGTTTCCTCCAATATTAAATTCCAAAGCCATTTTCTGCTCAAGGAGCATGGGGTGGGGGAAAACATTTAAAAATAACAACACACACCTTAACTTACCATTACATCACTTAATGCTTTACCAGCCAGAAAACTCTAAATCCCAATTTCCTTGATATTCTCCCAACATAGTCTCCAAATCAAATCCTAGGATTCAAGTCTGAGGCTGAAGCTATTTATACAAGAGAGTAAACAGTATCACATGCAATGTAAAGAGCTTCAGATCCTGGGACTATATTTCTATTCTAAACAGCTAAAAGGACCAGCTGGTATTTTCTGATGTTTCCTCATGCCCTGAGGTGGTGTGACCAGCAGTCCCAGCAACTGAGCTCACGCTGCCAGCCAAACCTCGGGACCTCTAAGGAGGCTGTTTACTTTTTAAACTCAACATCTATTTTGGAAGAAAAGTATTACTTTCCTTTCAGAATGCGAATGCTTCAGAAGTATTTTTGGATTTGTCAATCCACCGGACAAATGAAATGGCTTTGTAGTTGTCTGAATGCTCTCAGACTCAGAGCCTTTAATTGGTTTCTGTTCCTAACCTCAATGACCTTCCTCACATATATACTGACCTTCAAAGAAACTGCTACAATTTGGGGCTTTTGCCTTCAATTCAGACAGAGGTGCAGGCTCTGCCTTACACTGGGGAGCCCAGGAAACAGCAAGCAAGAGCCTTTGAGGGACAGTGTGCGTTATTAACTCTTCCTTCACCAGACTCCGGCAGGAGAGGGAAGATTAGACACCAGGCTCACAGTCAAGCACAGGGAAGCCCCTCGTGTTGTGCCTCCGGCCCTCCCAGCTCTGTGTGTTTGGCACTGTCCCCAAGTCCCTCCTTTCCTGACACATCTGTCAGCTGTCAATGCTGTTGTGAAACAGGAAAGCTCTTGAGCAGTAATGTTGTTCTTGTCCCATATAACAGTCCTGTTTGGAAACCAAATCACACACATGATGAGACACTTAGGAATGGAGCAAATGATTCTCCCACTGTAGATACGGCCCATATACCCAACTGTCTAGGTAGTTTAGCACAATGAGCAAGGACTAACGTTCAGCTTTGTTTCAAACAAAGCAAGGATGAGAGTTTCCTCCAATATTAAATTCCAAAGCCATTTTCTGCTCAAGGAGCATGGGGTGGGGGAAAACATTTAAAAATAACAACACACACCTTAACTTACCATTACATCACTTAATGCTTTACCAGCCAGAAAACTCTAAATCCCAATTTCCTTGATATTCTCCCAACATAGTCTCCAAATCAAATCCTAGGATTCAAGTCTGAGGCTGAAGCTATTTATACAAGAGAGTAAACAGTATCACATGCAATGTAAAGAGCTTCAGATCCTGGGACTATATTTCTATTCTAAACAGCTAAAAGGACCAGCTGGTATTTTCTGATGTTTCCTCATGCCCTGAGGTGGTGTGACCAGCAGTCCCAGCAACTGAGCTCACGCTGCCAGCCAAACCTCGGGACCTCTAAGGAGGCTGTTTACTTTTTAAACTCAACATCTATTTTGGAAGAAAAGTATTACTTTCCTTTCAGAATGCGAATGCTTCAGAAGTATTTTTGGATTTGTCAATCCACCGGACAAATGAAATGGCTTTTTATTTGTCTGAATGCTCTCAGACTCAGAGCCTTTAATTGGTTTCTGTTCCTAACCTCAATGACCTTCCTCACATATATACTGACCTTCAAAGAAACTGCTACAATTTGGGGCTTTTGCCTTCAATTCAGACAGAGGTGCAGGCTCTGCCTTACACTGGGGAGCCCAGGAAACAGCAAGCAAGAGCCTTTGAGGGACAGTGTGCGTTATTAACTCTTCCTTCACCAGACTCCGGCAGGAGAGGGAAGATTAGACACCAGGCTCACAGTCAAGCACAGGGAAGCCCCTCGTGTTGTGCCTCCGGCCCTCCCAGCTCTGTGTGTTTGGCACTGTCCCCAAGTCCCTCCTTTCCTGACACATCTGTCAGCTGTCAATGCTGTTGTGAAACAGGAAGCTGCAATGGTTCTCAGCTCGGTTCACCTCACAATGAAATCTTTAAGACAGCAGTTGGAAGGAAGGACTGTGTCTAAATTTGGGAACACCCTCCTCTATATTTTGACAGAAAACTTGAAGCTGTCGCCTCCGCTCCCCAGCTGGTCGCCTGGGAAACTCGAGCATCACACAGACACAGCGCTGGCGGGTCAGCCTCTCCTCCAGGCCTTGCTCAGAACCAGCATCCGCCCCTCGGGGCTGAGGCCCCTGTCTGCGTACCTGAGCTTGGTGTTGATCTGCAGAGCTTTGGCCAGCATCTTCGCCCCCATGTCCCCCATGCCATTCCCACTGATGTCCACTTTGGTCAGGGAGGTGTTGCTTCCAAGGGCATTGATGATGATGGTGACCCCGGTCTTGAGTTTCGAGTCAGCCAGGGACAAGGACTGCAGAGGCTGTGGAGGCAACACCAGACAGCACTCACACGGTCATGTCAGAGCTGTCACTGCGCGGGGGACCTGCTTCAAGGAGAACCATAGGGCAAGGGTCCGCCCCCATGAGCACAAAGTGGAGACTTTGGAACCTTCTGCCTAAAAGACACTGGTGAATGAGACCCAAAGGACCTTGGGAGTTAAGCATGAAGAGCTTGTGCCTTAATATCAGGCACCTCTCTTCTAAGGGAAGCTGTGGAAAGACACCCAAAGTGGCAGAGGCCAGCTGTTTCAGAAGTGGAGGAAGGAAAGAAATAAAAATACTGCACAAAAATGTCTGTGCTTCAGTGTGGCAACACTTCCCCTTTTGACCCATTTTTTATTTCTATGCAAGGTAAAATGAGGTGTTAAAATACCAGTAGAGGAATACTGCTGCTAAATTACTAATAGTTGCAATAGGAAATACAAAATAAAAACCAGCCAAAATCAGTAATCGTTGACATGCATTGAACACTTATTATGATTAATGATTATTTAAGCTTTTTACATGCATTGACTCATTTAATCAACCCAGCAACCCAATATTTAGGTATTATTATATTAGGTATTATTACCCCTATTTCTCAAATGAGAAACAGGAAGGTTAAGGGACTCAACCAAAGCCACACAGAAAGGAGCTGAACAGGAACCAATCTGGTTGCCGACTCTGTGTTTTGAACTCCTTACAACATTGCCCCTATTGTTTTATCCTACATCTTTTTGATCTTTACTCTTAGCTTTGTTGTATAAGATTCAATCAAAAGACACACCTAGAATTTAAAAAAAGAAGGCAAATGTGTGTAACTTTTTCATTACCATGAGTTATAATGGTAAACAGAAGCCAGCCACTCACTGTACACTGAAGCCAGACCAGGTAGCTCAGTGGTAAAGAATTTGCCTTCAGGGCTTCCCTAGTGGCCCAGTGGGTAAGGACACCGCCTTGCAGTGCAAGGGGCGCCGGTTCCATCCCTGGCCTGGGAAGATCCCACGTGCCACGGAGCAGCCAGACCGATGTGTCCATGCACCCAGAGCCAGTGCTCTGCAACAACAGAGGCCACTGCAATGGGAGGCCCACATGTGCCAAAGAAAAAAGATGGATGAAAATAGATAAATGAAAGACCAATAGAAGTAGCCTGTCGGCTCCCCTCCCTCCTCAACTCCCCCCGCCACCGCCACCCCACACACACAAAAAGAATCTGCCTGCAACGAAGGAGACATGGGTTCAATCCCTGGTTCAGGAAGAGCCCCTGGGGAAGAAAATGGCAACCTGCTCCAGTATTCTTGCCTGGGAAATCCCATGGACAGAGGAGCCAGGTGGGCTATACTCCATGGGGTCGCAAAGAGTTGAACACAACCTTAGTGACTAAGCACAAAAGTCACTCAGCCTGGTGGAAGTTTTTGCCTGGTGTACGTAACATCTAACCCTCCAAAAAGAACAAAAAGAAGGGGGCTTCCTACTTAAACACAGCTCACACTACTTGTTTATGTCACCTTTGTAGACCTGCAGGCATTTAAATTCCCAGTCCTTGACTTCAGCCATAACTGAATTAATAAGGTAGTGAGAATTTCAGAACTTAAACCAATATTACCCTAAAAATCATAACTAAGACTTTCCTGGGAATTTGGATATCTTCTCGGTTGCTTGAGATGGTCTACATTGGCCCCACTAAATTCGGCAATTCTATACGCTAACTCCATAAGCAGTTCTGACATTATAGGGAAGTGGCTTCTTGGATCATTATTACCAGATTTCACAGTGGCCCATGGTAATGGAGTTCTCAAGATGTGCCCAGGTGGTCTGTAGGAACCCCTCCACAAATCCTGAGGTGTATTCATGTCCATTCAGCTACTGAACCCTGACACCCAAAAGAACACCTGTTCCAGGCATATCTACCCAAAAGCCCAGAAGGCAGGAAGGGGCTGTTGACAGTGTCAAGACTTGTATCCATAAACTGACATTATGCATTTGGTTACAATTTTCCCAAGTGACTGTACTTATTGTCCAAATCTGACCAGGTTTCCTAAATGCAATACACTATGTTAAAATCAAAGGGTATTAATATTAGTTAGAATAACATTGTTTCAAATTAAGTTGTTTTAAGTAAGTGCTAAAAAACACCTAAATAATCTTAGACTCAGGCAGGTTTAGGGAGGTAGTTTCAGTTTTCTTAAGATTCTACATTCAAGTAGATGAAAAAAACAACAAAAAATGCTTCAGACTTGGGAAACTTCATGTTTTAAATGAAATGTAAGCAATGTTGCTTGAATAAAAAACTGTTAGCCCATCATTTCAATAAGCCCTATTCAACTCCTGCAAAAATGATATATTATAGCTTCTTCCTAATACTGGAAAACTGCCAAGTCTCCAAGCTGGCAAGCACCAATTCTAGTACTATAGTCAAACTGTAATACACCCCAGTTAACACTTAAAAATAATAGGCAGTCAATGCGAACAGAACAGCCAGAATTGCATGCATATTTATAAGGTCTATACTCCATGGGGTCGCAAAGAGTTGAACACAACCTTAGTGACTAAGCACAAAAGTCACTCAGCCTGGTGGAAGTTTTTGCCTGGTGTACGTAACATCTAACCCTCCAAAAAGAACAAAAAGAAGGGGGCTTCCTACTTAAACACAGCTCACACTACTTGTTTATGTCACCTTTGTAGACCTGCAGGCATTTAAATTCCCAGTCCTTGACTTCAGCCATAACTGAATTAATAAGGTAGTGAGAATTTCAGAACTTAAACCAATATTACCCTAAAAATCATAACTAAGACTTTCCTGGGAATTTGGATATCTTCTCGGTTGCTTGAGATGGTCTACATTGGCCCCACTAAATTCGGCAATTCTATACGCTAACTCCATAAGCAGTTCTGACATTATAGGGAAGTGGCTTCTTGGATCATTATTACCAGATTTCACAGTGGCCCATGGTAATGGAGTTCTCAAGATGTGCCCAGGTGGTCTGTAGGAACCCCTCCACAAATCCTGAGGTGTATTCATGTCCATTCAGCTACTGAACCCTGACACCCAAAAGAACACCTGTTCCAGGCATATCTACCCAAAAGCCCAGAAGGCAGGAAGGGGCTGTTGACAGTGTCAAGACTTGTATCCATAAACTGACATTATGCATTTGGTTACAATTTTCCCAAGTGACTGTACTTATTGTCCAAATCTGACCAGGTTTCCTAAATGCAATACACTATGTTAAAATCAAAGGGTATTAATATTAGTTAGAATAACATTGTTTCAAATTAAGTTGTTTTAAGTAAGTGCTAAAAAACACCTAAATAATCTTAGACTCAGGCAGGTTTAGGGAGGTAGTTTCAGTTTTCTTAAGATTCTACATTCAAGTAGATGAAAAAAAAAAACAACAAAAAATGCTTCAGACTTGGGAAACTTCATGTTTTAAATGAAATGTAAGCAATGTTGCTTGAATAAAAAACTGTTAGCCCATCATTTCAATAAGCCCTATTCAACTCCTGCAAAAATGATATATTATAGCTTCTTCCTAATACTGGAAAACTGCCAAGTCTCCAAGCTGGCAAGCACCAATTCTAGTACTATAGTCAAACTGTAATACACCCCAGTTAACACTTAAAAATAATAGGCAGTCAATGCGAACAGAACAGCCAGAATTGCATGCATATTTATAAGGTCATCCCTTCTTGATTTACTGCACTTCCAGGTAACATGATTATTTGAAATCTTACTGTTCCTGTTCAGAGCTGAACATGCTTAATCTGACAATCTGTCTCCTTGCTACAGGCACTCCCAGGACATACTGTTCTGATTGGTCACAGCATGGATTTGGATATCACACTTCAAAACAAGAGTCCCCGTCACCTTGGCCCCTCAGTGTCACCATCTCTTGACTCTGGGTGCAGCAGCCTAGCAACCACTGTCTACAGTTGAAGGCAACACTGAAGCCTCTGTGTCTAGATCTTCCATGTGAACATGATGTGCTATACTCAGCAAATAAAGTATTCCACAGGCTGTCTAAGAAGAAGCTCTACAGACACAAGGTCACAATGTAAAAAGCAGAGTTTACTTTTTATATATAAAAAGTTTTTTAAAAAAATGAACCTAGTGGTGCCAGTTATGGGTGGAATTTTTAGTCACGAGACTTAACTCCTAATCATTTCCAATGGTTTTGCACATTACTGATTCCAAAGGAGGGAAAAAAGGTAACTGCTTTTTGAAAAAGTCACTTCTATGACATGAACATAAAAGGCTTTTCACTGTATGTTATTAGCGGCACACTTCTCAAAATTATAACTTGACAGAATTCACATTTATGTACCAAACTTTACAATCTGCAAATATATTTTTAGGTGTGCTTTAAATATCAAGATTATCTTTGAATAAGAGACTTTGAAAATTAAAGGAAAAATTTTTAATTTTTTCTATTTCTTTTTTTAGGGACAGAATTTAAAGACTCTTGTGTAATAAGCAAAACATGAAATTAAAATAATTTTTTCTAAAATATGTGCTAAGAAGCAAACATTTGGGAATGATCATTAAATATAATTCTGTTATACTGGCTTCCCCAATCTTTTAAAACTGGGGCAACACCGGGAAATCAAAATCTCAAATATAGCAAGGTAGTACAAAGTCAAATTAAATATATAAAACAAACTGCATAAATTCTGAAAAGTATAAATTACATTCTAATTATGCCTCTAACTTGAATAACCCAGCTATAAGAGTAACAAAACACAGGGTTTATTAGCAAATGAGGACAAAGAAAAGTGCCTGAATTCACTAAATAATAATGAGATTTACTGCACTTCCAGGTAACATGATTATTTGAAATCTTACTGTTCCTGTTCAGAGCTGAACATGCTTAATCTGACAATCTGTCTCCTTGCTACAGGCACTCCCAGGACATACTGTTCTGATTGGTCACAGCATGGATTTGGATATCACACTTCAAAACAAGAGTCCCCGTCACCTTGGCCCCTCAGTGTCACCATCTCTTGACTCTGGGTGCAGCAGCCTAGCAACCACTGTCTACAGTTGAAGGCAACACTGAAGCCTCTGTGTCTAGATCTTCCATGTGAACATGATGTGCTATACTCAGCAAATAAAGTATTCCACAGGCTGTCTAAGAAGAAGCTCTACAGACACAAGGTCACAATGTAAAAAGCAGAGTTTACTTTTTATATATAAAAAGTTTTTTAAAAAAATGAACCTAGTGGTGCCAGTTATGGGTGGAATTTTTAGTCACGAGACTTAACTCCTAATCATTTCCAATTGTTTTGCACATTACTGATTCCAAAGGAGGGAAAAAAAAGGTAACTGCTTTTTTGAAAAAGTCACTTCTATGACATGAACATAAAAGGCTTTTCACTGTATGTTATTAGCGGCACACTTCTCAAAATTATAACTTGACAGAATTCACATTTATGTACCAAACTTTACAATCTGCAAATATATTTTTAGGTGTGCTTTAAATATCAAGATTATCTTTGAATAAGAGACTTTGAAAATTAAAGGAAAAATTTTTAATTTTTTCTATTTCTTTTTTTAGGGACAGAATTTAAAGACTCTTGTGTAATAAGCAAAACATGAAATTAAAATAATTTTTTCTAAAATATGTGCTAAGAAGCAAACATTTGGGAATGATCATTAAATATAATTCTGTTATACTGGCTTCCCCAATCTTTTAAAACTGGGGCAACACCGGGAAATCAAAATCTCAAATATAGCAAGGTAGTACAAAGTCAAATTAAATATATAAAACAAACTGCATAAATTCTGAAAAGTATAAATTACATTCTAATTATGCCTCTAACTTGAATAACCCAGCTATAAGAGTAACAAAACACAGGGTTTATTAGCAAATGAGGACAAAGAAAAGTGCCTGAATTCACTAAATAATAATGAGTTTCATTTCTAGCCCACAGGTTGGAAATTATGTCCATACTGTGAAGAGACAGGACAGAAGAATTTTCTCCTGCCCTGAAGATCAGAGGCCCACAAAGAGATGTGGGCAAAGGCAAGCAAGGAAAAGTACCAGTCTCTATCTTCCCTGACCCCATGGCTTTGTCTCAAAATTTAGCTTATAGTTATAGCAGAATTTGCTATTACTCTATATGAATTCAAAATAGAAAAATCATACTTTTTAAAAATGTGATATCTCACGATTAATATATGGAATTACTCTTAAACATACAAAACAGCTATTACCACATATGAATAATATGAATATTCATTATATACACTGATGTTGATTTTAGGAATTGTAAAAGCTCTTCCATAGCAGAACAGAACTAAGACAGGAAACAGACAAAATCTTAAAGAGCATCAATAAAATAAGGTGCAATACACCAGGTTTCAATAAAAGGAATTAATGGTAGAGTGCATCTCACTTCGTCCAGAAAATATCTTCTTTTCTACTACATGGCTATGAGTATCAAAAAAGGACACTATTTAAAATCAGATTTGTTTACCCTGAGCCAAGTGCTAGCCAGGCACAACTAAATGGGATAAAAATATAAGAAGGTTCATTAGAGCTCTAGACACAGTTTAAGATGGGAGAGACTTTCTTAGCCTCTTCTAATTCTTTGTAATTACTAGATGAAATTAAAATAATTTTTTCTAAAATATGTGCTAAGAAGCAAACATTTGGGAATGATCATTAAATATAATTCTGTTATACTGGCTTCCCCAATCTTTTAAAACTGGGGCAACACCGGGAAATCAAAATCTCAAATATAGCAAGGTAGTACAAAGTCAAATTAAATATATAAAACAAACTGCATAAATTCTGAAAAGTATAAATTACATTCTAATTATGCCTCTAACTTGAATAACCCAGCTATAAGAGTAACAAAACACAGGGTTTATTAGCAAATGAGGACAAAGAAAAGTGCCTGAATTCACTAAATAATAATGAGTTTCATTTCTAGCCCACAGGTTGGAAATTATGTCCATACTGTGAAGAGACAGGACAGAAGAATTTTCTCCTGCCCTGAAGATCAGAGGCCCACAAAGAGATGTGGGCAAAGGCAAGCAAGGAAAAGTACCAGTCTCTATCTTCCCTGACCCCATGGCTTTGTCTCAAAATTTAGCTTATAGTTATAGCAGAATTTGCTATTACTCTATATGAATTCAAAATAGAAAAATCATACTTTTTAAAAATGTGATATCTCACGATTAATATATGGAATTACTCTTAAACATACAAAACAGCTATTACCACATATGAATAATATGAATATTCATTATATACACTGATGTTGATTTTAGGAATTGTAAAAGCTCTTCCATAGCAGAACAGAACTAAGACAGGAAACAGACAAAATCTTAAAGAGCATCAATAAAATAAGGTGCAATACACCAGGTTTCAATAAAAGGAATTAATGGTAGAGTGCATCTCACTTCGTCCAGAAAATATCTTCTTTTCTACTACATGGCTATGAGTATCAAAAAAGGACACTATTTAAAATCAGATTTGTTTACCCTGAGCCAAGTGCTAGCCAGGCACAACTAAATGGGATAAAAATATAAGAAGGTTCATTAGAGCTCTAGACACAGTTTAAGATGGGAGAGACTTTCTTAGCCTCTTCTAATTCTTTGTAATTACTAGATGAAATTCAAATTAGCAACATGATGTTTCTCAGCATGAGCTAAGGTCATAAAGTCAACTAGAGAGTAAAAATTCATACCTCCAGATCACTGTTATTAACTGAAGCTAAGAAGTAAAAAGGCTTATTAAAAGACGGGCTTGGGTGTCAATGTATACTTCTTTTCACCTAATAGTTTCAATCTTCCTTTAATTAGTGATTAGTTGAATAAAATGAAAAGTAAGTAAAATTTAAATACACTCTATAACTGTGTTAAAACATAAATACTCTTTGCATTTAAAAATAAAAACAGTAATAGAAAATGTATGCAGAGATTAAATTATCTGAAAGCATATCAGCATTAACCCACTGGATGAAATTAGTAAGAACAGCAACCAAGATTTTAGACAAGAGTGTTGAAAATAATACTCACTGATTCTTCATCTTGAATCATCTGTACTAAGTTGTCCAACACAGGTGTCAGATTTCTAGAGAGATTTTAAAGATGTGGACAGTGGAATCAAATCAAAAGCTTTCAGGAGGCTGGTTATTTTCATCATTGTCATATTAAAAAATGCAAAAAACTCTTACTTGGATTTCATATTATTAAAATTTTTGCCTAACGCCAGGTGTTGTATTGATCTGTTTTTACTGAGCCACACTATTAAGGTAGATAGGTCAGATTCTAAACCTGGAAAGAATGAGAGTAAATGGAAAATCAACACACACAGATAAATAAATTCTCAGATGGAACACAATTAAACAAAGGTACAAGGCAGTCTGGATGACGTTCTGTACTATCTTGAAAGCCCTGGGATTCTAATCTTTCCCCGACCCCTGCCAAAGAAACTTTCTGTCCCCTTTTTATGTCCTATTATTTCACAGGGACAGATTCTTTCTCCACAAAGACTTCTGTAAATCTTTGATGCAACCAGTGGCTAAATTAAGTCAGTACGTGACAGCAGGAAGCTTCATTTCTCCCCACCCCTTTGTGAGAGAAGACTCCAACGTACTGTTCACTGGGAGGTGACTACAGATAAAGTCGTCTATTCAAAATTCATACTGCCTGGTTGTCTATGCATATTCATATGCCACTATAGCCAGTAGAAATAAAGCTAATGAAACAAGTTTCTATATAAATAAATGAGGTCTCAATTTTATTACCACCAAGCATACAAAAGGTTGGACTCAAATCTTTATAAATGTACTGATGATCTTTTCTTTTAATTGAACTGTTTTACTGCATAGACTTTTCATTTTGGACCATGAACACACTTAAAAAATTGACATGGAATTACTCCATAAACAAACTCTGTTAAAAGATAAATGGGATTAATTATCATGAAAAAAAAAAAGCAATTATAAAAATTGTTGAAAAAGAAATAAAAGTCTTCTAGTCAAGGAGTGAAATAAGTTTTATTAAGGTGTCATCTAGATTGGATTAGAAGATTCTTTCCCCTTTCCTAATTTGCTGTAAATACTGTTTCTATGTGGTTTCTTCTCTGGTTTCAGACTTACCATTATCAGAGATGTCCAGGCTGGTGATGTTGTGGATTTCAGCAATGCAGCCCTCTAGTACCTGAGCACCTCCAGATCGCAGCTAGAGAAACACAAAGCAAAAAGGGGAAAGTGGTCACCTACTGGAGGGGTGAGACTAAAAACTTAGAAATAGGATGGGCAGCCTTGAACTTCATACGAAAGAAAAAGTGAAAACTTAGATCAACTTCAAAAAATAAAAAAGCTATCACCAATGCAAAGAGCCAACCTCTAGTCATGAGGTGACTTCCCATCCCACATAAATCTGAAAACCATTAGGAAAAAAAACAGAAGACAGAGACCACCTTGCATCAGCACTGGCAAGACACTCTCCATCAACCCATGAGAATTTTCTTCATTTCTGGTTTCTGGAAATCTAACGAATACCTTTTACATATGAGAAACCATTACTGGTGCATCTGATTATTACAGATGTCAAGGTATAGCTCTATATCATGCAGCAGCAAAATAACTAAAGGAGAAAATAAAAACCAATAAAATATCTTTTTCCAAAAAAACCAAAAGCATATTTTATGGAGGTGAGAATAGCTTTTGGTTTTCCATTCAGCAACTGAGTTCTTACTACACGTTAAATGTTATGCTGGAGGCAGTTTTCTAAGCTGTGGCCCTTTGCTCAGTAAACTTATGATCTCCAAAAAAAACCCTATCATTTATTGGGAATCAACCATGTGCCAAAGAACATGGTAGTTTCTCTATTCACTTAAGAGAATTAAAATTTATTTTAAAATTCTATACCAAATTGAAGACATTTGCTACTTGTTCAAATCTGGATATAAAAACTTAAAGAATCCTTATTTCAGTTTTAGAACTCTGGACCACAACCGACTCATTTCCTG
This sequence comes from Tragulus kanchil, assembly GCA_022376925.1. Lineage (NCBI taxonomy): Eukaryota > Metazoa > Chordata > Mammalia > Artiodactyla > Tragulidae > Tragulus > Tragulus kanchil. Next base: position 24,626,350 of record JAIOJX010000005.1, on the reverse strand, counting down.
GCTGCTTATATGTGAAGCAGACTTTTGCACAGATTTTGGCTTTTCAATTCACTAGTTAAATTGGAGAAAAAAAGCAATTATAAATTGTTGAAAAAGAAATAAAAGTCTTCTAGTCAAGGAGTGAAATAAGTTTTATTAAGGTGTCATCTAGATTGGATTAGAAGATTCTTTCCCCTTTCCTAATTTGCTGTAAATACTGTTTCTATGTGGTTTCTTCTCTGGTTTCAGACTTACCATTATCAGAGATGTCCAGGCTGGTGATGTTGTGGATTTCAGCAATGCAGCCCTCTAGTACCTGAGCACCTCCAGATCGCAGCTAGAGAAACACAAAGCAAAAAGGGGAAAGTGGTCACCTACTGGAGGGGTGAGACTAAAAACTTAGAAATAGGATGGGCAGCCTTGAACTTCATACGAAAGAAAAAGTGAAAACTTAGATCAACTTCAAAAAATAAAAAAGCTATCACCAATGCAAAGAGCCAACCTCTAGTCATGAGGTGACTTCCCATCCCACATAAATCTGAAAACCATTAGGAAAAAAAACAGAAGACAGAGACCACCTTGCATCAGCACTGGCAAGACACTCTCCATCAACCCATGAGAATTTTCTTCATTTCTGGTTTCTGGAAATCTAACGAATACCTTTTACATATGAGAAACCATTACTGGTGCATCTGATTATTACAGATGTCAAGGTATAGCTCTATATCATGCAGCAGCAAAATAACTAAAGGAGAAAATAAAAACCAATAAAATATCTTTTTCCAAAACCAAAAGCATATTTTATGGAGGTGAGAATAGCTTTTGGTTTTCCATTCAGCAACTGAGTTCTTACTACACGTTAAATGTTATGCTGGAGGCAGTTTTCTAAGCTGTGGCCCTTTGCTCAGTAAACTTATGATCTCCAAAAAAAACCCTATCATTTATTGGGAATCAACCATGTGCCAAAGAACATGGTAGTTTCTCTATTCACTTAAGAGAATTAAAATTTATTTTAAAATTCTATACCAAATTGAAGACATTTGCTACTTGTTCAAATCTGGATATAAAAACTTAAAGAATCCTTATTTCAGTTTTAGAACTCTGGACCACAACCGACTCATTTCCCTGGCTGCTTATATGTGAAGCAGACTTTTGCACAGATTTTTGGGATCACTTTGTTCAGGAGTATTTCAGTTGGGATGTTTGCATTCAGTCTTTTCTACTTTTTCAGGTGACAGTGAATCACAGTCAAGTTCCCGATGCGAACTCTAAAGGGGAGGGCCACCCAGAGGAAGACTTCGCCAGGAGGCTAGCTTTCACCCTTCAGGAAAACCAAGACCAACCAACTCCACAGCTGAAGGGCTGAGAACCCAGTGGGTGGAGCTATGGCCATTTTAATTTCTGCCAAAGTATTGGTTTATGACAGAATGGAAATTAAAAATCAACAACTAGGGCTTCCCCTGGTGGTCCAGTGGATAAGGACACCGCCTTGCAGTGCAAGGGGCGCTGGTTCCATCCCTGGCCTGGGAAGATCCCATGTGCCACTGAGCGGCTGGACTGATGTGTCCAATCACCGAGCCGGAGCTCTGGAGCGCATGCGCCCAGAGCTGGCGCTCTGCGACAACAGAGGACACTGCGATGGGAGGCCCACAAGAGTCAAAGAACAAAGACGGATGAAAATAGAGAAATTAAGGACTAATAGAAGTGGCCCGCCCACCCTCTCCCTCCCCAACCCACCCCCCCCCAAAATAAATAAATAAATAAATGTTTTTTAAAACAACAACAACAACAACTAGGTTCTACACAAATAGATTTAAGGAACATCGCTTCAGGTCACAGGGAATGTTGTAGGCTGACTGGCAATGTTAAAGAAACAATGTAGGCAAACACTTATTAGAAACATAATTTGCTTTTTAGAACATGAAAAAAGATGAGATTTCAGTGTTCAACTTTATCTCACAGATACTCCTGACAGACATTTGTAACATAAACCCATAATACTAAAATCTTTTGCTACTAAAAAGTCAACACATCCTAATTTATTGATTCATAAAGTACTTACACAATGGCCAAGCTAAGGAAAGCCCAAGGAGAAAAAAAACAAAAAATGTTATCAACAGTAAATAGAACAAGAACAGAGAAGCAGAAGTCTCTATCAACACACAACATAAAAAAGCAGAGTCAGAGAAAAAACTTCAACTAAAACATACTCCCAAAACAAAAATCCAAAACTTAAATAAGAAAATAACTGATCTTCAGTTACCAAAAACATTCGCTTGAATTCACATGTTATTAGATGCCTTAAATTCCCCCAAAGCATAACGCTTTCCCCAAACAGTAAAAAGCTTTTCCATTATTGTAAATGAAAATCCTTTTAAATGAATTTGCATAATTAGAGGCTGTGTCTGCATGTATGCATGTAAAACTGGTTTTTAAATTACCCTCATTTGGATCCCACACACTAGCACTATTTAAAAGAATGCAAGATCAAAGAGGAGTAAATGTGACTGAATCACTCAATAGTGTTTAAAATGTTAAAAATAAAATCAAACTTCTTTCCAGAGAGGAGTGTGGTCTCAAGGAAGGTGGAATATTTCAGCTAGTACTCACAGTTCTAAGTCAATAATTCTACCTAATACAAAAGCATCCATAATAGAGAGGAAAGCAAAGAAAACTAAAATCTAGATAACTCTTAATAATTCATATTCCTTCCTCAGGAACACTTGCCATTAATAAAGCAGTGACAGACATTACAGATTTAAATATAAAATACCCTCTCCTCCTTATTTGTCACGTTTCTTCTATAGGGGTTTTATTTTTAATAAGAAAATAACTTCAGTCCTGGGAAATTTGATTTTCCAAGGACAAAATACCGTTATACATGATCTCAACATATCCTCACTAGTAGGGTTAGATGCCAAAGGGTTATTCAGAACTTAAGAAAGATATATACAAGTGACCCTTGAACAACAACCCTCCACATCATCATAAAACCAAGTATAACTTTCCAGTTGAGCCTCGGTATCCACAACCAACCACCATGTAGCGCTGTGGTAGGTATTTAGTAAAACAAACAAACAAATCCACCTGTAAGTGGACCCATGCAGTCCAAACCTGTGTTGTTCAAAGATCAACTGTATACTGTCACTTCCAGGAGAGTGAAAATACTTGTATCTCCAAATAGTTACATGAGGCAAATTGCTTGTGCCCATCCTATGCTGAAACATTTTGCATTTCCTACCCAGCCTAATAGGACAGTGACAACAAGGGTACAGCAATGATGCTAAACACACAAGCAAACTCGCCTTCTCGCCTCAAATTGGTTGAAAGTATCAAGCAACCTATACAGATACCAAAAACATTCGCTTGAATTCACATGTTATTAGATGCCTTAAATTCCCCAAAGCATAACGCTTTCCCAAACAGTAAAAGCTTTTCCATTATTGTAAGTGAAAATCCTTTTAAATGAATTTGCATAATTAGAGGCTGTGTCTGCATGTATGCATGTAAAACTGGTTTTTAAATTACCCTCATTTGGATCCCACACACTAGCACTATTTAAAAGAATGCAAGATCAAAGAGGAGTAAATGTGACTGAATCACTCAATAGTGTTTAAAATGTTAAAAATAAAATCAAACTTCTTTCCAGAGAGGAGTGTGGTCTCAAGGAAGGTGGAATATTTCAGCTAGTACTCACAGTTCTAAGTCAATAATTCTACCTAATACAAAAGCATCCATAATAGAGAGGAAAGCAAAGAAAACTAAAATCTAGATAACTCTTAATAATTCATATTCCTTCCTCAGGAACACTTGCCATTAATAAAGCAGTGACAGACATTACAGATTTAAATATAAAATACCCTCTCCTCCTTATTTGTCACGTTTCTTCTATAGGGGTTTTATTTTTAATAAGAAAATAACTTCAGTCCTGGGAAATTTGATTTTCCAAGGACAAAATACCGTTATACATGATCTCAACATATCCTCACTAGTAGGGTTAGATGCCAAAGGGTTATTCAGAACTTAAGAAAGATATATACAAGTGACCCTTGAACAACAACCCTCCACATCATCATAAAACCAAGTATAACTTTCCAGTTGAGCCTCGGTATCCACAACCAACCACCATGTAGCGCTGTGGTAGGTATTTAGTAAAACAAACAAACAAATCCACCTGTAAGTGGACCCATGCAGTCCAAACCTGTGTTGTTCAAAGATCAACTGTATACTGTCACTTCCAGGAGAGTGAAAATACTTGTATCTCCAAATAGTTACATGAGGCAAATTGCCTGTGCCCATCCTATGCTGAAACATTTTGCATTTCCTACCCAGCCTAATAGGACAGTGACAACAAGGGTACAGCAATGATGCTAAACACACAAGCAAACTCGCCTTCTCGCCTCAAATTGGTTGAAAGTATCAAGCAACCTATACAGATAAGATTGCATCTCCTAGTACTGTTACAGGAGAAAAGCTGACTCTATCATGAAGATGAGCAAGAGAAACCTCGCTAAGTTTGGACATCAGGCTTTAAGAAGAAAAATGCAACAAGACATCTTAATTTACAAAAAATAATTCTGTGTTTCATTAACTTTTATAAGAAGCAATATAACACGTGACTTTATAAACATGGTCACCAGCACTGTGATTCAAGCTCTTAAGACTGGAGGAACGCGGCACTAAGGCAGTATTAAGGGATCCTCGTGTCTAATTCATAAATAAATGGCCAAACAAAAATTAGAATTATCATCAAAATAATGGCCAATTCTATTATCAGAATCTGATTCTTGCCTTAAGAAGAAAAAAAATACAAAGGAAAAAAATCTACTAGCCGTTTAGTGGACCCATGTGAAATTGCCAAGAGTCTGTCATTTCTGACCTACCAAAATGTCAGTTTCATATGGTTCACCAGATAACAACTATTTCCAATAGGATCAAAGGAGTTTAAAGAACATGCTGTGTAACAATCTAACACAGTGTTCTTTGTTCATAGGGTACCTTTCAGCTTGAGAAGAAAATGTCTAATCATATAATATTCTAATAATTACTAGTATTAACAACAATCAGGAAAGCACACTTTCATTATGACTCTGCCATTAGTGAGTTGGATTATTTCAGCTTTCATAGACCTCAGTCTCCTCATCTGTAATCACTTAAGTCCTTTTCAGCTTGGATCACAGAATTAAATGAATGATGTTGTTTCGGTAGCAATCATGATCTTTAATCAGGATAGTAAAGCACATGGGTCATTGCAAATTCAGTGTTTTGACCTTGAAAAAAGCAAGCAACCTGGTACAAGTTGTTTTTTCACTTGATAGAATAACCCCTTCCATCTCCATTGTTCTTATTCCTTCCTTTATAAATTTTTTTTAATTATTGGCATGCCCTAATAAAGTGCTGGTAAACAATTAATTCGTATTACCAGAGCTGGTTTCTGTTTTATAGTCTGTCTTTAAAACAAAAGAGCACTGACTTACACATGAAAATTTCCCAATACCAAGTTACATGTTTAAGATTTTTTTCCTGTTTTTCACCCCATGAAGCAAAAAAGATTAGTAAATCACACACAGCATTCACCCCAAGCTCAAAATAATTAAAAAGAAAAAAATCCTGTACTAACAATTTATATGGCCAATTTCAGATTTGTCACTGTCTAGAATTTTCAGAGAAGAAAAGCATTAATCTTCAATATAGAGTGTTGGCTTGGTGCTCAGCATTTTGTTAGCAGCTAAGGAAAGTACAAACCAAAGTAAGACACAAATACTGCCATCCAGAAAGTCACCATCTAGCTGGGAAAGCATACAGGAGCCAATTTAATAATTGTACAAGGCACCACGTTGTTCAGTATCCAAATGCTCACCATCATTAAGTACCAGACAATTAGGTAAAACTAAGGCCCCAAAGTGCTGAAGCAGTCAGGGAAGACATTTACAGATAGATAAGCAACAAGAGTGAATAATTTCATATGTACCAGACTTCTTAAGCAGCCTATTTCAAAGGAGAGTTCTTTCACACTTCATAATGACCTACTAGGAGGGGCAAAAATGTTGTCTCCATTTCAGACACAGAAATTGAGAAACAGTGCTATCAACTAATTTGCTCAGGACTGCATAGCTACATATGGTCAAACTAGGATGGAACAGTATGAGTCTGATGCAGGTACAGAGGAAGCTGGACCTGAACCAGGTCCTCAAAGAGACAGGGGAGGTGGGCTTGGGGAAGAAGAGGGACATGACAGGAGTGTCCTGGGAAAAGAGGAGTGGGCCTAAAGGCCTGCATAGAAATGAAGAGCCTTCCATCTCCAGCCCTGAGAAAAGACACCAACTTCCACATGTGGGTAAAGTGTGGCTGTGAAAAGGCTGGATAGTTTGTGCCAAGATATGTTCTTTTAAATTTCCACACAAACTAAAAGCTTCAGTGAAAAAGTTCAGATACCCTTCTAAAACGCAGAAGCTTTTAGTTGCAATTCTTCTCTGCATGTAATTGGATAGAAAGTATTTGGAGTTGTTATCATTTTGATAAGCATCTTAATTTTCTTGTTTTAAAATCAAGATATTAAAAAGCACAGTAAATGAATGACAAAGACCTTCCCTTTCACATTCTCCATAGGCTGTACACCTGTGGCCTCTGTGAGGAATGCTGCATGGTCTACTTCTCTTGATGGTAAAGCTAGTTTAACACTTGTCACAGAATACTTAAGCAACTGACATAAGAGGAGGGAAAAATTAGTAAAAGCACATTTTGAGTGTTGGCTTGGTGCTCAGCATTTTGTTAGCAGCTAAGGAAAGTACAAACCAAAGTAAGACACAAATACTGCCATCCAGAAAGTCACCATCTAGCTGGGAAAGCATACAGGAGCCAATTTAATAATTGTACAAGGCACCACGTTGTTCAGTATCCAAATGCTCACCATCATTAAGTACCAGACAATTAGGTAAAACTAAGGCCCCAAAGTGCTGAAGCAGTCAGGGAAGACATTTACAGATAGATAAGCAACAAGAGTGAATAATTTCATATGTACCAGACTTCTTAAGCAGCCTATTTCAAAGGAGAGTTCTTTCACACTTCATAATGACCTACTAGGAGGGGCAAAAATGTTGTCTCCATTTCAGACACAGAAATTGAGAAACAGTGCTATCAACTAATTTGCTCAGGACTGCATAGCTACATATGGTCAAACTAGGATGGAACAGTATGAGTCTGATGCAGGTACAGAGGAAGCTGGACCTGAACCAGGTCCTCAAAGAGACAGGGGAGGTGGGCTTGGGGAAGAAGAGGGACATGACAGGAGTGTCCTGGGAAAAGAGGAGTGGGCCTAAAGGCCTGCATAGAAATGAAGAGCCTTCCATCTCCAGCCCTGAGAAAAGACACCAACTTCCACATGTGGGTAAAGTGTGGCTGTGAAAAGGCTGGATAGTTTGTGCCAAGATATGTTCTTTTAAATTTCCACACAAACTAAAAGCTTCAGTGAAAAAGTTCAGATACCCTTCTAAAACGCAGAAGCTTTTAGTTGCAATTCTTCTCTGCATGTAATTGGATAGAAAGTATTTGGAGTTGTTATCATTTTGATAAGCATCTTAATTTTCTTGTTTTAAAATCAAGATATTAAAAAGCACAGTAAATGAATGACAAAGACCTTCCCTTTCACATTCTCCATAGGCTGTACACCTGTGGCCTCTGTGAGGAATGCTGCATGGTCTACTTCTCTTGATGGTAAAGCTAGTTTAACACTTGTCACAGAATACTTAAGCAACTGACATAAGAGGAGGGGAAAAATTAGTAAAAGCACATTTTGAGTGCTTCTTTGAATGGTCTTTCGTGGCTATTTGTGGATAAAACGTGCAAAACACAGAACATCAGAAGCTTCTATAAAGTATATTTTTTTGCTTCACGTATCCCCTCTGGAATCACAGTATCACACTTTCTCCAAGAAAAAGACAAAGCAAATTTCAGACTATTATTTATCCCAGGACATAGTCAAAAGATGCTCTTACCTCACAGTTGCTGAGATCGAGAGAAACTCCCTTCAAGTTATGATTAGAAGCCAGACCCAATAACAGCGCTCTGCAAGAGAGAAAACATACACATTAGATAAAAATTCCACACACTGACCTAAAAATTGGTAAGCACACTCAACAAAGCCCACAGAAAAAAAGAAGGCCTTTTCTGAATCACAGGTCAAGGGGTAAGCACCATCTCACTGTTCAAAATGCCAACTGCATTTCTGCCCACAGAAGGCAGTGATAGAAATCACACAGCCACATTCTTCCCTCTGACGTGAAGCAGGCTCCTCATAAACAAACCCTGACAGGGCTGCTATTCCTATGCAAATAAACCAACACTGCTCCTAACTGCACATTGAAATTAAATTGTATTCATCACAGCTAAATTCCCCCCTGCATCTGCTTGAGAACACCTTGAATAATGCTTAGAATATTCTTAGGCAATGATTATTAGAATAGCAGAGTAAAGCTAGTTTTCCCTAAGTGTTACATTAATGGGGAAAGGCAAGCTCTAGAGTATTCCAGGATGTGAAATCACACCTGATGAGTTGATGAAAGGCCACACAGAGGTGGCCCTTCTAAAACGCAGAAGCTTTTAGTTGCAATTCTTCTCTGCATGTAATTGGATAGAAAGTATTTGGAGTTGTTATCATTTTGATAAGCATCTTAATTTTCTTGTTTTAAAATCAAGATATTAAAAAGCACAGTAAATGAATGACAAAGACCTTCCCTTTCACATTCTCCATAGGCTGTACACCTGTGGCCTCTGTGAGGAATGCTGCATGGTCTACTTCTCTTGATGGTAAAGCTAGTTTAACACTTGTCACAGAATACTTAAGCAACTGACATAAGAGGAGGGGAAAAATTAGTAAAAGCACATTTTGAGTGCTTCTTTGAATGGTCTTTCGTGGCTATTTGTGGATAAAACGTGCAAAACACAGAACATCAGAAGCTTCTATAAAGTATATTTTTTTGCTTCACGTATCCCCTCTGGAATCACAGTATCACACTTTCTCCAAGAAAAAGACAAAGCAAATTTCAGACTATTATTTATCCCAGGACATAGTCAAAAGATGCTCTTACCTCACAGTTGCTGAGATCGAGAGAAACTCCCTTCAAGTTATGATTAGAAGCCAGACCCAATAACAGCGCTCTGCAAGAGAGAAAACATACACATTAGATAAAAATTCCACACACTGACCTAAAAATTGGTAAGCACACTCAACAAAGCCCACAGAAAAAAAGAAGGCCTTTTCTGAATCACAGGTCAAGGGGCAAGCACCATCTCACTGTTCAAAATGCCAACTGCATTTCTGCCCACAGAAGGCTGTGATAGAAATCACACAGCCACATTCTTCCCTCTGACGTGAAGCAGGCTCCTCATAAACAAACCCTGACAGGGCTGCTATTCCTATGCAAATAAACCAACACTGCTCCTAACTGCACATTGAAATTAAATTGTATTCATCACAGCTAAATTCCCCCCTGCATCTGCTTGAGAACACCTTGAATAATGCTTAGAATATTCTTAGGCAATGATTATTAGAATAGCAGAGTAAAGCTAGTTTTCCCTAAGTGTTACATTAATGGGGAAAGGCAAGCTCTAGAGTATTCCAGGATGTGAAATCACACCTGATGAGCTGATGAAAGGCCACACAGAGGTGGCCTGGGGAAGGGCGGAAGGGGTAAGAAGACAAGGTACAAGTCTTCAGTTTGAGAACGGGATCCTGCCTGTCTGTTCTACTAGCTGGTCACAGATAAAGTCCTTTGCCACTCTGCAAAAGAATTTTCTTATCTGCTTCTGGAGGAAACAGGACATATCCCATGGCTCTCATATGTAAGAGGATAATTTGACTCCACGTTCACAAATCAGTCAGTTCAGTAAAATCCAACACCACTTAACAGGTTTGACACAAAAATTTCACACATGTACCCACTTCCATTAGTTACACCAAAAGCAGGAGATCCTCAACTAGGCCTCGTGAGAAGGACAAAGATGAGTCTGAAAAGAGTATCCCTCTGAAGCAAAGGAAACAAATGTGTCATTGAATAACCACACTGCAAGGTGAACAGTCATAACTGCTAGAGAGCAGAACTGCCACCTGGGGATGACAACTTGTTCTCAGTGTTCCAGCAACTCCAAAAACACCCTGGGGGGAGTATGGGAAAGAAGGCAGGGGATTATTTCACGCAAGAGTATCTAAGATTTCCCCCTTAAGTGCTTTTCTGGCCTCATTCTCTAAGAGAAAACTCTCAAGGAGGGGAGAGCACAAGAACTTGGCTGTTTCCAGCTACGAAAATAATGCCGGTGGGTAAGAAGGCTGAGGGGAGTGTGGGTCTCTTTATTCCTTCAATCCAATTCACTCTCCCTTCTTCCAGAACACTGTCCTATGAAAAAGGCTGGGCACATCTCATCTGCAGGCATGCCTCTCTTTTCAATCACTTATTCAAGTGTTCGTCTTTTCCTAAAAAGGGCCTTTTCTCCCTTTCCTGAGGGCAATATTGAGCCTCCGAAACCAAAAGGCCAGTCTTCAGGTTCTGACTCTGTCACTGAGGGCTGGGTGGCCTGAAGAACATCACTCTTCCTCTCTGTGTCTCAGGTTCTCACCACCAAGATGTAAGCATAGGGGCTTCCCTGGTGGTCCAGTGGGTAAGGACACCACCTTGTAGTGCAAGGGGTGCTGGTTCGACCCCTGGCCTAGGAAGATCCCACGTGCCATGGAGCAGCTGGACCGATGTGTCCAATTACCGAGCCAGAGCCAACAAAAGTGTCGCCACTCCCCAAAAAACAGATGTGAACATAAGAACAGGACCGGAGAGGTCCTTAGATTTCTAAGTTTTAAGTTCCTAGAATTTAGTGCCATGCTTTAACATAGTATTTTTATAACGTTGAGATGCAGAGAAAATTCTTCCTATTTTTCTGACGTGTAGGTTCGTGCCAAGAAAATAAATAGTGTCCTTTAAGATAATTATGGAAGGCCAATGATTAAGAGAGAACAACTCACGAGACAAGGGAAAATAAATAACCCACAGAAGCTGTCCCTAGTAAAGTGAAGCAAAAGACAACGACTGGAGCCAAGGAGAGCAGGCACCGGGGAAAACTCTGTCACAAGGTGTGTTGTTTCATTTAACCCAGTGTCAATTGCCTTTATGGTTTGATCCGCTTGATCTTAGATTATTAGTTCAAAACTGGCATTTCACCTCCACGGTTCTGGTTATGTGATTCTAGTTACAATTTTAGAGTAGCACATACCTCCATTTCAACGGATTTATTAAAAATACTTGGCCAGGGCTACAAAGTGGGGAGAAAGGGGACCACATGGCAGAGAAGGAGAAGGGTGCAGGGAAGAAGGGATGAGGGGGAGGATGTGAAAGAAGTGTGAGCAGTATATAGGCCCCGTGCCTCCCTGAGTGATGCCGGAGCAGGGAGCAGGCTTGGCAAACAGGAAGCACACTGTTCTGGAGACTTTAGGAAACACAACAGGAACAGCATTACCATCTTCTTTAAAATCCTTCAAAATCCTTTAATGCGGACAGAAAACAGTCTCCAAGGAAAAACACAACTGTGAAATAAGCAATTTCTTGGCATTGCTTCTGACAAATCTCAAATTAAGGGGGGAGTTCTATAAACTATGGATATAGCCAAAGTGTCACTCGCAAGAGAAGTGGCATTACTTTACTTTCTTAAGGCTACTGATTCCCTAGTCTTTAAGAAGTGAGGGTCTCTCTCCATCCGCCTGTGTGCCCTCCTACCCTGGTACACAGGGATGTGATGTAAGTTAGGAACAGGCCCGAGCTAGGGCCTGCTGGCCCACAGCAGCGGACCCTGCAGGGTCCCCTCCTCCAGAGCCCCCTCGGCCATCAGTCCTCTTTGGGAGCCGCCTCTGCTGGAGAAAAGTGTCGCACCCAAGGTCACATCTGCTTCCAAGAGCAGCCTGTATCCAAGGACTTAACCAGCACAGGGATATAAGGGCCCAGCCGCTCACCCCAGCTCAGGGTCATTCCAGCAACACGGCTGCCATGAGGCTGGCGGAGGGCTTCGCTCTGACAGCCCCAGTTCAACTTCCCCTCTGTGCTATCCCGCGTCCTTCCCCAACTCTTTCCATAGGTGGGATTCCAAGAGCATTTTCCTAATAAACATTCTACAGGTGAATTTTCATCTCTGACTTTGCTTCCCAGACCCAACCTGCAATAGTGAGTCTGAAAGAGCACTTGGCTTCTCTGAGCTTCCATTTCCTCAGCTGAAAAACAGGGATAACGATACCTTCCCACGGCTGCTGTCAACACTGCAGGTGACAGCTTGTGGGGACACACCCAGTTCTGCATCCAGTTTAGAGCTGTATTTTGCAAGTTCCCTTCCATCCTTATTCCCCCTCAGGTGAACCCAATCACCTCTTTTCAAATGATAGTAGCACATTAAATGCACATATGAAATTTTATGTATAGAATCTTCAGTTTTGAATGTGAAGTCTTCTCCTGGGTAAAACTCAGACCTGAAAAGATCGTAGGCACACCTCATCATATTGCACTTCAGAGATACTGCACTTTATTTATTTATTTTTTTTTACAAAATTGAAGGTTTGCGGCAATCCTATGTCAAGTCAATCTACTGGTACCATTTTTTCAACATCATTTACTCACTTTATGTCTCTGTGTCATGTGCCGCAATACTTTAATCCCTCCACCAGCAAAAAAATTACAATTCACTGAAGGCTCAGATGATGGCTAACAGTTTTTAGCAATAAAGTGTTTCTTATTTAAGATATGCACAACTTTTTGGACACAATGCTATTGCACAATAAATAAACTACAGTACAGTGTAAATGTAATTTTTTATATGCACCAGGAAACTCAAAAATTCATGTGACTCACTTTATGTCAATATTCACCTTATGGCAGGAACCTGGAATCAAATCTGCAATATCTCTGAGGCTTGCCTATACTGATTTATTATTAAACATTCACATAAATAAGAAGTCACAAGATTTAACACTGACAAGATAACTTTAAATATAACTGTTTGCAAGATTCTATCTATAACAACATACAAATAAATTTAAATGTCCTGTGGTGAGGATTATTCTATGAAATCAATTCTACTGATCAATGAAGAACTATATTCTATAGGAACCAAAAAGATTGAAAGAATTAATATACTATGTATCTGTCACTAAGACCACTTTGAATATGCTTCCTTCTGATACGATATAACATCAAATCTGGTTTTGCTTTCTATTCCGTGCCCCTTTGGTATGTAATCCATTATAAATGCTCAATAAATATCAATCACATGAATGAGTATTTAAGTTATAAGGGATCCCCTTTAGAATATTGATTCTCATAGCTTTATTCATATCCACACAGGGCTTCCCTCGTGGCTCTGATTATAAACAATCTGCCTGAAGTGCAGGAGATCTGGGTTTGATCCCTGCAAAGCAGGATCTTAATCTGTTTAGCTCACTGCTCTATCCCCGAGGCCCAGAAGACGACCTAACCATGAGCAGGTACTCAGTAAGTACTTATGTGTCAAAAGAATAATTCACATAGAGTAACATAGTTGGCTCAGTAGTAAAGAACTGTCTGCTAGTGCAGGAGATACAAGAGATGCAGGTTTGATCCCTGGGTTAGGAAGATCCCCTGGAGAAGGCAATGGCAACCCGCTCTGGTATTCTTGCCTGGAGAATCCCATGGGCAGAGGAGCCTGGTGAGCTACCGAGCAAGTAACATACAATATCTACACAAACAGCCTAATCATGCATTATACTAATTGCAGCTGCTATACTTGAAGATCTCTAATATACAGAATCCATTTTTTTCCCCTGATGGCTAACAGTTTTAGCAATAAAGTGTTTCTTATTTAAGATATGCACAACTTTTTGGACACAATGCTATTGCACAATAAATAAACTACAGTACAGTGTAAATGTAACTTTTTATATGCACCAGGAAACTCAAAAATTCATGTGACTCACTTTATGTCAATATTCACCTTATGGCAGGAACCTGGAATCAAATCTGCAATATCTCTGAGGCTTGCCTATACTGATTTATTATTAAACATTCACATAAATAAGAAGTCACAAGATTTAACACTGACAAGATAACTTTAAATATAACTGTTTGCAAGATTCTATCTATAACAACATACAAGTAAATTTAAATGTCCTGTGGTGAGGATTATTCTATGAAATCAATTCTACTGATCAATGAAGAACTATATTCTATAGGAACCAAAAAGATTGAAAGAATTAATATACTATGTACCTGTCACTAAGACCACTTTGAATATGCTTCCTTCTGATACGATATAACATCAAATCTGGTTTTGCTTTCTATTCCGTGCCCCTTTGGTATGTAATCCATTATAAATGCTCAATAAATATCAATCACATGAATGAGTATTTAAGTTATAAGGGATCCCCTTTAGAATATTGATTCTCATAGCTTTATTCATATCCACACAGGGCTTCCCTCGTGGCTCTGATTATAAACAATCTGCCTGAAGTGCAGGAGATCTGGGTTTGATCCCTGCAAAGCAGGATCTTAATCTGTTTAGCTCACTGCTCTATCCCGAGGCCCAGAAGACGACCTAACCATGAGCAGGTACTCAGTAAGTACTTATGTGTCAAAAGAATAATTCACATAGAGTAACATAGTTGGCTCAGTAGTAAAGAACTGTCTGCTAGTGCAGGAGATACAAGAGATGCAGGTTTGATCCCTGGGTTAGGAAGATCCCCTGGAGAAGGCAATGGCAACCCGCTCTGGTATTCTTGCCTGGAGAATCCCATGGGCAGAGGAGCCTGGTGAGCTACCGAGCAAGTAACATACAATATCTACACAAACAGCCTAATCATGCATTATACTAATTGCAGCTGCTATACTTGAAGATCTCTAATATACAGAATCCATTTTTTTCCCCCTAATATTTCCCTTAAGGTCAGGGAGAAGGATAATGGGAAGGGACAGTAGGGACTTTGGGATAGACATGTACACACTGCTATGTTTAAAATGGATAACCAACAAGGATCTACCGTACAGCACATGAAACTCTGCTTAATGCTATGTGGCAGCCTGGATGGGGAGGTTGGGGGAGAATGGAAAACTATATGTATGTCTGAGTCCCTCTGCTGTCCACCTGAAACTATCACAACGTTGTTAACCAGCTATACCCCTAACATAAAATAAGTTTAATTTTTTTTTAAAGGCCTGGTATTACACTAGGATTTCTTTTTTCACTCTTAGCTAAAGATCAAGCCTTTCTAAAGGCTTCCATTGTTTTAGTCACATGGTACTTTGGAGAATACTGTAATCAAGAATTTCACACCTCTCAAAATAAAAAAGCAATTTACAAATTAATTTGATAATTTTTTCAGCAAAATGAAGAGTAGACATTGATTTTAGCATTTCACACAAATTTACAAGGGAACAATGAATGCTGATTTAC
Source organism: Tragulus kanchil (assembly GCA_022376925.1). Lineage (NCBI taxonomy): Eukaryota > Metazoa > Chordata > Mammalia > Artiodactyla > Tragulidae > Tragulus > Tragulus kanchil. The sequence continues at coordinate 24,610,924 of JAIOJX010000005.1, read as the reverse complement.
ATGTCAGGTGGGGAAAGGAGAAGCCTGCATGAACATTTGCACATATTGGATAATATAGGTATTCATAACTACTTGAAAATACATTCAAAGAGAATGAGATTCTACAGTTCTTTTCATTCTTTCTGGCAAGGGTGAACAGAAATTCAGGGATAACAAATTAGTCTAAAAAGCTCAACTTCACTGCTACTCCTGCATGCGTGCTCAGCTGTTTCAGTCATGTCTGACTTTTGCAGCCCTATGGACTACCGCCCACGAGGTTTCTCTGTCCATGGGATCCTTCAGGCAAGAACAATGGAGTGGGTTGCCATGCTCTCCTCCAGGGGATCTTCCTGACACTGGGACTGAACCCACATCTGCCTGTGTTTCCTGAGCTGCAGGCAGATTCTTTACCCGCTGAGCAACCTGGAAAGCCTGCTGCTACTCCTACCCTGGGCTATTCACCTGTAACAAAAATTACCTGGCCAAAGCCTGAAAATGCTACTCCACCCTCTATTATACTAATTGCAGCTGCTATACTTGAAGATCTCTAATATACAGAATCCATTTTTCCCCTAATATTTCCCTTAAGGTCAGGGAGAAGGATAATGGGAAGGGACAGTAGGGACTTTGGGATAGACATGTACACACTGCTATGTTTAAAATGGATAACCAACAAGGATCTACCGTACAGCACATGAAACTCTGCTTAATGCTATGTGGCAGCCTGGATGGGGAGGTTGGGGGAGAATGGAAAACTATATGTATGTCTGAGTCCCTCTGCTGTCCACCTGAAACTATCACAACGTTGTTAACCAGCTATACCCCTAACATAAAATAAGTTTAATTTTTTTTTAAAGGCCTGGTATTACACTAGGATTTCTTTTTTCACTCTTAGCTAAAGATCAAGCCTTTCTAAAGGCTTCCATTGTTTTAGTCACATGGTACTTTGGAGAATACTGTAATCAAGAATTTCACACCTCTCAAAATAAAAAAGCAATTTACAAATTAATTTGATAATTTTTTCAGCAAAATGAAGAGTAGACATTGATTTTAGCATTTCACACAAATTTACAAGGGAACAATGAATGCTGATTTACATGTCAGGTGGGGAAAGGAGAAGCCTGCATGAACATTTGCACATATTGGATAATATAGGTATTCATAACTACTTGAAAATACATTCAAAGAGAATGAGATTCTACAGTTCTTTTCATTCTTTCTGGCAAGGGTGAACAGAAATTCAGGGATAACAAATTAGTCTAAAAAGCTCAACTTCACTGCTACTCCTGCATGCGTGCTCAGCTGTTTCAGTCATGTCTGACTTTTGCAGCCCTATGGACTACCGCCCACGAGGTTTCTCTGTCCATGGGATCCTTCAGGCAAGAACAATGGAGTGGGTTGCCATGCTCTCCTCCAGGGGATCTTCCTGACACTGGGACTGAACCCACATCTGCCTGTGTTTCCTGAGCTGCAGGCAGATTCTTTACCCGCTGAGCAACCTGGAAAGCCTGCTGCTACTCCTACCCTGGGCTATTCACCTGTAACAAAAATTACCTGCAAAGTAAAAGCAACCAAACAGATCTCCAAGTAACCAGAAAACAAAGAACCTAAAACTGGTTCTGTTGCACACATGTGTGTAGAAAGTTTGATTATTATTGTTAGTGAAAATATTTAGAATCCACACAAGACTCTATCTAAAACAGAAGTCAATACAAAGGCAATGGTGCCCGGAAGCACAACTTTTATAGATCAGTGACTACTGCCAAGGTCACATACCAAAGAAAGATATTTTTTTTCTCCTAGAAGATACAATAATACCAATAACACACAATGCACTCGAAAAGAATTTGATTTCCTTTGTGACCCAAAGTAAAAAGGCATTTTCATCTGCCTTGTCTGTCTTGGGATTGTACATCTTTTTCCCTTCCCTCAAACACATTCATAATAACAAATTGAACTTTAAAAGCTCCAGAGAAAATGAATTAACCACTCACTTTAAGGGCTCAGGAGACAGTTTTGTGCCTGAAAGATTGATTTGCATCAGAGCCAGAGAACTACTAAAAAACTGCTTGAAAGACGGGGGTACTTCTTTTCCTTTCCTGAAAAACAAATCAATGAGAGTCATACATGCACTTAAACTTCCATCACCACACCCCACTGCCATACTGGCAAAATTATTTGTTGCTAATTCAGACACTGAAATTATCTATGAATTGGTTGTATAAATTTAAATATAAAGACAAAATGTCTGAAAGTTAAATAAATTCAACATACTTTTTAAAATGATGTAAGAGAGATTAAGAAGTGTCATTATACCTTTAAAACACTTTATTCCTATTCTTTGTAGCCAAGGAACTCACTGAGATCTAGTCCTAGATCTCTAGGAAATGCTCTATTTGAATTTTTAGGAAATAAGTCAAGAAAGACAGGTATTTCTCACCAATTTAAAGAGCCTTCCCACTGGGTGGCATCGGATTGTTAAGGATTGCTACCCGTGTTTGGTGATATTTTCAGATGTAGCAGGTCTCAGATGTTCCAGGATTGTGGCCAGATGTCAAGTCTGATTGGCAAGAAGCCTGCATGACAGATATCCTACTCGGCTCTTATATCCATACCACAAATCAAATTATTTCAGGCCAAATATTAGAATAAAGACAAAGCTCCAAAAGAAAAATGACTATAACCTCCAAGTATATCCCCTTTGTAGCTATTCCTGTGGGAAATATGTGGATCAAATCATACAACTCAACAAGACCACAGTCACCACCACAACATGAGTGTTTAGGAAAACGAAACTCCAGAGTCTAACCAGGAATATGGATGCTTTGTTTGTTTTGTTCCATCTGACAGAATTGTGGCAAGGGTTGACTAAGTAAAGCACTTAGCCTGATAGACTGTCAACATGCATTTACTGACAGCTACTCATATTCTGTGAGGGAAACATCGAATCTCAGGGCAGAAGCCATCATAGGGGCCTGGCCCAACCACGTCACAGTGAACGACATTTTATGTACGGAGATCTAGGAAACCTGTCAATATTTGAAAAAGGTTTTAAAACAGGACAATTTCAGTCTCTTTGAGAAGAAAATAGCTATTTTGCTATTCTAAGCAATCAGAATCTCCATTTAAAAAATCAATTTAGGAGGAAAGAGAATTCTGATAGAATACATACTAGATGTTTCAAATAACCATGTTCCAGACATCAGAAGGATACAAGCTTGAACACTCAGGTTCATTTTTTGATGAGCAAATGCTATTTTATTTATTTTTTTGAATATAGTTTTCTTTCTGTTACTTTGTTTTGGTGTTCTAATGTTTCCAAATATTCACTGTCCCTCTCTGAAGGATGATAATGATTCATCACCCACAAATGGCAGGCTTGGTCATGGGAGTCCCTCTGGTGAATGGGATGTGAGCAGAGGTGATATGTGTAATTTCCAGAGAGACTTTTTTCCTTATTTTTGGCCGCTTTTATTGGCTATTTATTTATTTATTTTCATTCATCTTTATTTTTTGGCCTGTGTGGGCCTCCCATTGCAGTGGCCTCTCTCATTTCTGAGCACTGGCTCTGGGCGCAGGAGCTCCAGAGTGCTGGCTCATAACTGGACACACCAGTCCAGCCGCTCTGTGGCACGTGGGATCTTCCCATGCCAGGGATCGAACCGGTGCCCCTTGCACTGCAAGGCAGACTCTACCCATTGGACCACCAGGGAAGCCCCAGAGAGTTGCTTTACCATCCAGTATGTGTGTTACCATCAATCTTTCGTCTGCTATGTGACTGTCAATGTTCTAGGAGTCTACTCTGCCTCCCAGCACAAAATTGATGTGGCCAACCCACAAGGGACATGCTGCAAAATCATGGTTGCAGAAAGCTATAGTGAGGGTGGTGGGTTGGGGGGTGATACATTTGTTACTGGAACAGCATGACCTATCCTGACCGCTACCATTCTGAAATTATCTGTGAACCAAAGTATGAATAGCCTGGCTAACAATCCACAACTCAGTGTAAATGCAGCAATTCTGACATAATTACTAAAGGCTTCCTATGATTCTATCTAGGTAAGGTAGTGGATATTAAACAGTTTAATCACATTCTCTCATGTGGAAGACAGGGCAATTTGTTAGCACAATTTCAGTCTACAAGCTTAATAGCTCTACTGATAACCAATCATCACAGAATTCACAGTATTATGAATTCAAAAGAGCTGATTAGCTAAAAATCCTTATATTCTATGATATCATTTCTAACCCACTTCCTCAGTCTATTATAGCTGGTTTCATGAGCTCTCATCAAATACATGAATTAACAGGGTGGTCAATTTAATACCCTCTAAGGTGTTCAAAATACCCGTATCTCAGAAAACTCTCAGCTTCTCCCACCATTTTATCCCCTACGTTTTACACTTTCTGATTTTATCTGGCTGAGGTATGTGTGGCGTATTTTGCTAACATAAAGACTGACATCTGGGCTTCCCTGCTGGTCCAGTGGGTAAAGAGTCTGCCTTGCAGTGCAAGGGTCGCCGGTTTGATCCCTGGCCTCGGAAGAGCCCACGTGCCACAGAGCGGCTGGACTGGTGTGTCCAACTATGAGCCAGAGCTCTGGAGTGGGCTGTACAACGAGAGAGGCCACTGTGGTGGGAGGCCCACACAAGCCAAAGAACAAAGATGGATGAAAATTAAATAAATGGAAGACCAATAAAAGAGGCCAAAATTGAAGAAGAAGAAAAAAAAGATTGGCATCACTGTTAAAGTAAGGGACCAAGTATTTTAACACAAAGAATCACTCATTTATGAGACATAATTGTAGAATAAAATATGCTGAACTCTGAATTTTCCAATCAAGTGACTGTTAGCCCTTTGAAAATATAAAGCTTTAAAAAGGTGAGCCAATAAAAGAGGAGATAAAATGAAGCAATCCTGTTACTGAAGAGCATATAATGACTAAAATATTGTTTGTGACTCATTGCGGTAACAAATGCTGAGTACTGAACTGTATTAATACATGAGATGATACTAGAATGCCAAATTTCAAGTAACCCATGTACTTCCCACAGTTCTGCATACTCCCACTCTAAACTGCTGTGAATACCTGCTGCTTCTAATCCACTGCCTTATTTTGCAAACAATTCTCTAAGTTCTCAAAGCAGAAATGAGGTCCTTAGGCTGACCCTCAGCTTGCAAACAAGGATTCTCTAAAGTTGCAAAGGATTTTACCGTGGAAGACAGGGCAATTTGTTAGCACAATTTCAGTCTACAAGCTTAATAGCTCTACTGATAACCAATCATCACAGAATTCACAGTATTATGAATTCAAAAGAGCTGATTAGCTAAAAATCCTTATATTCTATGATATCATTTCTAACCCACTTCCTCAGTCTATTATAGCTGGTTTCATGAGCTCTCATCAAATACATGAATTAACAGGGTGGTCAATTTAATACCCTCTAAGGTGTTCAAAATACCCGTATCTCAGAAAACTCTCAGCTTCTCCCACCATTTTATCCCCTACGTTTTACACTTTCTGATTTTATCTGGCTGAGGTATGTGTGGCGTATTTTGCTAACATAAAGACTGACATCTGGGCTTCCCTGCTGGTCCAGTGGGTAAAGAGTCTGCCTTGCAGTGCAAGGGTCGCCGGTTTGATCCCTGGCCTCGGAAGAGCCCACGTGCCACAGAGCGGCTGGACTGGTGTGTCCAACTATGAGCCAGAGCTCTGGAGTGGGCTGTACAACGAGAGAGGCCACTGTGGTGGGAGGCCCACACAAGCCAAAGAACAAAGATGGATGAAAATTAAATAAATGGAAGACCAATAAAAGAGGCCAAAATTGAAGAAGAAGAAAAAAAAGATTGGCATCACTGTTAAAGTAAGGGACCAAGTATTTTAACACAAAGAATCACTCATTTATGAGACATAATTGTAGAATAAAATATGCTGAACTCTGAATTTTCCAATCAAGTGACTGTTAGCCCTTTGAAAATATAAAGCTTTAAAAAGGTGAGCCAATAAAAGAGGAGATAAAATGAAGCAATCCTGTTACTGAAGAGCATATAATGACTAAAATATTGTTTGTGACTCTTTTGGTAACAAATGCTGAGTACTGAACTGTATTAATACATGAGATGATACTAGAATGCCAAATTTCAAGTAACCCATGTACTTCCCACAGTTCTGCATACTCCCACTCTAAACTGCTGTGAATACCTGCTGCTTCTAATCCACTGCCTTATTTTGCAAACAATTCTCTAAGTTCTCAAAGCAGAAATGAGGTCCTTAGGCTGACCCTCAGCTTCCACAAAGCAGAATACAAGAGCTCTGGGCTATTTACCTCTCAGGCACAGTTTTGAGAAACACCTACAGAGGTGGCTGAAAGGATTTTTACCATATTAAGAGAGAACGCTTGTCCACATATGAGAAATAGTACATTATTATCGAGTTCATATAAGCAGGCTGGAGTTATTGATAAGAACACGGTCATGCAGGGAGAAAAGAAATAACAAAAATTTGAGCTTTCAAGGTCTAATATTCAATAATGGTTTAGGACCATCTCATTTTGTGTACAACATGCACCTTTAATCACAGTTTTTCTCTAACTACAATGTTCTCTGAGAGAAACTCTAGAAGATAATAATAATAATAACATGAGTGACTCCATACCGGTGAGAAAAGACGGTTCTGGAGAGATTGAGCACAGCTAAATATTGAAGGCAGCCACGAAGAAGAGCTCCACAGACCTGAGAAAGAAACGAACAACTTTTATTTTCAAATATTTCTAGGTCTAAGAGAGTATTTTAATGGGAGAAGGCCCATTGTTTCCCATCTAAATAGCTGTTCTGAGACCCCACAGAATATTAAAAAAATATTACCATGTCCAGGGAACATTCTGTATTGGATAAATCCAGATGAGCAATGGCATTTGGCTGGGCCAAAAAACTGTACATGGACTTGAAATAAAAAATAAAAACCAAATATGTTAGGATCCAGAAACACACAGGCACATGCCAACACACCATGCAAGCTAATATTTTAAAGGATCCAGGGAACCCACACAAGGCACCTTTTCCAATCAAGTGACTGTTAGCCCTTTGAAAATATAAAGCTTTAAAAAGGTGAGCCAATAAAAGAGGAGATAAAATGAAGCAATCCTGTTACTGAAGAGCATATAATGACTAAAATATTGTTTGTGACTCATTGCGGTAACAAATGCTGAGTACTGAACTGTATTAATACATGAGATGATACTAGAATGCCAAATTTCAAGTAACCCATGTACTTCCCACAGTTCTGCATACTCCCACTCTAAACTGCTGTGAATACCTGCTGCTTCTAATCCACTGCCTTATTTTGCAAACAATTCTCTAAGTTCTCAAAGCAGAAATGAGGTCCTTAGGCTGACCCTCAGCTTCCACAAAGCAGAATACAAGAGCTCTGGGCTATTTACCTCTCAGGCACAGTTTTGAGAAACACCTACAGAGGTGGCTGAAAGGATTTTTACCATATTAAGAGAGAACGCTTGTCCACATATGAGAAATAGTACATTATTATCGAGTTCATATAAGCAGGCTGGAGTTATTGATAAGAACACGGTCATGCAGGGAGAAAAGAAATAACAAAAATTTGAGCTTTCAAGGTCTAATATTCAATAATGGTTTAGGACCATCTCATTTTGTGTACAACATGCACCTTTAATCACAGTTTTTCTCTAACTACAATGTTCTCTGAGAGAAACTCTAGAAGATAATAATAATAATAACATGAGTGACTCCATACCGGTGAGAAAAGACGGTTCTGGAGAGATTGAGCACAGCTAAATATTGAAGGCAGCCACGAAGAAGAGCTCCACAGACCTGAGAAAGAAACGAACAACTTTTATTTTCAAATATTTCTAGGTCTAAGAGAGTATTTTAATGGGGAGAAGGCCCATTGTTTCCCATCTAAATAGCTGTTCTGAGACCCCACAGAATATTAAAAAAATATTACCATGTCCAGGGAACATTCTGTATTGGATAAATCCAGATGAGCAATGGCATTTGGCTGGGCCAAAAAACTGTACATGGACTTGAAATAAAAAATAAAAACCAAATATGTTAGGATCCAGAAACACACAGGCACATGCCAACACACAATGCAAGCTAATATTTTTAAATAAAGTTGCCCAAATCCACCTAGGGATCATTCTCCACTCTTCCCTAGAGGATCAGCAGAATTTTCTGTCGTTCCATTACCTTCCCTGAGAGAAAAACTGCAAAGAATATTTTAAATTATGTTTGAGTTTTAAAAGGCCACATGGAGTCTTGGCTACCAAACCCCCTTTTTTGTTACACATGACTTAGTTTTCCTGATTAGCTCCATTTTTATGATTCGATTTGGGGACAGTGCTAATTAATTTTAACTATTGAGACTGAAATACCACCTGAATTTTTTGCAGGCACCTAATCAAAATGCTAATCACTGTTGAAAGTGTACCAGAAACCACTAATTTGAATTTGAACCGAACAATGGTGGTTTCAGGATATACATACTCTCTAGTTCAACAAAATTATTTTTCTATCCTTAATTATCTCCAAAATCTAACAAGAAAGGGCCTGACAGTACTATTAGTTTGGGAACAGTTTTAAAATGTCATTCATAGCTAAGACACTTCCATTTCTGGGGGTCACAGTGTATAAATGATCCCCTCACGCCCATGTGCAAGGCTATCAAAACAATAAAATTAATAACTCTCAGTTATTGTCCAGTTGCCCGGTGTGAGCAGTAATTGCCAACATCCACCAATGGCAAACCAAATCCAAGCTCCAGCCACCCGACAAATCACTAAATTCTGCTTTGCCTCACTGGATGCCTCGGGACGCTTGCAAAAACAAACAAGCTTACACTGAGACATCCTAGTCCTTGGCCAAGATTCCTGAGTGTAGCAGCTTAGCTATAGATGCTTGAGAAAATTTCTCTCTATCAAGGAATTCAGAAGAGCAACAGGCTGGCCTGTAAGTATTTTAGAATAACCAGACACAGAGAACATACTGTATTATGAAAAGTTCTGATTCAGAAAAACACTTTTGTCCTCACTTAACGTAAATCTGATCCTCTTTGCATGGCACGGCGATTTTTTTACTCCTGGCTACCAGCTGGGGGAGCTCTAATCACCCTCAAGTGGTGACAAGACCCTGCTGGGCCAACACTTCAGAAGGCCATGCTAAGCTGCTCTGTCTGAAGACACAAGGCCCCTCCCAGAACCTGTTGAATGGCCCTCAGAACCTCAGCCGGTCCAGGGCTAAAAGCCCACTGCTACGCAGGCCTCATTATTCCACTTCCCTTCCCCAGAAGCAAGCCAGGATAGGACTCCTGGCCAGCTACTTGGCTGTTCTGAGTGACTATTCATGCCCCATATTAGCAGCCTTCTTGTTTAATCTTTAGGCTCTACTTTTATTTTCTCTCTATTCTACTAGCTTTTCATTGTAATGTTCTGGTGGTTTCACATCAGATCCCTTGTTCCATGTTTGGAGGGAGCAGATTTATGAATCATCAGTGAAAGTCACAAAGCAAGTTGGACAACCCACTGAAAAAAATCAGGACACACCAGGAAACAAGCATTATGTAAATGAGTTCAAGTGTCAAGGAGAGGAAATAACTACAAAAAGGACTATGGCAACATCTCCTGTCATACAGGGAGAGTAAAACAAAAGAGAAAGGAGAATACAGGTGACAGTGTTTTTCAGTCCCATAAAGCAATGAAATGCAAATGAAGGTCCTTTGAAGAGGTCCACGTGCTGTAAAAACCTCACGCCCATGTGCAAGGCTATCAAAACAATAAAATTAATAACTCTCAGTTATTGTCCAGTTGCCCGTGTGAGCAGTAATTGCCAACATCCACCAATGGCAAACCAAATCCAAGCTCCAGCCACCCGACAAATCACTAAATTCTGCTTTGCCTCACTGGATGCCTCGGGACGCTTGCAAAAACAAACAAGCTTACACTGAGACATCCTAGTCCTTGGCCAAGATTCCTGAGTGTAGCAGCTTAGCTATAGATGCTTGAGAAAATTTCTCTCTATCAAGGAATTCAGAAGAGCAACAGGCTGGCCTGTAAGTATTTTAGAATAACCAGACACAGAGAACATACTGTATTATGAAAAGTTCTGATTCAGAAAAACACTTTTGTCCTCACTTAACGTAAATCTGATCCTCTTTGCATGGCACGGCGATTTTTTTACTCCTGGCTACCAGCTGGGGGAGCTCTAATCACCCTCAAGTGGTGACAAGACCCTGCTGGGCCAACACTTCAGAAGGCCATGCTAAGCTGCTCTGTCTGAAGACACAAGGCCCCTCCCAGAACCTGTTGAATGGCCCTCAGAACCTCAGCCGGTCCAGGGCTAAAAGCCCACTGCTACGCAGGCCTCATTATTCCACTTCCCTTCCCCAGAAGCAAGCCAGGATAGGACTCCTGGCCAGCTACTTGGCTGTTCTGAGTGACTATTCATGCCCCATATTAGCAGCCTTCTTGTTTAATCTTTAGGCTCTACTTTTATTTTCTCTCTATTCTACTAGCTTTTCATTGTAATGTTCTGGTGGTTTCACATCAGATCCCTTGTTCCATGTTTGGAGGGAGCAGATTTATGAATCATCAGTGAAAGTCACAAAGCAAGTTGGACAACCCACTGAAAAAAATCAGGACACACCAGGAAACAAGCATTATGTAAATGAGTTCAAGTGTCAAGGAGAGGAAATAACTACAAAAAGGACTATGGCAACATCTCCTGTCATACAGGGAGAGTAAAACAAAAGAGAAAGGAGAATACAGGTGACAGTGTTTTTCAGTCCCATAAAGCAATGAAATGCAAATGAAGGTCCTTTGAAGAGGTCCACGTGCTGTAGGCCCCTTGGTACGGGAGCATTTCTAAATTCTAGCGTGGAGACCCAAGGGGACCATCCACCCCCATCTGTTAATGAGATCATTCCCAATTCACTGTATCAATAAGATCTGCCAAACATTGATAGATATTACTGATTCAGCTACATGAAAAATCTTGTTATCACTGAGGGACAGCCTTTTGCCTTCATACTCCAACTTTTACGAGTAGCCCCCAGTTGACCCCTGACCTTTCCCCTCTCTATTGTATTCATGGAACACTGGACTGAAGTTCATCCCAATATTCTTTTTCATCACAAACTATGTTTTTAAAAGTCCCTGGTCTTCTTAGTATTATTTAATGATAAAATAATTCATTTTAGACCTTCAATCGTTCTTATCAGGTAATTTTAAAAGGCACAATGTTTTGAAATGGAGAAAAAAATTTGTTTAGAAAAGGATTTACAAAACCTTCAACAATATTAAACGAGAGAAGAAAAATAAATCTATGAGATAGATTACATTTAATGAAGGCAGGCTCTGAACATTTCTCTAAAACACTTCAGAAGCTCATAACTGATTTTAAGGTGTCGTGATTAAACGAGATGTGGGGAAGTACATTGCAAAGCCCTGTTGAGAAATGAACTCAGGCTTATTAAGTACAGCTTCACTGAAGAGAGCAGTAAGAGAAAGAACACCTACCGAGAGGTCATCTCCACGGAGGATGTTCCCTGAGAGGTCCAGATGGGCAAGGGTGGTGGCGGTTAGCAGGTTGGCACTCAGTGACTGAGAAAGGCTATTCACCCCTGCAACACCAACAAGATGCAGGCTTAGTTTCTACCCCAGGAACCAAAATGAGGTTTGTGAGTCTCTATAAAAGGTCCAGTAGCCCGTTCAATGTACAGGATTGAGGTTAACCAGAAGCTCCATCCTCATAAGGCAGTTAGAGGATGGTCTTTCGACCTCTTCTTGGGAAGAAGAGGTTAGCCACAGTGCAACCAACTCATGGAGCAGGAGAATGAAATGGAATCAACTTCATTCTTCTCCACTTCTTATGATGTGGAGGGAAAGGACTTTACTTTGATATCTTAGACTGATGCAGGCAATCTAATTGATCATTTTTATCCCTCTCTTCATTCTGTCGGGTGATTCTTGCCTTAATGTACAGTATTAAAAGGATGCAGATGCAAAGTCTGATGCTTTAGATGACTGAAAGTGCATGGAAGTTAACTCAGGAATGTTCTACTTACTGTTTATGCACAAGGCAAAATATAGGCCAAAACAGACTTTACAAAGAGAAAATGCTCTGTACACAACAGAAGAAGCAATCAAAAGGAAAAACTGATAATTAACACTCTACATACTATTTATACGCATAACAAATGGTTCAAGTCAACTCTAACATAAATGGTTCAAGTTAATACCACTTTAAAAAAAAAAAAGTGACTACAGAAGGAGGGCAAGGTTTTTTCCATAAAGAGAGAAGTATAGTCTACTCTTTCTGGATAACAGGAACTGAAACAGGTCTATTATTCAGAACAATGTGGTAGATAAATTTTCATTAGGACACTTCAAAATAGGTGTTCCCAGAAAAGACTGGACCCTTCCTGGGATTCAAAGAGATCAATACACACAATTTTCACTGATGATTATTCTTCAGATAATATGCATATGACATATCACAAAACTCTTCCTGTTTCTACTGAAAGTCCATGATTCTAAATCATATGTTTTGGAAATATGGCTATTTCTAAATTGGGGATACTTTTATAAATAATTTTGTTTTTGTTTTTCACTAAAATTCCTCTTGAAAACCCCAGCCTGTATTAACCACCCAAAAGGAAAACAGAGGATGAGGTTTTTGTCCACACATGGACAGAGCCTTCAGCAGGTAAGGGGCAAGGGTCAGGCCAAAACTGGTCATGGCTGCAGGACCTGAGGAGGCACTCCAAGAGAAAAAAGAGAAAAGCTGAGTATTACAGGTACTGCCCCACATGAGAGCAGTTCTCTGCTCTAAGTTTAGAATGTGTGGCACAGTTGAAAAGGTTATCTTATCCTTCAAACAACTTCAGTCTGTGTCTGATAAAGGCAATCGAGGCATTTCTTGATGCTGGGTGTGCATTTGGGTTTGTAGGCAGAAGCCTCTGAGGCCTAGAAGGGAAAATATTTTACTTAAATACATGGAAGAATTTCATGGCCATCAACCCAACATTTATTAAGTGCTCATGTCTATAAAATCCTGAGGATAGGGAGGTATGTGTAAATAAGACTCATTTTCTGCCTTCAGAAAATTCAAAGACCATCAGGAAAGAAGCTAAATAAACTCCAGGATGAAAAGGCAGTGCTATGCAAGGATTTATTCAATGCAACAAATCTTTATTTAAAGCCTACTGTATATTAGGCATGGGCTTCTGAGACCCACAACAGAAGAAGCAATCAAAAGGAAAAACTGATAATTAACACTCTACATACTATTTATACGCATAACAAATGGTTCAAGTCAACTCTAACATAAATGGTTCAAGTTAATACCACTTTAAAAAAAAAAAAGTGACTACAGAAGGAGGGCAAGGTTTTTTCCATAAAGAGAAGTATAGTCTACTCTTTCTGGATAACAGGAACTGAAACAGGTCTATTATTCAGAACAATGTGGTAGATAAATTTTCATTAGGACACTTCAAAATAGGTGTTCCCAGAAAAGACTGGACCCTTCCTGGGATTCAAAGAGATCAATACACACAATTTTCACTGATGATTATTCTTCAGATAATATGCATATGACATATCACAAAACTCTTCCTGTTTCTACTGAAAGTCCATGATTCTAAATCATATGTTTTGGAAATATGGCTATTTCTAAATTGGGGATACTTTTATAAATAATTTTGTTTTTGTTTTTCACTAAAATTCCTCTTGAAAACCCCAGCCTGTATTAACCACCCAAAAGGAAAACAGAGGATGAGGTTTTTGTCCACACATGGACAGAGCCTTCAGCAGGTAAGGGGCAAGGGTCAGGCCAAAACTGGTCATGGCTGCAGGACCTGAGGAGGCACTCCAAGAGAAAAAAGAGAAAAGCTGAGTATTACAGGTACTGCCCCACATGAGAGCAGTTCTCTGCTCTAAGTTTAGAATGTGTGGCACAGTTGAAAAGGTTATCTTATCCTTCAAACAACTTCAGTCTGTGTCTGATAAAGGCAATCGAGGCATTTCTTGATGCTGGGTGTGCATTTGGGTTTGTAGGCAGAAGCCTCTGAGGCCTAGAAGGGAAAATATTTTACTTAAATACATGGAAGAATTTCATGGCCATCAACCCAACATTTATTAAGTGCTCATGTCTATAAAATCCTGAGGATAGGGAGGTATGTGTAAATAAGACTCATTTTCTGCCTTCAGAAAATTCAAAGACCATCAGGAAAGAAGCTAAATAAACTCCAGGATGAAAAGGCAGTGCTATGCAAGGATTTATTCAATGCAACAAATCTTTATTTAAAGCCTACTGTATATTAGGCATGGGCTTCTGAGACCCTGAGAATACTGTTTCACCCTCTCAAAGCTCGTTCAGTGGGAGATACAGCAGACAGCTGAGTAATCAAAATCTAGTGAGGTCAATACTGTCAAAGAGTTAAGAGCCAAGGGCTTGGCATTGAAGAAGGTGGAGATCTGACTGTGTTAGATAAAAGGAACGTGCAACAACCTGTAGAAAAGGTTGACTTCTGGAGGTGACTTCTATGATGGTTTAAACGGCCAGCTTCCTTCAATCTGTCCTGTTACTGGTAGCAAACATGTATTCTGTAATAGCATGATTGAGTCCAAAACATATGGAAAATACCAGACTCTCATCAAAAAAATCATTTGGGGCTTCCCTGGTGGTTCAGAGGGTAAAGAGTCCGCCTTGCAGTGTAAGGGGCACCAGTTCGATCCCTGGCCTGGGAAGATTCCATGTGCCGCAGAGCGGCTGGGCAGGTGTGTCCAATTGCGAGCCAGCCCTCTGGAGCACATGCACCCAGAGCCAGTGCTCTGCAGTGAGAGATGCCACTGCAATGGGAGGCCCACACAGGCCAAAAAATAAAGATGGATGAAAACAAATGATGACTTAGAGGCAAAAAAAAAAGAAAGAAAGAAAATTATTTGTAACACTATGCCCTTAGTGAGGTATAACAAAACTCAATAAATAAACTCTGAAATTAGACGGTGAAATGAGTCTTGACAGCCAAACACTTCTTGACAAGAGTGGGTGCTTAGAAGCTGACCAATGTCTGACTAGAACTGGGAAAGGATTGTGTTATCAGCTCAGCTTCAAGCTACTGAAACAGAATGAAGGATTTCCTCCCCCTCCTCACATCTTGAGTCAACATCCATGTGACGCCTGGGTTAATGAGCACAGTAATAGCAGGAAATTAAAAAATATAGGATGGAAAAAATCAGGGCTCTTCCCACCCAAACTACACACAGATTTTCATGCTACTCTCGATTCTGTCTATCTAGTGATTTTGACCATTCTTCACATTTATTATTGGAGTGTTTACAGCTGGAAAAAGGTGGGACCAGATGGCCCTCCATTGACATAATCTGGCAACCAGCAGGACATTTATTAGAAATCCAGAAAACTATCACTTAGCTCACATCTGAGAAAGAGAAAGATATTTGGACTCAATGTCGATGTCCTGGAGAGATTAAAAAAAAAAATCTGTCTTGAAGTATGGAACCATGAACATAAATGTTTTCATAAAAATAAAATACAAATGTTAGTCAAATTCAGCAAACACTTAAAACTGCAATTTAATCTGAGTTATTTTGAATCTGCAAACATTTGAGATCCTTTGTGATAATCTGCAAGAATACTGAAAACCTTGAAGAAATCAACTTTTTAAAAAGCAAAATTTCAAGAAACACATCCTAGGAAGGGAAAGTTAAAATGTGTTGGGTCACATGTTATAAAACAATATTAATTCTAAAACACATCTTATTGCGCAAAAGAGATAAAGGTGCTAATCTTCCTTTGTGAAGGCTGTAGGGCACACGGGGCTGTCTTGATCCACAGGAAGTTGAGGACCCTGCCCACTCTCATCACACTGGGAATACAGCACATCAGTAAATAGGTAGCACTCAGGTACCTCAGAACCTAAGCTTGATCTTGGAAGGAACAATGATTGTCACATCCTTCTATCTTATGATAATGAACAAATAAACTAAAATCAATACCAAGTTAAAAAAAAAACCCTCAATCCTAAAAAAAAAAATTAGACTTATGAAGTAAATGATAAATGATTAACATTTCATAAGAAAAAAATTAACACTGTAAATAGAAGAGTAACAACAAAGGGGGGGACCTAGCAATTGCCTCCAGAAGAAATACAAGTAACTAAGGAACAAGAAAGAAAACCTACCTAAGCAATAACTGAAGAAACTAAAATTTAAAACATCAGAACACTTTTGCTCATGTGCTTGATAAACAATTTTAAACAGAGAATAATATTCACTGGTGGTGACGGTCTAGAGAGGCTGGTACAAAAAATTTGGGAGGAAAAAACGCCTGACCATCTCGATTCTGTCTATCTAGTGATTTTGACCATTCTTCACATTTATTATTGGAGTGTTTACAGCTGGAAAAAGGTGGGACCAGATGGCCCTCCATTGACATAATCTGGCAACCAGCAGGACATTTATTAGAAATCCAGAAAACTATCACTTAGCTCACATCTGAGAAAGAGAAAGATATTTGGACTCAATGTCGATGTCCTGGAGAGATTAAAAAAAAAAATCTGTCTTGAAGTATGGAACCATGAACATAAATGTTTTCATAAAAATAAAATACAAATGTTAGTCAAATTCAGCAAACACTTAAAACTGCAATTTAATCTGAGTTATTTTGAATCTGCAAACATTTGAGATCCTTTGTGATAATCTGCAAGAATACTGAAAACCTTGAAGAAATCAACTTTTTAAAAAGCAAAATTTCAAGAAACACATCCTAGGAAGGGAAAGTTAAAATGTGTTGGGTCACATGTTATAAAACAATATTAATTCTAAAACACATCTTATTGCGCAAAAGAGATAAAGGTGCTAATCTTCCTTTGTGAAGGCTGTAGGGCACACGGGGCTGTCTTGATCCACAGGAAGTTGAGGACCCTGCCCACTCTCATCACACTGGGAATACAGCACATCAGTAAATAGGTAGCACTCAGGTACCTCAGAACCTAAGCTTGATCTTGGAAGGAACAATGATTGTCACATCCTTCTATCTTATGATAATGAACAAATAAACTAAAATCAATACCAAGTTAAAAAAAAAACCCTCAATCCTAAAAAAAAAAATTAGACTTATGAAGTAAATGATAAATGATTAACATTTCATAAGAAAAAAATTAACACTGTAAATAGAAGAGTAACAACAAAGGGGGGGACCTAGCAATTGCCTCCAGAAGAAATACAAGTAACTAAGGAACAAGAAAGAAAACCTACCTAAGCAATAACTGAAGAAACTAAAATTTAAAACATCAGAACACTTTTGCTCATGTGCTTGATAAACAATTTTAAACAGAGAATAATATTCACTGGTGGTGACGGTCTAGAGAGGCTGGTACAAAAAATTTGGGAGGACACGCCTGACAACACATAGAAACAGTTTTTTAAAATTGTGCCAGTTCTGATCTTACAATTCTACTTATAGGAATTTACCTTAGAGAAGAAATTAACACATGACCAATGATTAGATAGAGTTGTCTCGTTAGGGTTCTTTGCACTATTAAGGGATTTTAAATGGTCTAAATGTGTAATAACAGATCATGCAAATAAATAAGGGAATATTTTGCATACGCTGGACTATCACCTCGCCACTGAAATCGATCACATGTTTAATGACACAAGTGATCATAATTTACTATGGGGAATAAGGGGGTAAGCTTATGAAGCAAGAAGCACAATTGCATACATGCATGTGTGTGTCTCTGTGGTGCTGTACGCTGTGTGTGTGCTCAGTTGTGTCCAGTCCTGCAACCCCACGGGTGGTAGCCCACCAGGTGCCTCCGTCCATGGGATTCTCCTGGCAAAATACTGGAGTGGGTTGCCATTTCTTACTCCAAAGAATCTTTCCAACCTAGGGAGCAAACCCAAGTCTCTTGCATGTATTTATAAACTATGTTCAGGCAGAAGACAGTGTGGAAGGATGGATCCCAAACTGTCAACAATGATAATCTTGTAATGGTTTGGTATGAGCATTACAAGTAATTTTTGCTTTCTTATTTATACTTTTTAGAATCTTCTAATCTCTACCATAAATACGTAATGCACTGATAATCATCATAAAAAGGGGTTTTATGAAGCCATTTTGTTGATGTAAAACAGTGCTAACAAAAAAGGACTACATCTTAGCTTTCAGATCTGTAGATGGCTTCAGGCATCAGGACAGAAAACAATGGTTCTTGGGGAAATGTTTCCCTTTGGAAAGTTACTTCTGTCCCTTCATCTTAACATGTGGATACAGATATATACACATAAAATTATGGCATGTATAGAACCAAGCCCAATATCAAATCACTCAGTGTGACTGCACAATCAGACAAGAGTAGGATTGGATGGACAGAAAACATTCTGGAACCACGCTGCTTCACCCACTCACCCACGGCACATTCAGTGAGAAGCTGCAGTGCCAGGGGGCAGGGACGTGGCAATGAATAAGACACAGCCCTTACCATCCAGAACCAAACGCAGTGAGAAACACACTAAAATGGAAGGATTATGAGAGGAGATTGAGAAGGACCTCAAAGAGAAAATGAGATAGAAGCTGAATCTTCAAGGGGAGGCAGTCATTCACGAGATTTGTGGGTGGGGGGGTTGAGGTGGTCCTGAACAAAATGATTATTTACTTAATACTTTGAAGCTAAGGAAAGCACAATTGGTTGCATACGCTGGACTATCACCTCGCCACTGAAATCGATCACATGTTTAATGACACAAGTGATCATAATTTACTATGGGGAATAAGGGGGTAAGCTTATGAAGCAAGAAGCACAATTGCATACATGCATGTGTGTGTCTCTGTGGTGCTACGCTGTGTGTGTGCTCAGTTGTGTCCAGTCCTGCAACCCCACGGGTGGTAGCCCACCAGGTGCCTCCGTCCATGGGATTCTCCTGGCAAAATACTGGAGTGGGTTGCCATTTCTTACTCCAAAGAATCTTTCCAACCTAGGGAGCAAACCCAAGTCTCTTGCATGTATTTATAAACTATGTTCAGGCAGAAGACAGTGTGGAAGGATGGATCCCAAACTGTCAACAATGATAATCTTGTAATGGTTTGGTATGAGCATTACAAGTAATTTTTGCTTTCTTATTTATACTTTTTAGAATCTTCTAATCTCTACCATAAATACGTAATGCACTGATAATCATCATAAAAAGGGGTTTTATGAAGCCATTTTGTTGATGTAAAACAGTGCTAACAAAAAAGGACTACATCTTAGCTTTCAGATCTGTAGATGGCTTCAGGCATCAGGACAGAAAACAATGGTTCTTGGGGAAATGTTTCCCTTTGGAAAGTTACTTCTGTCCCTTCATCTTAACATGTGGATACAGATATATACACATAAAATTATGGCATGTATAGAACCAAGCCCAATATCAAATCACTCAGTGTGACTGCACAATCAGACAAGAGTAGGATTGGATGGACAGAAAACATTCTGGAACCACGCTGCTTCACCCACTCACCCACGGCACATTCAGTGAGAAGCTGCAGTGCCAGGGGGCAGGGACGTGGCAATGAATAAGACACAGCCCTTACCATCCAGAACCAAACGCAGTGAGAAACACACTAAAATGGAAGGATTATGAGAGGAGATTGAGAAGGACCTCAAAGAGAAAATGAGATAGAAGCTGAATCTTCAAGGGGAGGCAGTCATTCACGAGATTTGTGGGTGGGGGTGTTGAGGTGGTCCTGAACAAAATAGGAACAAATGAAAATATATGATGGAGAAAAATAATATGATGAAAAAATGTATGATGGAAGGGAGACAGAAAGGAAAGAGAGGAGAGGCGGAACAGGATGGTGGTGGGGGCAGCCTAGCCCTTTGTGGCAAAAAACACACTGTATGTATATTAACTCATTTAATTCCACCACCTCTGATGAAATGGACAAATTTCCATATTACAAACTAGGTGGCTGAGGAACCAAGAGGCTGAGATGTATGAAAAGATTTGTAGTACGTAAAAATGGTTAGGATTCAAGCCTAGGCAATCTGTTGGAGAACTGGCAATCATTTCTCATAACTGCTCTCAAAAGACAGTCAGATGTTAAGGAATAGCAAACTGTTCAAGAAACTTTCATGAAATATGCGCGATGGTCTAGGTACTATGCCAGGTGCTGGAGAGATGGAGACAAGAGGCACACACACAAGCTCCAGGCAGAACCCCTTTCTAAGGAGGGAAGACAAGAAATTCCTACAGTAATGTTGGGTATGATCTAGAAGTGACACAAAGAAAAGAGTAATTGATTCTGTTGAGGCCTCAGGAAAAGGGAAGACATCTCAGAAGAGATGACCACAGATGAGGGTTTTATAAAATAAACTGAAGCTCTCTAGAAATATTGGAGATGTGTAAGATAAGAGAAAATATATACTGATCTCTGCCCCAACCTGTGCTGGTTCCTGGCACAGAGCTCCTCAAACCCTTGTAATTTCCTAGGTAGTAAGAACACTAGAAACATCCCTTGTTCTGATATTTGCCTTTGACTGTGACCCTGACCCAGGTCTCCTAAAACTCTTATAAATTCTTTTTTTATATATAATTTTTATTTATTTATCTTTTGTGGGGGTGGGGAGGGAGGGGAATGGGCGGGCCACTTCTATTGGTCTTGCAAGGGGCGCCAGTTCCATGGCTGGCCTGGGAAGATCCCACGTGCCGCGGAGCGGCTGGACTGACGTGTCCAATGACCGAGCCGGAGCTCTGGGGCGCATGCGCCCAGAGCCGGTGCTCTGCGACGACAGACGCCACCGGGATGGGAGGCCCACAGGAGCCAAAGAACAAAGACGGATGAAAAATAGAGAAATGAAAGGCCAATAGAAGTGGCCCGCCCATTCCCCTCCCTCCCTACCCCATCCTCCAAAAGATAAATAAATAAAATAAATGTTCAAAAAAAAAAAAAAAGACCATGAGGAGCATCGTTTGTTCTAATGAAGCAGTTCTGGGTGGGCCCTGGATGGGGGCTGGTAACCAGAAAGGCCAAGCCACAATGAGAAGCTTGGAGATTCAGCCCTCCTCCCACCCACCAGCACTTCTGCAGAAAGGGGAGAGGGCCTGGAGATGCAGTTAATAACTGATCAAGCCTACCGTGTGAAGCCACCATAAACATCCCATGAGTTCTGGAGAGTTCCAGGTTGATGAACGCATCCACACCAGGAGGCTGCTGTGCCCCAAATCCATAGGAACAGAAGTTCCTGTGCTCAGGAACCCACCCTAGATCTCACCCTTCATAGGACTGCTCATCACCTTCGTGTGTTCATCTGTCTATTCATGTCTTCACCCCCAGATTTCATCCTTCATCTTACTGCTCATCTCTTCATCTGACTGTTCATCACCTGTATCCTTTACCTTATTCCTTAATAAGCTAGCAAGTGTAGTAAGTGTTTCTCTGAGTTCCGTGAACCACTCTAGCAAATTAATCAAATCCAAGGAGAGAGTCTTAAGAACTTCTGGTAACCTGGGCTTGTGGGGGTGGGAGGCTGGGGGCACAGCAGTCCTGTGGAACTGAGTCCTTAACCTGTGAGATCTGCTGTCATCTCCAGGCAGACACTGAGCTGAATTACAGGACATCCAGCTGATGTCACAGCCTGGTGTGGGGGGAAAATCACCACATACCTGGTGTCCAGAAGTCCTGTTTTGTGTGAGCAGTAAAGGAGACACAGAGAAAAAGAAACACAGAGAAAGGGAGAAGGAGGGTTTCCTCCATACAAGATGAAAGAGAAGCTTTTCAAGCATGTCGCAATGTAGGCAATTATTATTATAAAGCTGTTGATGTGGCAAAAATAAGAACAGAACTGAAAAAGATGAGAAGATGGTGAGTGGAGTCAGGAAAAGGAAAGGCAACTTCCAAGACAGGAAACAGAGCAGGTACAGCTACAGTGGTGAATGTGACTGAAGTTAGACCCAACCATTTTCTGTACAGCAGGCAGTTCACCTGACAGGTGGGAGGGGTGGGGGTGGGGTAGGTGGAGAAGAGGGGATGGCAAGGAACTGTTTCCAAGGATGAACCAGGAAAAACACAACCAGTAGCGCTCAACTGGTAATGTACAGAAATATCAGATCACTATCTTACATTCTTGGAACTAACAGTGGTGTAGGTCGATCATACTTTAGTAAAATAACAAACAAAACATTACTAAATCAAAACCAACCAAACACAAACAGTTATCCCTAGGAACAGGAGGCAGCCAGGTGAGTATTCCTCGACTCAAAGTTTAAAAATTTTAAGCCTGTGTGTGGAATTTAAGACTATACTCTACAGTGAAAGCATTTCCCTTTCAAATACCAGAATTCCAATCAGGTAATTTCTTTACCTTAAAGCTACCAGAGCACTATAAGTCACATACAGTTGACTCCTGAACAACACGGGGATTACACACTACTTACAACTAGTCATCAGCACTCTAGTCACAGTTCCCCTACTTCCTCAGACTGAACTAACCATGGATTGTGCAGTACTATAGTATTTACTACTGAAAAACAATCGCATGTAAGTGGACCGGGCAGTTCAGACCACATTGTTCAAGGATCAACTACACTATTAAATGCAGGTATGTAACTGAGTAGTAATTCTAACTATGTAAGGCAGCAAGGAGCAGCAGATATATTACAGACACAAAGTAAATAAAGTTAGGTAAATAAGATATACTGTACCTTTAGGTGACAACGAGGTTTTAGATAAATTTAAATGCTTTAATCCCTTTGGGAGTTTGGCAAATTGAATACTTAAAGAGGACACACCTAAGAAAGAAAAGAAAGGGATTGTTAGAATTTTTAAGCTGTCAGGATTGCATTTGTTTTACAATGTCTGAAAATAAAGCTGTTGATGTGGCAAAAATAAGAACAGAACTGAAAAAGATGAGAAGATGGTGAGTGGAGTCAGGAAAAGGAAAGGCAACTTCCAAGACAGGAAACAGAGCAGGTACAGCTACAGTGGTGAATGTGACTGAAGTTAGACCCAACCATTTTCTGTACAGCAGGCAGTTCACCTGACAGGTGGGAGGGGTGGGGGTGGGGTAGGTGGAGAAGAGGGGATGGCAAGGAACTGTTTCCAAGGATGAACCAGGAAAAACACAACCAGTAGCGCTCAACTGGTAATGTACAGAAATATCAGATCACTATCTTACATTCTTGGAACTAACAGTGGTGTAGGTCGATCATACTTTAGTAAAATAACAAACAAAACATTACTAAATCAAAACCAACCAAACACAAACAGTTATCCCTAGGAACAGGAGGCAGCCAGGTGAGTATTCCTCGACTCAAAGTTTAAAAATTTTAAGCCTGTGTGTGGAATTTAAGACTATACTCTACAGTGAAAGCATTTCCCTTTCAAATACCAGAATTCCAATCAGGTAATTTCTTTACCTTAAAGCTACCAGAGCACTATAAGTCACATACAGTTGACTCCTGAACAACACGGGGATTACACACTACTTACAACTAGTCATCAGCACTCTAGTCACAGTTCCCCTACTTCCTCAGACTGAACTAACCATGGATTGTGCAGTACTATAGTATTTACTACTGAAAAACAATCGCATGTAAGTGGACCGGGCAGTTCAGACCACATTGTTCAAGGATCAACTACACTATTAAATGCAGGTATGTAACTGAGTAGTAATTCTAACTATGTAAGGCAGCAAGGAGCAGCAGATATATTACAGACACAAAGTAAATAAAGTTAGGTAAATAAGATATACTGTACCTTTAGGTGACAACGAGGTTTTAGATAAATTTAAATGCTTTAATCCCTTTGGGAGTTTGGCAAATTGAATACTTAAAGAGGACACACCTAAGAAAGAAAAGAAAGGGATTGTTAGAATTTTTAAGCTGTCAGGATTGCATTTGTTTTACAATGTCTGAAAATTAAGTTTGATTTCAATTTATGTGCCTGTTTCTCCTCATGTTAGTTGTTTTCTAATCATCTACCATTATGCTTCCTTTACTTTTTGTCCTAACTAGGGGAAGAGAAGGGCATAATAATTATCAAAGCTTCACCATTAGAGATGCTTTTCTTTGGACCAAGTATTACCCTCTCTTCACAGTGCTATTTTAAATGCAAATAGTCCTAGGAAGACTGATATAATTACGCCCCCTTTTCTTTTTAACCTGTGTCCTAATGAGTCGATCACTCTTCTGGGTGAGTGGATGCATGCTGTTTAATTATCATCAAGAAAAAGCAATGTGACGTTAACTATTCAGATAACAGCTTTACCTCAAGCAGATGAATTCCAGTATGTAACTGGTTTACAGCTAACCACCTAAGACAAAGCATCACAGCATGTTTTAACCTACCTTCTTGAAGTTTGGTAAAATAAAGTAACTCCCAAGGAACTTATAGTATGAAAAAATCAAATGGTTTCTAAATTGTAGGGTCAGAGTGGGGGACTACGACAACCCACTCACTCACCCAAGGCTTACAGTGAATGGAGACTCTTCTCTGGGAGAAAGTAATAGATGAATAACTGTATATCCTTCCTAAAGGTCCTTCAACTAACCCCCTGCTGGCACCTGATTTATCACCTCCCCAGGGCATGTTTTGAAAAAGTCCTAAAACAGTATTAACTCTGAGGTCCTATAGATTGGTTCTCAGACCCCAGGCACCATACGGAACTACTGTGCTGACTGCTGCCCAGTCATGTAACCTAAATTCTATATAAATCTTATCAATAAGTACTACCCTAGCAAACATTCACTGGAACCCATATAGACCCGCCTCAGGTATGTAACTGAGTAGTAATTCTAACTATGTAAGGCAGCAAGGAGCAGCAGATATATTACAGACACAAAGTAAATAAAGTTAGGTAAATAAGATATACTGTACCTTTAGGTGACAACGAGGTTTTAGATAAATTTAAATGCTTTAATCCCTTTGGGAGTTTGGCAAATTGAATACTTAAAGAGGACACACCTAAGAAAGAAAAGAAAGGGATTGTTAGAATTTTTAAGCTGTCAGGATTGCATTTGTTTTACAATGTCTGAAAATTAAGTTTGATTTCAATTTATGTGCCTGTTTCTCCTCATGTTAGTTGTTTTCTAATCATCTACCATTATGCTTCCTTTACTTTTTGTCCTAACTAGGGGAAGAGAAGGGCATAATAATTATCAAAGCTTCACCATTAGAGATGCTTTTCTTTGGACCAAGTATTACCCTCTCTTCACAGTGCTATTTTAAATGCAAATAGTCCTAGGAAGACTGATATAATTACGCCCCCTTTTCTTTTTAACCTGTGTCCTAATGAGTCGATCACTCTTCTGGGTGAGTGGATGCATGCTGTTTAATTATCATCAAGAAAAAGCAATGTGACGTTAACTATTCAGATAACAGCTTTACCTCAAGCAGATGAATTCCAGTATGTAACTGGTTTACAGCTAACCACCTAAGACAAAGCATCACAGCATGTTTTAACCTACCTTCTTGAAGTTTGGTAAAATAAAGTAACTCCCAAGGAACTTATAGTATGAAAAAATCAAATGGTTTCTAAATTGTAGGGTCAGAGTGGGAGACTATGAAAACCCACTCACTCACCCAAGGCTTACAGTGAATGGAGACTCTTCTCTGGGAGAAAGTAATAGATGAATAACTGTATATCCTTCCTAAAGGTCCTTCAACTAACCCCCTGCTGGCACCTGATTTATCACCTCCCCAGGGGCATGTTTTGAAAAAGTCCTAAAACAGTATTAACTCTGAGGTCCTATAGATTGGTTCTCAGACCCCAGGCACCAGTACGGAACTACTGTGCTGACTGCTGCCCAGTCATGTAACCCTAAATTCTATATAAATCTTATCAATAAGTACTACCCTAGAAACAAACTAAACATCATTCAGCTTGATTATGCCTCTAGGTGGGCATTTCCCTAAGGGTATGGGGAGACCCTGCCTGTCTCTCATAGCATTTCCCAAAAAGTTTGACAATCATTGGCTTAAGTACTGCTAAAAAGGTTTTTTAATTAAAAGTATCTCTAGAGATTTGAATATGCTAATCCACCGTGTTAACTGCAAAGAGGGGACAGGCCTCCCATTTACTCAATACATTCTTGTAAAATGAATTGATTTAAATATTTTAAATTATGATGTCAAAATTTCAGCATACAATTCAAGCCTTGCTTAGAGTGAACTCTTCAGTCCTAAAAACACAAGTGAATAAAGAAGAGCTGTAAACCAGTTATCTAAGTATCCATCTCAAGTTGTTGAAAAAAAAAAAAAAAATCAATCCCCATTCCATCTCCATAAACAGAAAGAAATAACAAACAAAAGGGAAGACATCAATTAAATAGAAAGCACTCATAAAATACATTTAACAAACCACGTTCTTAAAAAAAAAAAAAAGTATGTTCTTAAAATTAGTAAATCCCAGCAAGAGTTTGAGAGAAGGATCAAACTACTAAAATCAGAAATGAAAACAGAATGCCAGAAGAGATCCTACAGACACTACAAATAGAACAAAACAGTATAAAAAAAAAAAAAAAACTAAAGATCCACAAAGGTATCACTGTAGAAGAAATCCCTACGAAAAATATGACTTAGTAAAACTTACATAGAAATAATATCCCCATCTAAGAAAATAATAAAACTATTATTAAAAACCTTTCCACAAAGAAAAGTAAAAAAAAGTCAGATATAAAACAGTGTGTATTGTACAATTCCACAGTGGTGAAGTTCCAGAATAAATAAAACTCCAGAGTTCTCTTTTCCAGTGGTGGAGAGGGAGGGTCGGGCACAACTCAAGAGAAGCTTGCACAGTCTTGGTAACCTCCTGTTTCTTGACTTTCAAAGTGGTTGTGTGAAAGCGTTCCCTTTGTAAAAATTCACTAAGATCTAAACTTGGGATTTAGAGACTCTTAGGATGACACATTATGCTTCAATGAAAAAAAGTTACTTCAGAAAACTTGGGTACAGAAGATAACAGAGGAAATAATCGAGATGATCGTGGGTAGCAATGATTGTTAGATAATATAATACACTAAACGCACAGCCCATGAAAGAAATCATCAATAAGCTGGATTTCACTAAAATTAAAAAGTTCTGTATGTTTAGCAAGGGGGAAGGGGAGATAAATCGAGAGATTGGGACTGACCTATACACTACCACATACTGGGCTGACAAAAAAGTCATTTGGGTTTTTCCATAACATCTTACAGAAAACCCTAAACAAGCTTTTTGGCCAACCCAATATAGATGAGATAACTATAACAGAAATTAAGAAAGTAGCATCAATACATATACACACACTATCAAGTGTAAAATAGATAACAGAAAGCTGCTCTATAACACAGGGAGCCCAGCCTGGTACTCCATGACAGCCTAGAGGGGTGGAGTGGGCAGGGAGGGAGGCTTAAAAGGGAGCGGGGATAGGTATATGTGACTTACGTGTTGATGACTTATGACTGACGTGTTGATGTACGGCAGAGACGACCGCAATATAGTAAAGCAATTATACTCCAATTTTAAAAAATCATCCATGAAAAAAGAATTAAATAACTAATAAGAACCTACGGTATAGTATGGGGAACTCTACTCAATACATAAGACTGTAAATGTCTACAAGCAAATGCAAGGACAGAATAGAACAATTATTTTGTACTGCTGCTGACCTACCCATCTGTTCATTACTGAATCAGAAACTTTCATTTAAAAAGGTGGGTAGACAAAAAGGAATAAATACAACAACATTACTTTTCTCTAGAAATAGAACTATCACACCCTAAGTAATAAAAAGTGAACCTCCTAAATTAGAATAAAGATTAATACAGTCATGTTTGATCATTATTTTAAACAAAAAAGGCAGGATTAAAGGTAAGAAAAGGGACTAAAAGCTCAAATACAAGACTGGTTAAAGGTTTTTTTTTTTTCTCTAATTCTAGACTAAATGTCTAGAACTAGACTAGCTTCTTTCTTGATAAAATATTTTAGTTTCCTAGGAATCCAAAACTAATAAATATATTCTATTTCTTCTTTTAAGAAGTACCTTGCTAAGTGCTAATGGAATCAAGGGCATAATTGAGGGCAGTTACTGTTCAGTTTTTTGAAAATAAAAGAACTAAATTCATTTTTGATAAAAGGCCCTCTACTCTGACAGACTTCAGAAATGGGGTCTTGGCAACATGAATAAATTGAGAGTGGCTGGCAGCCAAAATCACAGGAAAAACAAAAAAATTGACCTACCTTGCATTTCCTCAAGTTAGTTACTCAGTTGTGCCATGGAAGAAACTGATCATCAAGAAAACATTTCCCCACAAAGAAAGGACAAAAGAGACTTTTCTACTTCTGGCCAAAACTATGCAACTCGGCCCCCCAAACAAAGCAACATAGCATTCAGAGTTGTGAACTAAAACAAAATTTATCACCAGAAGCTTTCATCTAGAGACTTCACTGGATGAATAACCCTTCTTGTAATTTATTTTGTTTTAGTTTGTGTCAAATTTAGAAGAAAACTGGTCTAATTTTTATTTCTCCTTAAAAAAAAATGCCCCCTATGACTGACGTGTTGATGTACGGCAGAGACGACCGCAATATAGTAAAGCAATTATACTCCAATTTTAAAAAATCATCCATGAAAAAAGAATTAAATAACTAATAAGAACCTACGGTATAGTATGGGGAACTCTACTCAATACATAAGACTGTAAATGTCTACAAGCAAATGCAAGGACAGAATAGAACAATTATTTTGTACTGCTGCTGACCTACCCATCTGTTCATTACTGAATCAGAAACTTTCTTTTAAAAAAGGTGGGTAGACAAAAAGGAATAAATACAACAACATTACTTTTCTCTAGAAATAGAACTATCACACCCTAAGTAATAAAAAGTGAACCTCCTAAATTAGAATAAAGATTAATACAGTCATGTTTGATCATTATTTTAAACAAAAAAGGCAGGATTAAAGGTAAGAAAAGGGACTAAAAGCTCAAATACAAGACTGGTTAAAGGTTTTTTTTTTTTCTCTAATTCTAGACTAAATGTCTAGAACTAGACTAGCTTCTTTCTTGATAAAATATTTTAGTTTCCTAGGAATCCAAAACTAATAAATATATTCTATTTCTTCTTTTAAGAAGTACCTTGCTAAGTGCTAATGGAATCAAGGGCATAATTGAGGGCAGTTACTGTTCAGTTTTTTGAAAATAAAAGAACTAAATTCATTTTTGATAAAAGGCCCTCTACTCTGACAGACTTCAGAAATGGGGTCTTGGCAACATGAATAAATTGAGAGTGGCTGGCAGCCAAAATCACAGGAAAAACAAAAAAATTGACCTACCTTGCATTTCCTGAAGTTAGTTACTCAGTTGTGCCATGGAAGAAACTGATCATCAAGAAAACATTTCCCCACAAAGAAAGGACAAAAGAGACTTTTCTACTTCTGGCCAAAACTATGCAACTCGGCCCCCCAAACAAAGCAACATAGCATTCAGAGTTGTGAACTAAAACAAAATTTATCACCAGAAGCTTTCATCTAGAGACTTCACTGGATGAATAACCCTTCTTGTAATTTATTTTTGTTTTAGTTTGTGTCAAATTTAGAAGAAAAAACTGGTCTAATTTTTATTTCTCCTTTCAAAACAAAACCATTACAGCTCCCTCTGCTTCAAAATATTTATGACTAATAAAAAGTAACTATAAAATGTTTAGAGTTTTAATTTGGAATCAGATGTTATTAACTTACAAAGACAGGAAATTAAATTTGACATTGCTGTTTTACTCCATTAATCATTCATGTACTTAAAAATCTGTGACAATAACAACCTTTGATATCCTGGAATCTGTGCGATTCACATGGTTGGGAAAAATAGGTTTAAGGTTGATCCTTGTTGACTGAAAGCAAAAAATTGGTAATTTAATAAAATCCTGCCTATTGAGTTCTAATGACATGATCAGAGAAACAGACGACTTTCTCCTCTGCTATAAAGTATAAGATTTAAACACTGTAGATGTCAGAACACAGGCTAAAATCTTTAGAGATTTCTACTGATTTCAATGGCTTCCCTGAAGAGTTCAGAAACACTAAGAAAATCAAATAAATCAGTAAAATATGAGCAACTTCCTGAGGGTTCAGTGGTTAAGAATCCTCTGGCCATTACAGGGGACACAGGTTCAATCCCTGGTCCAGGAAGATCCCAAATGGCATCGAGAAACTAACCCCCTGTGCCACAACTGAGCCCACACACCTAGAACCTGTGCTCCAAAGAAAAGAAGCCACCACAATGAGAAGCCTACTCACTGCAACAAAGATAGCCCCTGCTCACCAACTAGAGAAAGCCTCGTGCAACAATGAAGGCCCTCTACTCTGACAGACTTCAGAAATGGGGTCTTGGCAACATGAATAAATTGAGAGTGGCTGGCAGCCAAAATCACAGGAAAAACAAAAAAATTGACCTACCTTGCATTTCCTGAAGTTAGTTACTCAGTTGTGCCATGGAAGAAACTGATCATCAAGAAAACATTTCCCCACAAAGAAAGGACAAAAGAGACTTTTCTACTTCTGGCCAAAACTATGCAACTCGGCCCCCCAAACAAAGCAACATAGCATTCAGAGTTGTGAACTAAAACAAAATTTATCACCAGAAGCTTTCATCTAGAGACTTCACTGGATGAATAACCCTTCTTGTAATTTATTTTTGTTTTAGTTTGTGTCAAATTTAGAAGAAAAAACTGGTCTAATTTTTATTTCTCCTTTCAAAACAAAACCATTACAGCTCCCTCTGCTTCAAAATATTTATGACTAATAAAAAGTAACTATAAAATGTTTAGAGTTTTAATTTGGAATCAGATGTTATTAACTTACAAAGACAGGAAATTAAATTTGACATTGCTGTTTTACTCCATTAATCATTCATGTACTTAAAAATCTGTGACAATAACAACCTTTGATATCCTGGAATCTGTGCGATTCACATGGTTGGGAAAAATAGGTTTAAGGTTGATCCTTGTTGACTGAAAGCAAAAAATTGGTAATTTAATAAAATCCTGCCTATTGAGTTCTAATGACATGATCAGAGAAACAGACGACTTTCTCCTCTGCTATAAAGTATAAGATTTAAACACTGTAGATGTCAGAACACAGGCTAAAATCTTTAGAGATTTCTACTGATTTCAATGGCTTCCCTGAAGAGTTCAGAAACACTAAGAAAATCAAATAAATCAGTAAAATATGAGCAACTTCCTGAGGGTTCAGTGGTTAAGAATCCTCTGGCCATTACAGGGGACACAGGTTCAATCCCTGGTCCAGGAAGATCCCAAATGGCATCGAGAAACTAACCCCCTGTGCCACAACTGAGCCCACACACCTAGAACCTGTGCTCCAAAGAAAAAGAAGCCACCACAATGAGAAGCCTACTCACTGCAACAAAGATAGCCCCTGCTCACCAACTAGAGAAAGCCTGCGTGCAACAATGAAGACCCAGCACAACCACAATAAACAAAATAAATAATTTAAAAATTTAAGATAAATAAAACATGATGGAGCATTTCCATTTCAAAGATAAAGTTGAAAGATTCAAGAAATGGGAATCTAGGAATAAAAGACTAGTAGAAATAAACGGTCAATAGTTACTTTTTGAAAGTCCTAAAATCCAAATCTATGCAGCTATTTAAAAAAAAAATTTTGGCCTCTTTTATTGGTCCTTCATTTATTTATTTTCATCCATCTTAGTGCTTCGGCCTGTGTGGGCCTCCCATTGCAGTGGCCTCTCTGGCTGCAGAGCACCGGTTCTGGGCGCATGTGCTCCAGAGTGCCGGCTTGTAATTGGACACACTGGTCCAGCTGCTCCATGGCATATAGGATCTTCCCGTGTAAGGGATCAAACCGGTGCCCCTGGCATGGCAAGGCAGACCTTTTACCCAGTGGACCACCAGGAAAGCCCCTATGCAGCTTTTAAAGTACTGTTTTACACCCTATAACCACAAAAATATTAATTGAATATGGCTAAATCATGACTCTAGAAAGGTACTTTCTGCTGCATAACTGTCACACTGAAACCTGGCATCTTTAAATATCAAAGTGCTTAAGAACATGCATCGATGTGCTGTATAATAAGCCAATGTTTTCTAAATATCATACACAAAATTACTTCCTTCCACTTCCATAGCAAACGGAGACAGCCAAATCAGGAAATCCCAACGACAGTGTAAGGATTGACTGATGGACCACTCAGGAAAATAAAATGCTGTATAATTTTAAACCAATGTGTTTCTAACAACAAAAATTATCACAGAGATTTCTACTGATTTCAATGGCTTCCCTGAAGAGTTCAGAAACACTAAGAAAATCAAATAAATCAGTAAAATATGAGCAACTTCCTGAGGGTTCAGTGGTTAAGAATCCTCTGGCCATTACAGGGGACACAGGTTCAATCCCTGGTCCAGGAAGATCCCAAATGGCATCGAGAAACTAACCCCCTGTGCCACAACTGAGCCCACACACCTAGAACCTGTGCTCCAAAGAAAAAGAAGCCACCACAATGAGAAGCCTACTCACTGCAACAAAGATAGCCCCTGCTCACCAACTAGAGAAAGCCTGCGTGCAACAATGAAGACCCAGCACAACCACAATAAACAAAATAAATAATTTAAAAATTTAAGATAAATAAAACATGATGGAGCATTTCCATTTCAAAGATAAAGTTGAAAGATTCAAGAAATGGGAATCTAGGAATAAAAGACTAGTAGAAATAAACGGTCAATAGTTACTTTTTGAAAGTCCTAAAATCCAAATCTATGCAGCTATTTAAAAAAAAAATTTTGGCCTCTTTTATTGGTCCTTCATTTATTTATTTTCATCCATCTTAGTGCTTCGGCCTGTGTGGGCCTCCCATTGCAGTGGCCTCTCTGGCTGCAGAGCACCGGTTCTGGGCGCATGTGCTCCAGAGTGCCGGCTTGTAATTGGACACACTGGTCCAGCTGCTCCATGGCATATAGGATCTTCCCGTGTAAGGGATCAAACCGGTGCCCCTGGCATGGCAAGGCAGACCTTTTACCCAGTGGACCACCAGGAAAGCCCCTATGCAGCTTTTAAAGTACTGTTTTACACCCTATAACCACAAAAATATTAATTGAATATGGCTAAATCATGACTCTAGAAAGGTACTTTCTGCTGCATAACTGTCACACTGAAACCTGGCATCTTTAAATATCAAAGTGCTTAAGAACATGCATCGATGTGCTGTATAATAAGCCAATGTTTTCTAAATATCATACACAAAATTACTTCCTTCCACTTCCATAGCAAACGGAGACAGCCAAATCAGGAAATCCCAACGACAGTGTAAGGGATTGACTGATGGACCACTCAGGAAACTGCACAGAAGAATCTGAATAATCACTGCTAGGTATGATTCTGTAAGCTTTTCCGAATTATGTTAACAGTTTCCTGAACAACAGAAGGAGAACAACATTTGCACTATTTGACTTCACAAGGCTTTTTCATGAGTCAAGTGTGGTCATAAAAGTTAACAGGTACTGAATGCACGGTATGGGACACAGTGCATTGCTATTTCTATGACTTTTATCTTTATTCTCATTTAAACCTTAAAATCCCCTTGTGGGGGAGGTACTATTATTGTTTTAGAGAAATCTGAGGTGTAGAGAAGTTAGGTAACTCGTCCAAGGAAACTCAGATGGAAAGTGGAGAAGTTCAGATTTGAACCCTGAATTCTGATTCTAAAACCCACTGATACACACTGAGATATGAAGGTTCCACCCACACCAAGTGTAAGCAGCAATTCTAGAATCCATTTCTCTTATTTTATTTATCAAAGAGCAAATCAGAGCCACCACCAGATGGCCGCGGGGGGGAAAAGAAAAGAAACTTGGGTGCTTAAGGTCAACATTTTCGAAAGAAAAACATTTCAAGACAGAATTCTAAATTATCTTTAAACGAAATAATCTAATTTAGATCAAAGGGAGGGGAAGAAATCAGGACAGACATTCCTGACGAGGCTAAGATCATAAAATCGGGGGTAACTGGGCATGGTAACTAGGGAGACTGGAACATGGAGCTTGTGACATTTAACTTTGGGACATGGTAACTAGGAGACTGAACATGGAGCCTTTACCCAGTGGACCACCAGGAAAGCCCCTATGCAGCTTTTAAAGTACTGTTTTACACCCTATAACCACAAAAATATTAATTGAATATGGCTAAATCATGACTCTAGAAAGGTACTTTCTGCTGCATAACTGTCACACTGAAACCTGGCATCTTTAAATATCAAAGTGCTTAAGAACATGCATCGATGTGCTGTATAATAAGCCAATGTTTTCTAAATATCATACACAAAATTACTTCCTTCCACTTCCATAGCAAACGGAGACAGCCAAATCAGGAAATCCCAACGACAGTGTAAGGGATTGACTGATGGACCACTCAGGAAACTGCACAGAAGAATCTGAATAATCACTGCTAGGTATGATTCTGTAAGCTTTTCCGAATTATGTTAACAGTTTCCTGAACAACAGAAGGAGAACAACATTTGCACTATTTGACTTCACAAGGCTTTTTCATGAGTCAAGTGTGGTCATAAAAGTTAACAGGTACTGAATGCACGGTATGGGACACAGTGCATTGCTATTTCTATGACTTTTATCTTTATTCTCATTTAAACCTTAAAATCCCCTTGTGGGGGAGGTACTATTATTGTTTTAGAGAAATCTGAGGTGTAGAGAAGTTAGGTAACTCGTCCAAGGAAACTCAGATGGAAAGTGGAGAAGTTCAGATTTGAACCCTGAATTCTGATTCTAAAACCCACTGATACACACTGAGATATGAAGGTTCCACCCACACCAAGTGTAAGCAGCAATTCTAGAATCCATTTCTCTTATTTTATTTATCAAAGAGCAAATCAGAGCCACCACCAGATGGCCGCGGGGGGGAAAAGAAAAGAAACTTGGGTGCTTAAGGTCAACATTTTCGAAAGAAAAACATTTCAAGACAGAATTCTAAATTATCTTTAAACGAAATAATCTAATTTAGATCAAAGGGAGGGGAAGAAATCAGGACAGACATTCCTGACGAGGCTAAGATCATAAAATCGGGGGTAACTGGGCATGGTAACTAGGGAGACTGGAACATGGAGCTTGTGACATTTAGGGAAGGCAAGTGTGTGAAGAGTGGGGAGAGAAGAGCTCGCTCCAAAACACTCGACTTTAATCCAAAGAGTCATCAGATCCAAAGGATTACTCAGGCGGCAATGACCAGAACACTCTGGTTCAGATACAAGGTCAGTCCAGAGGGCTCAACACAGAGCCAGTTAATTAAGGACAGCGAGTTCAGGGAGTCTCAAGCCTTTTCCACCATGACCCACACACAGAAAGAGATTTGACATCGAGGTGCAGGAAGCTCATACCAAAATAAGCACATACACATAGAAGAGAAAAGTAAAATCCCAGTTTTCCTGAACACTGCACTCCTATTTTCTGTTGTGTTCTGTTTCTTCTTTTCATTAGAAGGCTTACTAAGTCTTGATCTACAATTTGATCTACAGGACTAGAAGGGCAAGAGCAAGCAGCAGGGGGCAAGGCTGGCGTCCTACAACTGGGATAGGAAGAGCTCGGTGTGTGTGTGGTCTGCTTGTGGGGCTCGTGCAGAGCATGAGCAGGGCATCCAGCACTGGAAGCACCTCTGGTACACACCACATCCCTCCTACTAAATCAAACTTCAACCTCCTCCACCATCAGCCCCTTAACAACAGAAGGCTGCCTCTTCTCCACGCGTGAGCCTGGCAGGGAGGCTGAGCTGTAAATACCAGGGATCTGCTGCATCAACATTCATATCACAAAGCAAGGAGCCAAGCTTCTGCTCCGAGAGTTTCCAAATAAGGCCCTGAGAGGATGATTCAGGTGAAAAATCAAATTCTACTTGGTGCTTAAATTCCTCAGGATTCCAAGCTGCCAAACGGCCTCGTGTTTCTTTCCGTTTCCTTGTAAATAATCTTCCCAGTCATGGTTTCTTTGAAAGACTAAACAATTCAACAGCACACTCCTCTCCCATGCCTTTTTATTGTTTTTCATTGAGAAAAGTCAGAAGTCATGAACGTTTTGCCCTTTAATCTCTCGGGAAAAGAAAAGAAACTGGTGCAAGGAAAACATTTTAAAGAAAAACATTTCAAGACAGAATTCTAAATTATCTTTAAACGAAATAATCTAATTTAGATCAAAGGGAGGGGAAGAAATCAGGACAGACATTCCTGACGAGGCTAAGATCATAAAATCGGGGGTAACTGGGCATGGTAACTAGGGAGACTGGAACATGGAGCTTGTGACATTTAGGGAAGGCAAGTGTGTGAAGAGTGGGGAGAGAAGAGCTCGCTCCAAAACACTCGACTTTAATCCAAAGAGTCATCAGATCCAAAGGATTACTCAGGCGGCAATGACCAGAACACTCTGGTTCAGATACAAGGTCAGTC
The DNA here is from genome assembly GCA_022376925.1 of Tragulus kanchil. Classification (NCBI taxonomy): domain Eukaryota; kingdom Metazoa; phylum Chordata; class Mammalia; order Artiodactyla; family Tragulidae; genus Tragulus; species Tragulus kanchil. Next base: position 24,574,463 of record JAIOJX010000005.1, on the reverse strand, counting down.
CAGAGGGCTCAACACAGAGCCAGTTAATTAAGGACAGCGAGTTCAGGGAGTCTCAAGCCTTTTCCACCATGACCCACACACAGAAAGAGATTTGACATCGAGGTGCAGGAAGCTCATACCAAAATAAGCACATACACATAGAAGAGAAAAGTAAAATCCCAGTTTTCCTGAACACTGCACTCCTATTTTCTGTTGTGTTCTGTTTCTTCTTTTCATTAGAAGGCTTACTAAGTCTTGATCTACAATTTGATCTACAGGACTAGAAGGGCAAGAGCAAGCAGCAGGGGGCAAGGCTGGCGTCCTACAACTGGGATAGGAAGAGCTCGGGTGTGTGTGTGGTCTGCTTGTGGGGCTCGTGCAGAGCATGAGCAGGGCATCCAGCACTGGAAGCACCTCTGGTACACACCACATCCCTCCTACTAAATCAAACTTCAACCTCCTCCACCATCAGCCCCTTAACAACAGAAGGCTGCCTCTTCTCCACGCGTGAGCCTGGCAGGGAGGCTGAGCTGTAAATACCAGGGATCTGCTGCATCAACATTCATATCACAAAGCAAGGAGCCAAGCTTCTGCTCCGAGAGTTTCCAAATAAGGCCCTGAGAGGATGATTCAGGTGAAAAATCAAATTCTACTTGGTGCTTAAATTCCTCAGGATTCCAAGCTGCCAAACGGCCTCGTGTTTCTTTCCGTTTCCTTGTAAATAATCTTCCCAGTCATGGTTTCTTTGAAAGACTAAACAATTCAACAGCACACTCCTCTCCCATGCCTTTTTATTGTTTTTCATTGAGAAAAGTCAGAAGTCATGAACGTTTTGCCCTATTTTGAAGTCTCTATAAATATTTTACGCTTGGATTTCTTGTGGACCTTCCATCCAGGAGCACAAAAACTACCCATCATCTTCAGGTATTTAGCCTCGACTAAAGAATAATAATAATAATAAAAGCCTGTAAAGAATTTGTGTTTAGGAGGCTCAGTTCAGATTGAAAAGAAGGTGGGAAATACAGGTGCTGGCCATTGTCCAAGAGTACTGGCCAAACACAGCAACGAAGGAATCTAGACAAGGCAGAAACACAATCTTAGCTTGAGAAAATATTTTCAGGACTGTCAAAACTTGCGTGTAAGTGAGCAGAAAACAACCTGGAGAGTCGGTATCTACACTTGAAGCTATGGAAAACATCCTTGGAATGATTTCTCGTTCTCACACCTGGGATTGTAGGTAGGTGAAAAGATGAACAAAGATCAGGTAACACAGGTAGAGAGAATGGAGGAAAAGGCAGGGGAATGTCATCTCTCAACATTCTCACTCTGCACAAAAGATTCTCGAGAAACTTCACCACAGTTTTCAATTCCAATTTAAAAACCACAACAAGGAATTCTATTAAATGAAATCAAATTCAATTTAAAAAAAAATATTTATTGGTTGCATACAGGGTCCTGAGGCTTCCTGGTAGCTGAGTCAGTAAAGAATTTGCCAGCGGTGCAGAAGACCTGGGTGTGATTTCTGGGTTCAAATTAAAAGAAAATCCTTCCTGGGCCAGCGGGATGAGGTGCCCCTTAACAACAGAAGGCTGCCTCTTCTCGCGTGAGCCTGGCAGGGAGGCTGAGCTGTAAATACCAGGGATCTGCTGCATCAACATTCATATCACAAAGCAAGGAGCCAAGCTTCTGCTCCGAGAGTTTCCAAATAAGGCCCTGAGAGGATGATTCAGGTGAAAAATCAAATTCTACTTGGTGCTTAAATTCCTCAGGATTCCAAGCTGCCAAACGGCCTCGTGTTTCTTTCCGTTTCCTTGTAAATAATCTTCCCAGTCATGGTTTCTTTGAAAGACTAAACAATTCAACAGCACACTCCTCTCCCATGCCTTTTTATTGTTTTTCATTGAGAAAAGTCAGAAGTCATGAACGTTTTGCCCTATTTTGAAGTCTCTATAAATATTTTACGCTTGGATTTCTTGTGGACCTTCCATCCAGGAGCACAAAAACTACCCATCATCTTCAGGTATTTAGCCTCGACTAAAGAATAATAATAATAATAAAAGCCTGTAAAGAATTTGTGTTTAGGAGGCTCAGTTCAGATTGAAAAGAAGGTGGGAAATACAGGTGCTGGCCATTGTCCAAGAGTACTGGCCAAACACAGCAACGAAGGAATCTAGACAAGGCAGAAACACAATCTTAGCTTGAGAAAATATTTTCAGGACTGTCAAAACTTGCGTGTAAGTGAGCAGAAAACAACCTGGAGAGTCGGTATCTACACTTGAAGCTATGGAAAACATCCTTGGAATGATTTCTCGTTCTCACACCTGGGATTGTAGGTAGGTGAAAAGATGAACAAAGATCAGGTAACACAGGTAGAGAGAATGGAGGAAAAGGCAGGGGAATGTCATCTCTCAACATTCTCACTCTGCACAAAAGATTCTCGAGAAACTTCACCACAGTTTTCAATTCCAATTTAAAAACCACAACAAGGAATTCTATTAAATGAAATCAAATTCAATTTAAAAAAAAATATTTATTGGTTGCATACAGGGTCCTGAGGCTTCCCTGGTAGCTGAGTCAGTAAAGAATTTGCCAGCGGTGCAGAAGACCTGGGTGTGATTTCTGGGTTCAGAAGATCTCCTGGAGAAGGAAATGGCAACCCACTCCAGTACTTCTGCCTGGGAAATCCCCATGGACAGAGAAGCCCAGCGGGTTACCATCTGTGAGGTCCAAAAGCCAGACACAACTGAGTGACTAAACCACCACTACAAGGTCTTGGGCTACATGGGGTGTGTCTTACGAGATTAAAAGGAGCGATGAACAAGGAGTAGGGATGAGGAGGAAGGCTGGTATAGAAACATGCGTATCTAATTCCAATGCAGCAGAATGAAGGAACTGCTATCTCAGGAGTTTACACCAAAGGCAAGGAGTCATCGATAAGACTGTTCAGTAGGGCTGCACCTCAGGGCATATGAGGCACACACAGGAAAGAGGAAGAGTCCCAGACTCATTCTTCCCCTCTCAGCCTCCCAAACCCACACAATATGGAAGGTCTTTGGGGTCTGGCTTCTTCCCCTGAACATAATGTTTTGGGGCTCACCATGTCACAGCAAGGTCAGTACCCCACTATCCTGTGCTGTGGAGCAGTGTTCCACAGTACGGATACGCCACATTCTGTTTATCCCCTCACCAGTGATAAGCATTTAGGCTTCTACTTTGGGGCAATCAGGAATAACACTGCTATTAACACTCATTCACAAGTGATCATGCAGATATTTTGGGGGAAGGTTTAGGAGAATTGCTGGGTCATAGATCAAATTTGTGTTTAACTTCTGAAGCAATGGGCTAACCAGTATCCAAAGAGGCTACTGCCCCTTACACTCTCACCAGGAATGCATGAGTTTTCCACATCCTCTCTGACACTTATTTTGATGATAGCCAAACCACTGGTTGAGAAGTTGTTCGAATTTGCATATGACTTGAATTTGCATTTCCCTGATGACCAAGGAGTGCCCCTTACTACACTGTGAATTTCACATCCTTATAGCAACCAGCACCTAACCACCACTGATTTTTGCCAGATCAGTAGACAAACAGCGTTTGAGTCCCTTTCATCTTAAAAACAAAAGCAAAACAGCCCTCCTGTCTATATAAGGCGATCTACATGGTTATATTCACCTGTTTGTAGTATTTTACAAGTATAGAGAACACTTGTTTTTCCTAAAGAAAATACTAACTGCAGAGAAACTCCAATTCCAGAGGTAAGTTTCCATTTTTTTCAGCTTTTCCTTTTACATATATGGGAGTGTTTTATGTGTGATCCAGTTTTCCAATTTAGTCTCAACCTTTCTTTAGATTCACTGTTTCAGAGGCTGGGAAGTTTCCTTGGAGACCACATGGGTATCTTTTCAATGAAGAACAATCGACCATGACAAGGAGTAGGGATGAGGAGGAAGGCTGGTATAGAAACATGTATCTAATTCCAATGCAGCAGAATGAAGGAACTGCTATCTCAGGAGTTTACACCAAAGGCAAGGAGTCATCGATAAGACTGTTCAGTAGGGCTGCACCTCAGGGCATATGAGGCACACACAGGAAAGAGGAAGAGTCCCAGACTCATTCTTCCCCTCTCAGCCTCCCAAACCCACACAATATGGAAGGTCTTTGGGGTCTGGCTTCTTCCCCTGAACATAATGTTTTGGGGCTCACCATGTCACAGCAAGGTCAGTACCCCACTATCCTGTGCTGTGGAGCAGTGTTCCACAGTACGGATACGCCACATTCTGTTTATCCCCTCACCAGTGATAAGCATTTAGGCTTCTACTTTGGGGCAATCAGGAATAACACTGCTATTAACACTCATTCACAAGTGATCATGCAGATATTTTGGGGGAAGGTTTAGGAGAATTGCTGGGTCATAGATCAAATTTGTGTTTAACTTCTGAAGCAATGGGCTAACCAGTATCCAAAGAGGCTACTGCCCCTTACACTCTCACCAGGAATGCATGAGTTTTCCACATCCTCTCTGACACTTATTTTGATGATAGCCAAACCACTGGTTGAGAAGTTGTTCAATTTGCATATGACTTGAATTTGCATTTCCCTGATGACCAAGGAGTGCCCCTTACTACACTGTGAATTTCACATCCTTATAGCAACCAGCACCTAACCACCACTGATTTTTGCCAGATCAGTAGACAAACAGCGTTTGAGTCCCTTTCATCTTAAAAACAAAAGCAAAACAGCCCTCCTGTCTATATAAGGCGATCTACATGGTTATATTCACCTGTTTGTAGTATTTTACAAGTATAGAGAACACTTGTTTTTCCTAAAGAAAATACTAACTGCAGAGAAACTCCAATTCCAGAGGTAAGTTTCCATTTTTTTCAGCTTTTCCTTTTACATATATGGGAGTGTTTTATGTGTGATCCAGTTTTCCAATTTAGTCTCAACCTTTCTTTAGATTCACTGTTTCAGAGGCTGGGAAGCTCCTCTTGAAACGTTTCCTTGGAGACCACATGGGTATCTTTTTCAATGAAGAACAATGTCAATATCAGGAACAACAATGCAGAACCGAGTGTCTATATCAGGATCTTCAGCTCAGTTTAATAATTCATCCTCATCAAATATATAACATCACAAGATTAAAGGCTCTTAATCAACAATGCAGGAAAACATCTGCAACACATAATGAAAACAAAGTATTCCCTCTAGAGATAAGGCTCCTTCGTCAGTGTCCTCCTACTGAGATTTCAAACTCTTGGGCTTCACTTTCTAGACCCACCAACTCTTCCCTCTACTCATGCAAACACTTTTTAATGACACCTTCTTTTGCCTCTTCATGAAATCTGGTCCTTCAGCTTCTCTCTAGTGTCACATTTGAACCCTGTTAGAAATTAAGACAGCCGTGATAGGCAGAATTGTAAGACGGTCCTCAAGATTCCTGCCCCTGGTAAACACACCGTATATTATTTCTTCAAGTGTGAGGGGTGGACTGAAGAACATGATGGGTTATTACAAATCTAAGAAGAAATGACACAAAGTGAACTTACAAAACAGACTCAGAATGAATTTATTGCGGCCAGGGGGAAGGATGGAGGTAAAGGATAATTCAAGGGTTTGGGATGGACATGCACACACTTCTATATTCAAAATAGATTACCAGCAAGGTCCTACTGTATAGCAACAGGGAACTCTGTGCAATGTTACATGGCAGGCGGGGCGGGAGGGGAGTTTGGGGGAGAATGGACACATGTGTATGTATGAATGAGTCCCTTCACTGTTCACCTGAAACTATCACAACATTGGTTGTTAATTGGCTATACCTCCATACAAAAGAAAAAGTCTAAATTAAAAAAATTAACTGGAAAATAAAAGAATATGGTATATCACAAAAGCGATCAGGTTACAAATCAGTTCACTTTCAATTAATCAAGAGGGAGACTGTCTTAGGTGGGTCTAAACAGCTGAGCTATCTACAAGAAAGTAAAGCATCAGGGAGCTGTGCTTCTGCTGGCCTGGAACACAGGCAGACGGTCATGTTGTGAGAGGAGGGGGCCACAGGGCAAGGACCTGAGCACAGTCTTCAGGCGCTGGAAGTGGTCCCTGACTGGCAGGGAACAAGAAAATGGTGCCTTACTCCTATGGCCTCAGGAAATTAATTCTGCTAACAACCAGTGAGCCTGAGAAGACCCTAGGTCATGTAAGCCCCAGCTGTCTTGACTTCAGATCCATGATACTGAATATAGAGAACCCAGTTGACCTGGACCCAGACCACTGACTCAGTGACACAACACGATAATAAATCTATGTCCCTCAAGTGCCATGTTGGTGGTCACTTGTCAACCTGCAAGAAAAAGTCAATACGATAGTTTAAAAAATAATATCCTCCTTTCCATGTGGATCACTTTGAAAATTGCTCATCAGCTGATAAAATCGTATTGAGTTGGCCAAAAAGTTTGTTTGGGTTTTTCTGTAAGATCATATGGTAGTGTGATTATTTTCATGAAAGGCTGGAAAGAATTAGAAGCCAACAAGAGCATCAGCAGCATTGATAATATAATTACAACTAAGACTGACACTAAATGAAAATTCCCTCGTCCTCTTACAGGTCTAGCATCAACAGTCATGTAAATGCTACAGTACCTCGATCCTCCAGTGGGTTGCCAGCAAGGTTGATCGAGTGGAGTCCTGAGGTGGGATTATGTGCTAGTGCACTGGCCAGTTTTTGTGCAAAATCTCTGCAAGTGAATGAAACAGAAAGATGAAACAACACAATATGTAAAACTGCTCAAATGGAAAATTTAATGCTACAATAGCTAGGGTGAAATCTTTAAAAGCCCCGAGAAGTCTTCTTTACAATATTAATCTACCTATCATGTATTTGGTAAGAACCAATCTATTTTCATGAGCACATATCCTCATTAGAGAATCTGTAAGGCCATAGCTAGAACATGGTTCATCTGATCAGTCCAAACTTCATTCAAAAGAAAAATGCGTAAATGCTCTATCAAAGACACATTGCAGGATGTTATTCATAGTACCATTTGGCCCTTCTATGACTTAAAAACCAAATCCTGAATTGAACTGCTTTTCATGAAAATTGCAATAGGCTGTTCAGTATACCAGTTTTAATTTCATCCAATACTCATGAATATAGAACTGACTGCCCTAAGCACTAAACTCAAAGGCTGTAGTTGCTAGCATTGTATTTTAACAAAAGTCAAAAGCATGATTTTAGGTATGTTTAACTTAAAATAATGCACTAAGCGCTGATTATGTAACTGCAAAGCCTCCTCACTTAGTGGTTGTGAAGTCTTTACTCCAGCAGGTTCAAACTCTCATGTCCCTGGTAAAGCTTGGGTATTGGTTACTGAACCACACTAGATGAAGATTATTTAAGTGTGAATTTGAAAAGGGAGAAAAATGGCTAAAACAGATCAAAGCCAACCAGCAGCATCCTATGAAATGTGTCATAACTCTGACTGCCATTAATGATTTTAATGACACTAGTAAAAGCTAATACAGAGCATCTCTAATATGATAGATATTGAATACTTTTCTAAACTCTTTCCATGTATTAATTCATTTATACAATCATAATTCTATAGAGTCAGCATTATTTTTATCACCAACTTAAAGATGAAGAGACTGAGGTACAGAGAATTGAACCAACGTGGCCAAAGCTACAAGGCATCTGACCCAAGGGTTCATGCTCTTAACCATTATCCTTACATAAACCTCAAAGATACCACATGCCAAAACCACAAAAGATGACAGAAAATCCTTGATCTTTTTGATAATGATGGGCATCACAGAGATTTTTTTTTTTTTTTAAGGGAAAACACTGTACAAGTGAGTAGCCTTTTCCTCAAAACTAGATATTAATTTTAGAGGAAATGGCAAAATGTTGTAAAGCCACACCTTCACATATTTAGGAAAATACTCACGTTCTAAGTCCAGCATTTTCCAACACCAATTCTTCCAGTCGACTGGACCTACTCACCACCCTCAAGATCTGTTCGCAGACATCAGTGGACTGTAATGGAAAATATCCTTTGACCATGCCATAAATCAAAATACACCTCACTTCATGTCATAAATCTAGCAGATACAAAACTTTAAATGAATCATTCATTCAATCAGCAAACCATGATTGTCAATTACACCTACAAACCCTCCTGAAGAAGATCCAAAGAATACAACACAGAAAGGACAAACACCCTACTTCAAGAGCATACCATCCAGAAGGCAATCAGAAAAGAAGGAACGATATGATTATGTACGATAGGAAAATAGGCCATTTGGATACGGCTAGGGCACAGAGAGGTCTATCTCACCCAATCCTGGGAAAACCAAAGAAACTCCCAATGGAAATAAAGAACCAAAGCCTCGCTGATTATGTAACTGCAAAGCCTCCTCACTTAGTGGTTGTGAAGTCTTTACTCCAGCAGGTTCAAACTCTCATGTCCCTGGTAAAGCTTGGGTATTGGTTACTGAACCACACTAGATGAAGATTATTTAAGTGTGAATTTGAAAAGGGAGAAAAATGGCTAAAACAGATCAAAGCCAACCAGCAGCATCCTATGAAATGTGTCATAACTCTGACTGCCATTAATGATTTTAATGACACTAGTAAAAGCTAATACAGAGCATCTCTAATATGATAGATATTGAATACTTTTCTAAACTCTTTCCATGTATTAATTCATTTATACAATCATAATTCTATAGAGTCAGCATTATTTTTATCACCAACTTAAAGATGAAGAGACTGAGGTACAGAGAATTGAACCAACGTGGCCAAAGCTACAAGGCATCTGACCCAAGGGTTCATGCTCTTAACCATTATCCTTACATAAACCTCAAAGATACCACATGCCAAAACCACAAAAGATGACAGAAAATCCTTGATCTTTTTGATAATGATGGGCATCACAGAGATTTCTTTTTTTTAAGGGAAAACACTGTACAAGTGAGTAGCCTTTTCCTCAAAACTAGATATTAATTTTAGAGGAAATGGCAAAATGTTGTAAAGCCACACCTTCACATATTTAGGAAAATACTCACGTTCTAAGTCCAGCATTTTCCAACACCAATTCTTCCAGTCGACTGGACCTACTCACCACCCTCAAGATCTGTTCGCAGACATCAGTGGACTGTAATGGAAAATATCCTTTGACCATGCCATAAATCAAAATACACCTCACTTCATGTCATAAATCTAGCAGATACAAAACTTTAAATGAATCATTCATTCAATCAGCAAACCATGATTGTCAATTACACCTACAAACCCTCCTGAAGAAGATCCAAAGAATACAACACAGAAAGGACAAACACCCTACTTCAAGAGCATACCATCCAGAAGGCAATCAGAAAAGAAGGAACGATATGATTATGTACGATAGGAAAATAGGCCATTTGGATACGGCTAGGGCACAGAGAGGTCTATCTCACCCAATCCTGGGAAAACCAAAGAAACTCCCAAGAAAGTGATGCCCAAAATAAAGAACCAAAGACTGAGTGGTAGTGATGATGTTGATGATGACACTCTCCTTACTGAGTTCTTGTCACATGCTAGGCCCTGAGTTAAGCCCTTTACATGAATTTCATTATAAAGCTGTTAATTAAGTATTATTATTCTCTTTTTATAGATAGGATGTACTTTAAAAGGGTGGCTAAATAACCACTTGATAAATGTTACATATTACAATGTTGCTACTAGTAATCTCTAGGGTAAGGAATATGAAAGACTTCATTAATTAATCATCTCATGTTAATAAACCTCATGCTTTCAAAACTTATGTAGCTATAAACTCACATCTGTCAAAATATAGGGTTAAATGAAAATGCATAATTAGAAGAAAGTGTTTAATAAAGATTTCAACAATTGAGGGACTTCCCTGTTGGTCCAGTGGTTGAGACTGAGTTTCCAATGCTGGGGTTGTAGGTTCAGTCCCTGGTCAGGGAACTGGATCCCATATGCTGCAATGAGGAGTAAAGATCCTGCGTGCCCCAACTAAGACTCAGTGCAACCAAATCAAATAAATAAAAAGAAATATTAAAAAAAATATTTCAACAAATGAAAAGACTAAAACATACAACAAAAAATCTTAAAGATAATATGAAAATGAAGAGCTGTGCCCTGGCAGAAGTGTGCATAATTCCTTTTAAATTTTTACTTGTTACTGTTTTATATTTATTTATATCTTGCCTTATTCCAAAACTAACTTAAGGTAGCTCCTGACTTTTTTTAAAAGATTTTTAAATGTCATTACAACTAAAGGTCTCTTTAAAGTCTTTGTTTTAAAAATATTTATGTTATTGCTTAGACCATGCCATAAAAAACCTCACTTCATGTCAAAATCAGAAAAACTTAAGGAACGATTGTCAATTACACCTACAAACCCTCCTGAAGAAGATCCAAAGAATACAACACAGAAAGGACAAACACCCTACTTCAAGAGCATACCATCCAGAAGGCAATCAGAAAAGAAGGAACGATATGATTATGTACGATAGGAAAATAGGCCATTTGGATACGGCTAGGGCACAGAGAGGTCTATCTCACCCAATCCTGGGAAAACCAAAGAAACTCCCAAGAAAGTGATGCCCAAAATAAAGAACCAAAGACTGAGTGGTAGTGATGATGTTGATGATGACACTCTCCTTACTGAGTTCTTGTCACATGCTAGGCCCTGAGTTAAGCCCTTTACATGAATTTCATTATAAAGCTGTTAATTAAGTATTATTATTCTCTTTTTATAGATAGGATGTACTTTAAAAGGGTGGCTAAATAACCACTTGATAAATGTTACATATTACAATGTTGCTACTAGTAATCTCTAGGGTAAGGAATATGAAAGACTTCATTAATTAATCATCTCATGTTAATAAACCTCATGCTTTCAAAACTTATGTAGCTATAAACTCACATCTGTCAAAATATAGGGTTAAATGAAAATGCATAATTAGAAGAAAGTGTTTAATAAAGATTTCAACAATTGAGGGACTTCCCTGTTGGTCCAGTGGTTGAGACTGAGTTTCCAATGCTGGGGTTGTAGGTTCAGTCCCTGGTCAGGGAACTGGATCCCATATGCTGCAATGAGGAGTAAAGATCCTGCGTGCCCCAACTAAGACTCAGTGCAACCAAATCAAATAAATAAAAAGAAATATTAAAAAAAATATTTCAACAATTGAAATGGCTAATACATACAGCAAAAAGTCTCAAAGATACTATGAAAAATGAAGAGCTGTGCCCTGGCAGAAGTGTGCATAATTCCTTTTAAATTTTTACTTGTTACTGTTTTATATTTATTTATATCTTGCCTTATTCCAAAACTAACTTAAGGTAGCTCCTGACTTTAAAATTATTTAGACATTAAAAAAGTGATTTTTAAATGTCATTACAACTAAAGGTCTCTTTAAAGTCTTTATGTTATTAAAAGAGAAGTTATTTTGCATGTTATTGCATAAATAGAGCAATTTCTTTTCTTAAAATACTACCTAAAAATCTTATGGTTCTTTATCAGATCATAAATACCCAACTAGATTAACCATTATTGGAAAAGTATAAAATGTACTACAAGTCTCCAGTCAAGTAGCCATTAGAAAACTTGACTTGGAAAACCCCGAAGTGATACAACATTTAAGGATCTTTTAATTCTCTTGTGCTGCTTGATTCCTTTGGTCTATAATGCTGCCTTCACACCATTTCTGGGTTTCTAATGTGTCGCACAGATTGATGAGGGGAGAGGACAATTAACTCCAAATGACCCAATGCCTGCAATTTATATTTACGTCAGTAGTGGTGATTTTCAAAATGGTGACCTCTTATCAGTATAATTATTTGCCTTACAATATAAAACTAGGGGAACTGATCTTATTCTGTGATATGATAAAAAGTATTACTCAGACACATTTCTACAATGATGATTCTAATTTCCATAAATAATCTATAGTATCATTACCTTCCCAGAGCTACCTAAGAGCATCTAGAAAAGTCATTTACCAAAGCTGAGTTGTGAAGCAAGGCTTTCTTCTACGCACTGGGAATTATTACTGTTCCTTTTATTAAAATGACATGCCAACTACATGAAAAGCATTATTTGCCACACCAAAGAATACACAGTGATGGATATTTTAAAGAGATACACACATGAACCTAGACACCAAGTAAAATATTACTATTACATGTGTGTTACTCACTCAGTTGTATCCGACTCTTTGAAACTACATAGACTATAGCCCACCAGGCTTCTCTGTCCATGGAATTTTCCAGGGAAGAATACTGCAGTAGGTTGCCATTTCCTCCTCCAGGGGATCTTCCTCACCCAGGGATCAAACCCACATCTGCCCCATTGCAGGCGGATCCTTTACTATCTGAGCTACCAGATGTCTGTTGCATGTTCAGCACTTTGTTTACAGACTTAGTTTTGGAAAAGGTGGTTTTTGTAACAAATTAATATAATAACTCTCTAAGAACTTATATTGACTTCAAAACCAAATGTCTAGCAGGAAAACAAGAGCAATCACTAAAATATACCTTTCTCCAAGATGGATCAAAATGTTAAAATAACAAATGAACTAGTTCAAAATAAAACCAATATAGAAATTTGGAACTACATACATTATCCAGTCCAATCATCTCATTTTAAAAAGATTTTAAAAGGTCCAATAATGCTCACTGACTAGTCTAAATTATAAAACTGAGAGTTGGGCAAACCCCAATTCTACTGCTATTTTAGTGAGTCCAGAACCTTGGCCCTAACTGCATATTTGGTATCTTTTCAAAAACAAACAGCAAAACCCTCTATCCCTCTGCTTAAATATGGAATAGTGATGGTTAACTGGCTTCATAAAATCAGCATAAACCATATAAGTCAGTGAGTCCAGAACCTTGGGCCCTTAACTTTCGTTTGAAGAAATGGTGACCTCTTATCAGTATAATTATTTGCCTTACAATATAAAACTAGGGGAACTGATCTTATTCTGTGATATGATAAAAAGTATTACTCAGACACATTTCTACAATGATGATTCTAATTTCCATAAATAATCTATAGTATCATTACCTTCCCAGAGCTACCTAAGAGCATCTAGAAAAGTCATTTACCAAAGCTGAGTTGTGAAGCAAGGCTTTCTTCTACGCACTGGGAATTATTACTGTTCCTTTTATTAAAATGACATGCCAACTACATGAAAAGCATTATTTGCCACACCAAAGAATACACAGTGATGGATATTTTAAAGAGATACACACATGAACCTAGACACCAAGTAAAATATTACTATTACATGTGTGTTACTCACTCAGTTGTATCCGACTCTTTGAAACTACATAGACTATAGCCCACCAGGCTTCTCTGTCCATGGAATTTTCCAGGGAAGAATACTGCAGTAGGTTGCCATTTCCTCCTCCAGGGGATCTTCCTCACCCAGGGATCAAACCCACATCTGCCCCATTGCAGGCGGATCCTTTACTATCTGAGCTACCAGATGTCTGTTGCATGTTCAGCACTTTGTTTACAGACTTAGTTTTGGAAAAGGTGGTTTTTGTAACAAATTAATATAATAACTCTCTAAGAACTTATATTGACTTCAAAACCAAATGTCTAGCAGGAAAACAAGAGCAATCACTAAAATATACCTTTCTCCAAGATGGATCAAAATGTTAAAATAACAAATGAACTAGTTCAAAATAAAACCAATATAGAAATTTGGAACTACATACATTATCCAGTCCAATCATCTCATTTTAAAAAGATTTTAAAAGGTCCAATAATGCTCACTGACTAGTCTAAATTATAAAACTGAGAGTTGGGCAAACCCCAATTCTACTGCTATTTTAGTGAGTCCAGAACCTTGGCCCTAACTGCATATTTGGTATCTTTTCAAAAACAAACAGCAAAACCCTCTATCCCTCTGCTTAAATATGGAATAGTGATGGTTAACTGGCTTCATAAAATCAGCATAAACCATATAAGTCATGTTTTTCCTGTGGTACTGTAAGCACAGGACTTTTATTGTGCAAGATTCACATAACTTGAGAGGAAGTCACTCCTTTTCACACTTTGCGTTTGAAGAAGGTGTAAAGCCTTCCTTTGCCTCAAATAAACCAGGTATTAGAAAATGTTTTGAGATTGCATAGTGGGACAGCTATCAAAGGCAAAGCATCATTTTTTAACTTTGGCTAACAAACATGGAAGAATTGCTATTCTCTTTGAAAACTTGCAAAAAGATATCCCAAAGACCTTTCTCATTTTTAAACACCAAACATTAAAAATAGGCACATTTTCATGTTTAAATCTCAATAGAAAAGCAGTGAAGGCAATCCTCAGATCCTGTCTCTCTACTTCCCACTGTCCCAGGACACTGAAGAAAGCATACGAGCGCTTACACGCTTTGCCTGACCAAGACTGAAATAATTAGGTGCATGTTTTCTTCCCTAAATACCTATGTCAGCTAAAAAGAGATGCTGCCTGGGAGGAAAAATGATAGAATGACAACACTGGTGGTCTGATACTGGTGATCTAAGACAACTTCCAAACAAAGGAATGTCCACAACTTCCTCAGAGCTCTCTTGTGTTCCATTTTCAAAATCTCGGGCTTAGGTAAATGTCCGAATGAGCCAGGAAAACTGACTTGATAACAAAGCATTGTTCTCTCTGATCCCACAATCCCTGGGCTAATCTACTTCACATTCCTCGAATGGCTCCTTCTCGCACACCTGGAATCTCTGCTGGCTCAGCCCTGCAAACAGGAAATGAGAGGCATCTGTTCCCAGGACTCCCCCTTCATGGCTGCCTGCTTGTTCCCTGGGGGGTCACCATCCATACCACCAGCACTGATAACCTCACACACCCCTTGTTTAGATGATAGTTTCCATACTTCACGCTCCCCCATTTGTTCACTTCTCAGCCTCTTTGTTAATCCGATTGTGATAATGACAATAACAACGGTTGACGGTATCTTTTCAAAAACAAACAGCAAAACCCTCTATCCCTCTGCTTAAATATGGAATAGTGATGGTTAACTGGCTTCATAAAATCAGCATAAACCATATAAGTCATGTTTTCCTGTGGTACTGTAAGCACAGGACTTTTATTGTGCAAGATTCACATAACTTGAGAGGAAGTCACTCCTTTTCACACTTTGCGTTTGAAGAAGGTGTAAAGCCTTCCTTTGCCTCAAATAAACCAGGTATTAGAAAATGTTTTGAGATTGCATAGTGGGACAGCTATCAAAGGCAAAGCATCATTTTTTAACTTTGGCTAACAAACATGGAAGAATTGCTATTCTCTTTGAAAACTTGCAAAAAGATATCCCAAAGACCTTTCTCATTTTTAAACACCAAACATTAAAAATAGGCACATTTTCATGTTTAAATCTCAATAGAAAAGCAGTGAAGGCAATCCTCAGATCCTGTCTCTCTACTTCCCACTGTCCCAGGACACTGAAGAAAGCATACGAGCGCTTACACGCTTTGCCTGACCAAGACTGAAATAATTAGGTGCATGTTTTCTTCCCTAAATACCTATGTCAGCTAAAAAGAGATGCTGCCTGGGAGGAAAAATGATAGAATGACAACACTGGTGGTCTGATACTGGTGATCTAAGACAACTTCCAAACAAAGGAATGTCCACAACTTCCTCAGAGCTCTCTTGTGTTCCATTTTCAAAATCTCGGGCTTAGGTAAATGTCCGAATGAGCCAGGAAAACTGACTTGATAACAAAGCATTGTTCTCTCTGATCCCACAATCCCTGGGCTAATCTACTTCACATTCCTCGAATGGCTCCTTCTCGCACACCTGGAATCTCTGCTGGCTCAGCCCTGCAAACAGGAAATGAGAGGCATCTGTTCCCAGGACTCCCCCTTCATGGCTGCCTGCTTGTTCCCTGGGGGGTCACCATCCATACCACCAGCACTGATAACCTCACACACCCCTTGTTTAGATGATAGTTTCCATACTTCACGCTCCCCCATTTGTTCACTTCTCAGCCTCTTTGTTAATCCGATTGTGATAATGACAATAACAACGGTTGACGGCTGTGAAATACCTATAGTACATTAGACACCGTGTTAGAATTTCTACATATATTATTTGAGCTTCCCAGGTGGCACAGTGATAAAGAATCTGCTTGACAACGCAGGAGAAGCAAGAGACGTGGGTTCTATCCCTGGGTCGGAAAGATCCCTGGAGTAAGAAATGGCAACCTACTCCAGTACTCGTGTCCGGAAGACCCCATGGAGAGAGAAGCCTGGCAGGCTAGTCAATGGAAGAGCAAAGAGTTGGTGACACTGAGCACTAGTACTATATATCTATTATTTACTTATCTCAATAACCTGTGAATGAATCATACCGCTATGTCCATTCATTTGTTCAACAAACTCATTTGACATCTGTTCATTAAGCCAACTTCTACTGAGTAGCTAGTATGAGCAATGTGCTTTGAATGGAAATAAATAAGACACAAGCTCCAGTCACAGGGACATAGGAAACACAGGCCTTGGAAGATCAAGTAATGTATCTAAGGTCACATAGCCTAGTACTAAGAATTAGAATCTGAAACCCAGATTTCTGTTCCCAAGTCCACACTTTTTTCCTCTACCACACTGACTCTTAATAATCCCCAAATGAGCTCCACTTAACTCAATCACAGCCCAGGCAAGCTCAGAGGACCAGCAGGCTGGCATCAGTCAATCTCAACCTTCCACCGTCAACAGATTCATGTCTCAATCCAAATCCTATCTTTTCACTTTGAAAAGATTTTTTTTTTTTAATTTTAATTGGTTGCTTTAAAATGTTGTGTTGGTTTCTGCTGTAAAACAACATGAATTAGTCATAACTATCTATCTATCCCCTTTCTCCTGAGACTCCCTCCAACCACCACTCACCTTCCCACCCGTCTAGATCAACACAGAGCCCCAGAGGCCAGGTTCCCTGTGTTATACAGTAGCTTTCCACTAGCTAGCTTTTTTACACAAGGTAATGTGTATATGTCAGTGCTACTTTCTCAATACATCGCAAGTTCTCTTCCCTCTCCTTGTGTCCACAAGTCCATTCTCTACATCAGTGTCTCCATTCCTTCAAAACTATGATGAGGTATCACCTCACACCCGTCAGAATGTCCATCATCAAAAAATCTACAAACAATAAATGGCTAGAGAGGATGTGGAAAAAAGGGAACCCTCTTGCACTGTTGGTGGGAATGTAAACTGATATAGCCACTACAGAGAATAGCATGGAGAATCCTTAAAAAACTAGGAATAAAACTACCATATGATCCAGCAATCCAACTACTGGTCATATACCACCCTGAGAAAACCATAATTCAAAAAAGATACATGTACTCCAATGGTCACTGACTCACTATTCATAACAGCCAGAACACAAAACCATCTAGATGCCCATCACTCTGAAAATCTTAAACCACCCAGTTTCTATGACCTCTGAAAGTTGGAGGCTTGAATGTAAGAGTCTCCATTAAACATCAAAACTCCTGTGCTATAATGAAACAGCAGAAATACCGCTATGTCCATTCATTTGTTCAACAAACTCATTTGACATCTGTTCATTAAGACTTCTACTGAGTAGCTAGTATGAGCAATGTGCTTTGAATGGAAATAAATAAGACACAAGCTCCAGTCACAGGGACATAGGAAACACAGGCCTTGGAAGATCAAGTAATGTATCTAAGGTCACATAGCCTAGTACTAAGAATTAGAATCTGAAACCCAGATTTCTGTTCCCAAGTCCACACTTTTTTCCTCTACCACACTGACTCTTAATAATCCCCAAATGAGCTCCACTTAACTCAATCACAGCCCAGGCAAGCTCAGAGGACCAGCAGGCTGGCATCAGTCAATCTCAACCTTCCACCGTCAACAGATTCATGTCTCAATCCAAATCCTATCTTTTCACTTTGAAAAGATTTTTTTTTTTTAATTTTAATTGGTTGCTTTAAAATGTTGTGTTGGTTTCTGCTGTAAAACAACATGAATTAGTCATAACTATCTATCTATCCCCTTTCTCCTGAGACTCCCTCCAACCACCACTCACCTTCCCACCCGTCTAGATCAACACAGAGCCCCAGAGGCCAGGTTCCCTGTGTTATACAGTAGCTTTCCACTAGCTAGCTTTTTTACACAAGGTAATGTGTATATGTCAGTGCTACTTTCTCAATACATCGCAAGTTCTCTTCCCTCTCCTTGTGTCCACAAGTCCATTCTCTACATCAGTGTCTCCATTCCTTCAAAACTATGATGAGGTATCACCTCACACCCGTCAGAATGTCCATCATCAAAAAATCTACAAACAATAAATGGCTAGAGAGGATGTGGAAAAAAGGGAACCCTCTTGCACTGTTGGTGGGAATGTAAACTGATATAGCCACTACAGAGAATAGCATGGAGAATCCTTAAAAAACTAGGAATAAAACTACCATATGATCCAGCAATCCAACTACTGGTCATATACCACCCTGAGAAAACCATAATTCAAAAAAGATACATGTACTCCAATGGTCACTGACTCACTATTCATAACAGCCAGAACACAAAACCATCTAGATGCCCATCACTCTGAAAATCTTAAACCACCCAGTTTCTATGACCTCTGAAAGTTGGAGGCTTGAATGTAAGAGTCTCCATTAAAACATCTAAATTATCTCCTGTGCTATAATGAAACAGCAGAAATGTAACTCATGGATAAGCTTCAATCCACGCGGCTGCTTTGAACTTGCAGGAGGGGAAAAAAAAAACCTCACAGAGCATCTTACTTCTACTAATAAAACACACCAAAGCTTTGGCTCCTCCATGTCTTATAAAAACCAACAGATTTCACTTTGATTTCATTTTGCTTACCTATAAATCTGCCCCAAAACTCATCCAGAAAATTAATGTTATCCATCTTAACTCCAACAGACCATCTCTACCTTGATAATGTTTTCCTAAACCTTAGGAAGGGAAGCTTTGTGGAGATGGAATGCAAGACAGGAACATAAAATCTGCTGTTTGCAGCTGTGCAAATGTAGCTTTAATAGTTTTTGCCAACAGAATGAGTGTGTACTGACGGCCCCACCAAATGTGCCTTCCTGTTCATCATCAAAAATTGCCTGAAGCAGCTGAAAACATGAGGAAGTACTTCTCTGAAGCATCTCCCATTACAAACTTTGTAAAATGTTCTGCAGATCATTTATAGGAAAATATCTTCCCTAAGAAATGACATGTATTCAGCTTGCCAGTGTGGTAGAAAAACAAATGTGTCTGATTTTTATGTTTTTAATAATTTTCAGTTTTTTGAAATTCAGCAAAAATAAGCAACATCTTCCATTACTCACCAGTTTTAGATCCCTAGAGGACAGCTTAGTGAACCACTGATTGTATTCCAGAGCAGCAATGATAGGTATTAGGTCCCTAGAAGTGGAAATAACAAAATACATGAAAAAGCTTTTATAATAGTCACTTTGGGTGGTTGATTTTTAATTCCTGACATTCAAGTTCACTTGTTAAGTTCTATTATTTACAAAGACAGCATTCACCTAAATCTATTTCGACCCCTAAACAATAATGACATTCTCCAGGATAGATCTTCAGAATGGTAAAAGCAAAATTCCCAGAAGTTGAAGGTCAATGACCTCTAGGGACTCTGATTCCTGTTTTCAAAGGAAAAGAGACAGGTAGCAGTGTTTTCTTGGAGAACCTCCTTGCTCTAATAAGTCTTATTTCTTTAGATTGCTCCTTCATTAAAGCTTTAACCATCAAATATGTCATATTCTCTCTAGTTAGAGGAGTCTATATGGCAAGCAAGGACAGTATATAGCCTTACAATGTTATAAGTCTATTGGGATTGGCTCCTCAGTGCTTATTAGCACTGGGGATCCTACAACCACTTGGTATTTTCCTACAACCATTCAGTACCTTTCTTGCAACTTGTAGTGGTGATCATACACACAAGATGGTTCAGGTGTTTTTCTGTTGTTTCACACAAGGTCTTCAGCCATGGCATGAAGCTATGTGCATCAGAGATCAGCCACCACACTATTATTTCAGCCTGACCTCCTCCACAACATGCCCCTCGCTCATGCTCAAGCCAAAAAGCAGATGATTCACTCCTCAAACACACCATGCAGTTTCACAGTCAGAATTACATTTTACTGTGGTGTTCAGCTGAGAAAATCCATGCATCCTTCAAGGCCTATATCATAATTCTCTCCTCTACAAGTTCCCCCAGGTCAGCACGTTATTTACACCTCTATTTAACATTTTTTTTATTCTGCCTTATAGTTTGATGCTTAAACATCTATTCCTTATCACCCCAGGTGGTAAGTTGTTCAAAAGTCATGTTACTGTCTACTTCAGATTTGTGGCTACAGGGAAGCCATATCGGTTTTCTCCTCAGGGCATGACAAGTAGCAAATGCACAATGTTTTACTAAATTAGAAACGAAAGGCAGAGCTGAAAATCACTTTTAAAGAAGGACAGCTTAGTGAACCACTGATTGTATTCCAGAGCAGCAATGATAGGTATTAGGTCCCTAGAAGTGGAAATAACAAAATACATGAAAAAGCTTTTATAATAGTCACTTTGGGTGGTTGATTTTTAATTCCTGACATTCAAGTTCACTTGTTAAGTTCTATTATTTACAAAGACAGCATTCACCTAAATCTATTTCGACCCCTAAACAATAATGACATTCTCCAGGATAGATCTTCAGAATGGTAAAAGCAAAATTCCCAGAAGTTGAAGGTCAATGACCTCTAGGGACTCTGATTCCTGTTTTCAAAGGAAAAGAGACAGGTAGCAGTGTTTTCTTGGAGAACCTCCTTGCTCTAATAAGTCTTATTTCTTTAGATTGCTCCTTCATTAAAGCTTTAACCATCAAATATGTCATATTCTCTCTAGTTAGAGGAGTCTATATGGCAAGCAAGGACAGTATATAGCCTTACAATGTTATAAGTCTATTGGGATTGGCTCCTCAGTGCTTATTAGCACTGGGGATCCTACAACCACTTGGTATTTTCCTACAACCATTCAGTACCTTTCTTGCAACTTGTAGTGGTGATCATACACACAAGATGGTTCAGGTGTTTTTCTGTTGTTTCACACAAGGTCTTCAGCCATGGCATGAAGCTATGTGCATCAGAGATCAGCCACCACACTATTATTTCAGCCTGACCTCCTCCACAACATGCCCCTCGCTCATGCTCAAGCCAAAAAGCAGATGATTCACTCCTCAAACACACCATGCAGTTTCACAGTCAGAATTACATTTTACTGTGGTGTTCAGCTGAGAAAATCCATGCATCCTTCAAGGCCTATATCATAATTCTCTCCTCTACAAGTTCCCCCAGGTCAGCACGTTATTTACACCTCTATTTAACATTTTTTTTATTCTGCCTTATAGTTTGATGCTTAAACATCTATTCCTTATCACCCCAGGTGGTAAGTTGTTCAAAAGTCATGTTACTGTCTACTTCAGATTTGTGGCTACAGGGAAGCCATATCGGTTTTCTCCTCAGGGCATGACAAGTAGCAAATGCACAATGTTTTACTAAATTAGAAACGAAAGGCAGAGCTGAAAATCACTATTAGTTCAAGCTTCAAGGTACCAGGCCCCATGCTAGGCATTTTATATAGACTAGCTCATTGAAACCTCAAAACAACCCTAGAAGGTATTATTGTTTACCTTTGACAGATGAAGAAACAGATGCTCTGAGACCTACAGTGAAGCTGTAGGCCAAGGAGACAGAACTACCGTCAAGCCCCAGTTTCTGAAGCCCGTGTGTACAGTTTCATCAGATCTGCTTTAAAAGGTGAAATGAACGCCCACAGGCAGTAGAGATACCAGTGTCATGGAATTAGTCACATGGTTTCACGTGCCAGGTTTTTCAGCAAAAAACCCTCTTTATTAACCTTGCTAAGTTTTGATTAAAAAAAAAAATTTTAGACTAAAAAACAACTAGCCTTGCCATAGTTGTTTTAAGGTCTCCACTTTTTCCCCTCTCTCTCTCTACCAAACAACTGCTCAGAACAAGTCCCAGCATTTCTCCCTGACGTCTAACAACAGCTGTAGCTCCTCTGAGACTGAATTCCACCTTATAACACAGGGCCCTCAAAGCCCACATTATGTGAGAGTCCTCTCCACTTCTTTACCATTCGGGAATGATGGCAAATCACTCTCATTGCAACTCCTTTTGTGGATTTAATGTCAAGTAGTGCGGCGACACTCCAGAACCTCTGTGTTGTGTATTCTGTTCTGTCACCTGATGAGATCTGAAGTACAGCTGGCTTTTGTCACAGTGGATTCATTCTCAGGAGTTGAAGGGCACATCATTAATAGAACCAGGTTTCACATTAATGCACTAGGTAGGACAGAACCATCTCTATATATGACATCTAAAAACCTTGAAAACAATATTCTGGTACAGTACAAGTCAAATCTAAACTTGTTAATAACACAAAAATGTTTGAAGTACAAGATTAAATTTTAAAACTAAACAGCATTCCAGGTACACATTTGTGGGATCACAGTAAATGAGTATAATCGGTCAAAACGACATATAAAATGATATATATAAATGCTCACAAATATAGACACTGTTTTCTTTCCTCAGAGCATGACAAGTAGCAAATGCACAATGTTTTACTAAATTAGAAACGAAAGGCAGAGCTGAAAATCACTATTAGTTCAAGCTTCAAGGTACCAGGCCCCATGCTAGGCATTTTATATAGACTAGCTCATTGAAACCTCAAAACAACCCTAGAAGGTATTATTGTTTACCTTTGACAGATGAAGAAACAGATGCTCTGAGACCTACAGTGAAGCTGTAGGCCAAGGAGACAGAACTACCGTCAAGCCCCAGTTTCTGAAGCCCGTGTGTACAGTTTCATCAGATCTGCTTTAAAAGGTGAAATGAACGCCCACAGGCAGTAGAGATACCAGTGTCATGGAATTAGTCACATGGTTTCACGTGCCAGGTTTTTCAGCAAAAAACCCTCTTTATTAACCTTGCTAAGTTTTGATTAAAAAAAAATTTTAGACTAAAAAACAACTAGCCTTGCCATAGTTGTTTTAAGGTCTCCACTTTTTCCCTCTCTCTCTACCAAACAACTGCTCAGAACAAGTCCCAGCATTTCTCCCTGACGTCTAACAACAGCTGTAGCTCCTCTGAGACTGAATTCCACCTTATAACACAGGGCCCTCAAAGCCCACATTATGTGAGAGTCCTCTCCACTTCTTTACCATTCGGGAATGATGGCAAATCACTCTCATTGCAACTCCTTTTGTGGATTTAATGTCAAGTAGTGCGGCGACACTCCAGAACCTCTGTGTTGTGTATTCTGTTCTGTCACCTGATGAGATCTGAAGTACAGCTGGCTTTTGTCACAGTGGATTCATTCTCAGGAGTTGAAGGGCACATCATTAATAGAACCAGGTTTCACATTAATGCACTAGGTAGGACAGAACCATCTCTATATATGACATCTAAAAACCTTGAAAACAATATTCTGGTACAGTACAAGTCAAATCTAAACTTGTTAATAACACAAAAATGTTTGAAGTACAAGATTAAATTTTAAAACTAAACAGCATTCCAGGTACACATTTGTGGGATCACAGTAAATGAGTATAATCGGTCAAAACGACATATAAAATGATATATATAAATGCTCACAAATATAGACACTGTTTTCTTTTTCAGAAGAAAAATACAGCAAACATAGGCTTCCCAGTTGGGTCAGCAGTGAAGAATTTGCCTGTCAATGTGAAATACACAGGTCTGTCTGATCCCTGGGTTGGGTAGATCCTTTGGAAAAGGATATGAATTTTTTCTAACACAATTTTTAGGCTCTATTTTTAAATTTGTCTATAGTGATGCATATTCATAATCTAAAAGAATCATAAGACTGTATGTCCTCTGGATGGCATAAGCAAAACTCTGTTATAGCAAAAACTGCCCATGAAGATGATGGGATCATGCATGTTGGCATGGTCTGTCCATTATGTTTCTCTAAATTATGTTAATACCTAGGCTTTTTAGCGTTAAAAATGAATTAGAAAAAGACAAATATATGTTGTAATTCATTCAATAAACATTTATTTAGTACTACTAAAGAATGGGAAGGGATATTAGGCTCTGAGGGTTCAATGATGAGTACTGGCAATGCTTTGTCCTCCAGTGGTGGAGAAAGACCCCTCCTCGCCATCCTCAGCTATCTGCAGCACCACGGAAGACATGCTGAACAAGAGTACATTTCAAGAGCAGTAAGAACACAGGGGGACATGTGTACTTCAGCCTCGAGTAGGTGGGGAAAGATCTGCAAAGCTTCAGAGATAAGGAGGTACCAACCAGACAGGGAAAGAGGAACACTGGGAAAAGGGAAGGAAAAGGAAAGAGTATTTGAAGTAATTAGGAACAGAATGTGCAAACACAGGCTTCCCAGTTGGGTCAGCAGTGAAGAATTTGCCTGCCAATGTCAAAGACACAGGTCTGTCTGATCCCTGGGTCAGGCAGATCCTTTGGAAAAGGAAATGGCAACCCACTCCAGTATTCTTGACTGGGAACTCCCATGGACAGAGGAGCCTGGCAGGCTAGAGTCCATAGGGTCGCCAAGAGTTGGACAGGACTGTGACTTAACAACAATAACAACAATGATTGAAGGCAGAATGACCCAAAAATGCACAACGACTCCATCCATTCATTCTTTACCACTGAACCACTTGTCCATGGAGTGGCAAAGAGTCACACATGGGGCTTTCCCTGGTGGTTCAGTGGGTAAGGACACCGCCTTGCAGTGCAAGGGGCGCCGGTTCGATCCCTGGCCTAGGAAGATCCCACGTTCCGTGGAGTGGCTGGACTGATGTGTCCAATCACTGAGCCTGCGCTCCCAGAGCCGGTGCTCTGCAACAACAGATGCCACCGCGATGGGAGGCCCGCAGGAGCCAAAGAACAAAGACGGATGAAAATGGAGAAATGAAAGACCAATAGAAGTGGCCCGCCCGCTCCCCTCCCTCCCCAACCCGACCCCCGCCCAAAAATAAATAAATAAATAAATAAATAAATAAATAAAAAAGAGTCACACATGACTTAGTGACTGAACACAAACAAAACACTTACCATGATCCAATAATCTCAATCCTGGGTATTCACCCAAGAGAAATAAAATTTTTTATTTATACAAAAACCTATATATTATTTTTCATGACAGCTATATTCATAATGGTCAAAAATTGGAAACAAAACAGATGGCGATATCTGCCAGTGAGATGTCTGCCAGTGTCGCCGTGTGACACCAGGTTAGAAAAGGTGGCCCAGTGACTGCCACTCAGTCCCTTCTCCCTGTCTGTCCCCTTTCCCCTCTGATTTGGTCTCACTTAAATAGAAAATACACAAGATGTTACAAAGCTAATTTCATTTCTGAAAGTTCATTTTCCAGGATGGCTTTCTTACAAGTGAACACAGAAGCAAATCTTGGATAAAGACTCAATTTGCATTCCCATGCAATTTGCATTCTCACACTGTGCTGACACCATCACACTGCAAAGAATTCCCTGAATTTCCCTTACCAGGTCTGTGTTGCTCAAGACCAATCCTTGTCTATGTTTTCACTAAGGAGCGCTTATATTGCATAATGATTATATTACATAATGTACTGATTGCATAATGTAGAAAGCTTTCTTAACACCGGCTCCTCTTCTTGACTGATTTTCTCATGGGGTGGGGAGCCGTTAACAGCTTTTACCATCAGTTTGTAGCATTTATTGTGTATACCACTATGTTTTGCTCTGACCCTCATTTTAATCCTGGACTGTGACTAAAAAAAATGGCGAACCGGTCCATCCATTCATTCTTTACCACTGAACCACTTGTCCATGGAGTGGCAAAGAGTCACACATGGGGCTTTCCCTGGTGGTCCAGTGGGTAAGGACACCGCCTTGCAGTGCAAGGGGCGCCGGTTCGATCCCTGGCCTAGGAAGATCCCACGTTCCGTGGAGTGGCTGGACTGATGTGTCCAATCACTGAGCCTGCGCTCCCAGAGCCGGTGCTCTGCAACAACAGATGCCACCGCGATGGGAGGCCCGCAGGAGCCAAAGAACAAAGACGGATGAAAATGGAGAAATGAAAGACCAATAGAAGTGGCCCGCCCGCTCCCCTCCCTCCCCAACCCGACCCCCGCCCAAAAATAAATAAATAAATAAATAAATAAATAAATAAAAAAGAGTCACACATGACTTAGTGACTGAACACAAACAAAACACTTACCATGATCCAATAATCTCAATCCTGGGTATTCACCCAAGAGAAATAAAATTTTTTATTTATACAAAAACCTATATATTATTTTTCATGACAGCTATATTCATAATGGTCAAAAATTGGAAACAAAACAGATGGCGATATCTGCCAGTGAGATGTCTGCCAGTGTCGCCGTGTGACACCAGGTTAGAAAAGGTGGCCCAGTGACTGCCACTCAGTCCCTTCTCCCTGTCTGTCCCCTTTCCCCTCTGATTTGGTCTCACTTAAATAGAAAATACACAAGATGTTACAAAGCTAATTTCATTTCTGAAAGTTCATTTTCCAGGATGGCTTTCTTACAAGTGAACACAGAAGCAAATCTTGGATAAAGACTCAATTTGCATTCCCATGCAATTTGCATTCTCACACTGTGCTGACACCATCACACTGCAAAGAATTCCCTGAATTTCCCTTACCAGGTCTGTGTTGCTCAAGACCAATCCTTGTCTATGTTTTCACTAAGGAGCGCTTATATTGCATAATGATTATATTACATAATGTACTGATTGCATAATGTAGAAAGCTTTCTTAACACCCGGGCTCCTCTTCTTGACTGATTTTCTCATGGGGTGGGGGAGCCGTTAACAGCTTTTTACCATCAGTTTGTAGCATTTATTGTGTATACCACTATGTTTTGCTCTGACCCTCTAACAGAGGTTTCATTACCATGTGGCTTTTGATCTGAGAGTCACAGCAGTTGAGGGAAGCCTCTGACAACCTGACAATACAGTGTTTTCATGTATGTTCTCATGTGACACTTCTATCATTTCCTTAAAATGGGATCAAAACGTTTTAAGACTGCAAACCCTGAAAAGGAAGATCCGGTGGGAATATCCTTTCAGGTCACAGGGCAGAACTGTTTCTTTTATACTCTGCTGAACAGAGACAAGACAGTTCCTAAACACTCTAAATTTTTCCTAATGTAAATGTACTACAGATAGACTTGGTTTGGTGGTGTTATCAATCCAACTGCTACTTGGGATTGGTAATAAAAGTTGAGATTTTTTTTTTTTAACTTTTATTTATTTATTTTTGGCTGTGCTGGGTCTTTGCTGATGTGTGGGTTTAGCTGCTCTGCGGTATGTGGGATCTTCCTGGATCAGGGCTCGAACCTGTGTCTCCTGCATTGGCAGATGGATTCTCATCCACTGAGCCACAAGGGAAGCCCAAAAAGTTGAGATTCTTATTCTCATCTCACCTGAGACCTCAAATAATCCAAGCTTTCCCATAAAACTCGAAAGAACTAAGTTTTTCACATATCTTTCTAGAAGAAAATATCAGCAAACAAGACAGAAGCAATAGAGAAAAGATCATATACTAGTCTCTGAACATCCAAAATTTTCAGTAATGTAGAGACTTTGTAACTAATCTTTTTCCTTTCAGTTAAGATAACTAAGTCACTTTATATAGTTGGCCATTTAAAAGGGGGGCAAGTCTTCTAGGATATAAAAATAGCAAGCATTCAATTAAACATTTTTATGTACTAGCACAAAGTGTTTTAAATACATTAACCCACATAGTCTTCACAAATAATCCCAGGGAGGACTTGTCATTAACACTGTTTTATAGATGGAGACCCACCCTCCTAGCGAGGGTGGACACAGGTTAGAGAGCTTGTCACAAAGCTTACTCTGGAAAGAGAAAGGATTCAAACCAGGTGGTGTGACCTAAGACCTGGTTATCTTAACCATTGTTCACATTATCTTAACCAGCTCACTAATAAGTCAGCTACTTTCCAATTGTCGAGTCTTCAACCCCTCTACAGGGGAATCCAGGATGGGATATCCAGGGGTTTCCAGATCAAAAATTCCAAACGCCTTTCATCACATTCAGACAACCATATTAGCTTCCAATTTGACAGCCAACCCTAAAATATATTCTGAGGTGATTTCTCAAAAAGGGTATGTTCTTCCTCCTCTGGACATCAAAAATAAACTCATATTTAAAGGTTACTGAAAGAAGTTAACATGCAAAAACAAAGAAGTTGGCAAGCAACTCAGAGTCTAAATTACTTGCCAAATTCTTTATGACTCTAGATTCTAGATAATCTGTTGAATTAGAATTTCTAATCTTTCTAATCTGTATGACTTTGTAAGAATTTGTTCAGCTATTATGCTGGGGCCAAATTTCCCTTCTTATTCCTTCAGCCCTGCCTGCCTCTCCTAGATGAAACTGTGACTTTTAAATAGTGTGAAATACTCCAGGGCAACAATAATGAACAAAAATGACTGACAGGTTTGAAGGCTGTCTAGCATGCCCCATAACGCACAATGTCAGAAAAGCACAAAGATAGAAAGTAATAATCCAATGAACAATATCATGATCATCTGTGGTGTATCCACACACCGCAAAATGGAAGAGCTCCCTGCAATAAATCTTAACAAATGTTTAAAAGCTTAGAGGAGGGGTTCTACACCAGAATGCAGAGCCTGGCCCCTCTCTTGCTTGCTGCATAGACACAGTGAAATATGCTCTCTTGTGTTAAGGCTGGTGAGACTCTGAACTACAGCCATATTTTCTTGACATATTCATTTGATGGCCTTTCAGGGGCTAATTTAGACTTTTCTCCTTTCTGTCTCGTCGGAAACTGGGAGCTAGAGAGCTTTAAAAAACTGTAAATGTCATGGAACACCAATGCTGCCTGATACTCTAATTTATACAGAAGCATGCCTTGTTGATTATTAAATGTAACCCCACGATCGGAACAAACCCGAGACACTTGTGGACACTGTTTTATAGATGGAGACCCACCCTCCTAGCGAGGGTGGACACAGGTTAGAGAGCTTGTCACAAAGCTTACTCTGGAAGAGAAAGGATTCAAACCAGGTGGTGTGACCTAAGACCTGGTTATCTTAACCATTGTTCACATTATCTTAACCAGCTCACTAATAAGTCAGCTACTTTCCAATTGTCGAGTCTTCAACCCCTCTACAGGGGAATCCAGGATGGGATATCCAGGGGTTTCCAGATCAAAAATTCCAAACGCCTTTCATCACATTCAGACAACCATATTAGCTTCCAATTTGACAGCCAACCCTAAAATATATTCTGAGGTGATTTCTCAAAAAGGGTATGTTCTTCCTCCTCTGGACATCAAAAATAAACTCATATTTAAAGGTTACTGAAAGAAGTTAACATGCAAAAACAAAGAAGTTGGCAAGCAACTCAGAGTCTAAATTACTTGCCAAATTCTTTATGACTCTAGATTCTAGATAATCTGTTGAATTAGAATTTCTAATCTTTCTAATCTGTATGACTTTGTAAGAATTTGTTCAGCTATTATGCTGGGGCCAAATTTCCCTTCTTATTCCTTCAGCCCTGCCTGCCTCTCCTAGATGAAACTGTGACTTTTAAATAGTGTGAAATACTCCAGGGCAACAATAATGAACAAAAATGACTGACAGGTTTGAAGGCTGTCTAGCATGCCCCATAACGCACAATGTCAGAAAAGCACAAAGATAGAAAGTAATAATCCAATGAACAATATCATGATCATCTGTGGTGTATCCACACACCGCAAAATGGAAGAGCTCCCTGCAATAAATCTTAACAAATGTTTAAAAGCTTAGAGGAGGGGTTCTACACCAGAATGCAGAGCCTGGCCCCTCTCTTGCTTGCTGCATAGACACAGTGAAATATGCTCTCTTGTGTTAAGGCTGGTGAGACTCTGAACTACAGCCATATTTTCTTGACATATTCATTTGATGGCCTTTCAGGGGCTAATTTAGACTTTTCTCCTTTCTGTCTCGTCGGAAACTGGGAGCTAGAGAGCTTTAAAAAACTGTAAATGTCATGGAACACCAATGCTGCCTGATACTCTAATTTATACAGAAGCATGCCTTGTTGATTATTAAATGATGAGTTGAACCACTCACCGACTCTCTGAAGGACATGCCAACCTGAGACACTTTATAGATGAGGACATTACCAGAGGCCTGAATGAGTCGTCTCCAAATTTTTTGATCACTCACTCCTACTGGAAAGTATTAGGATGGCCAAAAACGTTCATTTGGGTTGTCTGCAAGATGTTACAGAAAAGCCAACCCAATATTTTGCGCACATATCTCCCCCAAATCTGTGTGTTTACCTATAATGTATACATGTGCTACTGTACTAACATATTAGTGCGTGCACACATGCTTCAGTCATGTCGAGGCCTTTGTGACCCCATGGACTGTAGCCTGCCAGGCTCCTCTGTCTATGGGCTTCTCCAGGCAAGAACACTGGAGTGGGTTGCCATTTCCTCCTCCAGGGGATCTTTCCATCCCAGGGTTTGAACACACATCTTCTGCATCGCAGGCAGGTACTTTACCCACTAAGCCACCTAGGCAGCTCAGTAATAAAAAAAAAAAAAAAAAAAAAATGAAACAACATGCACGCATATAAAACAGATATGAACAAAATAACCACAAAACACGTTCTACTATTTTCTCCATGCTCCTCTATATAGCAACTGTGTTCACCACAGGGTCCATCTGACCCAGGCTGGAGGCCACTGTTTTACAGAATTATTTATAGAAATTAATGAAATGGAAACAGAAGCTAAGGCTACTCACACCTGATTCTACACTCCAAACAGCATTTCTTCCTTTTTAAAATGAGGACCGAAATAAAGAGAAGGAGCTTAGATTAGAAAGGCATTCAACCAGAGCCTCAGGACAACCTTGCCAAACATTAATCCAAGTCCTTCCCTGAAAGTATCAGGCACACAAATGTCACCTTGATGAGTAAGAAATATGACAACACGAAAACATGAATCTGAAAGGGATGATCTGCTGGCTGGGCTCTCGTGAGCCAAGTTGAAGCTCAACGATGCATGTCACTGAGTCTTTAGAGCATGGATAAGATTAACTCCTCTGGAAAATCTTCAGGGAACAAGAAAAATCGATGTAGTTAAAGCTATATATTCTCCTCTCCTGGGCGCCACTGCCTCGTCGGAAACTGGGAGCTAGAGAGCTTTAAAAAACTGTAAATGTCATGGAACACCAATGCTGCCTGATACTCTAATTTATACAGAAGCATGCCTTGTTGATTATTAAATGATGAGTTGAACCACTCACCGACTCTCTGAAGGACATGCCAACCTGAGACACTTTATAGATGAGGACATTACCAGAGGCCTGAATGAGTCGTCTCCAAATTTTTTGATCACTCACTCCTACTGGAAAGTATTAGGATGGCCAAAAACGTTCATTTGGGTTGTCTGCAAGATGTTACAGAAAAGCCAACCCAATATTTTGCGCACATATCTCCCCCAAATCTGTGTGTTTACCTATAATGTATACATGTGCTACTGTACTAACATATTAGTGCGTGCACACATGCTTCAGTCATGTCGAGGCCTTTGTGACCCCATGGACTGTAGCCTGCCAGGCTCCTCTGTCTATGGGCTTCTCCAGGCAAGAACACTGGAGTGGGTTGCCATTTCCTCCTCCAGGGGATCTTTCCATCCCAGGGTTTGAACACACATCTTCTGCATCGCAGGCAGGTACTTTACCCACTAAGCCACCTAGGCAGCTCAGTAATAAAAAAAAAAAAAAAAAAAAATGAAACAACATGCACGATATAAAACAGATATGAACAAAATAACCACAAAACACGTTCTACTATTTTCTCCATGCTCCTCTATATAGCAACTGTGTTCACCACAGGGTCCATCTGACCCAGGCTGGAGGCCACTGTTTTACAGAATTATTTATAGAAATTAATGAAATGGAAACAGAAGCTAAGGCTACTCACACCTGATTCTACACTCCAAACAGCATTTCTTCCTTTTTAAAATGAGGACCGAAATAAAGAGAAGGAGCTTAGATTAGAAAGGCATTCAACCAGAGCCTCAGGACAACCTTGCCAAACATTAATCCAAGTCCTTCCCTGAAAGTATCAGGCACACAAATGTCACCTTGATGAGTAAGAAATATGACAACACGAAAACATGAATCTGAAAGGGATGATCTGCTGGCTGGGCTCTCGTGAGCCAAGTTGAAGCTCAACGATGCATGTCACTGAGTCTTTAGAGCATGGATAAGATTAACTCCTCTGGAAAATCTTCAGGGAACAAGAAAAATCGATGTAGTTAAAGCTATATATTCTCCTCTCCTGGGCGCCACTGCCTCGACCCTCATCGTTCCCTGTTGCTCCAAACTCCAGTGTAATTACATTTTTAACATGTCAGCTCACAGGCCATTGAGAGCGCCCATGAGAAATGTATAACAAAGCCTTCTTCAATCTATGCATCTTTTTGGCCCATCAATAACCTAAACTAGAACAAATTTTAAGAATCTGCTTAAATAAAATTTTGGAAGCTATGAATAACAACCGAATGGGCATGTTCTAAGCACTTCCTAATTCTTATTCTTTCCCAGAGACTAACCGGATGGATCCGGCATGATCGCTGTCATCCTCACACTTGAATGCTTATTCAGCAACAGTAGGGTTCCTGGTCCTTTTTATTTTTTTTTTAGATGAATCCAAATTATAATGGTAGTAGACTCACATAGCAGATGAATTCATCTTAAAATAGGAATAGGCTTACCAACAAAGGAGTCAATATACTGAAAGTCTGCTGGCTTAATGTCCTTTTCTCCTGGGGAATGCTTGGATGGAAATTGCCAAAGGTGATGTCATGACTTTTTTTTTTGTAAAGACTCCCATGACTAATCAACTTACATCAAATTGAGACACTCTTTCTTTAGATATCGTAATGCCCTAGATCAAATTGTACCCATGATATAGCCAGTAAACTCTTGCTTCTTTTGTGATTTTTAAGTTTTTAATTGCATTTATTATAACATACTTTTAAAACAGGGAACTCCTTCACGTCCTTTCAAAATTTTACTGTCCTTCCCAGAAATGTACACACATACATATATGCACATGTGTATGTAGGTGTGCAAGAAATTCTCCATTGATTTCTTTCCTTAAAATTAAGTATACAGTTAGTTCAGCTAGAGTCACAGTTCATTAGTTAGACTCAATTAAATCATTAATCAATTATAGCATTCAAGTTGCTTATAAATCTACCTTGAAGCTACTGGACAGAGCCTAAGGAGTCTGCTAAGATAGGAGAATATACAGGAACAGAGAGGCTGGTCTGCAGGGAAGAGATAAAAGCACACTGACGACTGCAGGAAGCCTCAACATGACACACATGCTTCTTCTTGGTTCATGAGCCTCTACAGGCATATGATATAACGTGCGCCATAACACTGGGCACTGGGCATAACACTGGGTCTAAAGAAGAACAGCTGCCAGGCAAATCACAGGGGTGAGGACATTAGTAAGGTCTTTGTGATGAGAATAGTGACAAGGGTGCCACCCTGTCTGTAGATGCACAGCTCCTTCCACATCCATCTCCCGTGAGCACTGATGGGGTCACATATGGATTACTGTTTCCTCCATCCCGTGCTTCAGATGCTAAAGCTGCCAAAACCATGTTCGGTCCTCCCTCTTACCAAGACTTGCAGCATTAACATCAGTACCACACACGCCACCCAGACCTCCTGCTTTGGATCTGAGCTGGTCCTAGAAAAAGGTAGCTACAAATTCCTGGGTGCAAAAAGACAGTTTCATGGATGGGTCAGCTGAAAGAATCACAGAGAAATGGACAGGAATCCACACAGGATTTAGCCTTGGATTGGAAGTAGGTAACACAGAGCAGAACTTCTTCTTTGGCTGAAGAAGGCCATGACAGCAGGAATTATCAACTTGAGTATGGGAAAGAAGGTATTTAAGTAATCCGATGACTCTTAAAAAATTAATCCCTTCAGCTTCCCAGGTTTCTGATCTGCTCCCCTAGAGCAGTTCAGTTTCCCTTGAAAATTTTTCTGAGCCACTGGTTTGACTGCAGGGTATCAGGTCATACAGCATGAACAAGACAGAGAGAGCCCAGCCTTCATGGAACTTCCATCACGGAAGCACTAATGATTTCAAACGCCCTTAAAAATGGATGTTTCTACCTCTAATGGCTAACTGCAATGGGGGGAAAGAACGGAATGAAAAATAAAGCTGTGAATGATGGACAATCAGGAGAGCTTTGGACTGACTATATGAAAGGTATACAGCTTTCTAGAAGGAAGTCTGCTGAAATGATCAGGTTCAGGGACATCTGCATATAAAAGCTCAGAATCTCATTTAAATAAATGTAAATTGCAAACAAAACTGCTTATCTCTATCAGAATTATGATCACATAGAGATTTATGGGAGCCAATGCCACAGCAGCCATGATGCATAATTTCAACAGTTACTAATTGGCCCTCTATAGAAAGTATTTCCAACTGCTGATCTAAAGTCTCAAGAATGAAAAAAATCCTTCTAGTCCTTGATCAAGTAAGAAAAATAGATGATGATGATCTACCCATTGATGAGGAATTTACTGACCAAATAAAAATTCTCCAGAAATTCAGAAAAATCTACTTACAGGAAAATTCTAAGTTTTGGCAAAGTTTCCTGATTTTGGAAAGTCCCCTACATTTTTCAAGTACCTGTATTTGGTAGCTTCTCTAGACTTTAGTTTAATCACCACATTAAGCACATGGGAATAACTGGAAAGTTTAGTACTGATGCTATGCATAATTTATTAATAGTGTAAAAGCCATAAAGTGTACCACAAAGGAAAGCTGGAGAAACACTTCAGGATACCCTACATGTCTTCATGCCTATAAACCAGATATTCTTCAAGTAGGGTTTGTGGACCCCTGGGGGACTCTGAGACTCACCTAGACATCCACAACTTCAAAAGAATTTTCATACTAATGCTAAATCAAATTTGTCTTTTCCACCATGTTCACATTATACTGATGGTGCAAAAGCAATGGGGGTGAAAATTGCTGGTGCCTTAGCACAATCGAGGCAGGAGCATCAGGCTGTGCCAGTTATCGCTATATTCCTCACGATTGCACAAATCAACATCCATTGCAAGTAAGAATGTCCGTGATGAGGGAATTCTCTAGTGGTTCAGTGGCTAAAAGTCCATGCTCCCAATCAGGGGGCTCAGGTTCCATTTCTAGTCAGGGAACTACATTTCACATGCCACAACTAAAGGTCCCATATGCCACAACCCAAACGATCCTGAGTGCCATAGCTATTTTATTTAAAAATGGGTTATAAAAACAACCTGCTAATATGTTCTTTTTAAAGGACTTAAACTTTTTATTTTTTTAAAAAAAACTATTTGGCCACGTTGGGTCTTAGTTGTATATGTGAAATCTTCGTTGTGCCTCAGGGGCTTCGTTGCCCTGAGGCATGTGGGATCTTAGTTCCCTGGCCAGGGACTGAACCCGCATCCCTTGCACTGGAAGTAAGATTCTTAACCACAGAACTACCAGGGAAGTCCCTTACTTTTAATTTCCGATATGATAAAGATCGAAAGATAAAATCCGGCACAGTCAAAGATTTGTTGTTAATTTTGGCCTCTTTCATTGGTCCTTCATTTATTTATTCTTTGGCCTGTGTGGGTCTCACATTGCAGCTGCCTCTCTTGTTACAGAGCACTGGCTCTGGGCGCGTGCGCTCCAAAGCACTGACTCGTAATTGGACACACCAGTCCAGCGACTCCATGTCATGTGGGATCTTCCCAGGCCAGGGATCGAACCAGTGCCCCTTGCACTGCAAGGTGAACTCCTACTCACTGGACCACCAGGGAAGCCCAAGCACAGTCACTTTTAAGAATATGAAGATGTCCAGGAACCCAAAGCACCGAAATCAGATACTACAGGCCTACCTGCTCCAATCTTATTCTACATGCCCTTTTCTGTTTCTATTGAAAAACACAAAGTACCTTCCCTTCTGTTTCTCAGTTCACTTTTTCATAAGCTACAGAGAGAACAGCCTGCCGACATGGGAGCATGATATTCCCTAAAATATAGGAAGAGGGAGAAAAAAACAAGAGAAAACTGCCTATTCCAGAAAAAAGAATCAAATCCAAACTTGAGAATCAGGGGCTTCAGGCATTTCATCCACATCTGCAAACACACCCGAGCCTGCTCCCCCGTCCTCCACAGGCCCAGAGAAACCACAGCCATCCAGGACACCTGTTCTTCACTCAATTCTGTTCGCTACAGTTCTTCAGGGACCCTGCTACAATTCTGGATTTCCTGCCAGGCAAATGGTGAAATAAACTGAAACGTATTTGGGGAGGGGGGAAATGCTGGTGCTAAGAAGAGGCAATCCTCCTCTCTACAATTCCAACTGTCCAAATGGAATAAAATAGGGGTCCTTGACCCCCAGTCATGGAGCAGTCCATAGTCTGATAGGAACCGGGTCACATAGCTATTTTATTTAAAATGGGTTATAAAACAACCTGCTAATATGTTCTTTTAAAGGACTTAAACTTTTTATTTTTAAAAACTATTTGGCCACGTTGGGTCTTAGTTTTTGGGATCCCTGTGGCATCTGGGATCTTAGTTCCCTGGCCAGGGACTGAACCCGCATCCCTTGCACTGGAAGTAAGATTCTTAACCACAGAACTACCAGGGAAGTCCCTTACTTTTAATTTCCGATATGATAAAGATCGAAAGATAAAATCCGGCACAGTCAAAGATTTGTTGTTAATTTTGGCCTCTTTCATTGGTCCTTCATTTATTTATTCTTTGGCCTGTGTGGGTCTCACATTGCAGCTGCCTCTCTTGTTACAGAGCACTGGCTCTGGGCGCGTGCGCTCCAAAGCACTGACTCGTAATTGGACACACCAGTCCAGCGACTCCATGTCATGTGGGATCTTCCCAGGCCAGGGATCGAACCAGTGCCCCTTGCACTGCAAGGTGAACTCCTACTCACTGGACCACCAGGGAAGCCCAAGCACAGTCACTTTTAAGAATATGAAGATGTCCAGGAACCCAAAGCACCGAAATCAGATACTACAGGCCTACCTGCTCCAATCTTATTCTACATGCCCTTTTCTGTTTCTATTGAAAAACACAAAGTACCTTCCCTTCTGTTTCTCAGTTCACTTTTTCATAAGCTACAGAGAGAACAGCCTGCCGACATGGGAGCATGATATTCCCTAAAATATAGGAAGAGGGAGAAAAAAACAAGAGAAACTGCCTATTCCAGAAAAAAGAATCAAATCCAAACTTGAGAATCAGGGGCTTCAGGCATTTCATCCACATCTGCAAACACACCCGAGCCTGCTCCCCCGTCCTCCACAGGCCCAGAGAAACCACAGCCATCCAGGACACCTGTTCTTCACTCAATTCTGTTCGCTACAGTTCTTCAGGGACCCTGCTACAATTCTGGATTTCCTGCCAGGCAAATGGTGAAATAAACTGAAACGTATTTGGGGAGGGGGGAAATGCTGGTGCTAAGAAGAGG
The DNA here is from genome assembly GCA_022376925.1 of Tragulus kanchil. Classification (NCBI taxonomy): domain Eukaryota; kingdom Metazoa; phylum Chordata; class Mammalia; order Artiodactyla; family Tragulidae; genus Tragulus; species Tragulus kanchil. The sequence goes on along the minus strand of JAIOJX010000005.1, from coordinate 24,536,872 downwards.
CAATCCTCCTCTCTACAATTCCAACTGTCCAAATGGAATAAAATAGGGGTCCTTGACCCCCAGTCATGGAGCAGTCCATAGTCTGTTAGGAACCGGGTCACATAGCAAAAGATAAGCAACTGTCTTCCATGAAACTGCTCCCTGGTGCCAAAAAGGCTGGGGACCTCTCGCATAAAAGATACGGACAGAAACTCAGATTTTTATCTCCATTCCAAACAGAGAGAAAAGATTCGTCAAACTGGGATGCCTTGCAATGGGGCTATCATCTAAAATACATAGCAGTATCTCCAGCGTTCAAGACACTGAGATGGGCTGGAAAAAATGACCAGAAAAGATCTGGAGAGGGAAGAGGGAGGTTTACAACACTCAGCTTTGTCAGAGAGCAAAATCACGTTCCAGGCTCCCTTTGCAGAGGGAAGTAGGACCAAATGGGCATTCTTCTCTGGGAGGGCCTGATCCCACAAGCCACTCCCCTAAATGTATTAAAATCAACATATGAAAACCTAGTCTCTCAACTAACTTGCAACACATTTCATGGTTTTATTATCACTTGATAGCTATTACTTGATATCTACTTTATGATGAAGGTAGATAATTGGTAAATTGATTTCCACCAACAGACTCATATAAACCCTAGCCACCCGAGATACAGAATGAAACTGTCAACTAAAAGTCATTTATTAGGATTTCAGCACAAAGTTCCCCTGTAGAAAAATGTTCTAAATGACATGCAAAATAGTACTAGATTTTATACACACGGTGGATTACATAGACTTGTGGGCTGGCATGAGAACTAAGAATTCAATTGTTTCCATGGTTTCTAAGTGTCAACTCTGGACTTGAGGGCCACTCATGCACTCCCATCCCAAACCGTTCATAGTGATGAACACACCAGAATTAGGAAAAAGCAAAATCCAGAGATTCCCCTCAGAAAAGCATTGTCTGGAGATGATGAACACGGGTGAATACCGACAGACAAGGTCAGCGCTGACAGCAACATCAAAAGTGAAGAAAGGAAAGGAAAAAAGAAGTAGCTTACCTGTGGTCAAGATGACTGAAGTCTTGTAAATTCAATTCTCTGGTGTCTTGTGTCAAATAAATTGTATCCACATCCTATTTGAAAGAGAAGTCAGTCATGTAAACAGATGATCAGAAAGCGAGAGAGACCCAGAGAGACTCAGACAATGACATAGGCAGATGTTTATGTAATCTGAGGAAGGAAGATGTTTCAACAAGCAATAAATGGTGGGGGGAAAAAGAAATAAGCCAAATACTGGACTACTCTCCAGGTATGTGAGAGACAATGTGTGCGCATGCATGCAAACAGATACACTTACCCATTGTACTTCTTCCCTATATGAAAATCCAAGCCAGTCACAAACACAGGCATACATCTGAGAAAATCCACCTGAACCAAAAAACACAAAGGTGACAGGTTTTTGACCAAATGAATTTTAAGAGAAAATTTAAAAGGTTAAATATGGCTGACGTGGACGATGCTGATTATTCTTTCCGTTTGGGAAAACAGCAAAGATTCTCCCCCGTGTTCTATAGTAAGTACATAGCAGGATGCAATACAGCTTAAATACAGGACGTTTGTCCACCAACCTAAAGTCTGTGAGGTGCTAATTACACCTTAAAAGTAATTGTACCTTTACGGTAGCACACTTGATAGCTATTACTTGATATCTACTTTATGATGAAGGTAGATAATTGGTAAATTGATTTCCACCAACAGACTCATATAAACCCTAGCCACCCGAGATACAGAATGAAACTGTCAACTAAAAGTCATTTATTAGGATTTCAGCACAAAGTTCCCCTGTAGAAAAATGTTCTAAATGACATGCAAAATAGTACTAGATTTTATACACACGGTGGATTACATAGACTTGTGGGCTGGCATGAGAACTAAGAATTCAATTGTTTCCACGGTTTCTAAGTGTCAACTCTGGACTTGAGGGCCACTCATGCACTCCCATCCCAAACCGTTCATAGTGATGAACACACCAGAATTAGGAAAAAGCAAAATCCAGAGATTCCCCTCAGAAAAGCATTGTCTGGAGATGATGAACACGGGTGAATACCGACAGACAAGGTCAGCGCTGACAGCAACATCAAAAGTGAAGAAAGGAAAGGAAAAAAGAAGTAGCTTACCTGTGGTCAAGATGACTGAAGTCTTGTAAATTCAATTCTCTGGTGTCTTGTGTCAAATAAATTGTATCCACATCCTATTTGAAAGAGAAGTCAGTCATGTAAACAGATGATCAGAAAGCGAGAGAGACCCAGAGAGACTCAGACAATGACATAGGCAGATGTTTATGTAATCTGAGGAAGGAAGATGTTTCAACAAGCAATAAATGGTGGGGGGAAAAAGAAATAAGCCAAATACTGGACTACTCTCCAGGTATGTGAGAGACAATGTGTGCGCATGCATGCAAACAGATACACTTACCCATTGTACTTCTTCCCTATATGAAAATCCAAGCCAGTCACAAACACAGGCATACATCTGAGAAAATCCACCTGAACCAAAAAACACAAAGGTGACAGGTTTTTGACCAAATGAATTTTAAGAGAAAATTTAAAAGGTTAAATATGGCTGACGTGGACGATGCTGATTATTCTTTCCGTTTGGGAAAACAGCAAAGATTCTCCCCCGTGTTCTATAGTAAGTACATAGCAGGATGCAATACAGCTTAAATACAGGACGTTTGTCCACCAACCTAAAGTCTGTGAGGTGCTAATTACACCTTAAAAGTAATTGTACCTTTACGGTAGCACACTAGGAATAGACTTAGCTTCCTGGCGAAAGGGCATCCATCCAGCCATTTATTTTTTGGTTTCAGAAGGCAAGCTCACCACAGGGGCCCTGCTCGGCCACAGTCTGGCTGTCCCACAGAGCCTGGAGGCTGGCCAGTCGCTCCGATGGCTCCATGCAGACTTTCTTCATGATTCTTCTGTAAGGGCAATGACAACAACAACAATACATTTCAAGTATTAAATTTTGTGAGCTGCACTCAGAAGTTTATTTTGTGATATGCTTTTTTTTTTTTTTTTAAACAAAGTGGGTATCACTTCCATTTTTGTAAATATAATTTCATCTTTGGAGCAGTAAGGTGCTAGAGAACTATAGGAACCTAGTCATAAAACCTCATTCACATGCCATTTGTAAGCTAAAGGGGTGTAACAAAAAAAATATTCTCCATGTTATTCAGTTCTTTCATAACCTTAATTTTATTAGGATAGTTTAAAAAAAAGGCATGTTTCACCTAATAAATTATTCATCTAATAATAATTTATGAGATTAGGTATACATTAAATATAAATTACTAATTTTAAAGAAATTAAAGTACAAGTCTTTTCTTCTGTCCGATGCAGGCTTTCCAGGCAGGCGAGCCAGGAAAACAGTGGGGACAGAAGGAGTGGAGGCTGTTGGCCGGGCCCCACTGAAGTGATGGACAGCGTGGGTGGTCAGGAAAGGAAGGGGAGGTGGAAACGAGATGGAATGAGGGAGAATGCTGAGGGAGCCACGGCCTGGAAGCCCTCCACCCTCCCGCACAAAAGTCCAAGTATGAGTAGAGAAAGTCTAGGAGAGATGAGGAAATCATGATTTCACCCTAGGAGAAACCATGCCAGGATATGATAGGTCTAGGGTGCGCCCATCAAGGATAAAGTGGGGAGAAGGAGAGAAGGGAAGAAGTCACCGGCTGTGAGGAAGGCTGTCAGCAGGTCAGAATCACATGGGACCATGACAGCCCCTGGGTGCAAAGTGGTGAAATAAACCCACTAAGTTACATTAAAACTTATTTTAACCTTGTAATGATTTAAAAGCACACTGGCTATGTGTGCAATGCTCACCCGGATGAATTTCAATCACCTTGTAGAGCATTAGAGGAGAATGTTCCCAGTCATTTCCATTTTCTGACTGAATGAATATTCCAGATAAAATGTGCTGGAGCCTGACAAGTTGCCTGGTTGGCCTGTTCTACTCCCAGAGAAAACCTCAAATACCCACCCAGGCATTTAAATACAAGCATTCTGCTAGCACTGAAAAATACTTCTACTTCTTTATAATGTTTATGACTGAAACATAACCAGGTAGAACCAATCAACATCAAATGTCAGTAATTCCTTCAAATTCCTGTGTAAATGCATGAGGTCTCCAAATGCAGCATGATTTTTCTGTCTTACCTGAGCACACCTGTAATTAACTCCCGCTATTCTGAAAGTTCTTAATTTGGGAGCAACTGCGGGTTGAAGAAGATGTTCATAATCAATTTGGGATGGTTCACTACCGCCACTCTGGTATTTCAGTGGTATTATGTGCTGGCTACCAAAACGCAAAGCCTGATATTATGCAAAGAAGGAGGAGAGCGGTTGGAAGCAGATGCATGTACACAGATGAATTAAGTAAACCTTGGACACACTAGACCTATGTCTGGCTTCATCTAAGATCACATTTCTCTTCTAGAATCCTTGCCTTATTTCAGCTCAACAGTAGGGCATGCTGTTTCAATGACACACTGGATGAAGTGAAGCTAGTCAAAAACAGAAAGTAAGACAGGAAGCCGGTAGGATTAGAAAAAGGAAGGTGGCACCCTAGGATTATAGGAGAAAAGAAACTAATCTGGTTCAGAAACCAGAGTCTAATTTTACTCCCACAACAGCACCAGAGCCACACTCAGGGACAGAAGGAGATTACCCAGAGGGTGAGGGAAGCAGAGAGCGTAGATGTCCATGTGAACAGGCCCCTGCCTGAGGAGGCTACCCCTGGCATTCTTCCTAACCTTCAAGTCTCAGTCTGAACTTTTCCAAGAAGCTCTCCTTCTGTGACAGTTCTCATTTCTCAGAAAGGAAAAAAAAAAAAAAAAAGGTTATCAGGAACTAAAGGAGTCTCATGAAACAAGTGCGTTTATTTACACAAGAGATAAACTTAGAAGAATTAGACTTTCAGAAAGCAGCAACTGTTTCTTACGTATCCAACACAATGAGGGAAGGAAAAATCTACCCACATGAGCTCTGCCTGCAGTGAAATAACAGTGAAGAGCCATCTGTGTATGCACCACAGGGCACTGGCTCACATATGTTCTCTCTCTCTCTCTCTCACACACACACACACACACACACACACACAAATGCGTCACACAGAGAATGTGTGTCAGACAGACATGGAACTGCCGTCAGAATAAATGTCCTAACAGGCAAACCCAAATGCTAATGAATGGATATGTATTAACACATCCAGTCACTCACTAATAGGCAGCACTATGCAGTTGAACCAACTACATTTACACTGCCTGTGTTTAATCCCTCAGTCGTGTCTGACTCTTGGCGACTCCATGGACTGTAACCCGCCAGCCTCCTCTGTCCGTGCGATTCTCCGGGCCAGAGTACTCGAGTGGGTTGCCACGCCCTACTCCAGGGGATCTTTCTGACTCAGGGAGCGAACCTGCGTCTCCTGCATTACAGGCAGATTCTTTACTGTCTGAGCCCCCAGGGAAGCCCACACAAATCAGACAGACACAAATCAAACATGAGTTTCTTGACATCCCAAAACTAAATGCACCTTTCCCTTCTCTGAAATCCGATGATGTTTCACTCTCCTTACGATATTATTTGTGGAACTTTCTTACACTACACCTTTAGACAATAAACTTAGATGGTAGGAAACATTTCACTCATCTGTGTTCTAAAGTAAACATAGAAATTAGTTCTAACTCATCCTAATGACTTAATGGGGAAAAAAGAAGAAGGCTAACTTGGTTTTGGAGAATAGCCAAGGTTCCTGACATTAGAAAAGCTAAAGGCCATAATACAAAACAGCTTCCAAAAGAGAACTTCCATTACCAGCATCTCTATGAAACAGATTAAACAAATATTGTCCCTAGCTTCCTCCTAGTATCACTGCCTTCAAGTCTCAGTCTGAACTTTTCCAAGAAGCTCTCCTTCTGTAAATTTTGAAAAAAAAAAAAAAGGTTATCAGGAACTAAAGGAGTCTCATGAAACAAGTGCGTTTATTTACACAAGAGATAAACTTAGAAGAATTAGACTTTCAGAAAGCAGCAACTGTTTCTTACGTATCCAACACAATGAGGGAAGGAAAAATCTACCCACATGAGCTCTGCCTGCAGTGAAATAACAGTGAAGAGCCATCTGTGTATGCACCACAGGGCACTGGCTCACATATGTTCTCTCTCTCTCTCTCTCACACACACACACACACACACACACACAAATGCGTCACACAGAGAATGTGTGTCAGACAGACATGGAACTGCCGTCAGAATAAATGTCCTAACAGGCAAACCCAAATGCTAATGAATGGATATGTATTAACACATCCAGTCACTCACTAATAGGCAGCACTATGCAGTTGAACCAACTACATTTACACTGCCTGTGTTTAATCCCTCAGTCGTGTCTGACTCTTGGCGACTCCATGGACTGTAACCCGCCAGCCTCCTCTGTCCGTGCGATTCTCCGGGCCAGAGTACTCGAGTGGGTTGCCACGCCCTACTCCAGGGGATCTTTCTGACTCAGGGAGCGAACCTGCGTCTCCTGCATTACAGGCAGATTCTTTACTGTCTGAGCCCCCAGGGAAGCCCACACAAATCAGACAGACACAAATCAAACATGAGTTTCTTGACATCCCAAAACTAAATGCACCTTTCCCTTCTCTGAAATCCGATGATGTTTCACTCTCCTTACGATATTATTTGTGGAACTTTCTTACACTACACCTTTAGACAATAAACTTAGATGGTAGGAAACATTTCACTCATCTGTGTTCTAAAGTAAACATAGAAATTAGTTCTAACTCATCCTAATGACTTAATGGGGAAAAAAAGAAAAAGGCTAACTTGGTTTTGGAGAATAGCCAAGGTTCCTGACATTAGAAAAGCTAAAGGCCATAATACAAAACAGCTTCCAAAAGAGAACTTCCATTACCAGCATCTCTATGAAACAGATTAAACAAATATTGTCCCTAGCTTCCTCCTAGTATCACTGCCTTAGAGATGAAGTCTCCAGAGATAGTGACTAAAGGACAGCAAAGATGGAATGTTGACAAAACAATGCCAATTTATATTTAATTTTTAAATTTAAATTGTCTTCTCTCTCTTTTTTAAATTTTGGCCTCTTTTATTGTTTCCCGATTCATCGATTTTCATCCGTCTTTATTCTTCGGCCTGTGTGGGCCTCCGATTGCAGTGCCTCTTGTGCTGCAGAGACCCGCGCTCCAGAGCGCTGGCTCGCAACTGGACACACCTGGTCCAGCCACTCCACGGCACACGGGATCTTCCTGGGCCAGGGATCGAACCAGTGCCCCTTTCACTGCAAGGCGAACTCTTTACCTACTGGACCACCAGAGAAGCCCTCTTATTTATCTTATGTAAAGATTAAACTTTCCTTATTTAATAGGGGTGAGGAGAGATGGCACTATGTTAAGGGTGGGAGAGAGGAAGAGAGAAACATTCATATATATATGGCAGAATATTCTGATATAAAATCTTTATTTAATTAAAATTCTTCATTTTTTTTCCCTCCCTGCATTCTCTTGACTACAATCAAGGTGATCGGTCATATTTATAGATATTTATATACTATTTTCATACGATTTTTTTTTTCATTTTGGCTATGCTGGGTCTTCTTGGCTGCACAGGCTTTTCTCCAGTTGTGGCAAGTGAGGGCTACTCTCTAGTTGTGATGCACGGGCTTCCCTTTGGGGAGGCCTCTCTTGTTGTGGGGCACAGACCCTAGGGCATGCTCACTTCAGTGGTTTGGGCATGTGGGCTCAGTAGTTGCAGTTCCCAGGCTCTGGAGCACAGGCTCAAGAGCTGTGATGCACGGGGTCAGCTGCTCTGCAGCATGTGGGATCCTCCCAGATCAGGGACCAAACCCATGTCTCCTGGATTGGCAGGGGTATTCTTTACCACTGAACCACCATGGAAGCCTTATAGATTTGATGCTGATCATAGATGTTATTTTCAAAATCAGATTTAAGTAAAACCAGAAATTTAGTTCCTGGCAGGTATCATTTCATGTATACAGTCGACCTTAGATTATTCCTGACATTAGAAAGTGGCCTAACAAAAGCTTCCAAAAGAGAACTTCCATTACCAGCATCTCTATGAAACAGATTAAACAAATATTGTCCCTAGCTTCCTCCTAGTATCACTGCCTTAGAGATGAAGTCTCCAGAGATAGTGACTAAAGGACAGCAAAGATGGAATGTTGACAAAACAATGCCAATTTATATTTAATTTTTAAATTTAAATTGTCTTCTCTCTCTTTTTTAAATTTTGGCCTCTTTTATTGTTTCCCGATTCATCGATTTTCATCCGTCTTTATTCTTCGGCCTGTGTGGGCCTCCGATTGCAGTGCCTCTTGTGCTGCAGAGACCCGCGCTCCAGAGCGCTGGCTCGCAACTGGACACACCTGGTCCAGCCACTCCACGGCACACGGGATCTTCCTGGGCCAGGGATCGAACCAGTGCCCCTTTCACTGCAAGGCGAACTCTTTACCTACTGGACCACCAGAGAAGCCCTCTTATTTATCTTATGTAAAGATTAAACTTTCCTTATTTAATAGGGGTGAGGAGAGATGGCACTATGTTAAGGGTGGGAGAGAGGAAGAGAGAAACATTCATATATATATGGCAGAATATTCTGATATAAAATCTTTATTTAATTAAAATTCTTCATTTTTTTTCCCTCCTGCATTCTCTTGACTACAATCAAGGTGATCGGTCATATTTATAGATATTTATATACTATTTTCATACGATTTTTTTTTTCATTTTGGCTATGCTGGGTCTTCTTGGCTGCACAGGCTTTTCTCCAGTTGTGGCAAGTGAGGGCTACTCTCTAGTTGTGATGCACGGGCTTCCCTTTGGGGAGGCCTCTCTTGTTGTGGGGCACAGACCCTAGGGCATGCTCACTTCAGTGGTTTGGGCATGTGGGCTCAGTAGTTGCAGTTCCCAGGCTCTGGAGCACAGGCTCAAGAGCTGTGATGCACGGGGTCAGCTGCTCTGCAGCATGTGGGATCCTCCCAGATCAGGGACCAAACCCATGTCTCCTGGATTGGCAGGGGGATTCTTTACCACTGAACCACCATGGAAGCCTTATAGATTTGATGCTGATCATAGATGTTATTTTCAAAATCAGATTTAAGTAAAACCAGAAATTTAGTTCCTGGCAGGTATCATTTCATGTATACACAGTCGACCTTAGATTATTCAAGAACAGATTATGTGCACTGAGCCCCAGATGTGTTTGTCCTGATTTGGCCAGTTCCTGACACCTGCTCAGACTCTTCCTTAATGATCCGTCCCAGCTGAGCCAGAAAGGAGGTAAGGGCTGAGGACCTGAGGTTTCCACAGTGAGCTCAAGTGACACATTTGATGAAACGAATAACTCAAACAAGGCATGAGCATTCCGAATATAATCTCATATTCTCCAATTTATTATGAGTGGGTCATTTAACATTATTGGGGACCTATTTTCTTTTCCTGTTCTATATTATTTGTTGTAAAAAACCTATTTCCCTTCATGACAGTGTTGACTACTGGAAACATAGGAGAAAAGATACGGTTACCCACTTCTTCAACTCTCTTTGGTCACAACAACCAACACCAATAGAATTATACATTTCCTGGGCCAACCACATGTAATACAACTGAAGGAACTTCACAGGCAGAACGTGCAAGTCCTAAAAGTATGACGGCATGAACAGGTGAAATTTACTTATATCCTTAGCGTGAATTCTGTTATTTAACATGAGAGGAAAATGAAAGAGGCTAAGTTTGATGTTCAATTTTGTTTGTAAGTATCCTCTTGTTGAACAGAAAAAAATAAGGAAAATGAAGCACTTTCATTAATATTATACTTGATGCTTCCTTATAAAGCATTCAGCCCCTACCATTCTGCTACTACCTGTGAGTAAAATTCATACTAGGGTGTATCTCAGGGCATGTACTCTGTGATGTCCTAGAGGCGTGGAATGGGGGAGCGGGACACTCAACAGGGAGGGGACACATGTATACACAAGGCTGATTCACGTAGTTGTACAGCAGAAACTAACATGACATTGTAAAGCAATTATATCCCAATAAAAGAATAATGTAAAAAAAAAGGTTTCTGGTTTGCTTTTGTGTTTGTCTTAGGATTAGAGGCTAAAGGATTTCCAAACCCCTTCCTCACTCCAGCCCTTTAAAGAATAGCCATACAGAAAATCCCAGACACAAAATATAAAGGTTTGAGACTGGGTTTTGATGTGCAATGTTTAAAAGGAGGAGGAGGGCTTCCCCTGGTGGTCCAGTGGGTAAGGACACCGCCTTGCTGTGCAAGGGGCGCCGGTTCGATCCCTGGCCTGGGAAGATCCCACATGCCGCGGAGTGGCTGGACCGATGTGTCCAATTACCGAGCCGGAGCTCTGGAGCGCATGCGCCCAGAGCCGGTGCTCTGCAACGACAGACGCCACCGCGATGGGAGGCCCACAGGAGCCAAAGAACAAAGACGGATGAACAGAGAGAAACGAAAGAAGAATAGAAGTGGCCCGCCTGCTCCCCTCCCTCCCCAATCCGACCCCTGCCCAAAAATAGATAAATAAATAAATCTTTAAAAAATAAATAAATAAATAAAAATAAAAAAAATAAAAGGAGGAGGAAGCATGAGAAAGGAGCCGGAGGAAGGACAAAAGGAAGGCTGTTTTCACTCGTAGGGAAAATCAGGTCCCTGTTCTCCCCACCCTCCCAGGGAGAACTCACACTGGAGAGAGGCCAGGGAAGATCCTGCGCAGGTTGGTGCCGATGTGCGCCAGCACCTCACTCACGTCCTCCGGCGACGCCATCTTCATGGAGAGGCTACACTTCTCAGTTTCCACAACCATCTGCAACAACCAGGTGGGGCTGCTTAATAATAAGTCCAATTCCTTAAATGTATTTGTTTTAAACACTGTAAACTATATATAAGCAGCCCCTCCCTATCCTTGGGGAAACAGACCAAGACCCCCAGTGGAAGCCTGAAATCAGACAACACTGAAGCCTATGCATGCTATAATTTCCCTATACCTATATGCCCATAATAGTGGTTAATTTATAAATTAGGTGTACTGAGATTAACAATAACTAATAATAAAACTGTTTTAACCATATATGATAATAAAAGTTCTAGGAATGTGGTCTCTCACAAAACATCTTGCACAAATTTAATGCCTTTTCCATCTTTTAACTGAAGCAAAAAGCTACAATAATGAAAAAAAAAAGGTTTCTGGTTTGCTTTTGTGTTTGTCTTAGGATTAGAGGCTAAAGGATTTCCAAACCCCTTCCTCACTCCAGCCCTTTAAAGAATAGCCATACAGAAAATCCCAGACACAAAATATAAAGGTTTGAGACTGGGTTTTGATGTGCAATGTTTAAAAGGAGGAGGAGGGCTTCCCCTGGTGGTCCAGTGGGTAAGGACACCGCCTTGCTGTGCAAGGGGCGCCGGTTCGATCCCTGGCCTGGGAAGATCCCACATGCCGCGGAGTGGCTGGACCGATGTGTCCAATTACCGAGCCGGAGCTCTGGAGCGCATGCGCCCAGAGCCGGTGCTCTGCAACGACAGACGCCACCGCGATGGGAGGCCCACAGGAGCCAAAGAACAAAGACGGATGAACAGAGAGAAACGAAAGAAGAATAGAAGTGGCCCGCCTGCTCCCCTCCCTCCCCAATCCGACCCCTGCCCAAAAATAGATAAATAAATAAATCTTTAAAAAATAAATAAATAAATAAAAATAAAAAAAATAAAAGGAGGAGGAAGCATGAGAAAGGAGCCGGAGGAAGGACAAAAGGAAGGCTGTTTTCACTCGTAGGGAAAATCAGGTCCCTGTTCTCCCCACCCTCCCAGGGAGAACTCACACTGGAGAGAGGCCAGGGAAGATCCTGCGCAGGTTGGTGCCGATGTGCGCCAGCACCTCACTCACGTCCTCCGGCGACGCCATCTTCATGGAGAGGCTACACTTCTCAGTTTCCACAACCATCTGCAACAACCAGGTGGGGCTGCTTAATAATAAGTCCAATTCCTTAAATGTATTTGTTTTAAACACTGTAAACTATATATAAGCAGCCCCTCCCTATCCTTGGGGAAACAGACCAAGACCCCCAGTGGAAGCCTGAAATCAGACAACACTGAAGCCTATGCATGCTATAATTTCCCTATACCTATATGCCCATAATAGTGGTTAATTTATAAATTAGGTGTACTGAGATTAACAATAACTAATAATAAAACTGTTTTAACCATATATGATAATAAAAGTTCTAGGAATGTGGTCTCTCACAAAACATCTTGCACAAATTTAATGCCTTTTCCATCTTTTTTTTTAACTGAAGCATAATCGAAGTACCAAATTATGTTGCAGATATACAAGAGTGATTCACAATTTTTAACATTCATACTCCATTTATATCTATTAATAAAATATTGCCATATTCCTGTATTGCACAACATATCCTTGTAATTTATTTTCTGTCTAATATTTCTATCTCTTAAAATTCTACCTAATATTTGTATCTCTTAATTCTCTACCTGCATACTGTCCTCTTCCCTCTCATCAGTTTTTTTCTCTATACCTGTGAGTCTGCTTCTTTTTTGTTATATCCACTAGTTTATTGTAATTTTTGAGATTCTATGTATAAGTGATATCATACAGCATTTGTCTTTCACTATTTCACTGAGTATAACCCATCCATCATGCTGCATCTGGCAATTTTTCATTTTTAATGGCTAAGTAGTATTCCAGTATATGTATGTGCATGCATGTGCACATGTATGTGCATACCACTTCTTGGTAGAAACTTCGGTGGGTTCAATTCTTAGGCACTTGTGAACATGCTACTGTGAACATTCGGATGCATGGATCTTTTCAAATCCATGTTTTAGTTCTTTTTAGGACATACACCTAGGAGTGAAGTTGCTGGATTATACGGTAGCTACTTCTAGTTTCATGGGAAACGGCCATGCTCTTTTCCACAATGGCTGCACCAATTCACATTCCCACCAGCCATGGATGAGGGTTCTCTTTGCTCCACATCCTCGCCAATATTCGTTATTTGCGCTCTTTTTGGTAACAATCTTTTTGACAGGTGTGAAATGGTATTTCATTGTGGTTTTGATTTGCATTTCCCTGATGATAGCGATGTCTGGCATCTTTTCATGAGCCTTTTGACCACCAGTATTTCCTCTTTGGAAACATGTCTGTCTATTCAATTCTGTCTTTTGGGGGTGGGGGGGCACTTCTATTGGTCTTTCATTTATTTGTTTTCATTCATCTTTGTTCTTTGGCCTGTGTGGGCCTCCCATTGCGGTGGCCTCTCTCGTCGCAGAGCACTAGCTCTGAGCACATGTGCTCCAGAGCTCCGGCTCGGTAGTTAGACACATTGGTCCAGCTGCTCCATGGCACGTGGGATCTTCTCAGGCCAGGGATCAAACCAGCACCCCTTGCACTGCAAGGTAGTGTCCTTACCCACTGGACCATCAGGGAAGGCCCAATTCTATCTAATTTTTAATGAGGTTGTTTGATTTTTTTTTGATGTTGAGCTGTATGAGCCATTTATATATGTTGGATATTCACCTGTTAATCAGCCATACCGTTTGCAAATATTTTCTTCCATTCATTAGATTCCCTTTTCACTTTGTCGATGGTTTCCTTTAATACCGTTTTCATATTTATTAAGGAGTCATCACACTCTGTGGCTATAACTTTGGCAAGTTGAGGTGCGATAGCAAAATAGCACAAATTTCTTTTTCCTGCTCTACAATTTCACAGATAGATTTGTTCTTACCATGGATCTTAGCATCCTCAGCATATAATTTTTCTCTTTCTTATTAACTCAAGAAGTTTCACCTTTTCATTTAAAGGCAGCACTCTGTGGCTTCTCTTTGGTACATCCAAACTGCTAATATGATGCTTGTCCTTTGGGACCATTATAAAATAAGGGAAATTTGAACACAAGCACTACAATACTGTGACGGTCTGATAACCACACTGGCTACTATGTGATTAATGTATGAAAAACACTGGATGAAGAGATGATTCAAGTCCTGGATGGGATGAGGCAGGACAGCACAAGACTTCATCATGCTACTCAGAACAGCACAAAATGTAAGACTTATGAATTATTTCTGGATTTTTCCATTTTCTGACCATGGCTGACCATGGGTAAATGAAACTGCAAAAAGTGACACTTCTGTGCTTATGCTGATATATACTAAAAGAATACCAGCTTTATAAGAAGAAATTCATTGAAATAATGCTCTTAAGTCTCAAAGAACTGTTTAGGTAGAGTGGTTAGTTTGTCAAAAACATCCAGAAACTGAAGCAGGTGTTTCTAAGGGCCCAACTGCATATTCAAACAGATCCCCTCAGTGATGGAGGCTGAATATTCACATGTGCAGATGACTTCTTTTACCAAGATTTTGCCTTGACTTACAAAGTCTGTTATATCCCCTGCCATGTAGTTTAAGTAAGAATAGCTCCTTCAGTGAGTACCAGAGGATAATCTGATTGTTCATTTTTTTAAAGCACGCTTTAAAAACAAGACACAGGGCTTCCCCTGGTGGTCCAGTGGGTAAGGACACCGCCTTGCAGTGCAAAGGGCGCCGGTTCGATCCCTGGCCTGGGAAGATCCCACGTGCTGCGGAGCAGCTGGACTGATGTGTCCAATTACCAAGCTGGAGCTCTCGGGCACATGCGCTCACAGCCGGGGCTCTGCGACGACAGAGGCCACCACGACGGGAGGCCCACAGGAGCCAAAGAACAAAGACGGATGAAAATAGATGAATGAAAGACCAACAGAAGTGGCCTGCCCATCCCCCTCCCTCCCCACCTCACCTTCCCCCAAAAGATAAATAAATAAAAAATAAAAACAAGACACATCATGAGATATTTAGGTAAAATGTTCTCTCTGATAAGAAAAGAAAATTCAAGTGTTTTATAATCTTCAACTCTCCTAAGAAGAGAGGATACTTGGAAAGAGTTATGCAAAGGGAACAAGGTTAATCAAGTCCATGCTAGGTGAAGATTCATTCCTATAATTAACTGTTGGAGATGTCCAAAACTTATACCAAAAATGCTAAACCAAGGTCATACAGCTAGGCCTACCAGTAAGTATAAAACAAACTGATAAAAAGGGTAGGTCACAAAGGAGGCATTAGACTGATGAGAAACATATTTCAAATAAAAAGTGGTTCAAGTCACTTCTCACTAAGGAAAAAAAGATACCATTCTCTTGGATCTCAAAAATATTAATGCAAAAAATGCAACCCCTTTGATGATCACTGTATCAAAACATCCTCACAGATTTATTCCCTGTAGCTATTTAACTGTACAAAAATATGATGGGGAAACCCTAGCCTTAATGTGCAACTAACCAGCTGGATTCAAAAGAAGCTTGTAGATTTGCTTTGTGTATGTGTACACACACTCCATCCTCCATCCTGTCCAACTACCTACTGTAGCCCAGGCTTCCTTTAAGGGCCCAACTGCATATTCAAACAGATTCAGTATGGAGGCTGAATATTCACATGTGCAGATGACTTCTTTTACCAAGATTTTGCCTTGACTTACAAAGTCTGTTATATCCCCTGCCATGTAGTTTAAGTAAGAATAGCTCCTTCAGTGAGTACCAGAGGATAATCTGATTGTTCATTTTTTTAAAGCACGCTTTAAAAACAAGACACAGGGCTTCCCCTGGTGGTCCAGTGGGTAAGGACACCGCCTTGCAGTGCAAAGGGCGCCGGTTCGATCCCTGGCCTGGGAAGATCCCACGTGCTGCGGAGCAGCTGGACTGATGTGTCCAATTACCAAGCTGGAGCTCTCGGGCACATGCGCTCACAGCCGGGGCTCTGCGACGACAGAGGCCACCACGACGGGAGGCCCACAGGAGCCAAAGAACAAAGACGGATGAAAATAGATGAATGAAAGACCAACAGAAGTGGCCTGCCCATCCCCCTCCCTCCCCACCTCACCTTCCCCCAAAAGATAAATAAATAAAAAATAAAAACAAGACACATCATGAGATATTTAGGTAAAATGTTCTCTCTGATAAGAAAAGAAAATTCAAGTGTTTTATAATCTTCAACTCTCCTAAGAAGAGAGGATACTTGGAAAGAGTTATGCAAAGGGAACAAGGTTAATCAAGTCCATGCTAGGTGAAGATTCATTCCTATAATTAACTGTTGGAGATGTCCAAAACTTATACCAAAAATGCTAAACCAAGGTCATACAGCTAGGCCTACCAGTAAGTATAAAACAAACTGATAAAAAGGGTAGGTCACAAAGGAGGCATTAGACTGATGAGAAACATATTTCAAATAAAAAGTGGTTCAAGTCACTTCTCACTAAGGAAAAAAAGATACCATTCTCTTGGATCTCAAAAATATTAATGCAAAAAATGCAACCCCTTTGATGATCACTGTATCAAAACATCCTCACAGATTTATTCCCTGTAGCTATTTAACTGTACAAAAATATGATGGGGAAACCCTAGCCTTAATGTGCAACTAACCAGCTGGATTCAAAAGAAGCTTGTAGATTTGCTTTGTGTATGTGTGTACACACACACTCCATCCTCCATCCTGTCCAACTCTTTGCGACCCATGGACTGTAGCCCCCAGGCTTCCCTGTCCATGGTATTTAAGTTATTTTAAAATTAGTTTCCTGGTGGCTGAGTGGTAAAGAATGATCTCTGGTCCAGTAAGATCCCCTGGAGAAGGAAATGGCAACCCACTCCAATATTCTTGCCTGGAAAATCCCATGGACAGAGGAGCCTGGTGGGCTACAGTCCATGGGGTCACAAAGAGTGGGACATGACTTAGCAACCAAACAAAACAACAAAATTACCTAAATTTTAAAAAAATAATCTGTAATTCAAAGTGCTTATATTAAAACAAAAAGCAATCCAATTTATTCGTCAGAATGAAATCAAATAAAGACTTAAGTAATTAAAGTCCTTAAATGTTACTTTTTCATAAGTATCCTTAGAGGAACCTGTTAAGTATTTAATTCATACCATTTTTATAACAGTTAGCTGACTCCCTGTATTAAAAAAAAATTTTTTTAATCTTAACTTTCATGATGGCACTGCCTTTGAAATCCTCGAGACAAAGACTTCATTGGTCTTGTAGAAGCTGGTCCAAGAGGTATTTCTCCTGAGAAAGGCAGCACATATTATTGCACTTGGAGATAGCTACTGATACAACACTTCAGTGACATGTCTCAAGTAAGGCCTTGTGGGTTGGGCTCAGGTGCTTCGCACACATCTATCTGGGCATACATAGGTTTTAAAAAGCCAGATACTCAGGGATGCAGTCATCCTGTCTATGTTCCACACCCCACCGCTAACCTCTCCACAATAGGTAATTATATTTTTCACTATAAGGTACTACTTCTTCCATCCCATCTAGTGCATCTATTCAGTTCACAGGTTGGGTATGAGTAATTAGTAATTAGCTTATTCTAATTCCACTTAACACCTAATCATCCTTAATTGTACAGGATTGAATAAAATGACAGGGAAGGAAAAAGGTGACAGGTGGGAAGAAATGAGGCTGTTGAATTCAACCTCACATAAAAGCATTCATCCAGCTTTGCATAATATGTCGCCATCTTTGCATAATGTAAAGATGATAACAAAGTGACAGAGGTGAGACTAGCCAATTGCAACTAACCAGCTGGATTCAAAAGAAGCTTGTAGATTTGCTTTGTGTGTGTACACACTCCATCCTCCATCCTGTCCAACTCTTTGCGACCCATGGACTGTAGCCCCCAGGCTTCCCTGTCCATGGTATTTAAGTTATTTTAAAATTAGTTTCCTGGTGGCTGAGTGGTAAAGAATGATCTCTGGTCCAGTAAGATCCCCTGGAGAAGGAAATGGCAACCCACTCCAATATTCTTGCCTGGAAAATCCCATGGACAGAGGAGCCTGGTGGGCTACAGTCCATGGGGTCACAAAGAGTGGGACATGACTTAGCAACCAAACAAAAACAACAAAATTACCTAAATTTTAAAAAAATAATCTGTAATTCAAAGTGCTTATATTAAAACAAAAAGCAATCCAATTTATTCGTCAGAATGAAATCAAATAAAGACTTAAGTAATTAAAGTCCTTAAATGTTACTTTTTCATAAGTATCCTTAGAGGAACCTGTTAAGTATTTAATTCATACCATTTTTATAACAGTTAGCTGACTCCCTGTATTAAAAAAAAATTTTTTTAATCTTAACTTTCATGATGGCACTGCCTTTGAAATCCTCGAGACAAAGACTTCATTGGTCTTGTAGAAGCTGGTCCAAGAGGTATTTCTCCTGAGAAAGGCAGCACATATTATTGCACTTGGAGATAGCTACTGATACAACACTTCAGTGACATGTCTCAAGTAAGGCCTTGTGGGTTGGGCTCAGGTGCTTCGCACACATCTATCTGGGCATACATAGGTTTTAAAAAGCCAGATACTCAGGGATGCAGTCATCCTGTCTATGTTCCACACCCCACCGCTAACCTCTCCACAATAGGTAATTATATTTTTCACTATAAGGTACTACTTCTTCCATCCCATCTAGTGCATCTATTCAGTTCACAGGTTGGGTATGAGTAATTAGTAATTAGCTTATTCTAATTCCACTTAACACCTAATCATCCTTAATTGTACAGGATTGAATAAAATGACAGGGAAGGAAAAAGGTGACAGGTGGGAAGAAATGAGGCTGTTGAATTCAACCTCACATAAAAGCATTCATCCAGCTTTGCATAATATGTCGCCATCTTTGCATAATGTAAAGATGATAACAAAGTGACAGAGGTGAGACTAGAACAGTAAATCATTTCATTAGGAAAAAGTACTCCCTCTCAAATATCCGTTGCCCTCCTACTTTAGCTGGGGGAAAACAAATTGTTCAAAACAATTGTTGCTTAGACGCCTAGCAGAATATAACCCCTGAGCCCAATACACATTTAAAATAATGGCCAACAATATAAGCACTAGCATTCTAGTAACATTTAAACTTGAGTTTCCAGCCCCACTCCAACTCCTGTTCAGAACCACTTGAGTCATCTTTAAGAAAAAGGTTTTTACTAAACCCCAGCCAAGAGATCTGTGAAGTGTTTTTCTTTCAACAGAAATAGCCATGGGAGTTTTACCCAAACCATTCTATGACATAACAAACAAACTTGTAACTAAAAAAAAGAAAAAAAATTCAGCAGCCATTTCAGTTATATTAAAAAATGGTCCCCAAATTCTTTTTTTTTAAACCTTTATTTTGCTTTTAACTTTTACAGAGTTTTGTTGTTTACAGATATGTATGTTCCAAGATTAGTCATATGTATATCCCCCCCCTTCTCACCCCTCCGAACCATCACACAGCACCCCTGAAAGATCCCCTTTTCTCACAGAGCAATGACTAGAGCTATTTTCTTCACTTATGATAGTACAGGCCTTCATGCTACTTCCTTTACGCCTCCCACCTTCTGTTCCTTCCCCACAATCTCCTTATGTCCACTGTCCATGTCTATCTTTCCGTCACTTCACTGCATGTGCCATCATCACCATCCTACTAGATTCCATATATATGTGTTAATATACTGTATTTGTCCTTCTCTTTCTGGCTGACTTCACTTTTGATGATACGTTCTAGATCCAGCCACCTCATTAGGGCTGATTCTTCTGCATTTCTCTTTACAGCCGTGTAGTATTCCATTGTATATATGTATCAGAGCTTTTGGATCCATTCGCTCGTCGATAGGCATCTAGGTTCCTTCCATGTTCTAGCTATTTCCTTCCATGTTCTAGCTATTGGTCCCCAAATTCTATAACTACAAAGCTATACAATGACTGATCTCTATTTATTGACCATGACAGCAAGAGAACTTGAACACCAGAAAGGGTTATGGCAAGGAGACCTGTAAAATAAGATGAAGCTGTCCCACATTTTCATAAGTACAGGGAAAACAGCAAAAGTCACACTTCACAAACTCAGTACCATGTTCACTCACTCTCATTCATATGCTATGAAATGTGTATGTCCTCTGGCATCTTATCAGAATTTGCTAATTATAATATAATTAAATGATTAAAATTACAGTGACAGAAGAGTTAATAAATCCCAGAAAACACTAGGAAAAAAAATATTCTATTCAAAGCTAAAACTGCAAGTCCCACAGGCAGATGCCATCATCCTTATGATTTCACACCAAGAAAAAACCCAGAGACATTGAGGGTCCTGAAATTGCATGGGTTACTCATTCTCAACCAGTGGGACACAGCAGAACCAAATGCCCACCTCAGACATGGAATTCTAACTATTATGACTGAGAGAGGAGGAGAAAGAGAGAGTGTGTGTGTGTGTATGTGGCAGGGGAGTGGGTAGAGATTGCTGGAGGGTTTTCTTCCCCCCATCTTTTATGCAACTTTTTTTTAAACATTTATTTATTTATTTATTTTTGTGGGGGGGAGGGTAGGGGGGCACGGGGGCCACTCCTATTGGTCATTCATTTCTCTATTTTTCATCCATCTTTGTTCTTTGGCTCCTGTGGGCCTCCCATCGCAGTGGCCTCTGTTGTCGCAGAGCTCCGGCTCTGGGCACATGCACTCCAGAGCTCCGGCTCGGTGATTGGACACATCGGTCCAGCCGCTCCGCGGCACCTGGGATCCTCCCAGGCCAGGGATCGAACCGGCGCCCCTTGCGCTGCAAGGCGGTGATCTTACCCACTGGATCACCAGGGAAGCCCTCTTTTATGCAACTTTTAAAACTTACACTCCATTTATAGTTGGTGGAAAATATTGGCTATATTCCTTGTGCTGTACATCCCTGTAGCCTGTCTTACACCCAACAGCTGAGGTATCAGTACTTTTCAAAAGCACCACAGGCAATTTTGAAACATCAAATTTTGAATCCCACTAAGTGATTTGTATTGCCAGCATCTGGACTGCTAGCTCCTTTGTGGGAACAGTACCACTGCTTCACTATAGAGTGATTTCATTTCCAAGGTCCACACCGTGCATAAAATCAAACTGAGGCAATGCTGTAGAGCTGTGGTTGCTGTTCTTACAGTGACAGAACAGCTCCGTGGGACTACCTGGACCACCTTACCCCCATTCCTCTGAGTGCTGGACATGTTGAAGGGACAGCACCCTCAGCATGGTAAGATTAGTTGCAGGAGCCACGTGGGAGAATTACTCTTGCTGTATCAATGTCCTTTCTCATAATTAAACACCACAGTCTAATCATACTCTGAATATAACCTTGGTGTTGACATTTCAATAGTACCCTTCTGCTCCCATCACAACCCCACAATCATAAACATAAACATTCCCAAATTAAGACCATCAGGAAGGCCCTGACTATGTCATCATTCACGAGGGATCACTCTTGCATATGTTTGCCCATTTGGGCAAATGGGATTGCTCCCATTTGGGCAAACATATGGTGCTGTAATTTTTCTTTCAAACTCCAGTTTCTGGCGAATGATAAACACATAGGATAAAACATTACTCTAAGATGAACTATGGAAAAGTTCCAAGGATTTGTACGTAGTCTCAGTGAACACAAAGTGACAATTTTGACAATTTCTTTTAGGAACGCTTTTCAACAAAGTAAACACACACATTTTCTTTATAGCTTTAAAATAAAAACAAACAAAAGAAATGAGGCAGAAAAAAATAAAAAGATCACGGTAAGAATCAATGAAATAGAAAACAATCAATGAAATCAACAATCAATGGAACCAAAAGGCAAGTTCCTTGAAAAGACCAAAAGAATTAATAAACCTCTAACCAGACTGATATTGAAAAGAAAAAAGAATGAAATTATTAATAATTAGCTGATATTCTTCAGGTATTTAAAGGCTAACAAGTGGATATCATGAATTTTATATCAGTACATCTGACAACTGAAATGAAATATATACATACATTTTGTAGGAGACACAAGTCACCAAAGCTCACACAAGAAAATACATCCCTGTAGCCTGTCTTACACCCAACAGCTGAGGTATCAGTACTTTTCAAAAGCACCACAGGCAATTTTGAAACATCAAATTTTGAATCCCACTAAGTGATTTGTATTGCCAGCATCTGGACTGCTAGCTCCTTTGTGGGAACAGTACCACTGCTTCACTATAGAGTGATTTCATTTCCAAGGTCCACACCGCATAAAATCAAACTGAGGCAATGCTGTAGAGCTGTGGTTGCTGTTCTTACAGTGACAGAACAGCTCCGTGGGACTACCTGGACCACCTTACCCCCATTCCTCTGAGTGCTGGACATGTTGAAGGGACAGCACCCTCAGCATGGTAAGATTAGTTGCAGGAGCCACGTGGGAGAATTACTCTTGCTGTATCAATGTCCTTTCTCATAATTAAACACCACAGTCTAATCATACTCTGAATATAACCTTGGTGTTGACATTTCAATAGTACCCTTCTGCTCCCATCACAACCCCACAATCATAAACATAAACATTCCCAAATTAAGACCATCAGGAAGGCCCTGACTATGTCATCATTCACGAGGGATCACTCTTGCATATGTTTGCCCATTTGGGCAAATGGGATTGCTCCCATTTGGGCAAACATATGGTGCTGTAATTTTTCTTTCAAACTCCAGTTTCTGGCGAATGATAAACACATAGGATAAAACATTACTCTAAGATGAACTATGGAAAAGTTCCAAGGATTTGTACGTAGTCTCAGTGAACACAAAGTGACAATTTTGACAATTTCTTTTAGGAACGCTATCAACAAAGTAAACACACACATTTTCTTTATAGCTTTAAAATAAAAACAAACAAAAGAAATGAGGCAGAAAAAAATAAAAAGATCACGGTAAGAATCAATGAAATAGAAAACAATCAATGAAATCAACAATCAATGGAACCAAAAGGCAAGTTCCTTGAAAAGACCAAAAGAATTAATAAACCTCTAACCAGACTGATATTGAAAAGAAAAAAGAATGAAATTATTAATAATTAGCTGATATTCTTCAGGTATTTAAAGGCTAACAAGTGGATATCATGAATTTTATATCAGTACATCTGACAACTGAAATGAAATATATACATACATTTTGTAGGAGACACAAGTCACCAAAGCTCACACAAGAAAAAAAATATATATGACTGTATCTATTTTAGATACTGAATTCATAGTTAAAAACCTTCCCAAAGCTAGAACTCTTGACTCAAGTGACTTCACTGATAAATTCAACCAAACATTTCAGGAAAAATTAACACCAATGCTACATAAATTTTTCTTAAGAAAACTGAAGAGGGGAGACTACTTCTCAAGTCATTCTATGAGGCATGGTTACTCTAATAGAGAAAGCAGATAAAAACATTCTAAAAGAGAGAGAAAACTTCAGCCAGTAACTCACAAACATAGGTACAAAGTTCCTTCACAAAATTTTAACAAATGAAATCCAACAATATATAAAACAAATAATACACTGTAATCAAGTGGGATTAATCTCAGGAATGAAAGACTAATTTAAGATCTGAATATAAGTCAGCAAAATTTACCACTTTAACAAAATAAAAAGAAAATATAAACACATATACAATAATAATTCCTGATACAAACTTTCCGCAAACTGGGAATAAAAGAGACTTCCTCAATCAGATAAAGGGCATCTATGAAAAGTCAAAAGTTAAAATCACACTCAGTGGAAAAAGAATGATGCTTTTCCTCAAATACTTAGAAATAAATCAAGGGTATCCATTCTCAGCACTTTATTCAGCACTGCACTGGAGGTATGAGCCAGTGCAATCGGGTTTGAGATTTTATTTTACTCTACTATGAGCCAGTAAGTTAGCCTGCTGTTGTTTCATGTATGCTGGCTGCAGACAAGAGACTTCTGGGGCATAGCAAAGGGCAGGAGCATAATGTCTGCTTGGATTCCTCCTTTCCCCAAAGTCCCATGACACAGGCAGGACTCAGAGAGATGCCTGCACACACAGTGGGTTGATTATGAGAAGGAATTGCTGAGCTTGGGTAATCTGTTTTTCATACTAAATGGTAAGCAAGTCTGCCCTTTGTTTAGAAGGGAAACATTCCATCATTCCACAAAGCTGCTCAATGCAAACATATTCCTAGAAGTAACCTGGGTAAAGAGTAGTCACAGCACTCAATTTTTAGTATACCTAGCAAGACACAAGAGGCCATGAGAGACCCATGAGAACTGCCTCCCAAAAGCAATAAGAAATAAAAGACATCACTATTGAAAAAGGAGAAAGGAAAATGGTCTTTTATTCACAAACAACACAATCATCTATGTAGGTAATGGGATCTATAAAAAATAAGTTTCTGCAACTAATAGATGAGTACAACCAGGTGGCAGGATACAAGATCACAACGAAAAAATCCACTGCATTTGTATCTATAAGCAAGAAGCTACTGGAAATTGAAATTTAAAACAATACTATTTATAAATACATCGAAAAAACATAAAACCGAAATAAGTCTGACAAAAGATACGTAAAACTTTACACTGAAGGCTACAACAAAATACTACTGAGGGCTTCCCCTGGTGGTCCAGTGGGTAAAGACACCGCCTTGCAGTGCAAGGGGCGCCGGTTCAATCCCTGGCCTGGGAAGATCCCACGTACCGCAGAGCGGCTGGACCAATGTGTCCAATTACCGAGCTGGAGCTCTGGCGTGAGTGCGCCCAGAGCCAGTGCTCTGCGACGACAGTGGCCACCGCAATGGGAGGCCCACAGGAACCAAAGAACAAAGACGGATGAAAATAGAGAAATGAAAGACCAATAGAAGTGGCCCGCCCATCCCTCTGTCTCCCCACCCCACCCTCCAAAAGATAAATAAATAAATAAATAAAAATTTAAAAAAAAAAAATACTACTGAGATAAATGTTTAAAGACCTGAGTACATAGAGATATACTTTTCTTGGATCAGAGACTCCATTTGTTAAGACATCAGGTCTCCCCAAACTGATTTATAGATACAATATAATCCCAATCAAAATCTCAGCAGGCCTTTTTGTAGAAACTGAAAAGTGAAAGTCGCTCAGTCATGTCTGACTCTTTGTGACCCATGGACAAGCCACGGAATTCTCCAGGCAAGAAAACTACAGTGGTAGAAAAAAGAAAAAAAAAAAAAAAAAAAACCAAACAAAAAAAGAATACTGCAGTGCGTAGCCTTTCTCTTCTCCAGAGGATCTCACCAACCCAGGAATCAAACCCAAGTCTTCGCATTGCAGGTGGATTCTTTACTGTCTGAACCACCAAGGAAGTCCAGTGGAAACTGAGCTGAGTCTAAAATTCATGTGGAATTGCAAAGAACACAGAAAGACTAAAACAATTTTGAAAAAGAACAAATTTGGAGGACTAACACTATATGATTTCAAGTCTTACTACAATAGCTACAGTAATCGAGAGAGTGAGAGATCAACATAAGGACCATCAGACCAGAGGGACAAGATTAAAGGGACCAAGGAGTCCAGAAACAGACCAACATTTATGAGAACAAATGATCTTCAACAAAAATGAAATTCGATTCAGTGGGGAAATGTCAGTCTTTCAAACAAACAGTATCGAAACAAGTAGAAATACATATATATAGTACTAAGAAAAACTGATCCCCATATTGCTTTATATACAAAAATTATTAATACCTCAAAATGGATCATAGACCTAAATGTATAAATTAGAGCTATAAAACACCTTAGAAGATATCAAACATAGAATACCTGTGACCTTAAGTTAATCAAGGGTTTATTCAGTATGATGCCAGCCCCCAAAAGCACTGATAAATGTTATCTTATCAAAATTTACAACTTCTTCTCTTTGAAAAATACTATAAAGAAGACAAAGTAAACAAGCCATAGACCAAGAGATAATATGTTTAAATCATATGTCTGATAAAGGATTTGTGTTCAGAATAAACTCATAAAACAGCAGTAATTTTTAAAGCAGCAAAAGATCTGAATTGACACTTGAACAAAGATACATGACATCAAATAAACAGATAAGATGCTCAGTATCTTTAGTCACTAGGAAAATACAAATTCAAAAACCACAAATTTATTAAAATGGCTAAAATTTAAAACACTGACCATACCAGTATTGGGAAGGATATGGAGGAAATAGAACTCTTACACAATGCCAGTGGTGATGTAAAATGGTACAGCCACTTTGGAAAACAGTTTAGCGGCATCATAAAATGTGTAACAGATACCTATCATACAATTCCGTCATTTTACTCCATTCCACATGAAATAAAAGCCAACATCATATCAAAGATTAGTTCTTTGCACCTTTGTTGGTCAGCCCAAAACTAGAAATAACCCAAATATCCATCACTGGATGATAAACAAACTGTGATATTAGCCATATAATGCAACACTGCTCAGCAATAAAAAATGAATGAACTATTGAGATATGCAACAAAATTAATCCACCTCCAAATAATGACAGTAGCTAAAAAAAGGCAAGAGTGCACAGATACTATGATTCCACTCATATAAAATTTCAGAAAGTGCAAACTAATCTAGTGGCTGAGGGAAAATGCCTATAGATGATTCTAGATGAGGAAGGGCAAGAGGAAATGTTCACTAAGATGTATATGAGAAGACCTTGGGAGTGATGAATATGATCAGTATCTTGACTGTGGTCATAGTTTCATGGGTCTACATGTCATAGTTGAGTATCAAGTTGCACGCTTTAGTTGACTGCATGTTTCTCAATACCAAAAAATTCACCTAATCCCTCTATTCCCAGAAAGACCTTACATAGTACTGTAGAATAGCTATGAAATTTTAGTACAAAACCTGTACAATATTTCTGAGAAACAGTACTCTCACATCTACATTGCCAGGTTAAGTAAGAGCTTATTAGGTCTTTCCACGCTGAGTTATGGAGAACGTGCTCCTGTTCTCACAGATTCCTGACCCCTGCCTACCCAGTCCCTGTTCAGTCTCTGAAACTCCATTTTCCCTTACCTTTTTTCCACATCATCTGAAGAAACTTTCAGTAGTGACCCAAACAGAAGGTATTACCTGGTTTCAGAAACTCAGAAAGGTCCTGATCTTACAAGAATGACAAAAGGGTTGCTCACACCCACCTGAGCTGGCTTGCTGCAGATGACACCATGAATCTCCAAGTAGCTGAAGGTCACCTCGAGCTGCAAATGGGGGACAGGGGGAGTGGGGAGAGAAGAAGAGACCTGTAATGAGGGTTAAAGTCTATAATTCAAAGTAAAAATGCTACAGTTAGAAACAGTCCAAGGGCAAAGAAAATACTTTGGAAAACAGTTTAGCGGCATCATAAAATGTGTAACAGATACCTATCATACAATTCCGTCATTTTACTCCATTCCACATGAAATAAAAGCCAACATCATATCAAAGATTAGTTCTTTGCACCTTTGTTGGTCAGCCCAAAACTAGAAATAACCCAAATATCCATCACTGGATGATAAACAAACTGTGATATTAGCCATATAATGCAACACTGCTCAGCAATAAAAAATGAATGAACTATTGAGATATGCAACAAAATTAATCCACCTCCAAATAATGACAGTAGCTAAAAAAAGGCAAGAGTGCACAGATACTATGATTCCACTCATATAAAATTTCAGAAAGTGCAAACTAATCTAGTGGCTGAGGGAAAATGCCTATAGATGATTCTAGATGAGGAAGGGCAAGAGGAAATGTTCACTAAGATGTATATGAGAAGACCTTGGGAGTGATGAATATGATCAGTATCTTGACTGTGGTCATAGTTTCATGGGTCTACATGTCATAGTTGAGTATCAAGTTGCACGCTTTAGTTGACTGCATGTTTCTCAATACCAAAAAATTCACCTAATCCCTCTATTCCCAGAAAGACCTTACATAGTACTGTAGAATAGCTATGAAATTTTAGTACAAAACCTGTACAATATTTCTGAGAAACAGTACTCTCACATCTACATTGCCAGGTTAAGTAAGAGCTTATTAGGTCTTTCCACGCTGAGTTATGGAGAACGTGCTCCTGTTCTCACAGATTCCTGACCCCTGCCTACCCAGTCCCTGTTCAGTCTCTGAAACTCCATTTTCCCTTACCTTTTTTCCACATCATCTGAAGAAACTTTCAGTAGTGACCCAAACAGAAGGTATTACCTGGTTTCAGAAACTCAGAAAGGTCCTGATCTTACAAGAATGACAAACGGGTTGCTCACACCCACCTGAGCTGGCTTGCTGCAGATGACACCATGAATCTCCAAGTAGCTGAAGGTCACCTCGAGCTGCAAATGGGGGACAGGGGGAGTGGGGAGAGAAGAAGAGACCTGTAATGAGGGTTAAAGTCTATAATTCAAAGTAAAAATGCTACAGTTAGAAACAGTCCAAGGGCAAAGAAAATACTGAGCATCTTCTGAAGGTAGGCTGGTTTAGTATCCCCATGCACTCAATACAACATGATCTTGACTTATCCTATTTCAGAAAAAGTGTTATTAACTGTCCTAAAGAGCCAAAAGGAAACGCCAGGTCTGACTTTTTTTTTTTTTTTAAAATTTTGGCCTCTTCCATTGATTCTCCATCCATTTATTTTTATCCATCTTTATTCTTCAGCCTGTGTGGGCCTCCCATCGTAGTGGCCTCTCTCCTTGCAGAGCTCAAGCTCTGAGCACACGCGCCCCGGAGTGCTGGCTCCTAATTGGACATACCGGTTCAGCCGCTCCGCAGCACGTGAGAACTTCCCAGGCCAGAGATCGAACCAGTGCCCCTTGCACTGCAAGGCGGTGTCCTTACACACTGGACCACCAGGGAAGCCGCCAAGTCTGACTTTTTAAAATTTCATCCAAGGACAAATCCCATGGAAAGTTTTCGTGCTTCTACTGCAGTATTTATTTACTGAGGAATGACTGTATGAAGGTAGCCATCCAAATAGACTTCTTTCTCTTATTTCAAGATGTTGCTTCAGGAAATCAGATCAGGATAAAGACACTGTTGGTTTTCCCTTCTTTCTAAACTCTCAAATCTTCGGGTTACACTCTGACCAGCTACAGGAGTCATCATTCCTTCCACTGTCTTTCATTAAAGTTCCTATTTTAAGAGGATTTAGGAAAGCACAATATTTAGGAATTTTAATCTGTGCTTCAATGAAACTCACACAGTTATTAATAAATAAGTCTTCTCTCTCTGCATACACATAAATTATAATTTATTTCCTTTCTATTTTCATAAGTGCCCCTTCCTCACTTCTCCTGTAATCATCATTTCTTTTTCTTCAAAATATCTCCAGTCTTGCACTCTTTGCCTAGTTTTCCTGGAAAACAGCCACTAATCTTTCTTCCAGTTTTTCAGTCTTTCGTCTGAGTGTACCAAATAGTCATAGGGCCTGGGACTAAAGACAATGGAGAACTGAGTTGAACGAGTTTATTTCTCTCTCGCCTTAAAACTAGAAAGAATTAGTTTTAACTAGACAGGTAAAGAACCCATCCAGAACCAAACCCATAGGACCCGTAGCTCAGCCTGCTGGTGCTATCTTATATCTTTACACATTTGGTATGATCAATTTTATAACAAAGAACCCCTGATCCTCCAGCTAAATGCTTTCAAGTATGACAATGAGGGCTGGAGACAGAGAAACTCATTGCTTCATCATTCACATCATAACCAACAATTACAGAAGGCCTACTATGTGCCAGGATGGGCAAGAGGAATGAGACATTTATCCTGTCCTCCCAGAGTTAAATGCAGTCTGGGAGTCACTTCTGAAACACTGAATTAGAGTTGAAGTCTTCTTCCCTATCATTATCAAGCTCTATTTCCTGCAGGGAATCATTTTCTAAAAAGAATACGTATCTACCTTCATTTATTTTAAATTAAATCTTATCAACATATTTTCATTTGCCAGCCTTGGACATAACGCAAAAATTTCTTCTTTGAGTCGAGCCCCTTGGGCTGGCCCTCCAGTGGCATTCCCTATGTGGGCCACACTCATAACTGCAGGGCATCCAACTTTCAACTCAAGCTCTTTAAAATAGAGCGAGAACTTGAAGACACTGGAAAAGCAATATAAGGGTATAAGTTCTCTAGATTATTATGCTCCCATTCCCCTGGTCTTTAGCAGTTGTCTGGTCCTTAATATGACAGTAATTTTTAAGTGAATTATTTGATTAACATTTCATACTTTGTAGATGTTCTCTTCTTCTATAGCCTATTTCATTGATACACGAAATATATATATATATATATATTTTAATTTACTATTGTAATTATAACTGCTGTGAATAGTAGTTTGTTTCCAAACCACTGACTCTTAATGGGCATCTCATTCAACTGGGGGGGTCATGGGGAGGTGTAAACAGCTGCACTCTCTTACAACCTAGCAGCTATGAAGATGCAGCTGGCATTGATCAGCCTCACCAGGGCTGGCATGGTCAAAGCATCTGCAAAGGCACCGAAGCATTCAGGGAATAAGAGTAAGGCCAAAACGAGAACCAGACCCTGCAGTTTCAGGCATGAGGAAGGGAGGACAGGCTGAGTTTGCTATTGATCATAATGATCAGTGGTGAGGAGGGGAGTCCCTGAGACACCAATGTCATCACCAGGTTCAAGGCATTCTGCCTAATCTCACCCATGGCCTTTTTTAATAGGCCTCTCTGCTCTCAGTCCCTGTCACTGACCTTCCCCTGACTCCAGCCCACCCTAGAGACAGCTTAAAGAACACCAGTGAGCAAGAGGGGCAGGGGGACTCGTGAGGATGCTGAGACACAGGCGGGCTGAAGGAGACCTGAGATGTCTTTAAGACAGCCACAGATACAAGCAGGTTAGGTATGAGGAAGGCAGACTATCAATAGCTCTCTCACCATCTCTCACTCACTCCACCTCTACTCTCAGCAAGACAGGCCCATCCAACAGGCAACAGAGCAAATCCACAGAGCAAACTGTGATTACAGCACACTCCTTCGGGAACTCCAAGCATTCTATGTGCAACGGCCAGTGTCATGACTGCCCATCTTACTGACCAGTTTCTCTCCCTCCACAGTCTCCTCTTTAGTCCTGGGCTCCCCAAACGCACTGTGCTCCTGGCCCACTAGTCAACCTCTGACCCGTGGGAGACCCCTTCCACTGCCTGGCTGATAGAGGGTGGATCCTCCAATCCAGCTTCTCTGCGGACCCTTCCCTGATCTGACAATGACCCACTCCCCATCCCCCAAAGCAGAGTTAGGGCCTTCTGGGGGAATGGCCAAGTTCTGTTTCTTCACCTGCACATGACTGCAGAGGTCTCTGCTTTGTGATTAATCACGGAGTTGTACATTTCTATTTTCTACGTCTGACTGCATATACAGTACCTTTGACTATGAAAAGAGAAAAGAAGAAAATGTTTAATTAATCAGCCCGGAAGAAGAGAGAAGAAACCTGTGTGAAAATCAAGGCTGTGGCACACTACTGCTCTGTGTAATTATTTCCCCAGGAAAATGGATGTCATTGACACTGGTTCCATGTCTTAACCAAGGTGCGCTGACACCTGAAAATCAGGCTTCTCTCCGGAGCCACCTGCCCATAGGTCACTTTGGAAGAAGATCTGCCTTTACTTGTGATGCTGACAATATAAAAAATCAGAACCAATGTCCAAACTGCCATAGCCAGGCCGGTGTGAATGCCATACACATCGCTATTGATCATAATGATCAGTGGTGAGGAGGGGAGTCCCTGAGACACCAATGTCATCACCAGGTTCAAGGCATTCTGCCTAATCTCACCCATGGCCTTTTTTAATAGGCCTCTGCCCTCAGTCCCTGTCACTGACCTTCCCCTGACTCCAGCCCACCCTAGAGACAGCTTAAAGAACACCAGTGAGCAAGAGGGGCAGGGGGACTCGTGAGGATGCTGAGACACAGGCGGGCTGAAGGAGACCTGAGATGTCTTTAAGACAGCCACAGATACAAGCAGGTTAGGTATGAGGAAGGCAGACTATCAATAGCTCTCTCACCATCTCTCACTCACTCCACCTCTACTCTCAGCAAGACAGGCCCATCCAACAGGCAACAGAGCAAATCCACAGAGCAAACTGTGATTACAGCACACTCCTTCGGGAACTCCAAGCATTCTATGTGCAACGGCCAGTGTCATGACTGCCCATCTTACTGACCAGTTTCTCTCCCTCCACAGTCTCCTCTTTAGTCCTGGGCTCCCCAAACGCACTGTGCTCCTGGCCCACTAGTCAACCTCTGACCCGTGGGAGACCCCTTCCACTGCCTGGCTGATAGAGGGTGGATCCTCCAATCCAGCTTCTCTGCGGACCCTTCCCTGATCTGACAATGACCCACTCCCCATCCCCCAAAGCAGAGTTAGGGCCTTCTGGGGGAATGGCCAAGTTCTGTTTCTTCACCTGCACATGACTGCAGAGGTCTCTGCTTTGTGATTAATCACGGAGTTGTACATTTCTATTTTCTACGTCTGACTGCATATACAGTACCTTTGACTATGAAAAGAGAAAAGAAGAAAATGTTTAATTAATCAGCCCGGAAGAAGAGAGAAGAAACCTGTGTGAAAATCAAGGCTGTGGCACACTACTGCTCTGTGTAATTATTTCCCCAGGAAAATGGATGTCATTGACACTGGTTCCATGTCTTAACCAAGGTGCGCTGTGACACCTGAAAATCAGGCTTCTCTCCGGAGCCACCTGCCCATAGGTCACTTTGGAAGAAGATCTGCCTTTACTTGTGATGCTGACAATATAAAAAATCAGAACCAATGTCCAAACTGCCATAGCCAGGCCGGTGTGAATGCCATACACATCACAGGATCCAAATGGCGATTTGCCCAAGAGCAGAGCAAGCAAGGGGCAACAGAGGGAGGCGTGTGACTCCCCAAGAGGGGACATCCCTCTGGCTATGTCATACCATTTTTATTTAGGCTAAATATATTCAGAAGCCTTCTAGTCAATAGGCTGCTTAACTATTGTCTTTCCACAATTAACTGTTCACCAGTAGGATAATAGTTAACTCACTTTCTTACATCCTGCCTTCAGGCACTTTAGCATGTAGTAGTTTAGTCCAAAATCATTTACATAATAACTGATTTCATTTATAACACATTATAAACATAAAGACTCACTCTGTATTATCAAAAAGGGTGGGATAAAATAAGTCTCATTCCTCAGAGAAACTGTGCGAAATTCAGCATTTGCATGATTATAAAGAAAAAAGCCAACAGGCACCCAAAGCCTTTGATTAGCAAACAGTGAGTTCAAAGTTCAGTGAAAATCATTCATATCGTTAGTTTGTCAGTCCTACAAGGTCCACTTCATGACAGCAGAGTGTCCAGTATGTAAGAAGGTATTTACAAGACAGTGGCTAAATGTTGAATTTTAAAGGCCTAAAAACCTGAGCACACAACACTGCAACCCAAACATCGTAGTCCAGTGAGGCTGGAAAGCACCTTCTAAACCTTCCCGTCATCCTGGGTTTGTGGGCAGGCTAGGCAAGGTCAACTCCATAGAAAACTGAAAATGGGAAGATAGTGAAATCTTTCCCTATTAGTTACTTGCAAATCCTCAGATAAGCCAGCTTTGTAGTCTCTGAGCTCTTTTCTAATAGCTCACCTGTAAGGATGCTTTGAGAATGCAATGAGATAATACACTTAAAATATGCTTTGTAGATAACTAAATTCTGATAGTAACAATGTAGTTTCAGTGATTCAGAGACCCTGCTTCCATCCATTGATGAGAACCATGCATCTCACCAACTGGTACAAGCCTGACCTCAGGCAAGCTACTACACCTTCCTGTGTTTCAGCTTCCTCATCTGTAAGATGAGAAGAATACCGAGACCTACAACATCACTTTCATTACTTATTTTTAGGGAGCTCATCGTATTTACTAAAACAATACTTGATAAATGTAGTTATCATCTTTTTAAGTAAAAAAAGAAAGTCCCAATTTCCTGTTACCATTCAGTTCATAGCCTATAAAATTGGTCACAACCTTTCTGTGACCATAAAGGAAATAAAAGATGAAATTACTATGCCTAATTCACAAGCTATCAGCTAAGATGCTAATCTGCATCCTATAATGAAGGAAAGCTTATGGAGGATGGTAGTCTTCCATAAGAGCCAAGTGGTATCGTGTTATTTTTTAGAGCAACACTGGAGTCTGTCCACGGAGGACTGGGTAGCTACATTTCCTGTCACATGCTCTGTTGAGTCACGGCAATTATTCCCCACATCTCAAAGTCTTAGAAAAATGGACCGTTACTGGACCCAAGGAAATAAGAACTAGACATGAAGAAAGTGGAGAGCCTGCCCCAGCTGAAAGAGAAAAATCACTGAAATCCACCTGGCCCAGGGATACAGAGTACAAAATGCTTAACTGCTTTAAACAGAGAGGGGGACAAAGAAGGAGACGGGCAGGTGCTTTCTGGGGAGAAGGAAGGAAAATAAGGTTGTACAAAGAGAATTCTGGACACACTGGTTTAAATCGTAGTCCAGTGAGGCTGGAAAGCACCTTCTAAACCTTCCCGTCATCCTGGGTTTGTGGGCAGGCTAGGCAAGGTCAACTCCATAGAAAACTGAAAATGGGAAGATAGTGAAATCTTTCCTATTAGTTACTTGCAAATCCTCAGATAAGCCAGCTTTGTAGTCTCTGAGCTCTTTTCTAATAGCTCACCTGTAAGGATGCTTTGAGAATGCAATGAGATAATACACTTAAAATATGCTTTGTAGATAACTAAATTCTGATAGTAACAATGTAGTTTCAGTGATTCAGAGACCCTGCTTCCATCCATTGATGAGAACCATGCATCTCACCAACTGGTACAAGCCTGACCTCAGGCAAGCTACTACACCTTCCTGTGTTTCAGCTTCCTCATCTGTAAGATGAGAAGAATACCGAGACCTACAACATCACTTTCATTACTTATTTTTAGGGAGCTCATCGTATTTACTAAAACAATACTTGATAAATGTAGTTATCATCTTTTTAAGTAAAAAAAGAAAGTCCCAATTTCCTGTTACCATTCAGTTCATAGCCTATAAAATTGGTCACAACCTTTCTGTGACCATAAAGGAAATAAAAGATGAAATTACTATGCCTAATTCACAAGCTATCAGCTAAGATGCTAATCTGCATCCTATAATGAAGGAAAGCTTATGGAGGATGGTAGTCTTCCATAAGAGCCAAGTGGTATCGTGTTATTTTTTAGAGCAACACTGGAGTCTGTCCACGGAGGACTGGGTAGCTACATTTCCTGTCACATGCTCTGTTGAGTCACGGCAATTATTCCCCACATCTCAAAGTCTTAGAAAAATGGACCGTTACTGGACCCAAGGAAATAAGAACTAGACATGAAGAAAGTGGAGAGCCTGCCCCAGCTGAAAGAGAAAAATCACTGAAATCCACCTGGCCCAGGGATACAGAGTA
This sequence comes from Tragulus kanchil, assembly GCA_022376925.1. Lineage (NCBI taxonomy): Eukaryota > Metazoa > Chordata > Mammalia > Artiodactyla > Tragulidae > Tragulus > Tragulus kanchil. Next base: position 24,501,473 of record JAIOJX010000005.1, on the reverse strand, counting down.
CAAAATGCTTAACTGCTTTAAACAGAGAGGGGGACAAAGAAGGAGACGGGCAGGTGCTTTCTGGGGAGAAGGAAGGAAAATAAGGTTGTACAAAGAGAATTCTGGACACACTGGTTTAAATCGTAAGTCTACGCAGTTGAGAGGTGAATGTGAGTTGTGGTGGGGGGCGTGCGTGCTTGTGTGTGTGCATGTATGTGTTGGAAGGAGGACACTCATCAACACTCACCTTGGTGGGGATTCGTGATGTGACGAGGAAGGCTCGGCATGACGTGAGCACCTGTAAGACAGAAGTAGCAGCGTCAGTATAAATACCGGAAACTGGGCTGGTGGGCTTTGGTGTGACCCACAGGCCACTGGATACTAAAGTCTGGAGAGGCTGGGTTCCTAACATATATAAAGAAGTGACCGGGGACAGCTGATTGGCCTTGAAGGATTACTGGCTTTACTCTAAGATCACTGTATGAAGGGTTGTATTGAACAAATCACCCAGACAAGCAACCACTCAGCAGCCCAAGGGTGACAGGTTACTCCAGCCAGGTAAGCGCAACCAGGACTCGGGGATATTAAAATACAGGTTATCTTATGCCTGATAGGAGCCCCATTATCTCAACAGCAAACTTAATGTAAAAGCCAAGTACTCACTCATGCTTTCCAAAATACAACTGCCACCCGTGCTTGCCCTCTTGCTTCCTTTTCACTGTCCACTAGCTGATAACATTTATGTAATGCAAAGGCAGCAAAGTAGGCTATTCTTCAGAAACTCAATCTTAATGAAGGAAAGCTTATGGAGGATGGTAGTCTTCCATAAGAGCCAAGTGGTATCGTGTTATTTTTTAGAGCAACACTGGAGTCTGTCCACGGAGGACTGGGTAGCTACATTTCCTGTCACATGCTCTGTTGAGTCACGGCAATTATTCCCCACATCTCAAAGTCTTAGAAAAATGGACCGTTACTGGACCCAAGGAAATAAGAACTAGACATGAAGAAAGTGGAGAGCCTGCCCCAGCTGAAAGAGAAAAATCACTGAAATCCACCTGGCCCAGGGATACAGAGTACAAAATGCTTAACTGCTTTAAACAGAGAGGGGGACAAAGAAGGAGACGGGCAGGTGCTTTCTGGGGAGAAGGAAGGAAAATAAGGTTGTACAAAGAGAATTCTGGACACACTGGTTTAAATCGTAAGTCTACGCAGTTGAGAGGTGAATGTGAGTTGTGGTGGGGGGCGTGCGTGCTTGTGTGTGTGCATGTATGTGTTGGAAGGAGGACACTCATCAACACTCACCTTGGTGGGGATTCGTGATGTGACGAGGAAGGCTCGGCATGACGTGAGCACCTGTAAGACAGAAGTAGCAGCGTCAGTATAAATACCGGAAACTGGGCTGGTGGGCTTTGGTGTGACCCACAGGCCACTGGATACTAAAGTCTGGAGAGGCTGGGTTCCTAACATATATAAAGAAGTGACCGGGGACAGCTGATTGGCCTTGAAGGATTACTGGCTTTACTCTAAGATCACTGTATGAAGGGTTGTATTGAACAAATCACCCAGACAAGCAACCACTCAGCAGCCCAAGGGTGACAGGTTACTCCAGCCAGGTAAGCGCAACCAGGACTCGGGGATATTAAAATACAGGTTATCTTATGCCTGATAGGAGCCCCATTATCTCAACAGCAAACTTAATGTAAAAGCCAAGTACTCACTCATGCTTTCCAAAATACAACTGCCACCCGTGCTTGCCCTCTTGCTTCCTTTTCACTGTCCACTAGCTGATAACATTTATGTAATGCAAAGGCAGCAAAGTAGGCTATTCTTCCAAGAAATCAACTCTGACTCTACTTCTTAGCTATGCCACTCTGTCCCAGAGAGCACATTTATGGCAGCTTCCATGCCAGTGCTTAGCTAAGAACATACAGATAGCCCATGGGGTCCCATATACCTCTCTTGCCAGCAGGGGCCCTTGTGAATACAAAGGCTGGAAACAGTCCCACCAGAGCAGATCTCAGTTTACCCACTACCTTTAGTGTCCAGATGTGCTGCTCTGCAACCCAGAGGTCTGGATAGCCCTCGGGGGTCTTTGCAATAAACAAAGCAAGGGGACTCCAATGGACTCTCAAGTTCTGATAGGAGACTTGCCTGTCCCTGTGTTGATATTTAGTGAATAATGCATATGTGCTAGTCGAAGAATGCTAGATTTGGACAAAACTTTAGAAATCTTAAGTCAGGGAACCTGAGGCCCAAGTTGTTTCAGGATTTATTCAGATACAAGCCAGAGCTGAGCCTGTTCATTCATACACAGAAGGTGAATCCATGAGTGGGCCTGTGGACCTGCTCTATGCCTCTCTCTAGTCTCCCAACCCCAAACAGAAATGGTGTATTTTCTAGAAAACTCTGTCTTGAATAATCATAGGTCACCACTATCAGGAGTAACTCAAGCTGGGACCCTCTGTGAGACAGATAACAAAGGGAAATAGCCCAACAGTGGCTGGGAGAGTCTGATCATGAGCAAGGGGAAGGTTGAAGGGGAGGAACACAGCCCACTGCGAGACTTTCCACCCAGAAGTCTTCCACCCCACCTTTTCACAGCGTTCTTTTTTACCTGGGGTCATTTTTGCTACTTGAATTTAGAAGTGATGTGCTTTAAAAGATCTTTAGTAAGTGACTTCTAAAAGTGGAGGCAACAAAAGATATCTGTATCTGAATATTCCATAGGCTGTGAATCACAGTTCTTTTCCTTCTTTGACCTAAGGCCCTTTGGAGAAAGCAACAGAAAGTGGAGGAACATTAAGAAGTGGAGCCAATAAGAAACAAAAAAGAAAGAAAGAAAAAGAAGTGGAGCCAGATGAGTGAGTGGGCCCTTGTTCAAAAACTATGAAGAGTTTTTAAGACGGTGACAGAAAGAATTAACCCAAGCACAGGGCTCTTCTAAGAATGGTGTCCTGTTCAACTATACAGGTCACATGTCCATGAAGCCAGCCTGAGTAACCATATACAACCATGAAACCAGCCCTGAGCAACCTTATACAAGCATTTCCTATGTGTCATAAATAGGCAAACACCCTTGGATACATTAATGTACTTAATCCTCAACAGTGATATTCTCTGTCATTATTTCCTCCATTTTACAGACAAACTAATTGAGACTCTGTGATGTAACACATGGGCAGAAGTAGGATTCCTACCTAGCTTTGGCTGTCAACTCTAAAGCCTAGGCTCTTCCCCAGTCTAGAGTGCCTCTGGGTACTCTAGTCCCGGCAGTTAGATTTGTGGCAGACAGGTGACAGCCTGAGGACGCCTGTGACTGGGAAGAGACTCTCAAAGTTCCCAGCTCAAACAGTATCTTCCTCAACATTCCAAGAGTGTAAAGGAATTCTCTTTTCAAATCCAAGAATGGCCCGGAGAGCTATACTGTTCAGTCCTTGGCACTAGCATCACGACCCGGGACGGGAAGCAGGAGGGAGAGTCTGGCTGCCTTTGGGGACGGGGAAATGGGCAGTTTTGTTGCCTGAGACACACAGGGTTCCATGGTGAATATCTGACAGTCGGAAGAGGCTAGACAGTAATAGAAAGGGAGATAAAAGGCGCCAGAGTCAGGTATAGTCGATGCAGTCATTTGCTTAAGTCTGGCAAACAGGTTACCTGTGCTAAATTACAAGATCAGGACGCAGCTTTAAAAGGTAAAAATCTGCCTTCTCTGAATTAAGATCTTGCCACACAGAACATCTTTCTTCATTAAAATTCAGCGGATTTACAATACTGTGTTAGTTTCGAGTACGTAGCCCAGTGATTCAGTACTTTTGTAGATTATACTCCATTACAGATCATCACAGGATAGTGAGGATAACTTCCTGTACTCTACAGTGTATCCATGATGCTTAATTATTCTATATACTGCAGTCTGTATCTCCTATTCCTATATCGCCTAGTTTGTCCCTCCCCCCTTCCCTCTGCTTTTCAGTAACCACAACTTTGCTTTCTGTACCTGTGAATCTGTTTCTCTTTTGCATATACTTTCATTTGCATAAGTTTTTAGATTCCACATATAAGTGATATCATCTTTCTCTGTCTGACGTATTTCACTAAGCTTAGTATTCTCTAGGTCCATCCATATGGCTATAACATGGCAGTATTTCATTCTTTTTATGGCTGAATAATATTCCACTCCCCAGCACATCTTGATGTGGCATCTTTTCAAACCCTGCTCCTCCTCTCGGGGAAAAGGTTAAACAACAGAAATAATGGTAACAGTCATGATGACTATAGCAAGTCAGATTTCTCATTGCTTATGGTTGACCCTTGACCAACTCAGGGCTTAGTCTATATATAGCTTACAGTGGGCTCTCCAAAGCTACAGTTCAGCTGCATCTAAGGATTCAACCAACCATGGATTATCTAGTAACTGTAGTATTTATTACTGAAAAACATCTGCATATCAGTGGACCTGTGCAGCTCAACTCATATTGCTTAAGGGCCAACAGTATAAAGCAGCACACAGACTTCTTCCTTCCAGAGGTACGGGCATGCTCCACCTCTGCTCTTTTCAATCATCTTAAGCTCACACAACATTTGCATAGAGGTAAAATGGCCAAATCATAAAACTCACACCAGAAAAGACTCCGTATCAATCACCTAGTGAAAGACCACCTCCCACTTACAGTTTATAATCTGAGAGAAGATCCAAAGAAACTTGTCTCATAGCTACTTCATGCCAGAGCTCAACTAGAGGCTGAAATTCTTTATTCACAGTGTATTACCTTTTCACTCTGTCCTCAAATGGCAATAAGGGTCAATGCCAGAAGCCCCAGATGGGAACATGACACCTCTTTAGTAGCCAGAAAGTGTGTTTAACTCTGTGAACACGCCATCAAAGGAAAATTGGTGCGCAAACATCGAGGATTGTTTTACAAGTGTAGTAGTCACACCAGCTAATACTTGTTAGGTACCATGTTCCCACGGATATGCATACATCATCTCCTTTAATCCTCACAGCAGTTTATGGAGTAGACACTATTATTAACCCTATTTTAAGAAGAAACTGATACACAGAGATTATGTTACTTATCCAAGTCACCAAGCAAGTAGGTGACAGGGCTGGGATTCAAAGAGATGGTCTGGTCCCAGAGGCTGTGCTAATTATTTATACAGGCTCTCAAATCTCACCTCTCAAGAACCAGCTTCTTCAATAATCTGCATGCTAAATTATTAGTAAATCTTTCCGAACCCTTTTCCCCTCTTTCGGTGAATAATATTCCACTCCCAGCACATCTTGATGTGGCATCTTTTCAAACCCTGCTCCTCCTCTCGGGGAAAAGGTTAAACAACAGAAATAATGGTAACAGTCATGATGACTATAGCAAGTCAGATTTCTCATTGCTTATGGTTGACCCTTGACCAACTCAGGGCTTAGTCTATATATAGCTTACAGTGGGCTCTCCAAAGCTACAGTTCAGCTGCATCTAAGGATTCAACCAACCATGGATTATCTAGTAACTGTAGTATTTATTACTGAAAAACATCTGCATATCAGTGGACCTGTGCAGCTCAACTCATATTGCTTAAGGGCCAACAGTATAAAGCAGCACACAGACTTCTTCCTTCCAGAGGTACGGGCATGCTCCACCTCTGCTCTTTTCAATCATCTTAAGCTCACACAACATTTGCATAGAGGTAAAATGGCCAAATCATAAAACTCACACCAGAAAAGACTCCGTATCAATCACCTAGTGAAAGACCACCTCCCACTTACAGTTTATAATCTGAGAGAAGATCCAAAGAAACTTGTCTCATAGCTACTTCATGCCAGAGCTCAACTAGAGGCTGAAATTCTTTATTCACAGTGTATTACCTTTTCACTCTGTCCTCAAATGGCAATAAGGGTCAATGCCAGAAGCCCCAGATGGGAACATGACACCTCTTTAGTAGCCAGAAAGTGTGTTTAACTCTGTGAACACGCCATCAAAGGAAAATTGGTGCGCAAACATCGAGGATTGTTTTACAAGTGTAGTAGTCACACCAGCTAATACTTGTTAGGTACCATGTTCCCACGGATATGCATACATCATCTCCTTTAATCCTCACAGCAGTTTATGGAGTAGACACTATTATTAACCCTATTTTAAGAAGAAACTGATACACAGAGATTATGTTACTTATCCAAGTCACCAAGCAAGTAGGTGACAGGGCTGGGATTCAAAGAGATGGTCTGGTCCCAGAGGCTGTGCTAATTATTTATACAGGCTCTCAAATCTCACCTCTCCAAGAACCAGCTTCTTCAATAATCTGCATGCATGCAAACACATGTGAGCCATAGAGCTTTCAAGCCAGGAAGAAGCAAACAGCTAAAAGTGTCATCAATAAGATGATGGATGTTTGCATCTCTACTGTCTGTCAGACCAGGAGACTAGTGCCTCCCTTTCTCTCTCTCTGACCATGGGTTAATCTGTGTGTCTCTATTTGGATCTGTCTACCTGAGTCTACGTGCATCTCTCAGCCTATCTGTGTGTCTCCTGGACTGTTCCCCAGCTCTCCCTCCAAATGCCCACTTCTGTGGCTATGGTTATGCCCACCCTACCTCACCCCATCCTCCCATTCTCTCCCCCACCCTCTGGTTCCCACTCTGCCCTCATTTCCCAACTCTTTCTCTCTGCTAATCACCAAGAGCTTGTATCTTATTTGTCCCCAGTGGAAATCAACAGGCCTCCAACACAGAAGAAATACTGTGTTCTTGAAGACTATTTCGTTTGGAACATAGCCACAGAGAAACTTGAACAGAACATGAAATAAAAATGACAAGACACCTTTTGACATTATTATACAACGAGCACATCGGTAATGCAGTGATTACAAATCTAATGACTAAGTCTTCAAAACTAATCTCAAAACAGGCACCCTCATAACTGATGCCCAGCAGTGATAGCCAGCACAAAGGCACAGCCTGGCTTTTCCCCATTGACAAGCTTTGCGTTTCAGAGAATAACGTCTCCCACAAGCAGCCGAGGCATTAAGTGGCCTCCCTGCCTTCTCTTGATCGGTCCTTTCCAGTAGAGTCACCAGGGAGTTTCCAGAGGCCGCTGCCAGGGTATTAACTGGCTCAATATATTTTTAAAAAAGAGAAGAAAAACCCCAGTGTGTTCACATGGATTCACCTTTTGCGTAAAGAGCAATCTCTTGACCATATGTAGGTACCTGATGCTCTAATGATCACTTCTGCTTTCACTCCGGCAACAACAGCGCTCACAATCTGCAGCCCTGCGTGCCACCTGCCTTTCTTTAGAAAGATTTTCAAGGCAGCGTTAAGTACACAGTGTCCTTCGGCAGCTAGACCCAGGCCAAAAATATTTGCTTACAGAGACATTCAGGCTTTAAAGGGAGAAGCTTTGAGCTGGTTGGTCCCCATTTCTGGTGGTTAGTTCTGATCTAGGGACTGTCCCTAAAAAGTCTGGAAGGAAATGGAGAAGAAGGGGTGAAATTCTCCAGTGCTGACCCAGCCTTTCCCAACCACAGGCCCCCTTGTGAGCACAAGAGCATAGCAGTATTTTGAAGCAAGCAGTGCAAAACTACAGAGGCTACCATTCCAAGAATTGTGCCTTTTGCTCTATCAGCTCAACCAAACTGAGCTGATAAATGGACTACATTCGTGCTGGGAATCCCAAAGAATTGAGGCTTCTCAGTTTCCTTTTTGGGGTCAGGATGCCCTAGGAGCTGTGGCCTTGGAGGTCTTAGGGTGCACAAACGTGGCTTCCAGCAGGTGAGGGGAGAAATTACAGAGGAAGACCCCTCTGTGGTGTGTTAGGAAGTGTTTCCACATAGCGGGTGGGCACTCCCTTGGTGCTAGGGATAGCAAGCTTCTTCCCAGTAGGGTGACTGTACCTCCATTTTCAGGTTTTAGCTCTGAGAATCCTGTATCCCAGAAACTGGGACACCTGGTCATCCTACTTGCCGGAGTTTTGGAATGAGGGAGACAGACTTCAATTCTAGCTCTGCTGCCTGCTGGCTGTTTAACCCCAACAAAGTTAGTTAACTTCTCAGTTTGCTCACCTGTAGAATCAGAAGCATGTTGTTCTGCAGGCCTGATACTGTTGTTTTCAGTAAGACACAAATGTATTAATAGATGAAGTGGCCTCCCTGCCTTCTCTTGATCGGTCCTTTCCAGTAGAGTCACCAGGGAGTTTCCAGAGGCCGCTGCCAGGGTATTAACTGGCTCAATATATTTTTAAAAAAGAGAAGAAAAACCCCAGTGTGTTCACATGGATTCACCTTTTGCGTAAAGAGCAATCTCTTGACCATATGTAGGTACCTGATGCTCTAATGATCACTTCTGCTTTCACTCCGGCAACAACAGCGCTCACAATCTGCAGCCCTGCGTGCCACCTGCCTTTCTTTAGAAAGATTTTCAAGGCAGCGTTAAGTACACAGTGTCCTTCGGCAGCTAGACCCAGGCCAAAAATATTTGCTTACAGAGACATTCAGGCTTTAAAGGGAGAAGCTTTGAGCTGGTTGGTCCCCATTTCTGGTGGTTAGTTCTGATCTAGGGACTGTCCCTAAAAAGTCTGGAAGGAAATGGAGAAGAAGGGGTGAAATTCTCCAGTGCTGACCCAGCCTTTCCCAACCACAGGCCCCCTTGTGAGCACAAGAGCATAGCAGTATTTTGAAGCAAGCAGTGCAAAACTACAGAGGCTACCATTCCAAGAATTGTGCCTTTTGCTCTATCAGCTCAACCAAACTGAGCTGATAAATGGACTACATTCGTGCTGGGAATCCCAAAGAATTGAGGCTTCTCAGTTTCCTTTTTGGGGTCAGGATGCCCTAGGAGCTGTGGCCTTGGAGGTCTTAGGGTGCACAAACGTGGCTTCCAGCAGGTGAGGGGAGAAATTACAGAGGAAGACCCCTCTGTGGTGTGTTAGGAAGTGTTTCCACATAGCGGGTGGGCACTCCCTTGGTGCTAGGGATAGCAAGCTTCTTCCCAGTAGGGTGACTGTACCTCCATTTTCAGGTTTTAGCTCTGAGAATCCTGTATCCCAGAAACTGGGACACCTGGTCATCCTACTTGCCGGAGTTTTGGAATGAGGGAGACAGACTTCAATTCTAGCTCTGCTGCCTGCTGGCTGTTTAACCCCAACAAAGTTAGTTAACTTCTCAGTTTGCTCACCTGTAGAATCAGAAGCATGTTGTTCTGCAGGCCTGATACTGTTGTTTTCAGTAAGACACAAATGTATTAATAGATGAAGACCTAGCCCAGCACCAAGAATGTCTCCGCTGAGTATATAATTGGTGTGAGAGCATCTTAAACTTGATTCCCAAAGTAAGATTAACATCTATCAAATTTTGAAGTAGTTTTTGTCAATAGAACAAAACAAACAACAGCAAAGATTCTGAGACATCTCCCAGGCTGAAATTTTTAGTTCAATATATATATATCTTTAACCTTGAAGAAGAATGTTCTTACAAAGTTTTAAAGTTTAAAAATAATGGGGGGCGGGGTGGTCGTACTAGAAGGTCTGTATATACTCAGCCAAGAAACTTTACCCACAAAGGGCAAACTAGAACTTCCCTCCTGCCTCCTCCGCAAGACCTATTCTTCCACAAGCATCTTAGCATGCAAACCACATTTTCAGCCTCTATAATGAATTTCCTCTCCCTTTTCATTGAAATGCAAGCAGCAGCCTGATTCCCTTCGCGCTTTCTTGGTTCAACTTTTAACTTCCAAATTTCACTCGGAAACATTTATAAAAATCTTCCCTAATGGGAAGACTCACAGCTTAGTAGAGAAGCCTAAATTTCCTTATGGAGAGGATACATAATGAGGTAGGCCATGGAATCCTCTCATTACACACTTACTAAAAACAGAAATTAACACGTTTTACCCTCTTAAAGAATGCTATTATCGAAAGCCTACTGCTACACAGGCAACCCATAAATTCAGGGCCCCTACATCCACATTCTCTCCTGCACATGACCAAAAAGGCCTTTCCTTTAAAAAAGGGCTCTTCCTGGCAAACTAAGACCAATGGTCTCATATCTCTCAAATACTCTCTAATTTGCAAGCAAAATAAATGATGAATGTCATTTAATGTTTCCTCTCTTCCAAATTCCCAACTCCAAGTCCCCATCTGGGACAAGACCTCGTTAATCCAAGACACAAACTTCAGGGAAGGAGAGGGGCAGGTGGCAAAGACTGCGTCACCACCAAGGAGAATTAGGAGTGACAGATGCTGGGGGACTGGTGCAAGGTCATCCAGGAAGTTGAGGGAGAATAAAAAGCCTCCTCTGGTTCTGAGTCTCGTAACAACCCTCTGCACATGGCTCTGACGACCATCACCCTCTCTGGCCAAAGCAGGACACGTGACCCAAAAGGAATACAAAAACCTCACCATTTTAGTGCCATTTCTGGCCCCAAATGCCTTATAAAACCAGATCGCCACACTTCTCAGGCATCTGTATCTCTCGAATTGCCATTTATAAGTGTGCCCTAGGAGGTGACACAGTCCAGTGCAGTACCTGAAAACTACAAATCCAACCCCACTTGTTTTTATAAATAAAGCTTTATTGGGACACAGCCACACCCTTTTGTTTAATGGATGGTCTCCAGCTGCTTTCACACTACCAACACAGAGCTGAGTAGAAGCAACAAAGACGACTATGGCACACAAAACCAAAATGATTTTCTATCTGGTCCTTTACACAAAGTAAAGTTTTGCTGACTGATCCCTTGCCTAATGGTTTAGAGGGCCAACTCTGGGGTCAGGTTGCCTGGGTCTTGATCCAAGCTTCACCATTCATTATCTGTGTAACTTGGGACAAACTACTTAACTTTCTCAGTGCCTCAGTTTCCTCTCCTGTAAAATGGGGACAACAATGTACACCTCACGGACGCATCAGGGGTAAATGAGTCAGTGCACGTCAATAAATGAACGCAAGTACTGAAAACATATAGAAAGTGCCAGCATATGAAAATCACTAGTGTTTGTTACTGTATTGCAGTACTATAATAATACTATTCATGTCCACTATAGTATTACACTAAGAACAGACTTCCTGGATTTAGGCTGGGTTTGACTTCAAGCTAACCAAGTGACCTGAGTCTGAAAAGGTCAACTATCTGTGTGACCTCAGTTTAAAATAAGGGAGTTGGAACTGGCGTGTGACGTACCTTCCTATATGCTAGGTTATGAGTCAGACCCACTCTGGGACTCTCCCGGTTCTCTCCTTCTCTTTGCTCTGTGTGGACTGCCAGGAAAGGCAAGATGCCAGTAAATATTTGCTGAGAGGCATTAATACTTCTTGGGTCCCTGCTCCCAGGAAGGACAGATGCTCTCTCAATGGGATAAGTAGGGGAAGCCACTGGAGGTAGGCTTTTGACTTCTGATGTCTAGTTTCAGGAAGCCTTTGTACTCTAACACCCGAAATCCATTTCTTTTCAGGAAGCCTATCTGCATGAGCCACGTGACCCAAAAGGAATACAAAAACCTCACCATTTTAGTGCCATTTCTGGCCCCAAATGCCTTATAAAACCAGATCGCCACACTTCTCAGGCATCTGTATCTCTCGAATTGCCATTTATAAGTGTGCCCTAGGAGGTGACACAGTCCAGTGCAGTACCTGAAAACTACAAATCCAACCCCACTTGTTTTTATAAATAAAGCTTTATTGGGACACAGCCACACCCTTTTGTTTAATGGATGGTCTCCAGCTGCTTTCACACTACCAACACAGAGCTGAGTAGAAGCAACAAAGACGACTATGGCACACAAAACCAAAATGATTTTCTATCTGGTCCTTTACACAAAGTAAAGTTTTGCTGACTGATCCCTTGCCTAATGGTTTAGAGGGCCAACTCTGGGGTCAGGTTGCCTGGGTCTTGATCCAAGCTTCACCATTCATTATCTGTGTAACTTGGGACAAACTACTTAACTTTCTCAGTGCCTCAGTTTCCTCTCCTGTAAAATGGGGACAACAATGTACACCTCACGGACGCATCAGGGGTAAATGAGTCAGTGCACGTCAATAAATGAACGCAAGTACTGAAAACATATAGAAAGTGCCAGCATATGAAAATCACTAGTGTTTGTTACTGTATTGCAGTACTATAATAATACTATTCATGTCCACTATAGTATTACACTAAGAACAGACTTCCTGGATTTAGGCTGGGTTTGACTTCAAGCTAACCAAGTGACCTGAGTCTGAAAAGGTCAACTATCTGTGTGACCTCAGTTTAAAATAAGGGAGTTGGAACTGGCGTGTGACGTACCTTCCTATATGCTAGGTTATGAGTCAGACCCACTCTGGGACTCTCCCGGTTCTCTCCTTCTCTTTGCTCTGTGTGGACTGCCAGGAAAGGCAAGATGCCAGTAAATATTTGCTGAGAGGCATTAATACTTCTTGGGTCCCTGCTCCCAGGAAGGACAGATGCTCTCTCAATGGGATAAGTAGGGGAAGCCACTGGAGGTAGGCTTTTGACTTCTGATGTCTAGTTTCAGGGAAGCCTTTGTACTCTAACACCTGCGCAAATCCATTTCTTTTCACCTGGTTATTTATGCCATTATGCAGAAATGCAATGTTTACATACAGCTTGTCAGACACAATCGCTTCATTCTTCCTACAGTCCCTTCATTGAAAGTTGTAAGGCTTTATCAAAGCGTGAAAGAAAACAAGCGTCTCTAATTTTTTTCCCATGAATGAACACAGGGCTACTTACAAACAACATCAATTCTTCTTGATGTCACTAACATTTCAGATCTTCTTTTCAAAGCACTGGCTGATACAAAACCCTAGAATGGGTCGCGTTGATTCTCTGATAATGACATGTTTTTAAAGGCAGGATAATGGTGACCAGGATAATGGTTCCTGGAATAGGACCATCTCTCAGGCTGAGAGTCAAGATGAATCCAACACCTAGCACCTGGTCCAGGAAGGTCATGGCAGAGACTTTCTGCCCAGATCGCACAGCACAGAGGTCTCCTGGGTCTGCATGAGGAAAGAGACCTCTGCTAGTCATCACTGTTACGTTTATGGTTTAAATCAATTCACCAACAGCAGAATCACAGTCATGAAAAGAATATAGAAAACATAAAGCATGAATGTAAAGGTCACATTAACCAAGCTAATTAACAAACCGTCCACTCCCTAACACAGGACCAGCCGGTCTCTTCCTGAACATGTCATGAGTCACTAACACCCACTTCTAGCAAAGATTACAGTTGTGTCGATTTTATTTACCTTTTCGAAGAACCAGCTTTTTGTTTTATTTATCTTTACTATTATTTCTTTTGTTTCTTTATCATTTATTTCTGCTCTGATCTTTATGATTTCCCTTCTTCTGCTGGCTTTGGGGCATTTTTGTTCTTCTTTCTCCAGTTGTTTTAAGTGTAAGGTTAGGTCATCTGTTTGAGATTTTCCTAGTTTCCTGAGGTGGGATTGAATTGCTATAAACTTCCTCTTAAAACTGCTTTTGCAGTATGCCAGTAAATATTTGCTGAGAGGCATTAATACTTCTTGGGTCCCTGCTCCCAGGAAGGACAGATGCTCTCTCAATGGGATAAGTAGGAAGCCACTGGAGGTAGGCTTTTGACTTCTGATGTCTAGTTTCAGGGAAGCCTTTGTACTCTAACACCTGCGCAAATCCATTTCTTTTCACCTGGTTATTTATGCCATTATGCAGAAATGCAATGTTTACATACAGCTTGTCAGACACAATCGCTTCATTCTTCCTACAGTCCCTTCATTGAAAGTTGTAAGGCTTTATCAAAGCGTGAAAGAAAACAAGCGTCTCTAATTTTTTCCCATGAATGAACACAGGGCTACTTACAAACAACATCAATTCTTCTTGATGTCACTAACATTTCAGATCTTCTTTTCAAAGCACTGGCTGATACAAAACCCTAGAATGGGTCGCGTTGATTCTCTGATAATGACATGTTTTTAAAGGCAGGATAATGGTGACCAGGATAATGGTTCCTGGAATAGGACCATCTCTCAGGCTGAGAGTCAAGATGAATCCAACACCTAGCACCTGGTCCAGGAAGGTCATGGCAGAGACTTTCTGCCCAGATCGCACAGCACAGAGGTCTCCTGGGTCTGCATGAGGAAAGAGACCTCTGCTAGTCATCACTGTTACGTTTATGGTTTAAATCAATTCACCAACAGCAGAATCACAGTCATGAAAAGAATATAGAAAACATAAAGCATGAATGTAAAGGTCACATTAACCAAGCTAATTAACAAACCGTCCACTCCCTAACACAGGACCAGCCGGTCTCTTCCTGAACATGTCATGAGTCACTAACACCCACTTCTAGCAAAGATTACAGTTGTGTCGATTTTATTTACCTTTTCGAAGAACCAGCTTTTTGTTTTATTTATCTTTACTATTATTTCTTTTGTTTCTTTATCATTTATTTCTGCTCTGATCTTTATGATTTCCCTTCTTCTGCTGGCTTTGGGGCATTTTTGTTCTTCTTTCTCCAGTTGTTTTAAGTGTAAGGTTAGGTCATCTGTTTGAGATTTTCCTAGTTTCCTGAGGTGGGATTGAATTGCTATAAACTTCCCTCTTAAAACTGCTTTTGCAGTATCCCATAGGTTTTGCACTGTCGTGTGTTCATTGTCGTTTTCTTCTAGGAATTGTTTTATTTCTCTTTTGATTTGCTCGGTAATCAGTTGTTTAGGTATGTGTTGTTTAATCTCCATGTGTTTGTGTTTTTAGTGGTTTTTTCCCCTGTAGTTGATCTCTAGTCTCATTGCATTGTGGTCCGAGAAGATGGTTGATAGAATTTCAGTTTTCTTGAATTGACTGAGGTTTGATTTGTGGCCCAAGATGTGGTCTATCCTGGAGAATGTTCCGTGAGCACTTGAGAAGAAAGTGTATTCTTCTGCTTTTGGATGGACAGTCCTAAAGATATCAATGAGGTCCATTTCTTCTAGTGTGGCATTTAAGGCTTGTGTTTCTTTATTAATTTTCTGTTTGGACGATCTGTCCATTGGTGTGAGAGGAGTGTTCAAGTCTGCTACTATGATTGTGTTAGTGTCGATGTCTTCTTTTATGTCTGAAAGTGTTTGTCTTATGTATTGGGGTGCTCCTGTGTTGGGTGCATAGATATTTATGATTGCTAGGTCTTCTTCTTGGATCGATCCCTTGATCAAGATGTAGTGTCCTGCCTTGTCTCTTCCAATCTTCTTTATTTTGAGGTCTATTTTGTCTGATGTGAGGATTGCTACTCCAGCTTTCTTTTGATCTCCATTTGCATGGAATATCTTTTTCCAGCCTCTCACTTTCAGCCTATGAGTGTCTCTAGGTCTGAAGTGAGTTTCCTGGAGGCAGCATATGTATGGGTCATGTTTTTGAATCCATTCAGCCACTCTGTCTCTTTTGGTTGGGGCATTTAGTCCATTTAAATACAAAGTAATTATTGATACAAATGATCCTATTGTCATCTTCTTAGATGTTATGATGGGTGTGTTTCATGGATCTTCTCCTTTTATACTTGTTGTCTATATAAGTCCCTTTAACACTTGTTGTAAGGCTGGTTTGGTGTGACTAAATTCTTTTAATTTTTGCTTATCTGTAAAGCTTTTGATTTCTCCATCAATTTTGAATGAGATCCTTGCAGGGTAGAGGATTCTTGGTTGCAGATTATTCTCTTTCAGCTGTTTAAATGTGTCCTGCCATTCCCTTCTGGCCTGCAGAGTTTCTAAAGAAAGATCAGCTGTTAAACGTATGGGCTTTCCCTTGTATGTCACTAGTTGCTTTTCCCTTGCTGCTTTGAGAATTCTGTCCTTGTGTTTAATTTGTGTTAGCTTCATTAATATGTGTCTTGGTGTGTTTCTTCTCGGGTTGATTCTGTATGGTACTCTTTGCACTTCTTGGACTTGATTGACTATTTCTTTTCCCATGTTGGGGAAATTTTCAACTATAATCTCTTCAAAAATTTTCTCATAGCCTTTCTTTTTTTCTTCTTCTTCTGGAATCCCTATAATTCGAATATTGGTGCGTTTGATATTACCCCAGAGGTCTCTGAGGCTATCCTCTGCTCTTTTCATTCTTTGAGCGAGAGTCTGTTTTTCAGCAGTTACTTCCACCATTCTATCTTCCAGCACTTATCCGGTCTTCTGTCTCAGATACTCTGCTCTTGATTCCGTCTACAGTGTTTCTCAGTTCAGCAATTGAGTTGTTTGTCTCTGTTACTTTTTGGTAAGTTCTTGTATTTTTTTATTCAGTGTGTTAGTTGTGTCTTGAAATTTCTCTAACATTCTATTTTCAGTGTCTTTGATCATCTTTACTGTTATTCTTCTGAAATCACTTTCAGAAAGTTTGTCCAAATTCTCTTCATTGATTTGATCTTGTGTGTTTGTAGATTGTTCCTTCACTTGTGTGGTATTTCTCTGCCGTTTCATTGTTATTAGTAGTTTTTTAACTGACTCTGGGATTTCCTTTTCCCAGACTTTGAGTTGTCTGTTGGTGCACTGGCCAGACTCATCAAGAAAATGAGAGAAAAGAACAAGATCACCAAAATCAAAAATGAAAAAGGAGAGATTACAACAGATAATGCAGAAATCCAACGGATTATAAGAGACTATTATAAACAACTCTATGGCAACAAACTGGACAACCTGGAAGAAATGGACAGTTTCTTAGAAGATTAATCTCCCAAGACTCAACCAGGAAGAAATGGAAACTATGAACAAGCCAATCACAAGCTCAGAAATCGACCTTGTGATCAAAAATCTACCCAAAAATAAAAACCCAGGGCCAGATGGTTTCACAAGTGAATTCTACCAAACATTTAAAGAAGAACTAATGCCTGTCCTTCTAAAATTCTTCCAAAAAATTGAACAGGAAGGAACACTTCCAAACACATTCTATGAGGCCGCCATCACCCTGATACCAAAGCCAGGCAAAGACAACACAAAGAAAGAAAATTATAGGCCAATTTCACTGATGAATATAGACGCCAAAGTCCTCAACAAAATCCTAGCAAACAGAATTCAACAACACATCAAAAAGCTCATACATCATGATCAAGTCGGGTTCATCCCAAGCATGCAAGGATTCTTCAATATCCGCAAATCAATCAATGTGATACACTCTATCAACAAATTGAGAGACAAAAATCACATGATCATCTCAATAGATGCAGAAAAAGCCTTTGACAAAGTACAGCATCCATTTATGATAAAAACTCTTCAGAAAATGGGCATAGAAGAAACCTATCTCAACATAGTGAAAGCCATATATGAGAAGCCCACAGCGAACATTATCCTCAATGGTGAAAAACTGAAAGCATTCCCTCTAAGATCAGGAACAAGACAAGGGTGTCCACTTTCACCACTCTTATTCAACATAGTCCTGGAAGTTCTAGCAACAGCAATAAGAGAAGAGAAAGAAATCAAAGGAATCCAGATTGGAAAAGAAGAAGTCAAACTCTCTCTATTTGCAGATGACATGATATTATACATAGAAAATCCCAAAGACATTATTACAAAACTACTAGAGTTAATCAGTGAATTCAGCAAAGTCGCAGGATACAAAATCAATATACAGAAATCACTGGCATTCCTATACACGAACAGTGAAAAATCTGAAAACAAAATCAAAGAGGCAATCCCCTACACCATTGCAACCAAAAGAATCAAGTATCTAGGAATAAACTAAAAAGGCAACAAACTGGACAACCTGGAAGAAATGGACAGTTTCTTAGAAGATTAATCTCCCAAGACTCAACCAGGAAGAAATGGAAACTATGAACAAGCCAATCACAAGCTCAGAAATCGACCTTGTGATCAAAAATCTACCCAAAAATAAAAACCCAGGGCCAGATGGTTTCACAAGTGAATTCTACCAAACATTTAAAGAAGAACTAATGCCTGTCCTTCTAAAATTCTTCCAAAAAATTGAACAGGAAGGAACACTTCCAAACACATTCTATGAGGCCGCCATCACCCTGATACCAAAGCCAGGCAAAGACAACACAAAGAAAGAAAATTATAGGCCAATTTCACTGATGAATATAGACGCCAAAGTCCTCAACAAAATCCTAGCAAACAGAATTCAACAACACATCAAAAAGCTCATACATCATGATCAAGTCGGGTTCATCCCAAGCATGCAAGGATTCTTCAATATCCGCAAATCAATCAATGTGATACACTCTATCAACAAATTGAGAGACAAAAATCACATGATCATCTCAATAGATGCAGAAAAAGCCTTTGACAAAGTACAGCATCCATTTATGATAAAAACTCTTCAGAAAATGGGCATAGAAGAAACCTATCTCAACATAGTGAAAGCCATATATGAGAAGCCCACAGCGAACATTATCCTCAATGGTGAAAAACTGAAAGCATTCCCTCTAAGATCAGGAACAAGACAAGGGTGTCCACTTTCACCACTCTTATTCAACATAGTCCTGGAAGTTCTAGCAACAGCAATAAGAGAAGAGAAAGAAATCAAAGGAATCCAGATTGGAAAAGAAGAAGTCAAACTCTCTCTATTTGCAGATGACATGATATTATACATAGAAAATCCCAAAGACATTATTACAAAACTACTAGAGTTAATCAGTGAATTCAGCAAAGTCGCAGGATACAAAATCAATATACAGAAATCACTGGCATTCCTATACACGAACAGTGAAAAATCTGAAAACAAAATCAAAGAGGCAATCCCCTACACCATTGCAACCAAAAGAATCAAGTATCTAGGAATAAACCTACCCAAAGAAACAAAAGAGCTGTACACAGAAAATTACAAGACACTCATGAGAGACATTAAAGAAGACTTAAACAGATAGAGAGAAATTCCATGTTCCTGGGTCGGAAGAATCAATATTGTGAAAATGACCATACTACCAAATGTCATCTATAGATTCAATACAATCCCTATCAAGCTTCCAATGACATTCTTCACAGAACTAGACCAAAGAATCACACAGTTCATATGGAAACACAGAAGACCTCGAATAGCCAAAGCAATCCTGAGGAAGAAGAATGGAGCTGGAGGGATCAGCCTCCCCAACTTCAGACTCTACTACAAAGAAACAGTTATCAAGACAGTATGGTACTGGCACAAAAACAGAACTATAGACCAATGGAACAAGATCGAGAACCCAGAGATAAACTCACGCACCTATGGGTACCTTATTTTTGACAAAGGAGGCGAACATATAAAATGGGACAAAGACAGCCTCTTCAACAAATGGTGCTGGGAAAATTGGACAGCTACATGCAAAAAAAAATGAAATGGGAACATTCCCTGGCACCATGCACAAAGATCAGCTCAAAATGGATTAAAGACCTAAATGTAAGACCAGAAACCATCAAACTCTTAGAGGAGAATATAGGCAAAACTCTCAAGGAGATAAATTAAAGCAAGATCTTCTCTGACCCACCTACGAGAATAGTGGAACTCAAAAGACAAATGAACATGTGGGACCTAATGAAACTTAAAAGCTTTTGTACAGCAAAAGAAATCACAAAAAAGCTGAACAGACAGCCCACAGAATGGGAGAAAATCATAGCAAATGAAACAACAGACAAAGAATTAATCTCCAAAATCTACAAGCAACTCAAACAACTCAGCACTGGAAAAACGAACAACCCAATCAAAAAATGGGAAAAGGACCTAAACAGACACCTCGCCAACAACGACATACAGATGGCCCAAAAGCACATGAAATGATGCTCAACTTCACTTATAATTAGAAATGCAAATCAAAACTACAATAAGATATCACACCCATCAAAGAGGCAATCCCCTACACCATTGCAACCAAAAGAATCAAGTATCTAGGAATAAACCTACCCAAAGAAACAAAAGAGCTGTACACAGAAAATTACAAGACACTCATGAGAGACATTAAAGAAGACTTAAACAGATAGAGAGAAATTCCATGTTCCTGGGTCGGAAGAATCAATATTGTGAAAATGACCATACTACCAAATGTCATCTATAGATTCAATACAATCCCTATCAAGCTTCCAATGACATTCTTCACAGAACTAGACCAAAGAATCACACAGTTCATATGGAAACACAGAAGACCTCGAATAGCCAAAGCAATCCTGAGGAAGAAGAATGGAGCTGGAGGGATCAGCCTCCCCAACTTCAGACTCTACTACAAAGAAACAGTTATCAAGACAGTATGGTACTGGCACAAAAACAGAACTATAGACCAATGGAACAAGATCGAGAACCCAGAGATAAACTCACGCACCTATGGGTACCTTATTTTTGACAAAGGAGGCGAACATATAAAATGGGACAAAGACAGCCTCTTCAACAAATGGTGCTGGGAAAATTGGACAGCTACATGCAAAAAAATGAAGTTGAAACAGTCCCTGACACCATGCACAAAGATCAGCTCAAAATGGATTAAAGACCTAAGTGTAAGACCAGAAACCATCAAACTCTTAGAGGAGAATATAGGCAAAACTCTCAAGGAGATAAATTAAAGCAAGATCTTCTCTGACCCACCTACGAGAATAGTGGAACTCAAAAGACAAATGAACATGTGGGACCTAATGAAACTTAAAAGCTTTTGTACAGCAAAAGAAATCACAAAAAAGCTGAACAGACAGCCCACAGAATGGGAGAAAATCATAGCAAATGAAACAACAGACAAAGAATTAATCTCCAAAATCTACAAGCAACTCAAACAACTCAGCACTGGAAAAACGAACAACCCAATCAAAAAATGGGAAAAGGACCTAAACAGACACCTCGCCAACAACGACATACAGATGGCCCAAAAGCACATGAAATGATGCTCAACTTCACTTATAATTAGAGAAATGCAAATCAAAACTACAATAAGATATCACCTCACACCCATCAGAATGGCCATCATCCACAAATTGACAGACAATAAATGCTGGAGAGGGTGCGGAGAAAAGGGAACCCTCTTGCATTGCTGGTGGGAATGTCAATTGATACAGCCTCTATGGAAGACAGTCTGGAGATTTCTTAAAAAACTAAAAATAGAAGCACCCTACAACCCAGCAATCCCACTCTTAGGCTTATACCCTGATGAAATCAAATCTGAAAGAAGCACCAGTACCCCAATGTTCATTGAAACTCTCTATAGAATAGCTACAACATGGAAGCAACCTAGATGCCCATCGATGAATGAATGGATACAAAAACTCTGGGACATATATACAATGGAATACTACACAGCTGTAAAGAGAAATGCAGAAGAATCAGCCCTCATGAGGTGGCTGGATCTAGAACGTATCATCAAAAGTGAAGTCAGTCAGAAAGAGAAGGACAAATACAGTATATTAACACATATCTATGGAACCTAGTAGGATGGTGATGATGGCACATGCGGTGAAGCAACAGAAAGACAGACATGGACAGTGGACATATGGAGATTGTGGGGAAGGAACAGAGGGTGGGAGGCGTAAAGGAAGTAGCATGAAGGCCTGTACGATCATATGTGAAGAAAATAGCTCTAGTCATTGCTCTGTGAGAAAAGAGGATCCTTCAGGGGTGCTGTGTGATGGTTGGGAGGGGTGGGAAGGGGGGGATATACATATGACTAATCTGGGAACATACATATCTGTAAACGACAAAACTGTACAAGTTAAAAGCAAAATAAATGTTTAAAAAAAAAAAAAAAAAAGACAGATCTGGGGCTGGGCATATCCAGTTCCCTTCTAGATGAGAAAACAGATCAGGAAGGGTCAAACAACTGTGTGCATTATCAGGGCTCATTTTTTTTTTTTTGGTCCTCTCAAATGATGAAATTTTAAGCACAAATAAATGGTAGCTCTCATCATTTCATTTTTAAAAGTTGTTTTTCTTTTCATCTAAAAACCAGAGCTCAAGAGAGAAAGCAACTAAAAACTAAATCAGCTCTACAGATTTGAGAAGCAAGAACTTCTTCTTCTTCCTTCAAGTGTGAAGTCCCTTCTGGCAGCCACCGGGGAGTTAATGAACTCCAACCATTTTTCTTCCCTGTGTCATTCCTCTCAAGATTCAACACCCAGAAGCGAGAACCCTATTCTAGGCATGGCACGTGACAAAGATATGTCACATGCCTTACCCGACAGAAAAGACATGTATGTTGACAATTACAGCTTAATGATAAACACCACAAGCTCCAGGGGCAGCCAGACTGGATATGAACCACTGCTAGACCGTCCCTACTAGCTGTGTGACCTTGGGTAGGTTACTTAACCTCTTCATGCTTTGGTCTCCCCACCTGCAAAAACATGGAGGCAATACACCTACTGAGATAACAGGTGAGGTACTCAGAACAAGACCTGGCACATAAAGAGCCCAATAAACACCCATCCTTGGACAAGTCCAATGGTAATAGTAATTAACCAGTTATATGGCAGAGACGGAACATGAAGTAAGTTTCACTCATCATTTATCAGAATTCTAATAGTGCAGTCCCTCCCTAACCTCTAGCCTTTCAATTTATCAGCCCATAGAGGGATCTTTCTATTCCCATCTTCTCAAAGCAAGGAGGGACAAATATCACTTCCTTAGTCTTCACTTTTTGTTGATTAGCACTTTCAGCAAATGAAAAAAGTGTACATTTTCTTTCCTGCTCTCAGAATATATAAAATACTCCTCTGGGGGCATATGGAGGGAGGGTGATTTAGATTTAATACTGTGACAGAAATAATCAGATTAAGAGATAGTCTTCATTACATCCCACAATAATAAACAGGGAGAGATGGAGAAAATAGATTTGGAGTTATTTTATTGAGAAATCCAGGTGTGCACATAATTTTTAAACTGAGGGCTGCAGCCCATTGGTAGGCAGTCAAATCAATTGGGTAGTGTTTAACAAGCATACTAACAAAACAGACTAAACCGAACTAGAAGTGAAAAGAGAATTAAATTCATTGTTAATAGAAACCATAAGCACTGTCTCATGAAGCTTTTATTTCAGACTTTATCAGTGTGTACATAGCACACATGCATTTTGTGTGTGGATTTATATATGTATGTATTTGCATGCTTGTGTGCACACATGGGGAACTGCTTCTCAAAATCAAAAGAAAATTCATTTCTTCTCTGGGTCCAGGTTTTGAAAGTTTGATATGATAAAGTAGTTGGTTACAGCACCATCTGCACCCATAAGCATTATCCGCCATGAGGCCACAAAGGAGGCTAAGGAAGCATGCTTGGATGGCAAGAACTGAACTCTGGGTTAACAAACGTCAGAGAAACCCCAGCTTCAGCATTTTGTGAGCAGAGTGAAAGTTGGCAGGTTCCTTTAAATCTCTAGGCTACAGTATACTCTCCTCTAGTTTAGAGATAATATTTACCCTAGTGTAAAAACTGGAGACAACCTATCAAGTGCTAAATCTATAGTAAACATGAATATTAAAAGGACTCATTTTAACTGACATTGTACTTACAGACTATAGTTCTGTAAGCGATCTAAAGGTATAAAAATAACTGAGACCTATAGACACATGTGCAAAGTTGCTAGTCAGTGACAGAGTCAAGCCCATGCGCCCTGTCTCCCTCCCTGGTGCCTGTGCACAGCACACCATCTCCAGGATCCAGCTTGATTCAGTGCAGGAAGAGACTATTCCCATGGAAACTACAGCCTATCTTAGAATTAGAAAAGGATTTCCATGTCTGGGTGGTGATTCAGTGAAACCTGACACGGAGGAAGAAGGGGCTTTGGACTCAGACCGATTTGAATTTGCTTGCCATCTCTCCCACTTAATTACATAACCTCTCTGAGTCTTATTTTTCTTACCTGTAAAATGGGCATGATTCTATACGACAGCTTGAGGATTAAATGGGATAGCTTGCCAACCGAGCACTCTCTTAGGCAGCCTTAACTTTACTGATGATGCTAGCATCTGGCTAAAAATTTCTATAACCATCCCCCCTCCATCTTCTGCCATCAGAGCTCAGCAGTGCATCCACTCCCATAAGAGCACTGGACACTGAAGATGTTCAGGGATTATACTTTCCCAGTGTGAATCCTGACTCCACCACTCACAAGTGTGGGTGAGCTGGGGGAAGGCTTCTCTGTGTCTCACTTTCCTCAACTATAAAATAAGGGATCATCATATGTATCGACACCTCATGGGAGGTTATTGTGAGGGTAAAACAACAGAATATACCCAAGCTGCCTAGAACGATGTGGCCAACAGTAAGTGTTAGCATCACTGGCATGCATCCCAAGAGACTTGGTGATCAGCCAGCCTTCTCATTTTTTGACCTTCTGGTCCACTTAGTCATTCCATGGGCCATGCTATTTAACTGCTCTATGATTCCTAACTCAAGCATCCCATTCTCTGGCCACAACCTTCTAATGTCTCCTTCAGTGTGATCCATGGGCCAGAGGAGCTGGCAGCACCTGAGAGCTTGTTAGAAATGCAGAATCTGAGGCCCTACTCCCAGACCTACGGCATCATGATCTGCAGTTTAATAAGATCCGAGGAGAGTTATGTGCGCATAATAGTTAGCGAACGGCAGGCATCGTATCCTCTACTCAGGAGTGCTCCCTGACACCGCCAGGTCACTGACCATTCTGCACCCTCCCAGACATCTTCACCCCATTAAAACCCATAGAACACACCCCTCCACTGTTAATACCTTCAGCCTGTGTGTTCCTGGTCCTTTCATTACGCCCACGGAGGAAAACCTCAACCCTGGATGAACCCGCCTGTTCCAGGTCTGTAGTGGCGGCTGCCAGGCACAGCTGGAGAACAGATCTAATCTGCAAGCTCATTCCATTTCCTTCATCTGGGAAGATGACTTCCCTCCTGGTGCACTGAGTACACAGACCTCATCAGAAAGGTACTGCTGACCATCCCACTCCAACCCTCCCACACCTTGCCTGCCCCTGAGGCTCCCTCCGTCCCCTCCTCTTCCCTTCCTTCTGAAATGCTGAAGGTCAGTGCCAATCCACCCAGCCTGGGCTCTGAATTCTATCCCACCCCACATCTGCAGAAGCCTATGTAAATGTCCAGATACAGAGCTCCCATAAGAGCACTGGACACTGAAGATGTTCAGGGATTATACTTTCCCAGTGTGAATCCTGACTCCACCACTCACAAGTGTGGGTGAGCTGGGGAAGGCTTCTCGTGTCTCACTTTCCTCAACTATAAAATAAGGGATCATCATATGTATCGACACCTCATGGGAGGTTATTGTGAGGGTAAAACAACAGAATATACCCAAGCTGCCTAGAACGATGTGGCCAACAGTAAGTGTTAGCATCACTGGCATGCATCCCAAGAGACTTGGTGATCAGCCAGCCTTCTCATTTTTTGACCTTCTGGTCCACTTAGTCATTCCATGGGCCATGCTATTTAACTGCTCTATGATTCCTAACTCAAGCATCCCATTCTCTGGCCACAACCTTCTAATGTCTCCTTCAGTGTGATCCATGGGCCAGAGGAGCTGGCAGCACCTGAGAGCTTGTTAGAAATGCAGAATCTGAGGCCCTACTCCCAGACCTACGGCATCATGATCTGCAGTTTAATAAGATCCCAGGTGATTTATATGCACATTATAGTTAGCGAAGCGCATGCATCTTTTCCTCTACTCAGGGGTGCTCCCTGACACCGCCAGGTCACTGACCATTCTGCACCCTCCCAGACATCTTCACCCCATTAAAACCCATAGAACACACCCCTCCACTGTTAATACCTTCAGCCTGTGTGTTCCTGGTCCTTTCATTACGCCCACGGAGGAAAACCTCAACCCTGGATGAACCCGCCTGTTCCAGGTCTGTAGTGGCGGCTGCCAGGCACAGCTGGAGAACAGATCTAATCTGCAAGCTCATTCCATTTCCTTCATCTGGGAAGATGACTTCCCTCCTGGTGCACTGAGTACACAGACCTCATCAGAAAGGTACTGCTGACCATCCCACTCCAACCCTCCCACACCTTGCCTGCCCCTGAGGCTCCCTCCGTCCCCTCCTCTTCCCTTCCTTCTGAAATGCTGAAGGTCAGTGCCAATCCACCCAGCCTGGGCTCTGAATTCTATCCCACCCCACATCTGCAGAAGCCTATGTAAATGTCCAGATACAGAGCTCCCAAGACCTAGCTCTGTAACCTAAATTCTATACCCCTCTTGTAGCTCCATCCAGATCTTTCCTTCCTCAGAGCCCAATTTCTCAAAAAAGGATCTGCACCTGATGTCTTCAAATCTTCTGCCTCAAATTCATTTTACTATTCAAACTGGCTTCTGTTCCCACAGTGCCACCGAGGTCCCCATCACCTCTTTGTTGCTAAGTCCCATATGTAGTTTCCAGCATTTCCTAATGAGATTTCTCCTTAGCATTGAGCATAGCAGAAGTAAATTTCACAGCTGAACTAGATCTCTTCTCAGCATTGACACAGCCCCATGTGCCTGAATTCTCTTCTCCACTGGTCTCTCCACCCACTTCCCTGTTCACACCCATTCCCCACTCCCTGATACCTTCCATTCTCTCCCACGACTTCAACGAATTCCAGAGGGCTCCCAAGTTCCTGTGCAGCCCAGACCTGTCTTAGATCATCAGCTCTAACTCCATTTGGATGTCTCTTCAACCCTTAAACTCAGCACGTGGTCATTCTTCCAGAATCTGCTGCTCCACTAAGAGTTTGAAATCAGTTACAAGCCATGGCGATCCATGCAGCTTCTCAAGCCAGAAATCCAGGCACTGTCAACATAACTCTCTTTCAGTCATTCAACAAGTTCAATGCGACTGAAACATCTCTTAAATTAATTCGCTTCTCTCCAGCTCCAGTGCCATGACTTTACTCCAAGTCACCCTCATCTTGCAAGCTGCCTCACCAAAACAAATGTCCACATGGGATCTTGATGCAATCTTCTAAAAACTCAAACATAATCCTACCACTTCTCTGCTGGAGCTCTTCAGTGGCTCCCTATGAATGCACTGGTCCCTGCCTCCACCTGCAGCCCCCTTTCACTCCCTCTCCTCACCTCCCACCCCCTCCAGTTACAGCCACATGAGCCTTCTGCTGGTCCCGCCAAAGAAACCTCTGCTCCTGCCCACGCTCTGCTCCAACGGCTCTCTGCCTCTTTACGTTCCGACCTTCCTTCTGAAATGCTGAAGGTCAGTGCCAATCCACCCAGCCTGGGCTCTGAATTCTATCCCACCCCACATCTGCAGAAGCCTATGTAAATGTCCAGATACAGAGCTCCCAAGACCTAGCTCTGTAACCTAAATTCTATACCCCTCTTGTAGCTCCATCCAGATCTTTCCTTCCTCAGAGCCCAATTTCTCAAAAAAGGATCTGCACCTGATGTCTTCAAATCTTCTGCCTCAAATTCATTTTACTATTCAAACTGGCTTCTGTTCCCACAGTGCCACCGAGGTCCCCATCACCTCTTTGTTGCTAAGTCCCATATGTAGTTTCCAGCATTTCCTAATGAGATTTCTCCTTAGCATTGAGCATAGCAGAAGTAAATTTCACAGCTGAACTAGATCTCTTCTCAGCATTGACACAGCCCCATGTGCCTGAATTCTCTTCTCCACTGGTCTCTCCACCCACTTCCCTGTTCACACCCATTCCCCACTCCCTGATACCTTCCATTCTCTCCCACGACTTCAACGAATTCCAGAGGGCTCCCAAGTTCCTGTGCAGCCCAGACCTGTCTTAGATCATCAGCTCTAACTCCATTTGGATGTCTCTTCAACCCTTAAACTCAGCACGTGGTCATTCTTCCAGAATCTGCTGCTCCACTAAGAGTTTGAAATCAGTTACAAGCCATGGCGATCCATGCAGCTTCTCAAGCCAGAAATCCAGGCACTGTCAACATAACTCTCTTTCAGTCATTCAACAAGTTCAATGCGACTGAAACATCTCTTAAATTAATTCGCTTCTCTCCAGCTCCAGTGCCATGACTTTACTCCAAGTCACCCTCATCTTGCAAGCTGCCTCACCAAAACAAATGTCCACATGGGATCTTGATGCAATCTTCTAAAAACTCAAACATAATCCTACCACTTCTCTGCTGGAGCTCTTCAGTGGCTCCCTATGAATGCACTGGTCCCTGCCTCCACCTGCAGCCCCCTTTCACTCCCTCTCCTCACCTCCCACCCCCTCCAGTTACAGCCACATGAGCCTTCTGCTGGTCCCGCCAAAGAAACCTCTGCTCCTGCCCACGCTCTGCTCCAACGGCTCTTCCTTCTGCCTCTTTTTACGTTCACCTGATCGCACCGTCTCATCCTTCAGATCCCCACCTAAAGAACTTTCCTAACAAAGTCCAGACTAGAGCGAGTCTCCCAATCCTACAGTTTCAAAGTATTTGCTCATTTTCTTCGTAATACATATCACAATTTTAATTGCTATTGGAATTATGTATTTTGTGTCTATCATCCCCACCACATTGTTAAGGTGCCTGGGAGCAGGGACCATATCAATCTCAGTCAAAGCTGACTGCTCCCCCTCATCTCCTTTCCAGATGTGAAAACTCAAGATCACAGAAAGTTAAAAAAAAGTTGCTACCATTTGGGAATGCAATTATAAAACTTCAGTTATGCCTGTTTATTCCTGACACCTACCACACAATTGACACATCCCTCCTATTTAATAGTCATATCCTGTAAAGGAAGTACCTGTAAATCTGTTGTTTGCAGTTCACCTCAACCCACTTCAAACAGGTGGATTAACACTAGCCCACTCCCAACTCAGCTGCCATAACAAAGAGAAACAGAAGAAAAGGATAACCTAAACAGAGAACAGTTGCAGAAATGCCAAATGCTGACAGCCCTGCCTTTTGCCTACTATGTTCAAAGAACTTCTTTCCTCATAAATTCACGCCAGAAAGATTCACCTTCCACAGCTCCCACAGGCTGGTCATTTCTAGCAATGGAGGCAGGGAACGCAAAATCCGTTCTAACAAATGATTTCTAGATCTTGATTTTGCCCTTGCCTATGCCAATAGAGCAAGAGAACTAACTCCACAAAACTAAACAATTTACAAAAGATGGGTCAGGGTGCTGATACAACAGACGTCATACAAAATATAGGGGGGGAAATCATGTTACTCTAGTGACAGTTAATAGACCACTTAAGCAGAAGGAAATTCACCTTTTAAAAGCCAGCGCATAATGAAAGGACATGCCAAAGAGAGGAAAACTATTTAAAAAAAAAAAAAAAGCTTATTTTTCTTTTTTGAAGCTTCAGATAAGTGAGATTTGCTATATGGAGAAATGTTTTTGCTCTAGGAACACAGAAACATCACTCATCTGTTCAAAGAACCTTACCAGAGCACTGTGCCAAAGTTGCAAGATAAAGTGAAACTTGGGGGCAGAGCTTTCAAAGCTAAACCCAGCCTTTGTACAATGGGAGGAAGTGAAAAGTTGACATCTATGAACACGGCTGCTGCACCGCCCTTTAACCAGAAACTAGTAAGTGGCTCTCTGCTCCTGCACTGCCTCCTCCCTGCCTTGGTGGGAACCAGCAAACTGTAAGTGACCCCTTTATTCTTTTGTTTTGTTTTTGCTCCAGACCACTGCCAAGCTTTCCCCTCTCCCCAGCCTGAAAACAGGCCGGTGCCCCAGTCTGGCATGAATTGCTTCCCAGAGAAGGACAGGAGCTCTCTGCCCATCTAATCACTTCCCAGAGCAGGACAGGACCTCTCTGCCTACGCCTGTTTCTAGAATTCTGTTTCCATAGCTCATCACCTCCCTCCTAAGGCAACAAACTACGGTGGGCCCCTTACCCACTCCGGTTCCCCACACCTGCCCCACTCAGCACACACCCACACACACCCCCATGCAGCTCTGCAAGGACCTTTTCCTGCCTTCTTTGAGTGTCGTGATCGCAAAGAACTGGTTGATCTGCTGAAGGATCAGATTCTTTTTCTTTTTGAAGTTGTCCACATACAATCCCTGCAATCCTGGTCCAAACTCTCCTCTATGTAGCCCCTCAAGAGTGGGAAGGGGAGGTACAGAAGCCCCTGGCAAAGCCCACGGAGAACAGAGGCTCAACCCAGAGCCCTCTCAGAAAGGAACAGGGTGGAGGCAAGACTATGCCTGAAGGTGTGTCTTTGTGTTTCTCTAACTCTTGCTAAAATGAATTCCATTAAATTAGCACTCTTTGGTTCCAAACAAGCACTGTTTTAGATGCATCTATCCTGTCCTTTTTGGTATTATTTATCATTATTGTCATGAAATACTAAAGTCTTTCATTCATTCAGTAGATTATCATTGAGGGTCTACCTTGTAGACACTAAGGATAAAAAGACATAAAGCTCTGCCTTCAAGCAGCTAATCTTCTAGTTGGAGGAGACAGACTACACACACACACAAATGAGGTATATATCAGACGGTGCTGTTACGGAGAAAAACCTAGTAGGGGAAGCAAAGAGTGCGGGCTGTGTGGGGACTGAAGAAGGGGGAGGGGTGACATTTTTAAACAGTTTGGTGAGACCTCATTATGAAATGATGTTGAAAAAGGACTTACAGAAGTGAAGGAATGAGTCAGGTGGACATCTTTGACAAGGGGAGCAGACAGAGGAAATGACAAGAGCTGAATTGCTGCTTAGTTACTAGTCGTGTCTGACTTCTACAACTCCATGAACTGGGGCCCGCCAGGCTCCTCCGTCCATGGAATTTCCACGGCAAGAATACTGGAGTGAGTTTCCATTTCCTTCTCCAGGAGACCTTCTGAACCGAGGGGTCAAACCCTCATCTCCTGGCACTGGCAGGCAGACTCTTTACCACTGAGCCACCAGGGAAGCCTAAGACAAGAATATGCTCGTGGTGATTGCTGGAGAAAGAAGAGCTCGCTGTAGCTTGAGGGGAATCAGCATTGGTGAGGTCACAGGTGGCCATGAGACCCGTGAGGCCCTACCATCCACTGTCCACATTTTCTCTTTTACTTGGAATAAAAGAGGGAAGCTGCCAGGGAATTTTGAGCACAAGAGTAATGTGGCCTGATATTTAAAGTGATATCTCTGTTGAGAACAGGCTTGAAAGTGGGTGAAAGGGCAAGAGGGGAAACAAGAACCCAGTGAGGAGGCACCAGCAATAATATACAAGAGAGATGACGATGGCTGGTGCCAGCGTGCTCAGTGGAGTGGGGGGATGTGGCCAGGTCCTGGATGTATGTTGAGCAAACCCAGGCTCAATCCAGAGCCCTCTCAGAAAGGAACAGGGTGGAGGCAAGACTATGCCTGAAGGTGTGTCTTTGTGTTTCTCTAACTCTTGCTAAAATGAATTCCATTAAATTAGCACTCTTTGGTTCCAAACAAGCACTGTTTTAGATGCATCTATCCTGTCCTTTTTGGTATTATTTATCATTATTGTCATGAAATACTAAAGTCTTTCATTCATTCAGTAGATTATCATTGAGGGTCTACCTTGTAGACACTAAGGATAAAAAGACATAAAGCTCTGCCTTCAAGCAGCTAATCTTCTAGTTGGAGGAGACAGACTACACACACACACAAATGAGGTATATATCAGACGGTGCTGTTACGGAGAAAAACCTAGTAGGGGAAGCAAAGAGTGCGGGCTGTGTGGGGACTGAAGAAGGGGGAGGGGTGACATTTTTAAACAGTTTGGTGAGACCTCATTATGAAATGATGTTGAAAAAGGACTTACAGAAGTGAAGGAATGAGTCAGGTGGACATCTTTGACAAGGGGAGCAGACAGAGGAAATGACAAGAGCTGAATTGCTGCTTAGTTACTAGTCGTGTCTGACTTCTACAACTCCATGAACTGGGGCCCGCCAGGCTCCTCCGTCCATGGAATTTCCACGGCAAGAATACTGGAGTGAGTTTCCATTTCCTTCTCCAGGAGACCTTCTGAACCGAGGGGTCAAACCCTCATCTCCTGGCACTGGCAGGCAGACTCTTTACCACTGAGCCACCAGGGAAGCCTAAGACAAGAATATGCTCGTGGTGATTGCTGGAGAAAGAAGAGCTCGCTGTAGCTTGAGGGGAATCAGCATTGGTGAGGTCACAGGTGGCCATGAGACCCGTGAGGCCCTACCATCCACTGTCCACATTTTCTCTTTTACTTGGAATAAAAGAGGGAAGCTGCCAGGGAATTTTGAGCACAAGAGTAATGTGGCCTGATATTTAAAGTGATATCTCTGTTGAGAACAGGCTTGAAAGTGGGTGAAAGGGCAAGAGGGGAAACAAGAACCCAGTGAGGAGGCACCAGCAATAATATACAAGAGAGATGACGATGGCTGGTGCCAGCGTGCTCAGTGGAGTGGGGGGATGTGGCCAGGTCCTGGATGTATGTTGATGGTGGAGCCCAGGGGGATTAGTGGATGGAGCGGATTTAGACTGTATTATTTACTTTGCTAAAGGCAATAGTTCAGTTTACGCTTCTGAAATAATTATAGAACAACTGAAGGTTGTACATGATTTGAGTGGCTACTGGATTAGTCTAGGTAATACGTTACTTAAGTAAGAAAATAATTATGGAAAAAAATACAACTAGAGAGAACCAGTTCCAGGAGTTTCCAAGTGTTTTTCTGAGAAGCACGTCTACTCTCAGTAGAGAAACAAGTGACGTTCTGGAGTGAGTGGTCATAATTTCAAATGTGCATTTACAATTGAATAACATAAGGCCCGAGACTAGACTTGAGTTTTAAAATGAAGCTTTGAGAAGGAGAAAGAAGGGGATTTTCTTTCCTTTTTTTTAGTTCCTCCAGGGCAGTAGCATCTCACAGAACCTTCTGGAAATGCTCGACATCTGGACTCTTCAATACTATAGCCACTAGTCACCTGTGGTTACTAAGCACATAAAATGTGACTAGTGAGACTAGCTAACATTTTAATGTTATGTAATTCTAATTAATTTTAACTAAAATGTTGCTGCCTGTGGTCAGTAGCTACCATATTGAACCACACAGCTCCTCACGCAGCGAAACATTCCTAAACAATACCAAACACTTTTAAGCTTGAAACTGAATGAAAAGGATATACATAAAATAGATTTGGAAAATCTTGAGGTATATATTCTTATTTTTCTATTATACCCTACAGCTACCATCTCATTCTCCTTCTTGAAAAGAAACAGTAGATGGCTTGGTTTTCATCACTTTTAAACCCATTTGCTTAGTTTTCGCATGCCATTCTAATACCTTCTCAGCCATCAATCTATCAATGACATTCAAAATGAGATTTGCCTGTCTGATGCGTATTCAATGCTAACATTCTAAATGTCACATAAAAATAAAGATAGAAGATTCTTTTTATAATTGAGCTTCTCTCCCGCTTTAAATGAAAAAGAACTTTATGGCATCTGTTATCTCATATTTCTTCCCAAAACGAATGAAGCAGCTGCAATCGGTATCACCATTTTTCAGTTGAGAAAATCAAGGCGGAGGAAGATCAAAGGCAGCCCACTGTACAGCACAGGGCTTCCTAGGACGCTCAATGGTAAAGAATCCACCTGCCAATGCAGGAGACATGGGTTTGACTGTTGGGTCAGCAAGATACCCTGGAGAAGGAAATGGCAACCCACTCCAGTATTCTTGTCTAGGAAATCCCACAGACAGAGGAACCTGGCGGTCTATGGGGTCACAGAGAGTCAGACACGACTGAGCGACTGGACAACAATAGCACTGTGCAGTGCAAATCTATAGTTTTGTTGGAAAAGAGCAGAAATTAGGAGGACGGAAAAAAGAAAATCACTTGAAAATGCAAGGGGGAAGAAAAAGACTATATGTAAATCCTTGGTTGCCAAATTAAAGTGAGCTGAGACCTGGATCTACAAGACACTGGATGCCTGGATGAAGAGAGTTGGTGTGTTTGCCCCGAGGATCCTGTGTCTCAGACTTTCCACGGGTCCAGCAATGCACCTGAGGCAAGCTGCTGGCTCCCCAAAAGAGGATGAAGAGGATGCAGCGGTCAGGCTGAGCCTCGATTAGTGAGGCGGCCTCAGTATAACGATGCTGACTTATTTCTCAGCAAACCAGATTCAAATGACAGGGCAACATTCTTGAATCATCTCCGAACCCAACAGCTAGAGAATGAGCTTCCATTAATCTTGCTTTTGAAACACTCGGCTGACCCCAGCTATATCACTAAATTTTATGACCCAGGAGATTAACAGGGCAATTCAATCGGTTTAGAGCTGACCTTAGAAGTTGTCAGTTAAAGTCCTTCACTTTGAGAATGAGGATACTAAACCCCAGGAACACTGTGATACTTACAAAAGAACAAAACTATATTCCTTTTATAAGCAAGCAAGCCTGCTTTCTTCTGTTACATATATCTAATACAGTGCTATGTCTCCCACAGACAGTCAAAAGAAATCGACTGTCCTTACATTTTAACCCCAATGTATTTCTAGAAATTACAGGATTAGAGGATAATCATTGTTATATATTATATGTTATAACATGTGAAAAGAACTTTATGGCATCTGTTATCTCATATTTCTTCCCAAAACGAATGAAGCAGCTGCAATCGGTATCACCATTTTTCAGTTGAGAAAATCAAGGCGGAGGAAGATCAAAGGCAGCCCACTGTACAGCACAGGGCTTCCTAGGACGCTCAATGGTAAAGAATCCACCTGCCAATGCAGGAGACATGGGTTTGACTGTTGGGTCAGCAAGATACCCTGGAGAAGGAAATGGCAACCCACTCCAGTATTCTTGTCTAGGAAATCCCACAGACAGAGGAACCTGGCGGTCTATGGGGTCACAGAGAGTCAGACACGACTGAGCGACTGGACAACAATAGCACTGTGCAGTGCAAATCTATAGTTTTGTTGGAAAAGAGCAGAAATTAGGAGGACGGAAAAAAGAAAATCACTTGAAAATGCAAGGGGGAAGAAAAAGACTATATGTAAATCCTTGGTTGCCAAATTAAAGTGAGCTGAGACCTGGATCTACAAGACACTGGATGCCTGGATGAAGAGAGTTGGTGTGTTTGCCCCGAGGATCCTGTGTCTCAGACTTTCCACGGGTCCAGCAATGCACCTGAGGCAAGCTGCTGGCTCCCCAAAAGAGGATGAAGAGGATGCAGCGGTCAGGCTGAGCCTCGATTAGTGAGGCGGCCTCAGTATAACGATGCTGACTTATTTCTCAGCAAACCAGATTCAAATGACAGGGCAACATTCTTGAATCATCTCCGAACCCAACAGCTAGAGAATGAGCTTCCATTAATCTTGCTTTTGAAACACTCGGGCTGACCCCAGCTATATCACTAAATTTTATGACCCAGGAGATTAACAGGGCAATTCAATCGGTTTAGAGCTGACCTTAGAAGTTGTCAGTTAAAGTCCTTCACTTTGAGAATGAGGATACTAAACCCCAGGAACACTGTGATACTTACAAAAGAACAAAACTATATTCCTTTTATAAGCAAGCAAGCCTGCTTTCTTCTGTTACATATATCTAATACAGTGCTATGTCTCCCACAGACAGTCAAAAGAAATCGACTGTCCTTACATTTTAACCCCAATGTATTTCTAGAAATTACAGGATTAGAGGATAATCATTGTTATATATTATATGTTATAACATGTATAACACATACTCAGTTGCTTAGTTGTTTCCAACACTTTGTGACCCATGGACTGTAGCCTGCAAGGCTCCTCTGTCCATGGGATTTCCCAGGAAGAATACTCAAGGGGGTTGCCATTTCCTCCTCCAGGTATCTTCCCAACAAAGGGATGGAACTTGCATCTTCTGCATCAGCAAGCAGATTCTTCACCACTAAGCCACCTGGGAAACCCATAACATATATATGTGACAATAATATATAATTTATATATATATATACACACACACATATATATATATATACATACATACATACATACACACACACACACACACACATTTACGAGTTTCTCTGTTGGTTCAGATGGTAAAGAATCTGCCTGCAATGCAGGAAACCCAGGTTTGATCCCTGGGGTGGGAAGATACCCTGGAAGAGGCATGGCAACCCACTCCAGTATTCTTGCCCAGAAAATCTCACAGACAGAGGAGCCTGGCAGGCTACATTCCACGGGGTCACAAGAGAGTCACACATGACTCAGCAACTGAGCACACTCACACACACACACTAGCCCTGATCAACATTCTTAAATTTGAACTGAGACAGAACAATGTGATAAAAGTAAAGAGCAAACAGATAAAAACCGTAATTCAAGATTGTCAAGTATGTCTTTGTTCCTATGGAATAAGCATAAATATAAGAAATACATCATAAATGAAGCCAAAAGTACAATTCAGTATCTAGGAAATGCATAAATGAACTTGAAATGGCTGACCCCAGCTATATCACTAAATTTTATGACCCAGGAGATTAACAGGGCAATTCAATCGGTTTAGAGCTGACCTTAGAAGTTGTCAGTTAAAGTCCTTCACTTTGAGAATGAGGATACTAAACCCCAGGAACACTGTGATACTTACAAAAGAACAAAACTATATTCCTTTTATAAGCAAGCAAGCCTGCTTTCTTCTGTTACATATATCTAATACAGTGCTATGTCTCCCACAGACAGTCAAAAGAAATCGACTGTCCTTACATTTTAACCCCAATGTATTTCTAGAAATTACAGGATTAGAGGATAATCATTGTTATATATTATATGTTATAACATGTATAACACATACTCAGTTGCTTAGTTGTTTCCAACACTTTGTGACCCATGGACTGTAGCCTGCAAGGCTCCTCTGTCCATGGGATTTCCCAGGAAGAATACTCAAGGGGGTTGCCATTTCCTCCTCCAGGTATCTTCCCAACAAAGGGATGGAACTTGCATCTTCTGCATCAGCAAGCAGATTCTTCACCACTAAGCCACCTGGGAAACCCATAACATATATATGTGACAATAATATATAATTTATATATATATATACACACACACATATATATACATACATACATACATACACACACACACACACACACACACATTTACGAGTTTCTCTGTTGGTTCAGATGGTAAAGAATCTGCCTGCAATGCAGGAAACCCAGGTTTGATCCCTGGGGTGGGAAGATACCCTGGAAGAGGCATGGCAACCCACTCCAGTATTCTTGCCCAGAAAATCTCACAGACAGAGGAGCCTGGCAGGCTACATTCCACGGGGTCACAAGAGAGTCACACATGACTCAGCAACTGAGCACACTCACACACACACACTAGCCCTGATCAACATTCTTAAATTTGAACTGAGACAGAACAATGTGATAAAAGTAAAGAGCAAACAGATAAAAACCGTAATTCAAGATTGTCAAGTATGTCTTTGTTCCTATGGAATAAGCATAAATATAAGAAATACATCATAAATGAAGCCAAAAGTACAATTCAGTATCTAGGAAATGCATAAAAGTTGAACGACTTCTATCATAAACTTGAAATTTATACTTCTTAGAATCTAGAAGGGCTTCCTCAGGACAGTTTGGTTACCCTGGTCTTTTAAAGCATAGTCTGGTGTAATCCAAACTATTTCCTTTCAGTAAGCAGAGACATTCAAAAATCCCCCTGCCTTAGTGATATGTAAAACGCAGTATGCTGACAGGGCATTTAGATATGTTGCCGGATGACCCAGAATACGTGGGGTCGGGAGGGTGGGGGCAGGTGGTGTTAAATGCTGAAGTGGAGAAAGGCCACTTCTGCTCTGCCACAGGTTCCCCGTCCAGATGGTTCCCGGCTGGGCAGCCTCAAGAGAAAAACACATTTCCCTCATAAGTGGCTTTTTTTCATTCCCCAAATTACAAGTTTTGAAAGGAGCCTCAAGATATGAGTCCTCGTCTTAATTCTGAAAATGATTTTGGTCAGTACCGTGAAGGATAGCCAGAAGCAGGGGCAAAATCTGTGCAAAGCATTTTAGAAGAAGAGGGGATGAGTCAAAACTCCGTCACCACACTAAAAATGGCTTTTCGATTCCCTGAGGCCCCTCAGGGCAGGAAAACTGATTCTAATACAACCGAAGACATGCAGGCAGCCCCAGCTTCCGGGCAGGCGTGTGCTGACCTAACTCTAACCAAATGCACACAAGAAGAACCAGCGTCCAGCGAGTTCGCCTTCCAGGCTTTAGGTCTTTTCCCTGAACATGCGAAGTGGGTTCACCATAGATTGTGCTAAATTAGCACGAGTTATATGTAGATTTTAAGGCAAAGAACCAAAGACAGAGAAGAACAGGAGAACAGAAATGGAAGCTATACAGACATACCCCATGAAGTCTGCATGTCAAACAATTTGCACAGACATAATTCTAGATGATGCTACAGTGCTTCTCAAGACAGACATGCCTGAGCTAGCTCTACTGCTTACTAGCCGTGTTTGGGCAAATTATCTACTCCCTCTATCCCTCATATCCTCAACTGTAAATGGTTATAATACAGTATCTACTTCCTATGAGTGTTGTGAAGATTAGATGTGAGGATGTATGTAAAAGCTTTTCAGAACAGAGCCTGGCCAACAATAACAATTCAGCAAATATTAGCTGTCTAGTGATAATATTAATAGTAGTTGAACCATTAATAATGGTTCAAACAGTAATACTACCTCTGAGTAACACTGAAATGTATACACTACCATATGTACAATAGATGTGTGCATGCTTAGTTGCTTCAGTCATGTCCAGCTCTTTGCAACTGCATGGACTGTAGCTCGCCAGGCTTCTCTGTCCATGGAAT
Source organism: Tragulus kanchil (assembly GCA_022376925.1). Taxonomy (NCBI): domain Eukaryota; kingdom Metazoa; phylum Chordata; class Mammalia; order Artiodactyla; family Tragulidae; genus Tragulus; species Tragulus kanchil. The sequence goes on along the minus strand of JAIOJX010000005.1, from coordinate 24,462,919 downwards.
TCGCCAGGCAAGAATAGTGAAGTGTTTGCGATGTCCCACTCCAGGATCTTCCCGACCCAGGGATCGAAGCCACGTCTCCTGCATTGTAGGCAGATTCTACACCCTCTGAGCCATAGCCAGTGGGAGTTTGTTACGACCCAGGAGCTTGAAACCCAGTGTTGACAACCTAAAGGGGTGGGAGCTGGGAGGGAGGTGGCTTTTTTTCATTCCCCAAATTACAAGTTTTGAAAGGAGCCTCAAGATATGAGTCCTCGTCTTAATTCTGAAAATGATTTTGGTCAGTACCGTGAAGGATAGCCAGAAGCAGGGGCAAAATCTGTGCAAAGCATTTTAGAAGAAGAGGATGAGTCAAAACTCCGTCACCACACTAAAAATGGCTTTTCGATTCCCTGAGGCCCCTCAGGGCAGGAAAACTGATTCTAATACAACCGAAGACATGCAGGCAGCCCCAGCTTCCGGGCAGGCGTGTGCTGACCTAACTCTAACCAAATGCACACAAGAAGAACCAGCGTCCAGCGAGTTCGCCTTCCAGGCTTTAGGTCTTTTCCCTGAACATGCGAAGTGGGTTCACCATAGATTGTGCTAAATTAGCACGAGTTATATGTAGATTTTAAGGCAAAGAACCAAAGACAGAGAAGAACAGGAGAACAGAAATGGAAGCTATACAGACATACCCCATGAAGTCTGCATGTCAAACAATTTGCACAGACATAATTCTAGATGATGCTACAGTGCTTCTCAAGACAGACATGCCTGAGCTAGCTCTACTGCTTACTAGCCGTGTTTGGGCAAATTATCTACTCCCTCTATCCCTCATATCCTCAACTGTAAATGGTTATAATACAGTATCTACTTCCTATGAGTGTTGTGAAGATTAGATGTGAGGATGTATGTAAAAGCTTTTCAGAACAGAGCCTGGCCAACAATAACAATTCAGCAAATATTAGCTGTCTAGTGATAATATTAATAGTAGTTGAACCATTAATAATGGTTCAAACAGTAATACTACCTCTGAGTAACACTGAAATGTATACACTACCATATGTACAATAGATGTGTGCATGCTTAGTTGCTTCAGTCATGTCCAGCTCTTTGCAACTGCATGGACTGTAGCTCGCCAGGCTTCTCTGTCCATGGAATTCGCCAGGCAAGAATAGTGAAGTGTTTGCGATGTCCCACTCCAGGGGATCTTCCCGACCCAGGGATCGAAGCCAGGTCTCCTGCATTGTAGGCAGATTCTACACCCTCTGAGCCATAGCCAGTGGGAGTTTGTTACACGACCCAGGGAGCTTGAAACCCAGTGTTGACAACCTAAAGGGGTGGGAGCTGGGAGGGAGGTCTACGAGCAAGGGGACAGATGTGTACCTATGGCTGATTCATGGTGATATATGGCAGTAACTAGTACAATATTGTAAAGCAATTATCCTCTCATTAATAATAAATTTTTTAAAAGATTAGATTTATTGTTTCTAAAAAAAAAAGAAGGCAGTGTATAAAAATGATAGATACAGAGTTAGAAGACTTTTCTTACACTCAGCTGTGTGGTTTCACTCAAAAGTCACCTTTTCTCACAGCTAAAAAAAAAAAAAAAAAAAGCGAAACAATACCCTACTCCTTCAGGTGTGAGATGCAAGCAGGATAATGTGCTTATGACAGCAGAGTGTATCTGAAAGGCTATACACCATGCAGTATTACTGTAATAATAGCATTTATTAATACCTAGCTTTAAAATGACTCTCCACTTTAAGAAAGGACACTAGGGGTCTTCCCTGGTGGTCCAGTGTGTAAGGACACCGACTTGCAGTGAAGGGGTGCCGGTTGGACCCCTGGCCTGGGAAGATCCCACGTGCCGCGGAGCGGCTGGACCCATGTGTCCAATCACCGAGCCGGAGCTCTGGGGCGCATGCGCCCAGAGCCGCTGCTCTGCGACAACAGACGCCACCGCGAGGGGAGGCCCACACGGGCCAAAGAACAAAGATGGATGAAACTAGACAAATGAAAGACCAGTGCAAGTGGCCTGCCCAACCCCCTCCCTCCCCACCCCCACAAAAATAAATAAATAAATAAATGTTTAAAAAAAAAAGAAAATAAATACCTAAAGTCTTAAAAAAAAAAAAAAAGACACTAGGAATAACATTCTCCTCTAGTAAAAAATATCAGTGTCAAAAATTAAAGTCTCAATACAAAGAAAATGGTTTCCAGTGACTTATAATAATAAAACTGAAAAATGTTCACAAAAAAATAGTAATACAACCTCTCTGAAAGGCCATGCAAAATCATATTTTAACTCCCATAACATACCAATAAGTCAACTGAATTGGATATAAAATTCCCCTCAGGCATAATTTGACTGTATGAATTCTCAAACAATTACAAGAAGGACTTACACAGAGCAGGCTCCATCCAAGCCATCCCTGTTGCTGCCTAGTCACTTCAGTCGTGTCCGACTCTGTTTGACCCTACAGACTGCAGCCCGCCAGGCTCCTCTGTCCACGGGATTCTCCAGGCAAGAATACTGGAGTGGGTTGCCATGCCCTCCTCCAGGGGACTTCCCAACCTAGGGATAGAACCCGGGTCTCCTGCATTACAGGCAGATGCCTCACCACTGAGCCATTAGGGAACCCCATATATAGGAACTCTATATATATATATATATAGCCCTCAAATATATATAAATATATGTGTGTGTATGTGTGTGTGTACATATATGTATATGTATTTGAGAATCCATGGACTGTAACTCGCCAGGCTTCCCCATCCATGGAATTTTTCAGGAAGAATACTGGAGTGGGTTACCTTTCCTTCTCCACACACCATCACTATACAGTCATTAGTACTATTTTCAAGTTTAATAAGTTAACAGAACTTTTGTCTTCCACTCCTTAGAAGCAAGACTATTATACCTGCTGAGTGTTCAAGGGCTGGTTTGATATCTGGTTTCCATATCTCGGATATTTTTATAAAACTTGCCAATTTGCAACCATTTTCAGAAAGTCGACCCACACCCAGTCTCCAAACACAACCCTGTCCATAGCAGAGGGTGGCCATTCAGGTCTCCTATCAGGATCCCTGGGTCAAAGGGCCCATGGCTGTTGAGGATCTTATCTTATTGCATTTAATTCTGTACAGAAGGTACCATAATCCTTGTGCATGGGCCAATTCACATCCACATTTGCACAGAAGGGGAAGATGAAAAACCCAGAACCTTCCCTGAGCAGATGTCCTTGGAACAATAAACCCAGCTGCTGGGTAACCACTGTCATTCACATTATACCTGCCCAAGCAGAGAACCCAGGCTTTCTCTAACCATAAGCCCTAGCCTTCCACTCTGGACCACTCAGATAGCATCTTTCAGAGACCAATCTAAAGATGTGCCTGATCCCACCACTCCAGGTCACACCTCCTCTTCCTCTTAAGAACCCCATGCAGTTTTTGCTTTTGCCATGACCCTCAAGAAGGACTTACACAGAGCAGGCTCCATCCAAGCCATCCCTGTTGCTGCCTAGTCACTTCAGTCGTGTCCGACTCTGTTTGACCCTACAGACTGCAGCCCGCCAGGCTCCTCTGTCCACGGGATTCTCCAGGCAAGAATACTGGAGTGGGTTGCCATGCCCTCCTCCAGGGGACTTCCCAACCTAGGGATAGAACCCGGGTCTCCTGCATTACAGGCAGATGCCTCACCACTGAGCCATTAGGGAACCCCATATATAGGAACTCTATATATATATATATATAGCCCTCAAATATATATAAATATATGTGTGTGTATGTGTGTGTGTACATATATGTATATGTATTTGAGAATCCATGGACTGTAACTCGCCAGGCTTCCCCATCCATGGAATTTTTCAGGAAGAATACTGGAGTGGGTTACCTTTCCTTCTCCACACACCATCACTATACAGTCATTAGTACTATTTTCAAGTTTAATAAGTTAACAGAACTTTTGTCTTCCACTCCTTAGAAGCAAGACTATTATACCTGCTGAGTGTTCAAGGGCTGGTTTGATATCTGGTTTCCATATCTCGGATATTTTTATAAAACTTGCCAATTTGCAACCATTTTCAGAAAGTCGACCCACACCCAGTCTCCAAACACAACCCTGTCCATAGCAGAGGGTGGCCATTCAGGTCTCCTATCAGGATCCCTGGGTCAAAGGGCCCATGGCTGTTGAGGATCTTATCTTATTGCATTTAATTCTGTACAGAAGGTACCATAATCCTTGTGCATGGGCCAATTCACATCCACATTTGCACAGAAGGGGAAGATGAAAAACCCAGAACCTTCCCTGAGCAGATGTCCTTGGAACAATAAACCCAGCTGCTGGGTAACCACTGTCATTCACATTATACCTGCCCAAGCAGAGAACCCAGGCTTTCTCTAACCATAAGCCCTAGCCTTCCACTCTGGACCACTCAGATAGCATCTTTCAGAGACCAATCTAAAGATGTGCCTGATCCCACCACTCCAGGTCACACCTCCTCTTCCTCTTAAGAACTGCCTGGCAGGAGGACGAGAGGAAGGGACGGAGATGTCTGGGAAGTCCACGGTAAGCCAGGAACAGGCAGGCACTTCACTTATCTTACTGCATTTAATCCTGTACAGAAGGTACCGTACTCCTTGTGTCAGAGATGAGGAAACGCAGAGAGGTTTAATTTAACGTGCCCTAATGAGACTGGAAGCAGTGAGCACTTGAACGCACCTCCATCGGTTTCTACACCATGCTCACAGCAGTCCCCACGGTGGAGCCTCTCGCTGCCAGGGCCTGCCATCACCACCGCACGCCAAGCCGTGGCGCCTGACCCACAGGCCACGTGGTTTCCTCCCCAGAGCCTTCTCAAGTCGGGCAGCTATTCCCATGCACCTCACAGAGCTTGTCCACATCACACTCCACTCAGCAGAGTGTCTGGCAGAAACAGCAGCTGCCGGGTCTAAATCTCCCCTCTCCTAACCCGGAGACAGCAAGCCTCTGTCCTCTGCATGTGAACATCACCTAAATGAACCTCACGTACACCAAGCTTTCCAAAACCAGCCTCTTTCTAATAAATCACAGGCTAGTCAGTAATTAGAAGATGCATCAGTCTATCACCTTAAGCATTTAACATTAAGAAAAGGAATAACTCAAATGAAGGACAGGACTGATAGGCCTACATGGGGAGACCTCTGTGGGAGGAGGGGGTTATGCAGTATTTTAATATATGTGATTTCTCTATTTGTGTGGGTTTTTTTTAATTTTAACTTTATTGGAGTATAGCTGATTTATAATGCTATTTAGTTTCAAGCATACAAAGTGATTCAGTTATACATACATATATATATACATCTATCATCTATCTATCTATCTATGAGTTCATTCTTTTTCAGACTCTTTTTCCATGTAGGTTATTACAGAATATTGAGTAGAGTCCTCCGCGCTATACACTAGGTCCTAGTTCGATATCTATTTTATATATATCTGTGCATCCCTTTGCCACTGAGTCATTCAAGTTGCGTGCATGGCTATGAGCCTTCCACGCTGGCCCACTCAGATAGCATCTTTCAGAGACCAATCTAAAGATGTGCCTGATCCCACCACTCCAGGTCACACCTCCTCTTCCTCTTAAGAACTGCCTGGCAGGAGGACGAGAGGAAGGGACGGAGATGTCTGGGAAGTCCACGGTAAGCCAGGAACAGGCAGGCACTTCACTTATCTTACTGCATTTAATCCTGTACAGAAGGTACCGTACTCCTTGTGTCAGAGATGAGGAAACGCAGAGAGGTTTAATTTAACGTGCCCTAATGAGACTGGAAGCAGTGAGCACTTGAACGCACCTCCATCGGTTTCTACACCATGCTCACAGCAGTCCCCACGGTGGAGCCTCTCGCTGCCAGGGCCTGCCATCACCACCGCACGCCAAGCCGTGGCGCCTGACCCACAGGCCACGTGGTTTCCTCCCCAGAGCCTTCTCAAGTCGGGCAGCTATTCCCATGCACCTCACAGAGCTTGTCCACATCACACTCCACTCAGCAGAGTGTCTGGCAGAAACAGCAGCTGCCGGGTCTAAATCTCCCCTCTCCTAACCCGGAGACAGCAAGCCTCTGTCCTCTGCATGTGAACATCACCTAAATGAACCTCACGTACACCAAGCTTTCCAAAACCAGCCTCTTTCTAATAAATCACAGGCTAGTCAGTAATTAGAAGATGCATCAGTCTATCACCTTAAGCATTTAACATTAAGAAAAGGAATAACTCAAATGAAGGACAGGACTGATAGGCCTACATGGGGAGACCTCTGTGGGAGGAGGGGGTTATGCAGTATTTTAATATATGTGATTTCTCTATTTGTGTGGGTTTTTTTTAATTTTAACTTTATTGGAGTATAGCTGATTTATAATGCTATTTAGTTTCAAGCATACAAAGTGATTCAGTTATACATACATATATATATACATCTATCATCTATCTATCTATCTATGAGTTCATTCTTTTTCAGACTCTTTTTCCATGTAGGTTATTACAGAATATTGAGTAGAGTCCTCCGCGCTATACACTAGGTCCTAGTTCGATATCTATTTTATATATATCTGTGCATCCCTTTGCCACTGAGTCATTCAAGTTGCGTGCATGGCTATGAATTCTGAGCGCAATGAACTGCCCCCTTTTGAAAGGTCTTGGAGGAAGAGATCCTAGTCACGAATGTCACTGGGTCTCAATATGACAGATGCAAAGCTCCACCCCCATCAGAAAAACATCATAACTGACTTGTTTGTTAATTCGCCAACAGTTTTTCCTCCAGCCATGCCTCTTTTGCAGTAACCCAATATTCAGAGACGTGACCCCTTTTTGGATCACTTAGGAAATGAATCCTCTTCCTCCCAATACTCTTAAGACATCCAAATTTGCACTGAATGACTGCATCGATATTAAATGATAAGCCAGGAAAATATACATACATCTCCTCTCACATTCCCCCCACATAGCTGTGCGAATAAAAGGAAATACACCTGAATTTACTTCAAACTTGTGCATATGTTTACAGCAAATATATCTGTGTAATCTGAAGTGCCTAAAATAAGATTTCAAATTTCATGGATGCTCCAGGAAAGCCAGAGGTGAGGGAGAGAAGGCCTAAGAATACATTAGGTGGAAAAGAGATGGCTCAACCTCAGTACACCAGAGATCAGCCAGACCACAAGTCAGCCTTCACCCAGATAAGCAGCACTTCTAGGAGCAGCCCAGCAAACTTGGCCCCGTGCACTTGACAAAAAACCAGTGTGTCCAAAAGTGGTTCCTTCACAGGATCCACTAAACTTCACAGTAAAAGGATCCTTTCTTTGGTTGATGCGTGTACCTGCACTTCTCACCATTAGCCTCTGACGTTGAGGTTCACCCTCTACCATAGCCCATGCTCGGAATGGCCGCCATTCCTACTGAGGGCCTGAGCACCCCGTCAAGGTCTATTTGCTGCCACTTCCCCAAACCATCCAGATTTCCACTGCAACCATCTACCTGACGATGCTCTCTTGACATGCACTTGGGCCAATTGGCCTGCATTCCCCTCTTAGATTCTCTATACACTACAACTTGATATCCTACCTTTTATGGTAGTTTAACCAGGCACTTGTTTCTGCGGCGATGTAAAATAGCAAAAATCTTTGAAAAGAATCTAGACATAGGTCCCAGTTCGATATCTATTTTATATATATCTGTGCATCCCTTTGCCACTGAGTCATTCAAGTTGCGTGCATGGCTATGAATTCTGAGCGCAATGAACTGCCCCCTTTTGAAAGGTCTTGGAGGAAGAGATCCTAGTCACGAATGTCACTGGGTCTCAATATGACAGATGCAAAGCTCCACCCCCATCAGAAAAACATCATAACTGACTTGTTTGTTAATTCGCCAACAGTTTTTCCTCCAGCCATGCCTCTTTTGCAGTAACCCAATATTCAGAGACGTGACCCCTTTTTGGATCACTTAGGAAATGAATCCTCTTCCTCCCAATACTCTTAAGACATCCAAATTTGCACTGAATGACTGCATCGATATTAAATGATAAGCCAGGAAAATATACATACATCTCCTCTCACATTCCCCCCACATAGCTGTGCGAATAAAAGGAAATACACCTGAATTTACTTCAAACTTGTGCATATGTTTACAGCAAATATATCTGTGTAATCTGAAGTGCCTAAAATAAGATTTCAAATTTCATGGATGCTCCAGGAAAGCCAGAGGTGAGGAGAGAAGGCCTAAGAATACATTAGGTGGAAAAGAGATGGCTCAACCTCAGTACACCAGAGATCAGCCAGACCACAAGTCAGCCTTCACCCAGATAAGCAGCACTTCTAGGAGCAGCCCAGCAAACTTGGCCCCGTGCACTTGACAAAAAACCAGTGTGTCCAAAAGTGGTTCCTTCACAGGATCCACTAAACTTCACAGTAAAAGGATCCTTTCTTTGGTTGATGCGTGTACCTGCACTTCTCACCATTAGCCTCTCACGTTGACGTCCACCCTCCACCACAGCCCATGCTCGGAATGGCCGCCATTCCTACTGAGGGCCTGACCACCCCGTCAAGGTCTATTTGCTGCCACTTCCCCAAACCATCCAGATTTCCACTGCAACCATCTACCTGACGATGCTCTCTTGACATGCACTTGGGCCAATTGGCCTGCATTCCCCTCTTAGATTCTCTATACACTACAACTTGATATCCTACCTTTTATGGTAGTTTAACCAGGCACTTGTTTCTGCGGCGATGTAAAAATAGCAAAAAAAATCTTTGAAAAAGAATCTAGAATCATTGGGCTAGAAAGAACTCAAAGACCAGAAACATGACTGCCTGCAAGCACTTTTCTGAACTGTTTTGCTCCTTGAGGGTAGGCCTTCCTCATCTTTATCCTGGTAATTTTAATCATCTTTACCTTGGTCACCCACTACCCTACCCCCAAAGTGTTTGCTGAATGCCTCTTTCATCAGCTGGCATTTACATGAAAATTGTTCATCAGCTAAGGACAGGAGACCTAAAAGTAAATGGCACCATGGAGCAAAGATGACCAGCAACCATTAACAAACCAGCAATCATTAAGGAGCTACTCCATGCTGAGTGAGCCAACCCGCTTCGCTGCACCCATTTCTCCACCTCTGCCGAAAATGACCCAGCCCACGTCTAAGGGACCTTGTGACCCTATCATTCCATACTTTCAGTTCAGGGAGAAACTTCCTTGCGCTTCTTACTGAAACGAAAAACAAACTCTGTTACTGTGAGTTAGTGAAGCCACCTAAAGACTAAGATGTGAGATTTATAATTTTCCTGGGATGCTTCCCAGGGCTTCAGGAAGCAAGAACGTGGGTAATTCGGAAGACATCTTTCTTTCAGTTCTATAGTTATGAGACCAAGTAAGGACTTTTCAAAACAATATTAACAATCTTACTGAGTTGTTTATAATGCTGTGGCTTTTATGAAATAGACAGTGTTTAAAAAGAAAATGGTGGGGGCGGGAGCAAGGTAGTTTTAATTTTTCCTGGAAGAAATGGTGGCCAAGCCCTTCAGGTAGTGACATCTGCTCAGTTTTAACACCAGGAGTCTGCATGACTTGAAGGGGATGAGAATGAAAATAAATAGGAGCTAGAGTATTGCCTGCGGAATGGCCGCCATTCCTACGGGGTCAAGGTCAACTTCCCAAACCATCCAGATTTCCACTGCAACCATCTACCTGACGATGCTCTCTTGACATGCACTTGGGCCAATTGGCCTGCATTCCCCTCTTAGATTCTCTATACACTACAACTTGATATCCTACCTTTTATGGTAGTTTAACCAGGCACTTGTTTCTGCGGCGATGTAAAAATAGCAAAAAAAATCTTTCAAAAAGAATCTAGAATCATTGGGCTAGAAAGAACTCAAAGACCAGAAACATGACTGCCTGCAAGCACTTTTCTGAACTGTTTTGCTCCTTGAGGGTAGGCCTTCCTCATCTTTATCCTGGTAATTTTAATCATCTTTACCTTGGTCACCCACTACCCTACCCCCAAAGTGTTTGCTGAATGCCTCTTTCATCAGCTGGCATTTACATGAAAATTGTTCATCAGCTAAGGACAGGAGACCTAAAAGTAAATGGCACCATGGAGCAAAGATGACCAGCAACCATTAACAAACCAGCAATCATTAAGGAGCTACTCCATGCTGAGTGAGCCAACCCGCTTCGCTGCACCCATTTCTCCACCTCTGCCGAAAATGACCCAGCCCACGTCTAAGGGACCTTGTGACCCTATCATTCCATACTTTCAGTTCAGGGAGAAACTTCCTTGCGCTTCTTACTGAAACGAAAAACAAACTCTGTTACTGTGAGTTAGTGAAGCCACCTAAAGACTAAGATGTGAGATTTATAATTTTCCTGGGATGCTTCCCAGGGCTTCAGGAAGCAAGAACGTGGGTAATTCGGAAGACATCTTTCTTTCAGTTCTATAGTTATGAGACCAAGTAAGGACTTTTCAAAACAATATTAACAATCTTACTGAGTTGTTTATAATGCTGTGGCTTTTATGAAATAGACAGTGTTTAAAAAGAAAAAGGTGGGGGGCGGGGAGCAAGGCAGTTTTAATTTTTCCTGGAAGAAATGGTGGCCAAGCCCTTCAGGTAGTGCCATCTGCTCAGTTTTTTCACCAGGAGTCTGCATGCCCTGAAGGGGATGAGTCTGAAAATAAATAGGAGCTAGAGTATTGGCCATCAATTAAGAAATAACTACAGCGCTCACGGAATGGTTACTTAGATTCTGGGACATACGGGAGTCACAAGGATCCCCAGGGTCAAGGTAGCCATGCAGGAGAAACGTCACCACAGCATGAGCCACAGGCTTCATTCCCCGCTGGAAACGATCTTCCCCGTACACGCGTCTCAGCTCAACAGGACCAAAAAATGCAATTCCCTTATTTTCTCTCTTCTCTCTATAGAAGTATCATCTATAACAGGCCCATGACAGGAATGCTAAAAAGGATGACTTGCAATGCTCAAGTAGATCACTGATTCAGGCAAGCAAATAACAATATATGAGTGATCAGAAGACATTCTCAGATTATTACTTATATGTAAATAAAAATACCTTTTTAAATGCTTTAACAGGAAAAATGAAACTGCAAAATTATTCCTATTACCTCATTTTCTGCTACAAAATCCTTCATATTATCTTGTTTTCTTCAGTTAATCATCTTAATTACAGAGATATTAAATAAGGAGTGCCCCAAAGAGAGTCAACTGAAAATAGCTGATTTTAACTTAGAATTTTTTCAATTGAAAAAAGCCTTAGCTTACCTAAAGAAGCCAATGAGCCTAGAGCAGGAAGTTTCTCAATTTTCAATAATGCTAAACAACTATCACAGAGGAAGATTTTGTTCTTGATGTATAAGAATTTCTTACTCTGTCATTCAGCTGATGTGCATTCTAGGTGTCCTGGTGGTGCCTTGTTTCTGCAGGAAGTTTCTCAATACTCTGGTCAATAATGTAACACATCGCTTCCCAGGGCTTCAGGAAGCAAGAACGTGGGTAATTCGGAAGACATCTTTCTTTCAGTTCTATAGTTATGAGACCAAGTAAGGACTTTTCAAAACAATATTAACAATCTTACTGAGTTGTTTATAATGCTGTGGCTTTTATGAAATAGACAGTGTTTAAAAAGAAAAAGGTGGGGGGCGGGGAGCAAGGCAGTTTTAATTTTTCCTGGAAGAAATGGTGGCCAAGCCCTTCAGGTAGTGCCATCTGCTCAGTTTTTTCACCAGGAGTCTGCATGCCCTGAAGGGGATGAGTCTGAAAATAAATAGGAGCTAGAGTATTGGCCATCAATTAAGAAATAACTACAGCGCTCACGGAATGGTTACTTAGATTCTGGGACATACGGGAGTCACAAGGATCCCCAGGGTCAAGGTAGCCATGCAGGAGAAACGTCACCACAGCATGAGCCACAGGCTTCATTCCCCGCTGGAAACGATCTTCCCCGTGCACGCGTCTCAGCTCAACAGGACAAAAAAATGCAATTCCCTTATTTTCTCTCTTCTCTCTATAGAAGTATCATCTATAACAGGCCCATGACAGGAATGCTAAAAAGGATGACTTGCAATGCTCAAGTAGATCACTGATTCAGGCAAGCAAATAACAATATATGAGTGATCAGAAGACATTCTCAGATTATTACTTATATGTAAATAAAAATACCTTTTTAAATGCTTTAACAGGAAAAATGAAACTGCAAAATTATTCCTATTACCTCATTTTCTGCTACAAAATCCTTCATATTATCTTGTTTTCTTCAGTTAATCATCTTAATTACAGAGATATTAAATAAGGAGTGCCCCAAAGAGAGTCAACTGAAAATAGCTGATTTTAACTTAGAATTTTTTCAATTGAAAAAAGCCTTAGCTTACCTAAAGAAGCCAATGAGCCTAGAGCAGGAAGTTTCTCAATTTTCAATAATGCTAAACAACTATCACAGAGGAAGATTTTGTTCTTGATGTATAAGAATTTCTTACTCTGTCATTCAGCTGATGTGCATTCTAGGTGTCCTGGTGGTGCCTTGTTTCTGCATCCTGAATACCCTCCCTGATGAGCTCCTAACCCGATCCCTGCCACAACAGTGCATGTTCTTACAGCAGTGGGCTTGGGGACAGCAGGACACCGAAATAAGTCCAGTCCACACACTCACACTGATGTGAGCCATGTGGGCAAGGCTCTAGGCCCCAGTTGAGGTTCTAACTTGCCCTTTTCATGGTGGGTTGGTAAATTGAAACAAAAATGTTAAAAAAAAAAAAAAAGATTAAAGGGAAAAATATTGAAGTAACAATATTCTTTTAAGTGATAAGATGTCTTGGGGGCTTCCCTGGTGGTCCCGTGGGTAGAGAGTCTGCCTTGCAGTGCAAGGGGCACTGGTTCGACCACTGGCCCAGGAAGATCCCGCATGCCGAGCAGCAGCTGGGCCGGTGTGTCCAACTGCGAGCCAGCGCTCTGGAGCGCATGCGCCTGGGGCCAGTGCTCTGCAACGAGAGAGGCCACTGCGATGGGAAGTCCACACATGCCAAAAAGAATACAGATGGATGAGAAAGAAAAAACGATGACTTCGAGGCCAAAAGAAAAAAAGAGAGAGAGAGAGAAAAAGACGCCTTGGGAAATGTAATTAAGTACACTTTGCTGCTGTTGTTTAGTCGCTAGGTCGTATCTGACACTTGCAACCCCATAGGCTATATAACCCACCAGGCTCCCCTATCCATGGGATTTTCCAGGCAAGAATACTGGAGTAGGGTGCCATTTCCTTCTCCAGAGGATCTTCCCAACCAGAGATCAAATCCGCATCTTTTATACTTGTAAGCAGCTTCTTTACCCCTGAGTCCCCAGGGAAGCCCTCACTTTATCATATCATTCATCTGAATATGTTTGATATTTAAAGTTAATAATTCTTGGATACATTTTTCCCAAATTATTTTCCTCTGCTACAGCAAAATAAAATAAGTCTGTAAATGGCAAGACACTTTCAAATCAGTACTTAAAATTTTTGAAAGCCTTAGTACAGAAGTTTCTCAATTTTCAATAATGCTAAACAACTATCACAGAGGAAGATTTTGTTCTTGATGTATAAGAATTTCTTACTCTGTCATTCAGCTGATGTGCATTCTAGGTGTCCTGGTGGTGCCTTGTTTCTGCATCCTGAATACCCTCCCTGATGAGCTCCTAACCCGATCCCTGCCACAACAGTGCATGTTCTTACAGCAGTGGGCTTGGGGACAGCAGGACACCGAAATAAGTCCAGTCCACACACTCACACTGATGTGAGCCATGTGGGCAAGGCTCTAGGCCCCAGTTGAGGTTCTAACTTGCCCTTTTCATGGTGGGTTGGTAAATTGAAACAAAAATGTTAAAAAAAAAAAAAAAAAAAAAAAGATTAAAGGGAAAAATATTGAAGTAACAATATTCTTTTAAGTGATAAGATGTCTTGGGGGCTTCCCTGGTGGTCCCGTGGGTAGAGAGTCTGCCTTGCAGTGCAAGGGGCACTGGTTCGACCACTGGCCCAGGAAGATCCCGCATGCCGAGCAGCAGCTGGGCCGGTGTGTCCAACTGCGAGCCAGCGCTCTGGAGCGCATGCGCCTGGGGCCAGTGCTCTGCAACGAGAGAGGCCACTGCGATGGGAAGTCCACACATGCCAAAAAGAATACAGATGGATGAGAAAGAAAAAACGATGACTTCGAGGCCAAAAGAAAAAAAGAGAGAGAGAGAGAAAAAGACGCCTTGGGAAATGTAATTAAGTACACTTTGCTGCTGTTGTTTAGTCGCTAGGTCGTATCTGACACTTGCAACCCCATAGGCTATATAACCCACCAGGCTCCCCTATCCATGGGATTTTCCAGGCAAGAATACTGGAGTAGGGTGCCATTTCCTTCTCCAGAGGATCTTCCCAACCAGAGATCAAATCCGCATCTTTTATACTTGTAAGCAGCTTCTTTACCCCTGAGTCCCCAGGGAAGCCCTCACTTTATCATATCATTCATCTGAATATGTTTGATATTTAAAGTTAATAATTCTTGGATACATTTTTCCCAAATTATTTTCCTCTGCTACAGCAAAATAAAATAAGTCTGTAAATGGCAAGACACTTTCAAATCAGTACTGTTCATTTGCTGGCATCATATACCCTGTCAAAATATTCAAAAAAAGCAACTGTTTATGTGTAAAGGCTCCTTTAAAATAAAACTAGATACATAATGTAACTTTCCTTTACTAAAATCCTTCATTTCTAACTACTGTTCATATTAAAACACTGATCCTTTCACTAACTCATGGTGGCTTTGTCCATCAGGCTGGCTGGGGAGATGATGATGTCATGACCTGCATGACCCCAGCTCTTAACACAGCAGTTGCTACAAACTAGCAGCTTAAGACACATACAGAGGTTATTCTTCATGATCATAAATGGTACCTCATTTTTGCCCATTCATTTTACAGATTGAAAAAAAAAATAGCCTAGCCAGAGTGATTGCCAAGTTTTTCATTTTTCCCTACTAGTTGTGTGCTTTGAGACATGTTTCATCCCTCTGTACCCCAGCATGCCCTTCTCTAAAATGGAGACTAATTACAGCACTTGTCTACTAGCAACAGTATAAAGACTAAATGAGTTGATATTGTAGTACTTAGTGATGAGTACCATGTCGACATCCCAACCATCATTACCACTGAGGGGAAGAGGGCAAAGGCACGGTGGGAGGGACTCCAGTTCCCAGAGAAAATAACTACCCAGTACCATGCTCTGTGAATACAAGCTCATTAACACTAGGTAGTGGCAGGGGGATGGAGAGATCATGTGAAAGAGTAAAATGTAAAAGATAGAAACGAGGGAGTGGTAGGTGGGTGTGCACTGCAACAGGCTTTCAAATTTCTGTATGTTTGGAAAATATAGAAGTGAAAAGACTGGATAAGGGGAGAGGAGATGTGTGAAAAAGAAAAAAAAATTAACATGGCAGATCAATCATTTGACACCTCCCCCCAAAAAAGTATTATTCACCAGTACCAATGATGATGGACTTTCTCTGGTGGCTCAGCTGGTAAAGAATCTGCTTGCAATGTGGGAGACCGGGGTTCGATCCCTGGGTCAGGAAGACCCCCCTGGAGGAGAGCGTGGCAACCCACTCCAGTAATCTTGCCTGGAGCATCCCATGGACAGAGGAAGCTGGTGGGTTTCAGTCCATGGGTCGCAAAGAGTTAGACACAACTAAGCGACACACACACACACACACACACACACACACACACCCACCCACCCAACAACAACACAGCAATAATGGTCATGATTATAACAGGATTCTCGACTACTGTTTTCTATTACTTTGATTTTAAGGCTTAGAATAATCCTGGGAGGAAGCGACTCCCAGGATCATTCCCATTTCAGAAACTCAAAAGCAAGGACAGATAGAAAGACCTCCTGGGGTTCATATGGTAGATATGCGTTGTCACAGAGAGGTAAGCCATGTTCTGTGGCATCTTTCCCATCACCGGAGTAACTCTACCACTCGTTTCATGCCCTCTCGACGCAAGAAACCTCTCTGTTCTTCACCACTATGCCCCCAGTGCCACATTTCTTAACACACAAAGCTTAGTGAATGAATGGGATAAAGAAAAGAAAGGGAGGGAGAGAGGGAGAGATGGAGGGAAAGTGGGAATATTATTTTTTGTTTCACTCACGACATCCAAACACAACCCAGTATCATGATTGGAAAGACACACAGGACTTTAATTAAAATTGTAAAATAAGGGGGGGATATACATATGACTAATCTGGGAACATACGTATCTGTAAACAACAAAACTCTGTAATATTTAAAAGTAGGGCTTCCCCTGGTGGTCCAGTGGGTAAGGACACTGCCTTGCAGTGCAAGGGGCGCCGGTTCGAGCCCTGGCCTGGGAAGATCCCACGTGCCGCAGAGCGGCTGGACTGATGTGTCCAATCACCGAGCCGGAGCTCTGGAGCGCATGCGCCCAGAGCCGGTGCTGTGCAATGACAGACGCCACCGCGATGGGAGGCCCACAGGAGCCAAAGAACGAAGACGAATGAAAATAGAGAAATAAAAAAGACCAATAGAAGTGGCCCGCCCACTCCCCAACCCGACCCCCGCCCAAAGTAAATAAAAATAAAAATATATATATATATTTAAAAGTAAAATAAAAGTTTAAAAAAAAAAAGAACAGACACTACCTTAAGATACAAATTAACAGAAAGTTAGGTCACCTTTGAATTTCCTAAAATACATAAAATAGACATTTAAAAAAAAATGTAAAATATTTTCTGATTATAAAAGTAATATAGGCAACTATATTACTTCTTACCAAAAACACTAAGTTAATCTGCTTCCTATAGGTGTATTGTTGCTGTTGTTGAGTCACTAAGTCACGTCTGCCCAAATATATTATGCTTCTTCACAGATCTGTTTTCTATTACTTTGATTTTAAGGCTTAGAATAATCCTGGGAGGAAGCGACTCCCAGGATCATTCCCATTTCAGAAACTCAAAAGCAAGGACAGATAGAAAGACCTCCTGGGGTTCATATGGTAGATATGCGTTGTCACAGAGAGGTAAGCCATGTTCTGTGGCATCTTTCCCATCACCGGAGTAACTCTACCACTCGTTTCATGCCCTCTCGACGCAAGAAACCTCTCTGTTCTTCACCACTATGCCCCCAGTGCCACATTTCTTAACACACAAAGCTTAGTGAATGAATGGGATAAAGAAAAGAAAGGGAGGGAGAGAGGGAGAGATGGAGGGAAAGTGGGAATATTATTTTTTGTTTCACTCACGACATCCAAACACAACCCAGTATCATGATTGGAAAGACACACAGGACTTTAATTAAAATTGTAAAATAAGGGGGGGATATACATATGACTAATCTGGGAACATACGTATCTGTAAACAACAAAACTCTGTAATATTTAAAAGTAGGGCTTCCCCTGGTGGTCCAGTGGGTAAGGACACTGCCTTGCAGTGCAAGGGGCGCCGGTTCGAGCCCTGGCCTGGGAAGATCCCACGTGCCGCAGAGCGGCTGGACTGATGTGTCCAATCACCGAGCCGGAGCTCTGGAGCGCATGCGCCCAGAGCCGGTTCTCTGCAACGACAGACGCCACCGCGGTGGGAGGCCCACAGGAGCCAAAGAACGAAGACGAATGAAAATAGAGAAATAAAAAAGACCAATAGAAGTGGCCCGCCCACTCCCCAACCCGACCCCCGCCCAAAGTAAATAAAAATAAAAATATATATATATATTTAAAAGTAAAATAAAAGTTTAAAAAAAAAAAGAACAGACACTACCTTAAGATACAAATTAACAGAAAGTTAGGTCACCTTTGAATTTCCTAAAATACATAAAATAGACATTTAAAAAAAAATGTAAAATATTTTCTGATTATAAAAGTAATATAGGCAACTATATTACTTCTTACCAAAAACACTAAGTTAATCTGCTTCCTATAGGTGTATTGTTGCTGTTGTTGAGTCACTAAGTCACGTCTGACTCTTTTCAACTCCAGGGACTGCAGTATGCCAAGCTCTGCTGTCCTTCACTATCTGCCAGAATTTGCTCAAAGCCATGCGCACTGAGTCGGTAATGCTATCTAACCACCTCATCCTCTGCCGCCCCTTCTCCTTTTACCTTCACTCTTTCCCAGCATCAGAGTGTTTTTCAATTGGTCAACTCTTCTCCGAAGTAGTGAAGCTTCAGTATCAGTCCTACCAATGAATATTCAAGGTTGATTTGCTTTAAGACTGACTGGTTTGATGTCCCCGCTGTCCAAGGGACTCTCAGCAAGGATGGTGAGAGGTTTGCAAAACATGTTACATAAGGCACAGCTGATGGAATTAGGCCTACTTAGCATCGACAAGAAAAGACGTGGGAATAACAGGATAATAGTTTCAAGTACTGACAGGGCTGCGTATTAGTGGAAGTAAACATGTCTGTGTGAGCCAATGGGAACCAATGTGTAGAAACTGAAGGAGTTTGTTAGTTCAGATATTTAAACACAAGCAAACAAAAGACCGAGATCAATTAGAAGTTATGGAACGAAAAGAATTCTTCTAAAAGCTCTCTCATCATCAACAGCCTTGTTAAGAATGTGTGCAAGGGGCTTCCCTGGTGGTCCACTGGGTGGAGAGTCCACCTTGCAGTGCAAGAGGCACCAGTTTGATCCCTGGCCCTGGAAGGTCCCACATGCCGAGGAACGGCTGGGCCAGTGTGTCCAATTATGAGCTAGCGCTCTGGAGCGCATGCACCCAGAGCGAGTGCTCTGTGACGAGAGAGGCCACTATGATGGGAGGCCCACACATGCCAAAGAACAAACATGGATGAAAAAAAAAAATTTATATAAAATAATGCCTTAAAGGCAAAAAAAAGAAAAATATTTCTAAAAACAAAAAAGAATGTGTGCAAGGTTCTGCTAGATACCTTCACAAGTCCCGAGTCCATATCCTGTTCTTCTAGATCTCTTTGTCTACCTATGATACTGGGAAAAACAGAACACAAATGGAGAAAGGGATGACAGAGGATGAGATGGTTGGATGGCATCACTGAGTCAGAGGGTCTGAGTTTGAGCAGACTCTGGGAGATATAAAAGGATAGGATAGGATATAAAAGGATATCTCTGGGAGATACCTTTTATGCCTGAGCCCATGGGGTCGCGAAGAGTCAGAAATGACTGAGTGACTGAACTGAACTGATGTCTAGCTATTGAAGAGTGCCTTATAAACCAGGGTTACCAATATATGGCACATCTGGCAAACTACTGCTGTACACATATGTGCATGCACACACACACACCACCTAAGATGAACTGCACATGTTTATGAAGCTAGAATTATATATTAAGAACTAATTTCTGACTCTACTATTGAGTCTCTCTCATGTGGAAGAAGGACATTATACTCCAGGGACGAACATTTTAGTTCGAGTTATGATGTCCAAAACTGAAGAGCTACATGATACATACATTTTTTTTAATTGCTAAACTAGTGGAAGCTCCTGATATTGCACTGATTAACTATGGACCTGGGGCACACCAGTGCATCTCGATAGATGTCAGCATGCACAACGTGGCATGGTATTTAATATGGCAGCCCACTCACCACATGCTCCTTAGGGAGGCTCTGCAGTGAGGCTAGTGCAACAGAGGAATTTTTCATTTAAATACAGTTGTAACTATATCTCATTGTAATTAATTCAGCAAACGTAAACAGTCACGCGAGGCTAGTAGCTATGCTATAGTATATTGAAGAGTCAAGCTCTAATGATTCCTGAACACTTCTGAATGAAATTCTAGACCAACTTCATTTAACCCATCATCCTGAGTAAGGTCTCAATACCATACAAGGAGCTGTGTGACGAGAGGCCACTATGATGGGAGGCCCACAAATGCAAAAAAAAAAACATGAATAAAAAAAAAAAATTTTTAAAAAATAATGCCTTAAAGGCAAAAAAAAGAAAAATATTTCTAAAAACAAAAAAGAATGTGTGCAAGGTTCTGCTAGATACCTTCACAAGTCCCGAGTCCATATCCTGTTCTTCTAGATCTCTTTGTCTACCTATGATACTGGGAAAAACAGAACACAAATGGAGAAAGGGATGACAGAGGATGAGATGGTTGGATGGCATCACTGAGTCAGAGGGTCTGAGTTTGAGCAGACTCTGGGAGATATAAAAGGATAGGATAGGATATAAAAGGATATCTCTGGGAGATACCTTTTATGCCTGAGCCCATGGGGGCGCGAAGAGTCAGAAATGACTGAGTGACTGAACTGAACTGATGTCTAGCTATTGAAGAGTGCCTTATAAACCAGGGTTACCAATATATGGCACATCTGGCAAACTACTGCTGTACACATATGTGCATGCACACACACACACCACCTAAGATGAACTGCACATGTTTATGAAGCTAGAATTATATATTAAGAACTAATTTCTGACTCTACTATTGAGTCTCTCTCATGTGGAAGAAGGACATTATACTCCAGGGACGAACATTTTAGTTCGAGTTATGATGTCCAAAACTGAAGAGCTACATGATACATACATTTTTTAATTGCTAAACTAGTGGAAGCTCCTGATATTGCACTGATTAACTATGGACCTGGGGCACACCAGTGCATCTCGATAGATGTCAGCATGCACAACGTGGCATGGTATTTAATATGGCAGCCCACTCACCACATGCTCCTTAGGGAGGCTCTGCAGTGAGGCTAGTGCAACAGAGGAATTTTTCATTTAAATACAGTTGTAACTATATCTCATTGTAATTAATTCAGCAAACGTAAACAGTCACGCGAGGCTAGTAGCTATGCTATAGTATATTGAAGAGTCAAGCTCTAATGATTCCTGAACACTTCTGAATGAAATTCTAGACCAACTTCATTTAACCCATCATCCTGAGTAAGGTCTCAATACCATACAAGGAGCTGTGTGAGAAGGAAGAAAGAGGAAATCCTGAGGCCCAACTACAGAAAATGATTAGGGCCCTTGCCAGCTACTGCCTATCCAGTGATCATCTCTTCCATATCCTGGGATAGGGCTTCCCAGCTGGCTCAGCAGCAAAGAATTTGTCCGCTAATGCAGGAGACGTGGGTTCTATCCCTAGCTCATGAAGATCCCCTAGAGAAGGAAATGACAACCCACCCCAGTACTCTTGCCTGGGAAATCCCATGGACAGAGGAGCCTGGCAGGCTACAATCCATGGGGTTGCAAAGAGCCAGACAGGACTGAACGTATGCAGTATTACAGTATTACATTATCCTGGAACAGCCCAGTGGCCCTTAATCCTTTAATGTCCAGAGTTTGGTTCCATATTCAAGTATGGTAGTGTAACTATCTAAGTTCTCCAGAAAGATGACCTGTAAAGTGCAATGCCCTATGGGAAATACCACCAGCCAGTAATACCACCAGCCACCTATACCTAATATGAAGACATTAATGAGTTATTAATGAAGTATTTTTAGATGATAGTGAATAATACATAGCATTGAAATATAAGCTACCACTAAATTAAATACTTCCCCTGAAGTACATCATAGGATTTTTTAGTTCTATTTATTTATTTCAAATCAAATTTGGCAATCAATCCTACAAGCTTTCTCACATGTTTTGAAAACATACAAGTCAAAAATGATGACTCTTTAGTCATATAGGTTGTTTAAGAAATGTGAAGAGTCTAAAGAAACTCCATTTTGAAAAACTGCCAGATAATGTTAATATCAGGTATTATACAAAGCTTTAGGAGAAACCTGGGGACAAATCTACTAACATATATTAGAAATGTCAATCATTACAGTAATGAAAAATGAGACCTCACAGCAAACATGAAAGGGTAGGGAGCCTCATCGCAAAGGCTATTTTTAGGAAAACATTCACAACATATCTAGGAAATAACAACTATTATTATTATAGACAATGGCCACCAGAAAAATCTTACAAATTACATGTCAGTCATCAGTTTCACAACTGAGTGGATGGCTTCCTTGCCTATAACTCACCACTACTGGTAAGTCTCACAGAGGAAATTCTCCCATGCAGAAAACTCAGATGCTGGCTTGCTAATTGTTAATTCCTGAGCTGCATTCTGCTGATGATGCATACCACTGGTAATTACCATGAGTCCTACATCCAAAGAACAAGGCAGACGAAAGCTCCATTGCCGCTGCCCATACCAGCATTAGCTTGCCTTTCCTTGTTTAATTGGCTCTGATCACTGGGCAGACACTGAACTCACTGCCTTTTTTTTCTTTTTCACATGCTGACACAAGAATTCCCAGCACCATCATTCACATTTCAGAGTGTCTAGAATAAAACACACTAGTGTTCAGCTCTAACAATGATTCCATTTTGACTTTAAAGCAATCGATTACTTCCAATCTGACTTAAGCAGTTGATATATTTTTTTTTAATTTTGGCCTCTTTCATTGGTTTTTTTATTTATTTATTTTCATTCATCTTTATTCTTTGGCCTCTGTGGGCCTCCCATTGCAGTGGCCTCCCTCAGTGTAGAGCACTCTGGGCACATGCGCTCCAAAGCGCTGGCTCATAATTGAACACACCAGTCCAGCCGCTCCACGGCATTCCCTAGCCAGGGATCGAACCAGCACCCCTTGCACTGCAAAGTGGGTGGGACTATTTACCCACTGGACCACCAGGGAAGCCCTAACTTTTTTTTTTTTTTAACTTTGACTTAAAGATAACTTTAGGTCCTAAAAAAATATAGGCATCAAACTCAGGTCTCCTGCATTGCCATCTTTACCATCTGAGCCACTAGGGAAGCCCAAGAATACTGGAGTGGATAGCCTATCCCTTCTCCAGGAGATCTTCTTGACCCAGGAATTGAACTGTGGTCTCCAGCACTCCAGGCAGATTCTTTACCAGCTGAGTTACAAGAGGAAGCTTATAGAATAGACAGTACCATTATTTTTCTTAAAATTTAATGAAAGGTTAAGGACAGATTCCTTTAGAGGTGCCCAAAGACCTCTAGTGCTTTTAGGAAAACATTCACAACATATCTAGGAAATAACAACTATTATTATTATAGACAATGGCCACCAGAAAAATCTTACAAATTACATGTCAGTCATCAGTTTCACAACTGAGTGGATGGCTTCCTTGCCTATAACTCACCACTACTGGTAAGTCTCACAGAGGAAATTCTCCCATGCAGAAAACTCAGATGCTGGCTTGCTAATTGTTAATTCCTGAGCTGCATTCTGCTGATGATGCATACCACTGGTAATTACCATGAGTCCTACATCCAAAGAACAAGGCAGACGAAAGCTCCATTGCCGCTGCCCATACCAGCATTAGCTTGCCTTTCCTTGTTTAATTGGCTCTGATCACTGGGCAGACACTGAACTCACTGCCTTTTTTTTCTTTTTCACATGCTGACACAAGAATTCCCAGCACCATCATTCACATTTCAGAGTGTCTAGAATAAAACACACTAGTGTTCAGCTCTAACAATGATTCCATTTTGACTTTAAAGCAATCGATTACTTCCAATCTGACTTAAGCAGTTGATATATTTTTTTTTAATTTTGGCCTCTTTCATTGGTTTTTATTTATTTATTTTCATTCATCTTTATTCTTTGGCCTCTGTGGGCCTCCCATTGCAGTGGCCTCCCTCAGTGTAGAGCACTCTGGGCACATGCGCTCCAAAGCGCTGGCTCATAATTGAACACACCAGTCCAGCCGCTCCACGGCATTCCCTAGCCAGGGATCGAACCAGCACCCCTTGCACTGCAAAGTGGGTGGGACTATTTACCCACTGGACCACCAGGGAAGCCCTAACTTTTTTTTTTTTTTAACTTTGACTTAAAGATAACTTTAGGTCCTAAAAAAATATAGGCATCAAACTCAGGTCTCCTGCATTGCCATCTTTACCATCTGAGCCACTAGGGAAGCCCAAGAATACTGGAGTGGATAGCCTATCCCTTCTCCAGGAGATCTTCTTGACCCAGGAATTGAACTGTGGTCTCCAGCACTCCAGGCAGATTCTTTACCAGCTGAGTTACAAGAGGAAGCTTATAGAATAGACAGTACCATTATTTTTCTTAAAATTTAATGAAAGGTTAAGGACAGATTCCTTTAGAGGTGCCCAAAGACCCTGTCTTAGTCTGCTTGGACTGATATGATGAATACCCTAGACTGAATGGCTTAAACAATGTTTATTTTTCAGAGGCTAGGAGTCCAAGCTAAAGGTACTAGCCAATTTCGTTCTTCGTAAGAGCCCATCCATCCTCCTGGTTTGCTGATGGATGGCTTCTTGCTGTATCCACCCATGGCAGACAGAGTTCATTTTCTGGTCTCTTCTAAGGACTCTTATCCCATCATGAGGGTTCCACCCTCAATAATTCTCAAAGGCTCCACCTCCAAATACTATCACATAGGGATTAGGGCTTCAGCACATGAAATAGAGGGAACGCAAACATTTAGTCCATCACAGATTCCACATAAGGAATGCAACTACTCCTCTGGTTTTCTGAATTAAGATGAGTGCACTTTCAGTAGGAAAAGTATCCAGGAGTCAGAGAGACACAGTGCATAATACCAGTCCAAGCACTCAGAAATTCCTAATGAATGCTAAATCTGCAAAAACAGGCATGTGGATTTCCCCAGATGTGGAGGGAACCAAAAGAAGGGAAGCTGAATTCCCCCCTCAGCTAGTTTTCCTACACAGGAGGTAAAACTGACTATTAATAAGTGAAGAAATCCACATCTGAAAATGAAGAAACAACAATGCTATTGTCTGGCTAACTATCTTGGAAACCTGCAGTATTAATGTAACAGGAAACTCTCTTCCTATCACGGGACTTCAGCTCTTTCAACTAGGGCAGCCATCACCATAAAGAACACTGGCCTTTCAACTTACCCCTTAAACTTTTTTTTTTTTAACTTTGACTTAAAGATAACTTTAGGTCCTAAAAAAATATAGGCATCAAACTCAGGTCTCCTGCATTGCCATCTTTACCATCTGAGCCACTAGGGAAGCCCAAGAATACTGGAGTGGATAGCCTATCCCTTCTCCAGGAGATCTTCTTGACCCAGGAATTGAACTGTGGTCTCCAGCACTCCAGGCAGATTCTTTACCAGCTGAGTTACAAGAGGAAGCTTATAGAATAGACAGTACCATTATTTTTCTTAAAATTTAATGAAAGGTTAAGGACAGATTCCTTTAGAGGTGCCCAAAGACCCTGTCTTAGTCTGCTTGGACTGATATGATGAATACCCTAGACTGAATGGCTTAAACAATGTTTATTTTTCAGAGGCTAGGAGTCCAAGCTAAAGGTACTAGCCAATTTCGTTCTTCGTAAGAGCCCATCCATCCTCCTGGTTTGCTGATGGATGGCTTCTTGCTGTATCCACCCATGGCAGACAGAGTTCATTTTCTGGTCTCTTCTAAGGACTCTTATCCCATCATGAGGGTTCCACCCTCAATAATTCTCAAAGGCTCCACCTCCAAATACTATCACATAGGGATTAGGGCTTCAGCACATGAAATAGTGGAACGCAAAACATTTAGTCCATCACAGATTCCACATAAGGAATGCAACTACTCCTCTGGTTTTCTGAATTAAGATGAGTGCACTTTCAGTAGGAAAAGTATCCAGGAGTCAGAGAGACACAGTGCATAATACCAGTCCAAGCACTCAGAAATTCCTAATGAATGCTAAATCTGCAAAAACAGGCATGTGGATTTCCCCAGATGTGGAGGGAACCAAAAGAAGGGAAGCTGAATTCCCCCCTCAGCTAGTTTTCCTACACAGGAGGTAAAACTGACTATTAATAAGTGAAGAAATCCACATCTGAAAATGAAGAAACAACAATGCTATTGTCTGGCTAACTATCTTGGAAACCTGCAGTATTAATGTAACAGGAAACTCTCTTCCTATCACGGGACTTCAGCTCTTTCAACTAGGGCAGCCATCACCATAAAGAACACTGGCCTTTCAACACGCTCCAGCCTTATCTACGGAGTTCTCCAGAACACCACCAAATGTAACATTTATCAGCTCACAGACATCAAGACTGTTTACACCAGCAGACACGGCAAGTGTGATGCTGCAGTCACATGATTCACAAGGTCATGGGACATTTGCTCCCACCTGCCCAACTCCCTCAGTATCATTTTTTTTTTCCCTTATGAACTTGCATTCCCCATTTCCTTTTCATTCTTCCAAAAGATAACCAAATGACAGAATCCACTAGTCAACTCCTAACCAGAGGCCAAATGGTCCTTATCCACTGGAAAGGGGCCCACAGTCACAACTGGGGACTATCCTCCAGTTCATACAATGACTATGTTTCTGTTCTTCCCCTCCACGTCCTCATTCTTGTACTGAAACTATTCTAACTGTAATTACAAAGTCATGACCATCCAGCTACATAGCTGGTTCGTTTTGCTTAGAAGTCATTGCAGCCAAGAAACAAGTCACTTTAGGCTCCATCTCTCCCTCTCATTGGACTGAATATCTTTATCTTTGCCAGTTGAATCTCGAGAATGGATCACTGATTTGAACACAAGTAGAAATTCCAAATTCTGCATCTCCAAATGCAAGCGATGGTCATAAAAATGGTAGCTTGCAAAGCAGCTGGATGTCAGAATATATATTGCTATTTAAGAGTCTGTGTGTCCTCTACTTAAGGAAGTGTAGACTTCTTAGAAAATTCAGAACAATTTAGGGCTTCCCCTGGTGGTCCAGTGGGTAAGGACACCACCTTGCAGTGCAAGGGGTGCCGGTTCGAGCCCTGGCCTGGGAAGATCCCATGTGCCACGGAGCGGCTGGACTGATGTGTCCAATCACCGAGCCAGAGCTCTGGAGCACATGCGCCCAGAGCCAGCGCTCTACAATGACAGACACCACCGCGATGGGAGGCCCACAGGAGGCAAAGAATGAAGACGAATGAAAATGGAGAAATGAAAGACCAATAGAAGTGGCCCGCCCACTCCCCTCCCTCCCCAACCCGACCCCCGCCCAAAGTAAATAAATAAATAAATCTTTAAAAAAAAAAAAATTCAGAACAATTCAAATGTTTCATGTGTCTTAAAACAGGGCTCATGAGCACAGTGCCTGATAAACTGAGCTATCTATATAGTCACAGACTTATGTTTCTGCATGTGTTATTGAGAATTACTATCTCAGGTACTGCTGAAGAAAAGTCACAGCCCCACTGTATCTGCCTGCTCCTTAGAACCTACAAGTGCAAACACTTTTAACTTCCCTTGAACCTAAGTGTTTTTAAATGTCTAATCTGCCTTTGCTAGTGAAGTAAAAGGTGATATATTACCTAATCCCATACATCATACTGTATTATCTAGATATTTGTATTACCTAGTATTGTTATTCTTATCTGTTGCTAATTTCATGCAAAGTCTGATCTGCAAAAGTAGATCAATAATAATGGCCAATATTTATACAATGTTTACATGTGCAAGAACTTAGGCATTGCTTATATTAACTCATACAATCCTCACTTAAACCCTAGGAGGTGGGTACTATTACCTTCCAAGGCCTCAGAGAGTTGTCACTTGTTTTTATTTTAAAATTCCTACTCCTAAACTATACCAGCAAAGTTCAGGTAAAAATAAAGATGAAAGGAATAACAAAATAAATTCCATTTCCTTATATCAGATCACGGTAACTGATTTCATACAGCAAATGATTAATGTGATTGCTTAAAATAATGAAGTGTACTAATTCTTCGACTATTTGCTCACACCAAATTTCCAGCGTTAATCTCACACCCAGTGGGCAAGACACATACCCACCAGATACATCCAGATGAGTAGTTACCCAGGCTTCAGAGAGAGTAAGAAACAGACTAGAACAAGCCCACAGACAACTTGCATCAATTTTTATGTGAAATATTAATCTCACTTTCTTTAGCAAACCTACTCACAAGTGGCAGGTCAGACTAAAGTGCCACTCCCCGTCCTCCTCCCCAGGCTCTGGTGGGGGTGCTAATGAGCAGAAAACAGAGACTCTACAGCCTAGAATAATCTACAGACTGGAATAATCAGGTATTTTTTTTAATAAGAATATTTTAAGAAAGTCCTTTATTTGCTTTACACAGCAGCAAAAGTTATATACTATACATTGTGTGCACGTGGGCTCAGTATCAGTCACTCAGTTGTGTCCAACTCTTTGCAACCCCATGGACTATCGCCAGAAGGCTCCTTTGTCCATGGGATTTCCCAGGCAAGCATACTGGAGTGGGTTGCCATTCTGCTCTCCAGGGATCTTCCCACCCAGGGATGGAGCCTGGGCCTCTTGCACTGCAGGCAGGTTCTTTACCATCTGAGCCACCAGGAAAGCTGCTGCATGTGTGTTCAGTCATGTCCAATTCTTTGTGACCCCGTGGACAACAGCTCACCAGCTTCCTCTGTCCATGTAATTTTTCAGGCAAGAATACTGGTGTGGGTAGCCATGTCCTTCTCCATGGAAAAGTCTGATCTGCAAAAGTAGATCAATAATAATGGCCAATATTTATACAATGTTTACATGTGCAAGAACTTAGGCATTGCTTATATTAACTCATACAATCCTCACTTAAACCCTAGGAGGTGGGTACTATTACCTTCCAAGGCCTCAGAGAGTTGTCACTTGTTTTTATTTTAAAATTCCTACTCCTAAACTATACCAGCAAAGTTCAGGTAAAAATAAAGATGAAAGGAATAACAAAATAAATTCCATTTCCTTATATCAGATCACGGTAACTGATTTCATACAGCAAATGATTAATGTGATTGCTTAAAATAATGAAGTGTACTAATTCTTCGACTATTTGCTCACACCAAATTTCCAGCGTTAATCTCACACCCAGTGGGCAAGACACATACCCACCAGATACATCCAGATGAGTAGTTACCCAGGCTTCAGAGAGAGTAAGAAACAGACTAGAACAAGCCCACAGACAACTTGCATCAATTTTTATGTGAAATATTAATCTCACTTTCTTTAGCAAACCTACTCACAAGTGGCAGGTCAGACTAAAGTGCCACTCCCCGTCCTCCTCCCCAGGCTCTGGTGGGGGTGCTAATGAGCAGAAAACAGAGACTCTACAGCCTAGAATAATCTACAGACTGGAATAATCAGGTATTTTTTTTAATAAGAATATTTTAAGAAAGTCCTTTATTTGCTTTACACAGCAGCAAAAGTTATATACTATACATTGTGTGCACGTGGGCTCAGTATCAGTCACTCAGTTGTGTCCAACTCTTTGCAACCCCATGGACTATCGCCAGAAGGCTCCTTTGTCCATGGGATTTCCCAGGCAAGCATACTGGAGTGGGTTGCCATTCTGCTCTCCAGGGATCTTCCCCACCCAGGGATGGAGCCTGGGCCTCTTGCACTGCAGGCAGGTTCTTTACCATCTGAGCCACCAGGAAAGCTGCTGCATGTGTGTTCAGTCATGTCCAATTCTTTGTGACCCCGTGGACAACAGCTCACCAGCTTCCTCTGTCCATGTAATTTTTCAGGCAAGAATACTGGTGTGGGTAGCCATTTCCTTCTCCATGGAATAATTAGTATTTGAAACCTCGAGAGCTGACTAATCCGCACCATAGAAGAGGCCCAAATCCAAGATAAAATATCCCAAGTGCACGTATTCCTTCACAAAACAAACATGTTTTCAAAAGTTTCGCATGATCATCAACAGCAAATTCTGCAATTTAGTATTAATAACTCCTCAAAATCTTATTACTATTTTTTCCTTTTGCTCTTTTACGTGAGTGAATATTCCAAGTGCCTAGAACAGACCAGGGCACATAGCAGATATTTGATAAAGGTTTACTTAATGAAATTCAGCAATCAACAGTTCAGGCACTTCAGCATTTCCTGAGTTTCCTTGGCCCCTGAAAACCACACTGCGCATAAACACCACAGGGACTTTTCTAGAACACAAATATCTCTCTGTTGCTCCCCTGCTTGAATCTCCCTCAAAGACCTTGCCACACCTCCTCAGCAAGCTGAACGGACAGACCCAACCCTGTCACAGAGCAGCCGTGTTACATCTCCAGCCCGCCACCTCGCCACGCTTGGCGGTCACAAGAGTGAGAGTCCCCATGCTGTCCCCTGTGCTCTCCAGAAAGGCTGCACATAGCTCTATCACTGCACCGAACTCCCTGCCACTCACTATGCTGGCGTCTCACTGTCCCCTTCTAGCCTATGAGCTCTTAAAGGGAAGGTTATCTTACTAATCACAGTATCTAGCAACATGTGCAAAACACCGTGCCCCCAGCATCTAGCAACGTATGCCAAACACAGCAGGTGTCAATATATGCTTACTGAATGCCTGAGTGGATGAATGAATGGGCAAAATCAGACAGTACTACGTACGTCTCTTCATAAAATTCACTGACAGCCACGTTCTTGAGGATGACAATTTCAGACTCGCCAGGAGGAAATGAAAATAACCACAAACAGATTGTGTAACAAAATATTCCCCATAATTAGCAGATTTACAGACTGTATACTCATCATGGTTGAGACTTTCACTTTAGTTCTCAGGGTCACCCTAAGCTACCCATTGGTAGATTCTCTGTTCCAGGGGCAATGCTGTGACAGCAGATCTAGAAACAGAAATGATCTCCAGTCAGTGCTAACGAAAAGCAAGTCAATGTCCTCGCAGAGCCATGCAGGTCCACAGCTTCCACTCAGTGCAGAGGGATGGGGGTTGGCTCAGGAACAGCCTCAACCATCACCCCACGAGCATACCAGTGTAAACCCACCTTCTTGGGGAAGGGGAAACTGGCAGAATTTAGTCTATCTTTAGCTAGAATCAGGACGTTGGCCGGAAGTTCAGGGTTAGCGTCTTAACTGAGGCGTCATCTTTGGCAAAAGTGCTGAGTGCTAATCACCACAGGGGGACCTGAGTGTCAGCAATGGCAACAGCAGACAAAAAGAAAGCCTGTTTTTGCTACATCTGAGTTGTGTGAGGTAGGGAAGTTCCCATCGTGTCTGCTTCCACCTTTCAGGCTTTGTCCCCACAGTACTAGGACGAACAGCCTTTTATTCTTGAAAACAAACATTCTGAAATTCTGTATCTTAAAAAGAGAAAAATAGATAGGAGATTCATTATGCTATTCTAATTTTGCAGATATTTAAAACTTTCCATAATAATTTGCTCTAGAAGTTTTCTATAGTAAGTTTTTAAATATACAAGCCATAGCTTTTTTTTTCTTCTTTTATTTTTAAATTTTTATTTATTTATGTATTTTGGGTTATTCTGGGTTTTCATTGCTGCTGCAGTCTCTTCTCTAGTTGCAGGGAGCAGGCTTCTTGTTGCGGGGACTTCTCTTGCTGTGGAACTCGGGCTCTAGGGCACATGGGCTTCAGTAGTTGCGGGCACATGGGCTCAATAGTTGCAGCTCCAAGGCTCTAGAGCACAGGCTCAATCGTTGTGGCTCACGGGCTGAGCTGCTCCTCAGCACGTGGGATCTTCCCAGATCCCGGATCAAACCCGTGTCTCTTGCATTGGAAGGCGGATTCTTTACCACTGAGCTTCCAGGGAAGTCCCTAAACTATAGTTTTTTACTAAGCTCTCAGGACCTTTTTATGTCCTTATTACCTTAGAATTAAAGCAAGAAAGTGATTATCCTGTTGAGGGACAGTGCCAAAATACTAATGACAACGGATTTAAACCTAGAATTCATCCCACTTGCTACAGTGACTTGATGTAACCAGAAGCAGATCATTCTCTTCTCTACGGATGGTTACATACTGGTGAAGATTTTGGTTTTTCATTTTCTAAAACAATTCAGACAGGCATGATGCTTCTCTTCTACATACAGGTATGTTTAACACCTTACACAGAGAGTCCTTGGTATTCTCACATACCACAGTCTGAGTCCACTGTAGTCCCACCAGCTGACCCTTCATGATCCCAAAGGAAAGTAGAATTTCCCTCTACTTCAAAGCAACCCACTATCTCATCAAAACAAAATGAAGGCCTTTCCTCTGTATTTTTTTATAGGCAAATGATGTATATTTATGTATCTTTCCATCCACTCTCTCATCGTGTTTTCATCGCTGATGGTGCTATGCCAACTGCATTTGTAAAAGTGTATCCTTCTGTTTCTATTTTTTTTTAATCGGGGTTCTCTCAAGCCCAAGTGCTTCCTCTCACTTCAAACTCTACTAAAGTAGTTCTTCGGGATATTTTTATGATTATGTAAAGTAGAAAGAGATGAAAGCCCTCTTCCTTCCAAAGCCTTTTTGAAACTAAGTCACCTGAGCCCAGATCTCTCTTAAGCCCCATCTCCTCCCTCTCGCTCTCTCCTTCCACCCATCTTGCATTCTGCTGATAAGAGAAACAAACCCTTGGGCTTCCCTCGTGGTCCAGTGGGTAAAAAGCCCACCTTGCGGTGCAAGGGGCACCAATTCAATTCGTGGCCCAGGAAGATCCCACGTGCCACGCAACGGCTGGACCGTGTTACGAGCCAGCACTCTGGAGTGCATGCACCCAGAGTCAGTGCTCTGCGATGACAGAGGCCACTGCAATGGGAGGCCCACACAGGCCAAAGAATAAAAATGGATGAAAATAAATAAATAAATAAAACAATAAAAGAGGCCAAAAATTAAAAAAATAATAAACAAACCCTTGAATGCTCTACATCCTCCTGCCATTCCTGCACTTAGGAAACAACCTCTTCTCTCTCCTCTGTTCTATCACATGTAAATTTTGATCTGGATCCCAAGGTCCTCCACTATTAGAAGCATAGACACCTGTCCCATCACATCAACCCACACTGCTCAGTGCGTCCACCACTCAGGAGTCAGAGAACTCACATTCCACACCCATTTGCACTTGAAAGCCACCTCCTTCATGAAAAGGCCAACAACTCCACCCAGTCGGCAACGGCCAGAATGGCTCAGGTCCAAAGAACATTCTGGACAGGATAATTCTCTATACCCGTGTATTTCTATACTATTAGCATCTTACCCTCTGTAATCTGGCAGGGTCGATCTATAGTATGAAGGGGAGAAATGACAAATTCGAAAAATGAAGGCCTTTCCTCTGTATTTTTTTATAGGCAAATGATGTATATTTATGTATCTTTCCATCCACTCTCTCATCGTGTTTTCATCGCTGATGGTGCTATGCCAACTGCATTTGTAAAAGTGTATCCTTCTGTTTCTATTTTTTTTTAATCGGGGTTCTCTCAAGCCCAAGTGCTTCCTCTCACTTCAAACTCTACTAAAGTAGTTCTTCGGGATATTTTTATGATTATGTAAAGTAGAAAGAGATGAAAGCCCTCTTCCTTCCAAAGCCTTTTTGAAACTAAGTCACCTGAGCCCAGATCTCTCTTAAGCCCCATCTCCTCCCTCTCGCTCTCTCCTTCCACCCATCTTGCATTCTGCTGATAAGAGAAACAAACCCTTGGGCTTCCCTCGTGGTCCAGTGGGTAAAAAGCCCACCTTGCGGTGCAAGGGGCACCAATTCAATTCGTGGCCCAGGAAGATCCCACGTGCCACGCAACGGCTGGACCGTGTTACGAGCCAGCACTCTGGAGTGCATGCACCCAGAGTCAGTGCTCTGCGATGACAGAGGCCACTGCAATGGGAGGCCCACACAGGCCAAAGAATAAAAATGGATGAAAATAAATAAATAAATAAAACAATAAAAGAGGCCAAAAATTAAAAAAATAATAAACAAACCCTTGAATGCTCTACATCCTCCTGCCATTCCTGCACTTAGGAAACAACCTCTTCTCTCTCCTCTGTTCTATCACATGTAAATTTTGATCTGGATCCCAAGGTCCTCCACTATTAGAAGCATAGACACCTGTCCCATCACATCAACCCACACTGCTCAGTGCGTCCACCACTCAGGAGTCAGAGAACTCACATTCCACACCCATTTGCACTTGAAAGCCACCTCCTTCATGAAAAGGCCAACAACTCCACCCAGTCGGCAACGGCCAGAATGGCTCAGGTCCAAAGAACATTCTGGACAGGATAATTCTCTATACCCGTGTATTTCTATACTATTAGCATCTTACCCTCTGTAATCTGGCAGGGTCGATCTATAGTATGAAGGGGAGAAATGACAAATTCGAAAAATGATTTAAGGTGACTGAGCTAAAACTACAAAGGGTAGGAAAACATAACCTCTTGAATCATCAAGGCCAAGAGTTCTGGCAACGAAGGGACTAAAATAAACATTTTCCCCACTTGTAAATTCTTTGAACAGGCTTTCTCCTAACAATTCACAAATAAAGAGAAACAAAAATACAAAAGTCCCTAGTGAATAGACAATAGAGAGAGAAAACATGAGTGCCCCAAAAAAGTCTTTTTGAGGATGTATGTTCCTCAGTGCTTGTACCACATATTTTGATGTGGTTCAAAGCATGGACCCATATTTGGCTTCAAAGATGCACTGTCTAGACTGTGGCTCCCTGAAGGAAAGATTTATGGCTAAAGTATTTGTGAATTTCCAATGACCAGTATTTCCAATGACCGGAGTTTCCAATGTACCAGTGGCGGTACAAAAACACTCAATAAATAGCTGCTTAATAAAGAGAGATCTGCTCTGAACTTTAGATCCTAGACTCTGGAGAAAAAGAAAAAAAAAAAAAAACATAAAGATGTTTGGGGTTGGGCTTCACCTGGTGGTCCAGTGGGTAAGGACACCGCCTTGCAGTGCAAGGGGCACCGGTTCCATCACTGGCCTGGGAAGATCCCACGTGCCGCAGAGCGGCTGGACCGATGTGTCCAATTACCGAGCCGGAGCTCTGGGGCACATGCGCCCAGAGCCGGCACTCTGCGACAACAGAGGCCACAGCGATGGGAGGCCCACAGGAGCCAAAGTACAAAGACGGATGAAAATAGAGAAATGAAAGACCAATAGAAGTGGCCCACCCATCCCCTCCCTCCCCACCCAACCCCACAAAAGATTTAAAAAAAAAAAAAAAAGGAGTGTTTTTGGTTAACTATCTTGGCTTATCCAGACTCAAAGGCTATCATGAAAGATTGCCAGCCTTATACAAGGAACTCTCGATGAAGAGCATGGAGAGAACAGAGAGGTTTTATGCTGACCTGTACCCCTCACATCAGAAGGTTCCCTCCACCCAGCTTCCTCTAACTAGAAGGAACCTAAGTCCTGGAACCACCTTGGGCCGCGCCACCTGCCTACTCATCCTCAGTATGAAGAGCTCTCTTACCAGCTGGGAGGCCTCACCTTCCTTGGAAGGAGCCTTGTTTATTCCTACCAAGTCCACTCTTGCCCCTGTTCCAACCATTCAAATGCTACCCATCCTTCATGGTCCCATTCATAATCCCAAGCAGAAAACCTGTACCACTTGGTGGGACCCATTCACAAAGACAGCGGTATAATGGGTACTCTTCTGAGCTGGGAAACATGGTGGCCCCAACCCCAACTCCTCCATAAAGTCTCTCCCATTCCCATCACAGCAGAATGAGACTCCCACTCCCTTTCCTAAAACTAAACATGTGTCTCATGCCCCCACTGGGCTCACATTACGTGTTTTTTCCATACGTAAGTCAGTAGTGACACTAACAACAAATAGCATGCAGTGAGGTGGGCCTTGATTTGAGATAAGTGCTCTATAGGCCTCAACTTATTTAACTCTCAGAATAATCCTATGAGTAGGCATTATCACCATTTTCCAGTTTTACAGATGAGCAAGCTAGAAGAAAACTGTTCCATCGTCTGGCAGCCACACAGCTTGAAGGTGACTAGGCCAGGATTCTGGCAGGGCCTGTTTCCGAGGCCAATGTCATTAAGTGATTCTCTCTCACCTAGAAGGTACTCAATGAAATCTGTTGCGAGGATCAAAACTCTAGTTCAACTCTTAGCTAGTCCTTCATCTTTCCACTTCTACCTGAGAAGAGCCCATATGATGGGAGAAGCAAAAGTTAGATGAATCTCCTCATGTTCTATTATCCCACATCAATAGAGTGCCCACATGACTTCACCAGGATGGTACAAAATACTGAATGTCCCTAGCTTTCACTCCTGTGAGCAAGCATTATCACACAGCTGACTTTTTCCATGTTTCTTTTGAAAAGCCAGGCCATGCATATCTTTAAGGACTAAGCATGTCTTTAAGGACTGAGCTCATCATCAGACTACACGTGGTCAAAAATAAACACAATTATGGGGAAGCAGGTTCTGCTCCACTCTACTCTGTGGGTAACAAAATGATTCTTGTAGCACCCCTGGAGCTGTGGTCAAAAATCAAACACTGTCCTCTCCTTCCTCCTACCCACAGTGAGATGAGGGACTAAGTAAAATGGAGACACCCAGCTCCCCATCACGACATGAAAATTCCACATTTAGAAAAGCATTAAAATGGTCCCCTCTTGAACTAGATTCAAGTGCTTAATTATATGCATCATGTAAT
The DNA here is from genome assembly GCA_022376925.1 of Tragulus kanchil. NCBI lineage: Eukaryota > Metazoa > Chordata > Mammalia > Artiodactyla > Tragulidae > Tragulus > Tragulus kanchil. Next base: position 24,426,523 of record JAIOJX010000005.1, on the reverse strand, counting down.
TATATGCATGCATACTTTATCACTGTTTTCTAATGAAGTTGGTAAGGAAAGAAAGACTCATCATTTGATTCTTAATTTAATGGGCTTGTTTTCCTGCTTACTGTAACAGCTTGCTGAGGGAGCACTGGAAAGGGAGTCTGCTGAGTTTTCAAAGAGGAGGCCAGGAAAAACAGCTCCCTGTGGACACCACCCATCTGGGGAAAGGCCAAGACAGGAAACACTGTTCGGAAGACGGGCATCCAAGGTGAGTCACATCTTTCAGAGATGCATGAAACCTAGACCAACCTTCCTACTTTCTAATAAGATTCTATAGGCCTCAACTTATTTAACTCTCAGAATAATCCTATGAGTAGGCATTATCACCATTTTCCAGTTTTACAGATGAGCAAGCTAGAAGAAAACTGTTCCATCGTCTGGCAGCCACACAGCTTGAAGGTGACTAGGCCAGGATTCTGGCAGGGCCTGTTTCCGAGGCCAATGTCATTAAGTGATTCTCTCTCACCTAGAAGGTACTCAATGAAATCTGTTGCGAGGATCAAAACTCTAGTTCAACTCTTAGCTAGTCCTTCATCTTTCCACTTCTACCTGAGAAGAGCCCATATGATGGGAGAAGCAAAAGTTAGATGAATCTCCTCATGTTCTATTATCCCACATCAATAGAGTGCCCACATGACTTCACCAGGATGGTACAAAATACTGAATGTCCCTAGCTTTCACTCCTGTGAGCAAGCATTATCACACAGCTGACTTTTTCCATGTTTCTTTTGAAAAGCCAGGCCATGCATATCTTTAAGGACTAAGCATGTCTTTAAGGACTGAGCTCATCATCAGACTACACGTGGTCAAAAATAAACACAATTATGGGGAAGCAGGTTCTGCTCCACTCTACTCTGTGGGTAACAAAATGATTCTTGTAGCACCCCTGGAGCTGTGGTCAAAAATCAAACACTGTCCTCTCCTTCCTCCTACCCACAGTGAGATGAGGGACTAAGTAAAATGGAGACACCCAGCTCCCCATCACGACATGAAAATTCCACATTTAGAAAAGCATTAAAATGGTCCCCTCTTGAACTAGATTCAAGTGCTTAATTATATGCATCATGTAATTATATGCATGCATACTTTATCACTGTTTTCTAATGAAGTTGGTAAGGAAAGAAAGACTCATCATTTGATTCTTAATTTAATGGGCTTGTTTTCCTGCTTACTGTAACAGCTTGCTGAGGGAGCACTGGAAAGGGAGTCTGCTGAGTTTTCAAAGAGGAGGCCAGGAAAAACAGCTCCCTGTGGACACCACCCATCTGGGGAAAGGCCAAGACAGGAAACACTGTTCGGAAGACGGGCATCCAAGGTGAGTCACATCTTTCAGAGATGCATGAAACCTAGACTGCAACCTTCCTACTTTCTAATAAGATTCTGAGCTTGAAAAACAAGGGCGTGAGTGGGAGAGGGAGCCACAGCTGCTTAAGCTAAAAGCACCTTTCAGTTTCTTTGCAAAAGTTTCCAAGTCCAGTGGAAGAATCAACACCTACCGTACAAAGCAGGTCCTTGAGAGGTAGCAGTGCCCATGGGTGGGGTCCCAGCCAGGGGAAGTCCACCCAGTGAAAGAAGTTACTATGAGCCTAAGGCCCAGGCCCCTGTAGAGGCAGGAAGTCAGCGGCTTATTTGGGAATTTGCCACCTCCAAGTGTAGCAAGTGAGGAAGCTGTGAGAGGTAGCAGAAGGGACAGGGTGAGGGTGGGGGTGAAGCTACGCCCAGACAGCTGTGGGGTTAGCAACCCCTGTGGAAACAGAAGCGTTAAGCATTTGAGCAACAGCCATGGTAATTTTTGAAATAACTTGGAAAAAAAAAAAATCAAAATATGGCAATATATTCAACTGTTAGGTAGACTGTACAAATGACACATGGGTTGAAAGTAAAATTAAAGCCCAAGGCGACCAAGGCTTGCTCTAATGGCGTCTAAGCCTGAAGCGAGGTTTTTGGGTAAAATCTGCTTCTAAAGAGCTCCCTCACCTGGAACTTGGAAGAAGAGTTTCTGAGAACACAGCCAAAGACAGAGCCACCCAATATTTAAATCCAGCCTTTACTGAAGGCCCTATATAGATACCAGTCTTTGGAGCCTAAGAAGAGCTTCCTAAAAATTCAGATAAATTCGCCTACTTGAATTCCTCCATTGTGGCAAAAAATATAATGTGTAAGCCTTGTAAGCGTTTTTAAAATTCAGCCAAAATAACTGGCCCATAGGACCGTATGAAATTTTCCTTGTTAAAATGGGGAAAAAAAACCAAAAACTCTCTTTAAAAGAATGTTTCATAAAAATTCCTTACTGTAAACCAGTCACTGTACCATTCCATACAACATATTGGTCCATACAATGAATTCTGTCTGATTAAAAATCTGGGTCAAGGAAACAGGAGTCTTCAACAAAAGATTATATATATATATATATATGTATGGGTGTAGACATTGCAAAAGTCTCTTCAATTTCACATCTTGATATTCTGACCATTTCCGAAGGGCGGGCAGAGGACTTAAGAGTAAAGATGACAGAATTCATACAGCTCAGTGGGAAGATTCACAGATGATCACACTGTTGTCATGTTCCTGGTTATACCACATCATTCTGCGTCAGGTGTCCTGTGAGATTCTCAAGTCATGTCTGTTTCATCTCCCCAAACTGACCTTCCCACCTTCGGTTTTATTGGAAAACCCTGATCTGTATGCAGCTGGTGCTTATTGGGGGAAGTTGGCTGTCTGCTCAAGGAGCCTGAAGAGTGATGTACTGAGCTCATTTAACGCAAATGGCTTTATAATTCTGTCTCAGCCTTCTGTGTAGTTGCCTGCTTTTTCTAGGGCAGAGTAATGGAAATGATTTCAAGAAACAGGGAAAGTGTGATTTAAGTAACTCAACTGAGCTTATTTCCCTTGGGAAAAGGACAGCTCGCTGGCTAGGCTCAGAAATTAATTAAGTGGAGTCTGACCCTCATTAGTTAGTTAAATTTAGCAATAGCTTTACTAACAAAGAGAAGGTGTTCCAGTCGGCTCGAATGAACATCAGGATTCTGTGCTTTCGGCATACTGAATGATTGAACTTTCTGAATTTCCCTAACAGCTGTACTTCGAATTTTCTTTAATGTTTGGCTGACATAGAAAAGTCAGAATCAAAAAAAAAAAAAAAAAAAAATTCAGAATCCAGTACATGAAAGGTGGTCTGGGGGTGTCTGTGGATAATGAAGGAAAGTGTGAGTTGTTTAGGAGCCAAGTGTTCACACGTGGGCGCCTGTCTCAAAAAAATGAATGATTTTTCTCGCTAAACTTAACATTCTCCTTTAACTCTTCCCTCTCCATTCTCTCCCAGCATTTTTTTAAACTGAAATATAGCTGACTTACAATACTATATTAGTGCCAGGTACACACCACAGTATTTCAATATTTTTATAGATTATACTCAACACCTAGTTCTTATAAAACATGGCTATAATCTCTGTGCTGTACATTATATACTTGTAACTTATTTATATCGAGCAGTGTGTACCTCTTCCCCCATCTTTGCCCATATCCCTATCCCTCTTCCCATAGGTAACCCCTAGTTTGTGCCCATATGTCTGTGTCTGTTTTGATTTCTTTTTTTAAATTCTGCATGTAAGTGAAAATATACAGTACTTGTCTTCATCTGACTCACTTGACTTAGTATGATCATCTCTAGGTCGATCCACGTTGTTGCAAATGGCATCATTTCACTCTTTTTCATGGCTGGGTAGTACACCATTGTGTAGATACACTATCTTCTTTACACGTTCATCTGCGGGTGAGCACTTAGGTAGTTTCTATGAACACTGGGGCGCACATATCTTTTCAAATGAATGTTCCTGTTTTCTCCTAACATAAACTCACAGAGGGCCAAGTAATAGGAAGTGCCCACACAGCCACTCCACAAAGAACTCAGTCCCACAGGTACTGGTGAGTGGGGGTGCACTGGCCCTCCCCTAGCAGGCCTTTTCCAGCCACGTGGCACTCCTTTTTTGCTCCTCAGCCCCTGTCTCCCTCCAAACAGCTCCCCAACCCACCAGAACAGTCTTATCTGGGGCAGTCTCATCTGCCCTAGAAGCTTCCAACTCCACCCTAACCTACAATGTTGCTATACAGACAACACTGTATTTTTTTCAAACAGAGTATTTAGTACCTAAAGCATCCCTAGAGTAAATTTCTTTCTTTTTTCATTCCGAGCACTAACAGACACAGCCCCCAAAGAAAAACTGAAACCAAAAGTTGACTTCCAGCACGGATTCTCTCTTCACCCAGAAAGCCAATGCTCTACGCACCAGACCGCACCCTCCCCAGATCAAAACAGTAACACAGGCTTCCCGAATGTACAAAATCCCACTCTGCACAGTAGCAACTAACATGTGCAAGTACTTTCATTGCAAAATTGAAGAGTGTAGCTCACCAAATACATGCTGGAATGCTAATGTGAGTAATTACACAGGTGGTTATGCAAACACTGAACTCATACTTCAATTTGGCAGAAGGATAAACATTTCTAGGATAGTTTGCAAGGTTCAATTACCCAGATTGGGTGGTTAATTTCCTTTACATCTGAAAGAGCTCCCCCAAAGTCGATCATTTCCCAACAGAAAAGTCATTGCTAGAAACACGTTCTATGTAGGCAAGAAAAGTATACACTTGTACTCAACTGACTCAACATTTTTTTTAAAGATTTATTTATTTATTTATTTATTTTGGTGGGGTTGGGGTGGGGAGGGAGGGGAGCAGGTGGGCCACTTCTATTGGTCTTTCATTTGTCCATTTCCATCCATCTTTGTTGCCGCAGAGCACCGGCTCTGGGCGCATGCGCTCCAGAGCTCCGGCTCGGTAACTGGACACATCCATCCAGCCGCTCTGCGGCACGTGGGATCTTCCCAGGCTAGGGATGGAACCGGCGCCCCTTGCACTGCAAGGCAGTGTCCTTACCCACTGGACCACCAGGGAAGCCCCTGACTCAACATTTTAAATGGCCATCTTTATCAGGAGCTGACCTCAGCAGGCCTGATTATTATTCCTTTGTGTCCTATAACTTAATTCAAACAAGTCTGTATTCTTGAAAACCCGTATTTGAATAATATCTATTATCTAATATGTGCAAGCACTATTCTAAAATGCTGGGGATACGGCAAAGAACAAAACAGGCAAAAGGGCCTGCCTTCAGGAGGCTCACAATCTCCCAAGAGGAGAACAATACAGTCACATGAATAAGACATAAGGCATGTTAGATGGTGATCAAAGCAGGATGGAGAAAAATAAAGGGGAATGGGGTGGAGGCTGGGTGGTAACAATTTTTTAAACATAGGGGAAGACTAGAGGGAAAAGCTAACATTGTTCGGAGACCTGATGAAGGCTGAGAGAAGGAACCAAGCCAGGTGGAATTCTGGGAAACAGCTTCCCAGGCAGAGGAAACAGTTAATTCAAAGTCCCTGAAAGAGGATCATGGTTGCTGGGTTCAGTGAGCAAACCTCTACATTTGGCTAATTGTTCCATAATCCTGTCAAAAAAACTACCCCACATAGAGATTTCAAAACTTCACTGTTTTCAGTGTTGGAGTTTTCCTTAAATACACACAGCCTCTGACATGACTTTGACTCATAGCAATGATTGGCTTATCCTAAACATTTCTAGGATAGTTTGCAAGGTTCAATTACCCAGATTGGGTGGTTAATTTCCTTTACATCTGAAAGAGCTCCCCCAAAGTCGATCATTTCCCAACAGAAAAGTCATTGCTAGAAACACGTTCTATGTAGGCAAGAAAAGTATACACTTGTACTCAACTGACTCAACATTTTTTTTAAAGATTTATTTATTTATTTATTTATTTTGGTGGGGTTGGGGTGGGGAGGGAGGGGAGCAGGTGGGCCACTTCTATTGGTCTTTCATTTGTCCATTTCCATCCATCTTTGTTGCCGCAGAGCACCGGCTCTGGGCGCATGCGCTCCAGAGCTCCGGCTCGGTAACTGGACACATCCATCCAGCCGCTCTGCGGCACGTGGGATCTTCCCAGGCTAGGGATGGAACCGGCGCCCCTTGCACTGCAAGGCAGTGTCCTTACCCACTGGACCACCAGGGAAGCCCCTGACTCAACATTTTAAATGGCCATCTTTATCAGGAGCTGACCTCAGCAGGCCTGATTATTATTCCTTTGTGTCCTATAACTTAATTCAAACAAGTCTGTATTCTTGAAAACCCGTATTTGAATAATATCTATTATCTAATATGTGCAAGCACTATTCTAAAATGCTGGGGATACGGCAAAGAACAAAACAGGCAAAAGGGCCTGCCTTCAGGAGGCTCACAATCTCCCAAGAGGAGAACAATACAGTCACATGAATAAGACATAAGGCATGTTAGATGGTGATCAAAGCAGGATGGAGAAAAATAAAGGGGAATGGGGTGGAGGCTGGGTGGTAACAATTTTTTAAACATAGGGGAAGACTAGAGGGAAAAGCTAACATTGTTCGGAGACCTGATGAAGGCTGAGAGAAGGAACCAAGCCAGGTGGAATTCTGGGAAACAGCTTCCCAGGCAGAGGAAACAGTTAATTCAAAGTCCCTGAAAGAGGATCATGGTTGCTGGGTTCAGTGAGCAAACCTCTACATTTGGCTAATTGTTCCATAATCCTGTCAAAAAAAAAACTACCCCACATAGAGATTTCAAAAAACTTCACTGTTTTCAGTGTTGGAGTTTTCCCTTAAATACACACAGCCTCTGACATGACTTTGACTCATAGCAATGTATGTGTTCTGCTTTCCCCCATCCCCACGTGCACTGACAGCTTCTGATTTGCAGTAAGTCCCAAGGGCCTTGACAGTGTGTTGAGCACCAGAGCAACCAAAGCTAGCGCAGCACTTGGAGACGCTCTAAGGTAAAGGTGCCTACGCACGACTTCAAGGAAAGGCATGCAGGGACCTCTCTATCTCTATGCACTAAAGTCACAACTATCCTCCTCGTATGTGATCTGGTATCAAGGGAGCAGGAGGGGACGGGGGATCCCCATCTCTGCACTTCCAAAATAATACTGGTGAGTCAATTTTCTTTCTTAAAAATTACAATGTTTTTAAAAAAGAAAAAAGCCTAAGAACTCTAATTCTGCATACAAAGGAAGGAAAAGAACTGTGTTTAGAAAAGAGGAGAATGTGAATCCCCAGAGCCCAGGGGCAGGTCAAGGATGGAGTCAGCGGAGCCAGGATTAAGGCACACCTGGCCCCTCTCTGAGGTCCTGCAGCCTGGGCTGTGCCATTCACCTTTTCGAGGCTTCATTTCCTCGTCTTTGGAAGAGGATTCATAATCCCTACAGCGTTAGACTGTTGCAGAGACTCAAAGCAGTGGATTGAAAGGGGTCAGCAAGTAGGAAGGTTTCTACTGTGATTCCATCTATAGAGCACGCGTGAAATTACAAAATTACAGAGAACAGATGAGCAGTTGTCAGGGGTTGAGGGTAGGAAACTGAGAGAAAGCTGGCTGTGATTATAAAGGGGACCACAAAGTATCCTTGGAATGGAGTTCAGTATCTTGACTGTGGTGGTCACATGAATTGTCACACGTGATACAACTGTACAGAACTAAACACACACACACCTGCATGTAAACCTTTGGAAATCTAAGACTAATGACTGTATTAATGTTAATTTCTTAATTGTGAAACTAACACTGTTATGAAAGATGTTACCACTGGAGGAAACGGATAAAAGGAACACAGGGTCTTTATTATTTCTTACAACTGCCTAAGTATCTACAATTTTCTCAAATAAGTGCTAAAAAAAACCTCATCATCTTAAAAAAAAAAAAAAAAAAAGTGGGTGGCATGTTATAAACACTTCCTAAGCAGCATACTGGGCATGTTATCTGTCATCTATAAACCTCATCAGCAAGTTCCTACTTCTCGCTTTAGATTCCAGAAGAAATACACAACACCATCCTTGAGTGATCACCCTATGTGAGGGTCCATACCACAGACGTTATCACCACCACCATGTCTGGACTCCAGCCCTCCAAAAACCTCACCAATGCCCAAGTGAAATACACGCACCTTTTACATAACCGATGGAGACGTTTACTGACAGGAATTCATTTACCACACTATTCAAAGAACAGTATGTCTGTCTCTGAATAATAAATACACACACACTAATATAAACGATCTCTCTGAATTCCCTGGCAGGCCAGTGGTTAAGACTCCGTGCTTCCACTGCAGGGGGCTTGGGTTCAATCCTTGGTTGGAAACTAATACCCCACAAGCCCTGAGGTGCAGCCAAACCAAAAAGGAATAAAAGAGTGAAATAGAAGAGTTCTCTAAAAAGAGAGAAAAAAGAGGCTTTCTTGGTGATCCATTGGGTAAGGAGACCGCCTTGCAGTGCAAGGGCCATCAGTACGATCCCTGGCCTGGGAAGATCCCATGTGCTGCAGAGCAGCTGGACGGATGTGTCCAATTACCAAGCAGGAGTTCTGCAGCGGGAGAGGCCATTGCAATGGGAGGCCCACACAGGCCAAAGAACAAAGATAAATAAATCAAAGACCAACAGAAGTGACAAAAAAAAGAGAGAGAGAAAGGAAAATAAAAAACATTTTCATGGTCTAGATTAGCAGTTTCCAAACTACTCTCCAACCAAGAAACACCAGTCCCCTCCAGGGACTAATGATGCTATACTACTGCTACTAACAATAATAATAGTAATTATAAATTTCATAGTCAAGTAAACTTGGGATATACTGTATACATTTTCCCCCTGTGAGAGCTGCAGTTGGCAGAGGGAATCCCCTTCACTTATCTCATCATTTTCAAAATTTACTTGTTCACAAAACCATTTTATTATACCTGCTGGCAAACTGAGAGATGCCTCCAAGATCCAGAATGTTAAAAATCATTCTGTGTTGGTCAGCTACTCACTGCCCAGTTTTTTGATCCACTATATACTCCAAAAGAGATTTTTTTCTACAGCTAGATTTTTTGGGGGGGGTGGGGAGCCTCTTTTATTGGTCCTTCATTTATTCATTTTCATCCATCTTAATTCTTTGGCCTGTGTTGGTCTCCCATCGCAGTTGCCCCTCTCTTTTGCAGAGCACTGGCTCTGGGCGCATGCACCCCAGAGCACTGGCTCGTAATTGGACACACGGTCCAGCTGCTCTGCAGCATGTGGGATCTTCCCGGGCCAGGGACCGAACCAGTGCCCCTTTGCACTGCAAGGCAGACTCTTTACTAGCTGGACCACCAGGGAAGCCCATACAACTAGTTTTAAATGCAACTGGCTATCAATAAGCATTTGCTAAGTTAGATGCAATGCAGGAACAATTTCCAGGATGACAACTCAAGGCAGAGGAGAAGTAACATTTCCTGTTTTTTTTTTGTCTAAGTCTCAGTTGAGAACATAAAAGTGCTCCTTTCCAGAAGTTTCTGAAAGTTCCTCAGAAACTTGTCTCCTCCTGAGTGGCAACTAAAACAGCAGTTTACAACATGGTATGATAGGTCATGGCTAAAAAATCTGTACTCAAAACTCTAGGACCTGAAATTCCATCAGCAGGATATAGGGCCTTCATACCAAATATAAAGAAAAAGCTCTAACTATGATTATTCCTGTGTGAGGAACTGAGTTAAATATGTCATTCCATGAAGGTGACTTCAGCTGAAATGAATTTCAAGTATCAGATCAGGCTTGGATGAGGGCAAGAGAAAGGTGACAACCTTAAGCCCTAGGGAGGGGCAGAAGGAGAGAGAAAATGAGCCAGAAATCATCAAAAACAAGCTTCATTTAATTTATACGGCCCTCAAGACTGCTTTACAACTACATATTCCATTTTAGAAATAACCCATACTCAAGCTGAGGAACCATAAACCAACTGGAAAATTAAAGGAATTAATTACAATAATTTCTAAAAGAATGAAATCTGTCCAAAGAACTAAGAAACTGGGATATACTGTATACATTTTCCCCCTGTGAGAGCTGCAGTTGGCAGAGGGAATCCCCTTCACTTATCTCATCATTTTCAAAATTTACTTGTTCACAAAACCATTTTATTATACCTGCTGGCAAACTGAGAGATGCCTCCAAGATCCAGAATGTTAAAAATCATTCTGTGTTGGTCAGCTACTCACTGCCCAGTTTTTTGATCCACTATATACTCCAAAAGAGATTTTTTTCTACAGCTAGATTTTTTGGGGGGGGTGGGGAGCCTCTTTTATTGGTCCTTCATTTATTCATTTTCATCCATCTTAATTCTTTGGCCTGTGTTGGTCTCCCATCGCAGTTGCCCCTCTCTTTTGCAGAGCACTGGCTCTGGGCGCATGCACCCCAGAGCACTGGCTCGTAATTGGACACACGGTCCAGCTGCTCTGCAGCATGTGGGATCTTCCCGGGCCAGGGACCGAACCAGTGCCCCTTTGCACTGCAAGGCAGACTCTTTACTAGCTGGACCACCAGGGAAGCCCATACAACTAGTTTTAAATGCAACTGGCTATCAATAAGCATTTGCTAAGTTAGATGCAATGCAGGAACAATTTCCAGGATGACAACTCAAGGCAGAGGAGAAGTAACATTTCCTGTTTTTTTTGTCTAAGTCTCAGTTGAGAACATAAAAGTGCTCCTTTCCAGAAGTTTCTGAAAGTTCCTCAGAAACTTGTCTCCTCCTGAGTGGCAACTAAAACAGCAGTTTACAACATGGTATGATAGGTCATGGCTAAAAAATCTGTACTCAAAACTCTAGGACCTGAAATTCCATCAGCAGGATATAGGGCCTTCATACCAAATATAAAGAAAAAGCTCTAACTATGATTATTCCTGTGTGAGGAACTGAGTTAAATATGTCATTCCATGAAGGTGACTTCAGCTGAAATGAATTTCAAGTATCAGATCAGGCTTGGATGAGGGCAAGAGAAAGGTGACAACCTTAAGCCCTAGGGAGGGGCAGAAGGAGAGAGAGAAAATGAGCCAGAAATCATCAAAAACAAGCTTCATTTAATTTATACGGCCCTCAAGACTGCTTTACAACTACATATTCCATTTTAGAAATAACCCATACTCAAGCTGAGGAACCATAAACCAACTGGAAAATTAAAGGAATTAATTACAATAATTTCTAAAAGAATGAAATCTGTCCAAAGAACAAGTAAGAAACATTGTTTCTCCTTAAAAAAAAAAAAAAAATACACAAAGCTCTTGAGGAATATGCACTTGGAAATTAGCTCAATTATACACATCATCTATGTGAAGATTTGGAAAGGCAGAATGTATCATGAAATCCTGACATACTGGAAAAGCATCTCAATCAACAAAATAATGAAGGGAACTCCCTGAGCATTCCACTCCAAGACACACTCATGCCTTTTAAGAACATTCCCAACATGTCTAAAAACCAAATGGGTTTCAGATAAAACCTCAATTTAAACAGGAAAACCCGGCTTCCCAAGCATTTCTGGTCTTCAAGGCTGCTGCAGAGAGCTGAGCAATGATTTAGACATCCCACTGCAGTGAATATTCTCCACACAACAGGAATATGGCTGCCAGGCACATCCATTTCTCCATATGAATAGGCCAGGTCTAACCTTAACACTTCATGATGAACTAAGATGTCACAGATAGGTGTCCATCTGGCCCTCGACCCCACTTTCTCTGTGGTCCTCTCCTGTCGCATCCCGGGACCACCCCTCTCCCCTTGGCTGCAACTATCTAAGCAACTTCTGCACTGGCTGTGTCACCGTCTCTTCTTGATCCAGAAAATAGGATAGCAAAACAATTCAGTATTTTGGCTAAAGAAAATCTTTTCTGGCAATTTGAGCCAAAATTGACATAACAACAAAAAAGTATGTATGGTTTTTAGCAGAGGTTCCAATGCGCTCTTTCCAGAACTCAGGACCCCCACAAATTAAACAAATAGGATAAGAAAGTCAGTAGACAATTTCTAAATCTGCCTCCTGAATAACTAAAATCCTCTAATGATCAATGAAGGTTTCCACACCAGGAGCTCAGGTATCTTTTATAATCCCACTCCTTGCTGTAAGATGTTGTTTTCCGTATTTCAAAGGGAGAAAAGCGGTCTGTTTCCTTTTCCTATTCTTGACTACAGGAAACAGTGATTTTCCTAAATTCCTTTTAACACTACAGAAGGAGGGAAAGCCTAGGTACTCTATCCCAAATCCTATGTTCTTCTAATAGAATTTTAAATGCTGTGCAGTTTTTAAAATAATGTAAAAGAGAGGACAATGACCAAGGACTGCAGCAAGGCAATCTGATCCCCACCCCATGGTTTACCTGGGGCCCTCCTTTGGACACTGATGCACCTGCAAAATGACAGGCCTCGCCTCCCTGCAGCCAAAGTGCTCCCTTCAAGCCTTAAAGCTGCCTGAGCTCAGTTAAGTCAATAAAGCCAGGTTCAAAAACAAGCCGAACTGTTTCTCACTTAAAAAAAGAAAAAGCACTTTTGTTTCTGTAGAAGACTAAACCATCCAGATTTGTCCAAACCTTCCATTTACACAGAGGGAAGCGCAGTAGTGATTGGCCCAAATAGCCCTAAGAGAAGAGTCAGGCTCAGGGCTTCAGACATGGGCAAAAGTCTCCAAGGTGGGCTTCCTGTTCTCCCGCTGTGCACATCAGGGTACTCACAGGAAATGACTCCCACTCCGGTTCCTCTGCTGCAACAGTCAAGGGAAGGCAATCCCGCCATGGGGGTGGAGGAGGGATTAGTATGACACTGGGGATCATCGGAGCGCCTCCTCACCAATTCCAAACACAAACCCACATGCCCGAAATGTGTGCCCACCCCCAGGCCTCGCTAGGCTGAGCACCTTCATGTTTATCTCTGAGCACTGGGCCAGCCTAACAGCTGATGTTTCTGCCTTCCTGGGTCCTGTGGCAAATGGGGTTCTGCCCCGTCCCTAAAGAAAATCTTTTCTGGCAATTTGAGCCAAAATTGACATAACAACAAAAAAGTATGTATGGTTTTTAGCAGAGGTTCCAATGCGCTCTTTCCAGAACTCAGGACCCCCACAAATTAAACAAATAGGATAAGAAAGTCAGTAGACAATTTCTAAATCTGCCTCCTGAATAACTAAAATCCTCTAATGATCAATGAAGGTTTCCACACCAGGAGCTCAGGTATCTTTTATAATCCCACTCCTTGCTGTAAGATGTTGTTTTCCGTATTTCAAAGGGAGAAAAGCGGTCTGTTTCCTTTTCCTATTCTTGACTACAGGAAACAGTGATTTTCCTAAATTCCTTTTAACACTACAGAAGGAGGGAAAGCCTAGGTACTCTATCCCAAATCCTATGTTCTTCTAATAGAATTTTAAATGCTGTGCAGTTTTTAAAATAATGTAAAAGAGAGGACAATGACCAAGGACTGCAGCAAGGCAATCTGATCCCCACCCCATGGTTTACCTGGGGCCCTCCTTTGGACACTGATGCACCTGCAAAATGACAGGCCTCGCCTCCCTGCAGCCAAAGTGCTCCCTTCAAGCCTTAAAGCTGCCTGAGCTCAGTTAAGTCAATAAAGCCAGGTTCAAAAACAAGCCGAACTGTTTCTCACTTAAAAAAAGAAAAAGCACTTTTGTTTCTGTAGAAGACTAAACCATCCAGATTTGTCCAAACCTTCCATTTACACAGAGGGAAGCGCAGTAGTGATTGGCCCAAATAGCCCTAAGAGAAGAGTCAGGCTCAGGGCTTCAGACATGGGCAAAAGTCTCCAAGGTGGGCTTCCTGTTCTCCCGCTGTGCACATCAGGGTACTCACAGGAAATGACTCCCACTCCGGTTCCTCTGCTGCAACAGTCAAGGGAAGGCAATCCCGCCATGGGGGTGGAGGAGGGATTAGTATGACACTGGGGATCATCGGAGCGCCTCCTCACCAATTCCAAACACAAACCCACATGCCCGAAATGTGTGCCCACCCCCAGGCCTCGCTAGGCTGAGCACCTTCATGTTTATCTCTGAGCACTGGGCCAGCCTAACAGCTGATGTTTCTGCCTTCCTGGGTCCTGTGGCAAATCTGCCAGGAGGTCCTCCTGGCTGGGTAAGAGCTTCTCCCTGATCGAAGGGAAGCCAGTAATACAGGAAATGTGTGTCTGAGAAAGCAGCCTGCCTGCCACAGAGTTCAGAAACACCCGCTCATTAAAGTCTTCCAGCAGCAGGACTGAATGAGGTCAGAGAAAACCACCGAGTCCAAGTCCTTCTGGCTTCCCTTTTTGGTCAGAGTGGGGCAGTCTTGGCCCCAGCAGCATTCAGACGCTTCTGCCCAGCAGGAGGGAGCCTCCCTTCTGTGGCACCCAAGAAGCCCAATGCCTGCCCTGGCAAAAAAAAGTACTAATCATGATCTCAATAATAAATGCACACTCAGCAGAGAACAAACCAAACTTGGCAGGATTATATATTCACAGTGAGCTTCCCAAACTGGGTAAAACAATCAGTATTCTTGGTCACAATGACCATATCGTAAAACTGTCATCCTAAGAGATTTCTAAGCACAATGCCCGTATACATGAACTGCATGTGACTAACACATGATTGCTCTTCAGATCGCTGGACCCTCCTTGTGTCGTATTTCTTAAACTGCTTATATACTAAGCTTCGTTGTTTGGCCATGCATTTCTGGCCATTATTTCTCAGAAACGCATGGTACGCATTGCCACTGTTTACTAGGGGACCAGCCTTAAACAATTTATGGCTTCTCATATAAGCAGCTAGAGACCGCTTATACCCACTGCAGAGATACATCACTTCCTTTTAATGATGACTCTGAATGATCCAGCTATCACTGAGGCACGCAGACTGGCTCTGTATGTTCCAACTTTATATACAGTCTGATATGCTTTACAAATACTGTCATGTTTAATAGGTAACATGGTATTTGATCAATTTCTTAACTTCTTTTTTTTTTTAATTTCTAGCATATACCCCCTGAAAACAGAAAGCCCTGTATGTTTTTCTAGATATGCATAAAGTAGTACCTCTCCTATCTTCATAGTCTCTCTTTGTTTCCGTCTGTCTAATCTAACCAGAAATCAGAGTATAAGGCAATTCTAATGCTTCACCCAGAAGTGAAATTCATCTTTTATTTCATGGAAGAAAAATCACAACCAATGATACTGTCTGCTGACATTTTTAAGGCAACAGCCAAGACACAACGTAAATTGTGTACATGATAAAGTTCATAAATAGTTGGCCCATGCATTGAATTGGCTGTTTTCTTTTAAATCAACACTAATTTTTGTTACTAAAAAGGTTTAAATGCATGTAAGGCACTGTTGGTACCCCTTGTATGGACAAAACCAGTGAACAAGACAAGTTGATCAAAATTGGGAGGTTAAAAGCTTATGACCAGGGGCTTCCCTGGTGGTCCAGTGGGTAAGGACACCGCCTTGCAGTGCAAGGGGTGCCAATTCGATCCCTGGCCTGGGAAGATCATACGTGCCGTGGAACGGCTGAACCGATGTGTCCAACTACTGAGCTGGAGCTCTAGAATGCATGTGCCCAGAGTCAGTGCTCTGCAGCGACAGAGGCCACTGCAATGGGAGGCCCACACAGGCCAAAGAATAAAGATAGATGAAAATTGATAAACGAAAGACCAGTAGAAGTGGCCAAGAAAAAAAAAAAAAGCTTATGACAAGCTCATTTCATCTTAAAAGATTCATCCTGCCCTGGCATAAATCATACAGAGTGTGATTTCAAACTCTGAGATGATCACACCTAGAAATGTTAGACACTATAATGTACCAAAGGTAATGAGCCCACCATACCACATCGGTCCATCCCTAAGGAGTAAAGTTGAAATTCTTGTGCCTTCATTTCACTTACCAGCTACTTTGTAGAAAGAGACTTCAACTTCAGAAAGTAGTTAGAGATTATTTTATTAACCTCATAATTACACATTGTTCACCCTGAGCTGGGAGACTTACCCTTACCCAGGATAGACTGTAAATCACAGCTTCTCAAGGATTATTAAAGATTAAGTAACTAGAATAATAAACCATGAGTATCCACATGCTTTCAGATTGTTGAGTTTCGTGACACACACCTGTGATCCTGAAATTTCAAGTGCTTCCTCAATTCTAAAAAGAGAAAGAGGACCTGGCAACCACCACCCCAAGCAGGAAATCCCAATTATCCAATTTAATTTAGTTTATTTTAGAGGTAAGTCATCCTCGGGAAAATGCATCTAATAACTGACTTCCCTCAACCCTTTCAGGTGGCTACAAAAATAATGCAAAAGCTTCTAAGCCTCATAACATAGCCTCCATCCCACTGTGATCAGTAATCCCTCTAAAATGCTCAAGTTAGGCATAAATCCATCTGCAAAGCTAAGAGTTGGAAGAAAAGGCTGCAGTTAAGGGTCCCCAAAGAGAATTCTGTTTTTCCCACCGTCCTTTACCAAAGCCTGTGCACACAGCATCCTTTCTAAAAGAAGATCAGCTGGACAGACCACAGATTGCCAGAATGCCTCCTGCTAAACGCAACTTAATGACTAATTCATGAACTCAAGATACCACACAAGAGTCTAGTAGTAATAAGGCCAATTAACTCACAATTAAACAGCACCCAACACCTGTGATTCAGGCCCAGCAAGACAAGGGCAAGGCTGCCAAGGGGCGTTAAGGACAAGGGGAGCTACCATCTGGGATTCTGGAGAGGGAGAAGTGCCAGGAAAAACAACCTTGTACATCTTTCCATGCTGGGACCTCGTGCTCAATTCGGAGAATGGTTTCTGGTGTGTGTGTGTGTGTGGTTTTTTGTTTGTTTGTTTTTGTTTTTGTCCACTTCTTTTGGTCTTTCATTTATCTGTTTTCATTCATCTTCGTTCTTTGGCCTGTGTGGGCCTCCCATCGCAGTGGCCGCTGTCACTGCAGAGCACAGGCTCTGGGCGCATGCACTTCAGAGCTCTGGCTCAGTAGTTGCACACATGGGTCCAGCCACTCCGCGGCACGTGGGATCTTCCCAGGCCAGGGATCGAACCAGTGCCCCTTGCACGGCAAGGCGGTGTCCTTACCCACTGGACCACCAGGGAAGCCCTCGGAGAATGTTTTTAACTGAGGCATCTGGTGAGGTCTATATCCTATCAACTGACAACACTTGCTGTCCTAAGTATTCCCCATCTTTAAACTAAATCTCTGGTTATTGAAACCCCATCTCTACCTAGATTTCTAGCTAGCAAGTAAAGATGGTACAATGACTTGAGCAAATTCACTGAGTGGCTGACCCCAGCAGTCTTACTGGCCAGGGGGAAGCCTGGCCAGAGGAGCCTCTTTCTCAAAATACGAAGGTGACCAAAAGCTTCATTCTGGTTTTCCATAAATGGTATGGAAAACCCCAAATGAACTTCTTGGCCAATCCAATCCAAGCCTTTAATAGGAGCACTTTCTTTTTTAGCACTGCATAGTCATTTATTTATTAAATGTTACAAAAATTGTTAATTACGATGCCATGAAATAAAACAAACAACATGTTACTTAGTTCAGTAACTAAAATGCTCAAGTTAGGCATAAATCCATCTGCAAAGCTAAGAGTTGGAAGAAAAGGCTGCAGTTAAGGGTCCCCAAAGAGAATTCTGTTTTTCCCACCGTCCTTTACCAAAGCCTGTGCACACAGCATCCTTTCTAAAAGAAGATCAGCTGGACAGACCACAGATTGCCAGAATGCCTCCTGCTAAACGCAACTTAATGACTAATTCATGAACTCAAGATACCACACAAGAGTCTAGTAGTAATAAGGCCAATTAACTCACAATTAAACAGCACCCAACACCTGTGATTCAGGCCCAGCAAGACAAGGGCAAGGCTGCCAAGGGGCGTTAAGGACAAGGGGAGCTACCATCTGGGATTCTGGAGAGGGAGAAGTGCCAGGAAAAACAACCTTGTACATCTTTCCATGCTGGGACCTCGTGCTCAATTCGGAGAATGGTTTCTGGTGTGTGTGTGTGTGTGGTTTTTTGTTTGTTTGTTTTTGTTTTTGTCCACTTCTTTTGGTCTTTCATTTATCTGTTTTCATTCATCTTCGTTCTTTGGCCTGTGTGGGCCTCCCATCGCAGTGGCCGCTGTCACTGCAGAGCACAGGCTCTGGGCGCATGCACTTCAGAGCTCTGGCTCAGTAGTTGCACACATGGGTCCAGCCACTCCGCGGCACGTGGGATCTTCCCAGGCCAGGGATCGAACCAGTGCCCCTTGCACGGCAAGGCGGTGTCCTTACCCACTGGACCACCAGGGAAGCCCTCGGAGAATGTTTTTAACTGAGGCATCTGGTGAGGTCTATATCCTATCAACTGACAACACTTGCTGTCCTAAGTATTCCCCATCTTTAAACTAAATCTCTGGTTATTGAAACCCCATCTCTACCTAGATTTCTAGCTAGCAAGTAAAGATGGTACAATGACTTGAGCAAATTCACTGAGTGGCTGACCCCAGCAGTCTTACTGGCCAGGGGGAAGCCTGGCCAGAGGAGCCTCTTTCTCAAAATACGAAGGTGACCAAAAGCTTCATTCTGGTTTTCCATAAATGGTATGGAAAACCCCAAATGAACTTCTTGGCCAATCCAATCCAAGCCTTTAATAGGAGCACTTTCTTTTTTAGCACTGCATAGTCATTTATTTATTAAATGTTACAAAAATTGTTAATTACGATGCCATGAAATAAAACAAACAACATGTTACTTAGTTCAGTAACTAAAAATTCTAGCAAATCTTAGATTACTTCAAGCACATTATTAACATACTCCACTTGGCATGACAAGAGTAAGCAAGAGTAGGGGGAAACTGACACAATTTCCATGATAACGTGATCGTCAAACAGCATTTTTAAAGGGGCTCAGCCGAGCAAACGGTAAATGAACAAAAACACATCTCAACCTACATCTCAGCGAAGGATATTCAGCAGAGAAGCGGAAAAAGCTCTGGAGATGTGCTGTGCGACAATGTGCCTTATGCTTAACATCACTGAACTGGCATCTCCAGAGAGGATAATAATTTTTATATGGATTTGATAATTTTTTTAAATGAAAAAGAAAAAAGATTCAGCAGAAGCAGCATCCTACCCTACACAGAAAGCCTAGGAGGAAACCAAAATGATGGCAGGAATTGTTACACCGAACCATTTTGAAGCACCTCTTTACTTGCAGACTGGACAGAAAAGAAAGGTCTTAAAGGCAGACGCCTTGGCATCTTACTCAAGAAAGCAGAAAGAAAGGAGGGGGTGAGGGTGCTCAAGCCCCCAAAAGTTCCTTCCTGGGCTCACACATGGAGTCATGACATCCATCAGAAGCATCTAGGTCATGTGCCAGCTGATTCTGAAGTCCTATGTAGAGGAGGCCCCAGAAGTGACATCCTCTTGCTGGCAGCCTTGCCTCTGGACCCTGGCTCTGAGGACTGGTCTAACAAGAAGGTATCGTGTTCCAGGTCTACGTGCCTCCACAGTATCAGGGAGAGGGTGTCTGCTGGCAAAACTGCCAACCCAACTGGGATGTCTCTCCATGAGCCAGTGGGAGAGGGTCGGGGAGCTGCCCAGGGAAATCCCTGCAGCGTCTACCAGGAGGTCCACGGGAGAAAGCTCCAAGAGTCAGATTGCAAAGTAAAAGGGAACTTATGAATGATGAATGGTCTGCAACAATACCTGACTTTCTCCCTGAGCAGTGAACCATGTCACTGGAAATGTTTTAGTAGAAGGACTTAATCTGGCGAGTCACTGGCTTTAGGCCCTTCCCAGCTCGAGTTTCTGTGGTCTAATAGGAATGTGTTTGGCTGAATATAAGGGAAAACCCAAACACTTATCATCTTTACACTCCTGCATCCTGAGTGTGTTGACTTTTACCTTCTTGTTTGCTACCCTTGGGCATAAGACGGATGCCCTGCCTCGTTAAGTCTCAAGCCCATGTAGAAGGCAGAAAAAGCTGAAAACAGAATGGGACAGCTCATGTCTCAGAAATCCTGGAGGAGGCAAGGCAACCCACTCCAGTATTCCTGTCTGGAGAAGCCCATGAACAGAGGAGCCTGGCGGGCTACAATCCATGCAGTCTCAAAGAGGAGCCTGGCGGGCTACAATCCATGCAGTCTCAAAGAGGAGCCTGACGGGCTACAATCCATGCAGTCTCAAAGAGTCAAAGACACACACAGACACACAACACACACACACACACACACACGGGTTTCCCTGGTAGCTCAGTGGTAAAGAGTTCACCTGCCAATGCAGGAGACATGGGTTCCATCCCTGATCCAGGAAGATCCCACATGCTGCAGAGTAACTAAGTCTGTGAGCCACAACTATTGAGCCTATGCTCCAGAGCCTCAGAGCTGCAACTATTGAAGCCCATGTGCCCTGGAGCCCGAGTTCCACGACCAGAGAAGTCACCACAACAAGAAACCTGCTCACCTCAACTACAGAGTAGCCCCCACTCCCTGCTACTAGAGAAGAGATGGCAGCAGCAGTGAAAATCCAAAACAGCCAAAAACAAATAAATAAATTTAAGAAAAAAAAAAGGAAAATAAAAAGAGTCAGACACAACTGAGCAACCAACACACTTTGCCTCAGAAAAAACAAAACTTTTGCAGAAAGCCACAGTGGACTTTCACTTATATTTAGTTAGACAGACTGCATCACGTGGCTACTCTCTCTAGGCCAAGGTTGCTCTCAGCCTTAGCCCTACCAGATAAGTCTTTGTTGTGAAGGACCAGCCTGTGCATTACTGGATGTTTACCAGCAGCCCTGGCCTCTACCCACACATGCCACTAGCACTCTGACCCATTTGTGACAGTCAAAAATGTCTCTAAACACCTGCCAAATGTGCCCTGGAGAATCACTCCCAGTTGAAAACCACTCTTAGGCCAATCACCATTCCATAGGATAAGACGAGCAAGCTAGTGACGAACCCAGCAGTCAGGCCACCAACTGAGCCTGCCCCAAAGGCTCAATACCTATTTCTTAAATGTTTTCACTCACCACCATGCTAATATTTTGGAAAATTGAGGAGAAACATATGCAGTGCCCCCACCTTAGAAGTCCTGACAATAAAATCAAGATTAACGCATAAGACATAATCGGGGAAAAAAAAAAAAAAAACACGGTAAAGAATTTAAACCACAGAGACAGGCAAGACACCTTTCAGTTGGTCCAGATTGGGAGGGATACAAAAACACATCAGAGTGTCGCCTGGAGCCCATAATGAAAATGTCACTCCAGAGTAGAATTTGTTTTTGAAGACTCAAAACTCTTAGACAAGTGGCCTGAGAGAAGGAAAACAGAAGCATAAGATAGAGGAAGCATAGCTAAGAGCTCAGCCACCACTCTTCAACCGGCTTGGGTTCTGACAGAGCCGAGCCTGAGAATGGGCAAGTCACTTAGCCTCTCTGCACCTCAGTTTTATCATCTGTACATTGGGGATAACAACAACATCTACGTCCTAGGACTGCTGAGAGGATCAAAAGAGAACAGTATCATTTACAAGAGCTGACACATGGTAAGCAATCAGTTGCTAGTTTCTACTGTTATTGCACAGTTATAAAATGATATATACGTTAATAGAATAAACATTCAGAAAAGAGAGGCTGTCTATCCGGAATCAGAGGATTCCTGTTAGAGTGGCTGTGGTGTCCTGAGCAGGACAACCAGCACCTAGAGTTGATGGGTAAAGCCAGGCTCCTGGTGGCCCTGATATACTGCCTGAGATCCAGGCAGGACTGCAGGAGGACCACATGGAAAGCACCCTCCATACCTACCAAGAGGTGGTGGCGGGAGAATTGGCTGGAATCTGTTGGTGATTTCAAGTAAATTTCCTGGCTAGTGGCCACAGTCAAGTTAACAACAAGACATATACGTTTTAAAGGAGTTGCTAGTTACAAAGCATTGTTGCATATACTAACTGAGTAACTGGCAAGAAACAAGCCAGTCCACAGATAACTCAGAATTACTTTGGCAAGAAGGAATTTGATTTGATCTCAATTTTACCTTATTTCCTTCAAAAACCTCTTAGGCCAATCACCATTCCATAGGATAAGACGAGCAAGCTAGTGACGAACCCAGCAGTCAGGCCACCAACTGAGCCTGCCCCAAAGGCTCAATACCTATTTCTTAAATGTTTTCACTCACCACCATGCTAATATTTTGGAAAATTGAGGAGAAACATATGCAGTGCCCCCACCTTAGAAGTCCTGACAATAAAATCAAGATTAACGCATAAGACATAATCGGGGAAAAAAAAAAAAAAAAACACGGTAAAGAATTTAAACCACAGAGACAGGCAAGACACCTTTCAGTTGGTCCAGATTGGGAGGGATACAAAAACACATCAGAGTGTCGCCTGGAGCCCATAATGAAAATGTCACTCCAGAGTAGAATTTGTTTTTGAAGACTCAAAACTCTTAGACAAGTGGCCTGAGAGAAGGAAAACAGAAGCATAAGATAGAGGAAGCATAGCTAAGAGCTCAGCCACCACTCTTCAACCGGCTTGGGTTCTGACAGAGCCGAGCCTGAGAATGGGCAAGTCACTTAGCCTCTCTGCACCTCAGTTTTATCATCTGTACATTGGGGATAACAACAACATCTACGTCCTAGGACTGCTGAGAGGATCAAAAGAGAACAGTATCATTTACAAGAGCTGACACATGGTAAGCAATCAGTTGCTAGTTTCTACTGTTATTGCACAGTTATAAAATGATATATACGTTAATAGAATAAACATTCAGAAAAGAGAGGCTGTCTATCCGGAATCAGAGGATTCCTGTTAGAGTGGCTGTGGTGTCCTGAGCAGGACAACCAGCACCTAGAGTTGATGGGTAAAGCCAGGCTCCTGGTGGCCCTGATATACTGCCTGAGATCCAGGCAGGACTGCAGGAGGACCACATGGAAAGCACCCTCCATACCTACCAAGAGGTGGTGGCGGGAGAATTGGCTGGAATCTGTTGGTGATTTCAAGTAAATTTCCTGGCTAGTGGCCACAGTCAAGTTAACAACAAGACATATACGTTTTAAAGGAGTTGCTAGTTACAAAGCATTGTTGCATATACTAACTGAGTAACTGGCAAGAAACAAGCCAGTCCACAGATAACTCAGAATTACTTTGGCAAGAAGGAATTTGATTTATCATTTGAAAAGTTACCACCAAGCAACGCAAATCCTGACCCAGGGATCAGACCCATGTCTCCTGCATTGGTGGGCAGGTTCTTTACCACCAGTGCCACCTGGGAATGCAGTATCTCTCACTGATTTAAGGGGAAAAAGATAAGCTTCAAAAACAGAAAAAAATTCCAGTCTATGCATTTTTATCTGCAGGTAGGCCACCAGTGAGCCTTCTGAGTCCCGAACTCCTAGCTTCTGGGTCCAGATTCTTTTATGATCAAAGGAGAAAGAACTAAACACACACACACACACACACACACAAAGGAGAAAGAATTAAACACACACACACACACACACACTACCAATTCTTCCTGGTACCCTACTGTCCCACTCAGGGTTTCTCTAGCAGTTAATGCCCATAGATGCTTCCAAGGTTATACACATTCATCTCCCACTAAGTTAAATAAGCTCCAGAAGGCACATAATATTTGGACTTACCTAAACGAAAACCACGACGTACTCCCATGTGCGCCTGACACCCACAAAGGGCAAGCACCACGCAAAGAGCAGGTATGTGTTCTCCAGGACATGGTTTGGGTTACTCCGTCCATCCTCACTTGTTCCATTATCTGAGATCTTTTACATAATAATGTATAGATTCCTTTCTATTGTACTCATGGCGTATGTCTGTCTCTAGCTTCTGTAAAAATTCAAGGTGTCCAATACTTCCTAAAACAGAGGATCTATCATTTAGTCCACTGCTGCATTTTCCAAAATATTGAACATCAACTGAAAAGACTAACAACTTATAACAAAACAGCTTTGCCATGAAAGGAGTGACTAGAAGAAAACCCATTTAGAAATGCTTTCTGGTGAATTAACGATCACATCATGTAAGCAAAACGGTGGCTTCTTCTGATTCGTGGGCCAGCCTTACTCCTAGCACACAGAAGTGATCAAATGAGACAGTTTTCACGCTACCAGGAAAAATAAAGCAAAAATAGGGACTTTCCTGGTGGTCCAGGGGTTAAGAATCGACCTTGCAACACAGGGTACGTGGGTCCCATCCGTGGTTGGGAACCAAGATCCCACATGCCACAGAGCCACTAAGTCCGTGAGCCACAACTAAGACCCGACACAGACAAATAAATACATAAAATAAAAAAAGTTTTTAAATAGAATAAAACAAAAATAAGTATCATTTACTATACTGAGTCCTCAATATTATACCTGGCATTTTACATGTGTTACTTAACTCTAATTTTCACACAACAGGGTGTATCACCAAACCTGTGTCCCATTGAAAGGCCGATTCTTAACCACTGGAAGTCCCAACAGAGTTCTTTAAATGTAGTACTTTGAGCTATTCTAATAAAGATGCCCCTGATCAGAATACCCTACACTGATATGGATGCATCATTAAACTGTAGGGAGCCAAAAGCATGTCCATGAGGAGGGGACAGGGCACAAAAGACAGAATCAGATGGTCAGCTAGGCTCTGAACCTGTCACAGGTCCCTGTCCCAAATTCCCTTGTCCTCAACAAACTAGAGGAGTTACTGAAGTCACTGCTTGCCAGGAAAATAACCAATGTCAAGCAAAACGAAAGGAAACTACTTGAGCTTCTCTGGTTTCCAACCCAATGAATTAACATAAGGCCAACACTACAGATCCCCACGAGGTCCCACCAGGAATGCAAGGGGTGGAGACGAGGCTGCTCCCAGCCTGAGGGCACAGCTCTGAGTCCAGGCCAGGTGGGAAACGCAGTCCCAGGGCTGCCTGGTCACCTGGCTTCTCAAGAGAAACCACAAAGCTGGATTTTCAGGTTCATCACCTTTTACCTGGTAGCAACTCATATAATATTTTAGGTAACCACACACAGCTAAACAGGAAGTGGCTATAAATCAGATCTTGTCTCGGGGAACGCAGTTGTAAACTCTGGTATTTGTGCAACACACCTAAAGATGCATGTAGACCAAGAGTGGGACTAGACCTCATGGATATTCATACTACACCCTCTTTTCCCGTCATCTCTGCCATGCTCTGGAGGAGCCAAAACCATGCCCTGCAAGCTCTGACACCAAAAAGGAGCACAGACGACAAGACAGGGCGGGCTAAGGGCAACCCTCGTCTCCTGGGGCATCTAAGGAGCAGGTTCAGCCCAGAGCACCATCGGGCAGGGCACCATCTGAAGCGACTGGAATCAACCCTGCTCACAGAGAAGGGACAGGCACCTCTCAGAACCGCACAGTCATCCTGGTCAGTAAAAACACCTGGGACGTCAGGGGCCACCAATTTCTTTTACAAAGTCCAAAACACAGATTTTTCTGGAAAACCTGGCTATGGAATTCTTCAGGCAAGAAGACTAGAGTAGGCAGTCATTCACTTCTCCAGGGGATCTTCTCAACCCAGGAATCGAACCCAGGTCTCCTGCACTGTAGGCAGATTCTTTACCGTCTGAGCCACCAGCGAAGCCTTCCTGATCATTAGATGTTGGCAACAAAGTCAAATCATATTCTAAAATTGTGTAAGCCCAGTTCAGTTCACAGGATCACCTCTTTGTGGCCCTTGGATCAGGACAACTTCAAAGCTCTACCTAGCCCCTCAAGGCTGTAATTCTCAAAGCTGTAATTCCCTATAGCATTAACTTGACCCACTTTCTCCATCCACGTGTGCTTTCAGAGAGGTACTATTAATTCCAGGAGACTAAGAAAAAAGTGACTAAATGAAACAAAGTGTACTGAACTGGGTCCTGGTACTATAGGGCATTAGTAGAAAAACTGGTAAAAATCCAAATGGAGTCAGTAGTTAATAGTATTATACGTTTGTTAATTCCTTGGCTTTGATCAGTTTACTACAGTTAGAAGTATCAGTTGCTGAGTCATGTCCGACTCTTTGCAGCCCCCGTGGACTGTAGCTCACCAGCCTCCTCTGTCTATGGGATTCTTCAGTCACCTTTACCGGAGAACAAAAAGACCTCAGGAAGTGGCTATAAATCAGATCTTGTCTCGGGGAACGCAGTTGTAAACTCTGGTATTTGTGCAACACACCTAAAGATGCATGTAGACCAAGAGTGGGACTAGACCTCATGGATATTCATACTACACCCTCTTTTCCCGTCATCTCTGCCATGCTCTGGAGGAGCCAAAACCATGCCCTGCAAGCTCTGACACCAAAAAGGAGCACAGACGACAAGACAGGGCGGGCTAAGGGCAACCCTCGTCTCCTGGGGCATCTAAGGAGCAGGTTCAGCCCAGAGCACCATCGGGCAGGGCACCATCTGAAGCGACTGGAATCAACCCTGCTCACAGAGAAGGGACAGGCACCTCTCAGAACCGCACAGTCATCCTGGTCAGTAAAAACACCTGGGACGTCAGGGGCCACCAATTTCTTTTACAAAGTCCAAAACACAGATTTTTCTGGAAAACCTGGCTATGGAATTCTTCAGGCAAGAAGACTAGAGTAGGCAGTCATTCACTTCTCCAGGGGATCTTCTCAACCCAGGAATCGAACCCAGGTCTCCTGCACTGTAGGCAGATTCTTTACCGTCTGAGCCACCAGCGAAGCCTTCCTGATCATTAGATGTTGGCAACAAAGTCAAATCATATTCTAAAATTGTGTAAGCCCAGTTCAGTTCACAGGATCACCTCTTTGTGGCCCTTGGATCAGGACAACTTCAAAGCTCTACCTAGCCCCTCAAGGCTGTAATTCTCAAAGCTGTAATTCCCTATAGCATTAACTTGACCCACTTTCTCCATCCACGTGTGCTTTCAGAGAGGTACTATTAATTCCAGGAGACTAAGAAAAAAGTGACTAAATGAAACAAAGTGTACTGAACTGGGTCCTGGTACTATAGGGCATTAGTAGAAAAACTGGTAAAAATCCAAATGGAGTCAGTAGTTAATAGTATTATACGTTTGTTAATTCCTTGGCTTTGATCAGTTTACTACAGTTAGAAGTATCAGTTGCTGAGTCATGTCCGACTCTTTGCAGCCCCCGTGGACTGTAGCTCACCAGCCTCCTCTGTCTATGGGATTCTTCAGACAAGACGACTGGAGTGAGTAGCCTCACCCTTCTTCAGGGAATCCTCCCAACTCAGAGATCAAATCCAGGTCTCCCACATTGCAGGCAGATTCTATTCCCTCTGAGCCAAGTAAGCTGTTCACATTAGGGAAAGCTTGAGAAAGATACTTGGGGGCTCTCTGAACATACATCTAAAATAATTTCCAAATAAAATTGGAAAAAAAAAAAAAAAAAACTCATAGAACTGCAACCCACCCAAAGGATTAATTTTATAGTACATTAATTTCTAAAATGGAATGTGTTTTTAAACTTGCTAGTAAGCAGAAACATGAATCGCCTTGAATCTTCACTCTGACAGACTAAGAGAAACCAAAATGTACCACAAGAGGCTCTGTCCTTTGCTTTAGAGCCTATGTGCAGTAACCCGTGGGGCCTGGAGTCGATGACTTCTGCAAAGACAGCAAATGGCTGAATTTAGGTAATTGTCATGAACTTGACTTGAACTGAGAAAGTTGCCAAATACTCAATAGCTTTTTAGTCTCAGAATACAAATGAACTTACAACTGGAGGACGGGAGACATTATTACTCAAATGTGAGAGGCAGGCCCGAAGTCATAAATGCAAAAGTTCCGGCATGGAATAATGCAAACTGTCAGACAAAAGGCAGGGACTGGTGTCTCTTGCAAATGAGGTTACTAACATAAATAACACACAGTCTTCCCACTACCCAGCATCTGAAACATGTTAGGTTACAACATCTTTACGTCATTACATTTTCAATCAGCCCCTTTGAGTCTTTTTGTGCTTCTGCAATAAGGCAGTATACCTAAACATAAATAAGCTGATGCATTTCCAATGTACAGAGAGCACTGTTCCGTGAATGGGACCCACTGAAATGAACCAGCATGAAAAGTTATAGGAACTCTTTTCCAATTTGCATTCTGTCTGCCATTCCTATTATTATGGTCTTAAATCAATGTGACACATACAGTAAATATGCTTAATAGAAAACATGAAATAAAATAATTAGTTTTAGTAGTGCTTTGTGGCGAACAGATTTACAGTAACTTTAAGCCACAAGAATACCCAGAACAATAAACAGTCTTTATTGTTTAATGCATATTTGTGAGGCTCTACCACAAAGCAAACCTATGCGCTCAGTCTTGGGAAAGAAGCAGTGAGCAGAACCAAGGTCTCTGTCCTGTGTAGCTGAGGTTCTAGAAGGGAGAAGACAAAGGAGGAGGTAAATACAGACTTCGCTAGATGATGCTGAACACTAAGGAACAATCAAGTGGAGAAAGCAGACACGGTGTTGCGGGGGTGCTGAGAGTCGAGAGGGCTGGCCAGGAAAGAGGACAGGCCTCTCGGGCAAGTGACACTTGAGGAAAGGCCTGGCAGGAGTCTTGCCACATCGATCCAGGGCCGGAAGATCAAGGAAATTCCTTCAAATGCAAAAGCTCCGAGGTGGGAGCAGACCCAGACTGAATCAAGAAATAGCCAGGATGAAGGAAGTGAATGCAGGAAAGGAAGAGATGAAGTCCGAGAGTAATGGTGATCTGGATCACACGGTAGCTTAGAGGTCACAGGACTGACGGGCTTTCCCTCTGAATGAGATCCAGAGGGGTGACATGAGCTGAGCACATCTAGTAACTGACTGGAGGGGGTCAGGCAGCAAGCAGAGAGGCTGGTTAGGACACTCCATTAATCCAGGTGAAAAATTATGGCTAGGCCTGGCCCAGTGTGAGAGCAGTCAGGAGACTAGAAATGGATTCTGAATATATTCTGAAGGTAGAGTCTACTGGATTTGGTGAGCGGGTATGAAAGTGAAGTCGCTCTCTGTCCCACTGTTTGGGACCCACAGACAAGCCCATGGAATTCTCCAGGAAAGAATACTGGAGTGGATAGCCTTTCCCTTCTCCAGGGGATCTTCCCAAGCCAGGAATCAAACCCAGGTCTCCCACATTGCAGGCAGATTCTTCACCTCTGAGCCACCAGGGAAGTTCAAGAAAACTGGAGTGACTAGCCTATCTCTTCTTCAGAGGATCTTCCCGACCCAGGAATTGAACCAGGGTCTTCTGCATTGCAGGTGAATTATTTACCAGCTGAGCTAAAAGGGATGTGAGAGAGGGGATGTGAGAGAAAGATCATTCAAGAATGACTCCGAATGTTCTGTCCTAAGTAAAAGGAAGAACGGAATGTTGTTCTCTGAGATGGAAAGTCGGGTGGGGCGGGCTGGTGGGGTGGGGAGCAGATCGGAGATAAGAACTAGGATATCCTTTTTGGACAGTTACATTGTTTATTTTTATTGTTTTAAATTCAAGCAGTTGATTTTTTTTTTCCATGAAGGAGATTTTAATTGAACACATTTTCCTAACTGAACACATTCTTAACCAAAGTAATAGCCACACCGCTTTCATTAAAACATTTCAAAAACGAAAGAACTTGAAGGCTGGCCTTTTCTCCATCTAAAAATAGAGTTGAATAGCATTCCCTGGGACCTCCACCAAAAAAAAAAAAAAAGGGGGGGGTTGGGGGGAGCTGAATAGGTAAATCACAAAACAGCAATCAGCAACTAGCAATACTGGAACCCAGTAACTAACTCTCCCTCAGACAAATCAAGTTATCCAGAAACATTTTACCCACCAAACTCAATGGAGAAACACTGTTTGAATGTATTTATAATGCACCCCGGTGGACTAGAAGATGTTAGCGTAATAGCCGTTGATTTTTATTCCAGTATTCCTGAATATATCACTAGAAAACAAATTGGCAGGAGATCCATTCAGAAGGTTTCATCACTGATTTACCTTTTTCAAAGCCCATCTCCACATCCTACAATCTTCTCTGACTCGCCCTCCAAAAACACTAAAGCTTCTCAGCAATATTAACTTTGACAAGATTCAGGCAATTATCAAGCCAATTTTGCCCCCAACCGGCCTTTTCTCCCTCCCTTCGCCTCGAGAAGCCCTAATTTTGTCCACACATCCTTGAACAATTTCCCCCCAACCAAGGGATCCCCTAGGAATGATCATGCACTGAAACAGATAGATCAGCACCCCGAGGGATTTCAAGGACAAGTTGTGTTTGAAAGGCCTATTAGACACATTTGAATAGTGATGACCGGTAGTGGTCAGATAAAGGAGTCCTAGAGTCCACAGCCAAGATCTGAGCTACAAATTAAAAATGTAGCAACTTTCACAGCACAGAGGAGCTTGAAAACATAATCTAAATAGAAGAGATACAAGTGCCCAGGGGCACTTCATTTAGAGTCTGGGGAAATGAACAACCAGTAACTGAGGCTGAGAAAGACCTGCAAGAGAGGGATAAGGAAAACCAGGAAGGACGGGTCCAAGCAGTCAAGTGGAGAATGTATTCAAAGGTAGGAATAATGCAGCAAGTTCAATGCTGCTGGCAGTATAACAAGAAGAGCCTGGGACCACTGCTGCAGCAATGAAATGTCACTGATGAGCTGATAAAGGCAGCATCCATGGAGTCTAGGCAAGGGATAAAAACTGGGGTTCCGGATAGAATGGTGGGTAGAGGAAGCGTCGGTGTTAGATGTGATGAATACAGATGACTCATTCCAAATGTTCTACAAGGAAGGAAAGAAATTGGTTAGTAGCTGGAGGGAGATCGGAGTCAAGAGGATGTTTTTACTTAGTGGGAAAAATAATAACTTATATGCCTGTGGGAATTCAGCAGAGAGAGAAAACTGATGACACAAGAGGAAGAGGGGAATTTTTACGGAGCAATGCCCTTGAGGAGGTATTTGGGATGAAAACAGTCCAGGAGCAGGGGATTCGAGCCCGGGCACGGATGGGCAGGTGGAAGGTGTGGTACAGGGAGCGTGTGGAAGTTCTCTTCGGATCATATCCACTCTTTTAGTGAAAAAGGAAGTGGCAAAGAGCACACAGACAGCGGACATTTGAACAGCAAGTATAAAGCGTGGGATGCTGAGGGAGCCAGTGAACAGATAGTGCGACCCGGCATGATGGTCAGGTGACATCAAGGGCACTTGTGATCGCAGCAGAGAGCCAGACGAGCAATCAGATGGTGCAGTTGTGTCCTGGCACCTGTGGCCGCACAGGTGCCAGTGCAGAGCAGGTGCAGAGAAAGAGAGGCGTGTACCTGGAACCGTGGTTTAGTCACACGAGAATGACGGTGTGAGAGGAAGGAGGGTAATGCGGGGGCACATGGTGGTGACAGGTCGATCCAACTGGGAACGACAGAGAATCGGTGGTCCGATAAGCCTAGAGTCCACAGCCAAGATCTGAGCTACAAATTAAAAATGTAG
Source organism: Tragulus kanchil (assembly GCA_022376925.1). Classification (NCBI taxonomy): domain Eukaryota; kingdom Metazoa; phylum Chordata; class Mammalia; order Artiodactyla; family Tragulidae; genus Tragulus; species Tragulus kanchil. The sequence continues at coordinate 24,395,143 of JAIOJX010000005.1, read as the reverse complement.
CAACTTTCACAGCACAGAGGAGCTTGAAAACATAATCTAAATAGAAGAGATACAAGTGCCCAGGGGCACTTCATTTAGAGTCTGGGGAAATGAACAACCAGTAACTGAGGCTGAGAAAGACCTGCAAGAGAGGGATAAGGAAAACCAGGAAGGACGGGTCCAAGCAGTCAAGTGGAGAATGTATTCAAAGGTAGGAATAATGCAGCAAGTTCAATGCTGCTGGCAGTATAACAAGAAGAGCCTGGGACCACTGCTGCAGCAATGAAATGTCACTGATGAGCTGATAAAGGCAGCATCCATGGAGTCTAGGCAAGGGATAAAAACTGGGGTTCCGGATAGAATGGTGGGTAGAGGAAGCGTCGGTGTTAGATGTGATGAATACAGATGACTCATTCCAAATGTTCTACAAGGAAGGAAAGAAATTGGTTAGTAGCTGGAGGGGAGATCGGAGTCAAGAGGATGTTTTTACTTAGTGGGAAAAATAATAACTTATATGCCTGTGGGAATTCAGCAGAGAGAGAAAACTGATGACACAAGAGGAAGAGGGGAATTTTTACGGAGCAATGCCCTTGAGGAGGTATTTGGGATGAAAACAGTCCAGGAGCAGGGGATTCGAGCCCGGGCACGGATGGGCAGGTGGAAGGTGTGGTACAGGGAGCGTGTGGAAGTTCTCTTCGGATCATATCCACTCTTTTAGTGAAAAAGGAAGTGGCAAAGAGCACACAGACAGCGGACATTTGAACAGCAAGTATAAAGCGTGGGATGCTGAGGGAGCCAGTGAACAGATAGTGCGACCCGGCATGATGGTCAGGTGACATCAAGGGCACTTGTGATCGCAGCAGAGAGCCAGACGAGCAATCAGATGGTGCAGTTGTGTCCTGGCACCTGTGGCCGCACAGGTGCCAGTGCAGAGCAGGTGCAGAGAAAGAGAGGCGTGTACCTGGAACCGTGGTTTAGTCACACGAGAATGACGGTGTGAGAGGAAGGAGGGTAATGCGGGGGCACATGGTGGTGACAGGGGTCGATCCAACTGGGAACACAGAGAAGCCAGGTAGAACCACGGAGAGGTGGCAGATCCAGTGACCTGAAGGTCCTGGTGGTTCACGAATGGTTGAGGTTGGAGCGACCGCACAAGGGGAGCCAGAAGGACGGGAGTGGTGGTTGGAGTGGGGTGCCCGGAGAGAGCGACAGAGGCACCGAGGCTATCAGTGCCCACAGGACCAAGGGCATGGGCACGGGGTGGAGCCACTGGGGAAGGAGGGGGACCCGCGCACAGGAGGAGATGAGAGGGACAAGGGTGTGGGGAGGATTACCCACCCAAATGGTGGAATAGCAGGAAGTCACGCTGGAGGAAGGGACAGAGACCCAGGCCCTGAAATCTCCAGGGAGTGAGGGGATGACTGACAAGGAGGGGCAGCGGGCCACACGGAGACCTGGGGCTCGACCGAAGGAGGGGACATGGCACAGAAATGATGCAGAGGATACGACCCCCTCCCTCACTGTGGTTCAAGGGAAGGTTACAATCCTGCAGCCACGTGAGAGGGAGCAGCAGTATTGCCAGGCGAGGCCCAGGTTTCCAGAAAAGTGGGAAGGGGATGTTCACAGACAAGGTCAGGCGGTTGGGGACTGATCCCGAGGGCGCAGAGCTCACAGGGATGGGGCTTTGGAGGGACAGACAGGATTCTAAGAACTGAAGTAAGGAGTCAAATGAGGACAAAACAAAGGAAAGAGGGACACCTTGGGAGTCCTGACTTCCTACAGGGGCAGACACAAACAGGAGTAGGAAGTGTGATAAGGTTGATCCTGCTGAGGAAGGCAGAGTGATAGAAACTGGCAGCGTGGAAGGTTCTCGCCAGGAACGGAGAACTGGAGGTCCTATTTGACCCTTGCTGAGAGTGTTGGGGGCGCTGAGGAAGGTACAGACTTACTCCTCACTCATGGGTCAGGAGAAAAATGTTTTATAAAATCAGCCTCTTCTGAAAAATGTTGAAAATACTGACTTGATCGAACTATCCCAGCAACTACCTTAGATCTTTTATGTCCAAAAATAAATATAAATCCTCTAGAAACCAAACCTTGCATTTCTTTAAACTACCCACAATTTCCTCAAGTACAGGAGAAAGCACATGAAAACACATAAGCCTTCTGCAGTGACACATGGGTCACTGGGTGCTATAAATATTCTAAATCAAGGAAACACCCAGTGATGCGCATTCTTCCGCGAGTATGTACAATCTTCTAAAACATCGGAACAAGGAGGAGCAGTGCTTGAGCCCTAAATGCTTCTAAAAGATTCTTAGAGGGAAGCTGTGTGCTTGTTTTACATCTGGAAAATAAGATTAGACAGATAGTTACATCATATTTCCTGACAAGATTATTAGAGTGTGGTTGCCAGAGAAACCCATAAACCACGTGCACAGCTCGAAGAGGCAGTAACTTAGAAGGCATCTTTTTCAAAAAGAATAAATCACATACTTGCAGAGTGGGTAAGAATTGCTCAAGGCCCTGTAGTTGGATCCTTCACCCAAAGGGGCCAAGAAGAGGTAGTTTTGTGTTTATTCGTGTTTTTTTTTTTTTGAGGTAGTTTTTAACGTGTGCAGAAACCATACAAAATGCCCTTAGCCAATTCCACATCATCCCAAGAGAAAAATAAGGCAAAAATGAACCTTCTCAGGCATGACTTGAGAGACCTTGGAAAACATTATCAGTAATAATAAACAGACTTCAAGTCTAACTACAAGTAATAGAGACGTACCGTTAGTACCTACTAGATGCCAAGCACTTTCTTTTTGCCTAATCCTCACAATTCCATTTCTTTGGTTAAGCAAAGAAGTAATCAAGGTTACAGAGTACCCTTGGCCCTGAGGATCCAGGAGTTCCACATCCACAGATTCAACCAACCAGAGATTGAAAAATAAGTGGGAAAAATTTTCCAGAAAATTCCAAAAAGCAAAACTTGAATTCCCTGCAGTACAGCAACGATTTACGCAGCATACACGTTGTGTTAGGTATTAGAAGTAATCTGGAGATGATTTAAAGTAAATGAGAAGGTATGCGTATTATATGCAAATACTAGATCTGCCATTTTACATAAGGAATGGCAGCATCTTGGATTTCAGCGCTCATAGGGAGGTGGGAGTCTGGGAACCAATTCCCCATGGATACTGAGAGATGATTTTAAGTGCCAGGGCTGGGATTCAACCCAGGTGAGTCCAACCCCAAACATGCACCCAGTGATGCGCATTCTTCCGCGAGTATGTACAATCTTCTAAAACATCGGAACAAGGAGGAGCAGTGCTTGAGCCCTAAATGCTTCTAAAAGATTCTTAGAGGGAAGCTGTGTGCTTGTTTTACATCTGGAAAATAAGATTAGACAGATAGTTACATCATATTTCCTGACAAGATTATTAGAGTGTGGTTGCCAGAGAAACCCATAAACCACGTGCACAGCTCGAAGAGGCAGTAACTTAGAAGGCATCTTTTTCAAAAAGAATAAATCACATACTTGCAGAGTGGGTAAGAATTGCTCAAGGCCCTGTAGTTGGATCCTTCACCCAAAGGGGCCAAGAAGAGGTAGTTTTGTGTTTATTCGTGTTTTTTTTTTTTGAGGTAGTTTTTAACGTGTGCAGAAACCATACAAAATGCCCTTAGCCAATTCCACATCATCCCAAGAGAAAAATAAGGCAAAAATGAACCTTCTCAGGCATGACTTGAGAGACCTTGGAAAACATTATCAGTAATAATAAACAGACTTCAAGTCTAACTACAAGTAATAGAGACGTACCGTTAGTACCTACTAGATGCCAAGCACTTTCTTTTTGCCTAATCCTCACAATTCCATTTCTTTGGTTAAGCAAAGAAGTAATCAAGGTTACAGAGTACCCTTGGCCCTGAGGATCCAGGAGTTCCACATCCACAGATTCAACCAACCAGAGATTGAAAAATAAGTGGGAAAAATTTTCCAGAAAATTCCAAAAAGCAAAACTTGAATTCCCTGCAGTACAGCAACGATTTACGCAGCATACACGTTGTGTTAGGTATTAGAAGTAATCTGGAGATGATTTAAAGTAAATGAGAAGGTATGCGTATTATATGCAAATACTAGATCTGCCATTTTACATAAGGAATGGCAGCATCTTGGATTTCAGCGCTCATAGGGAGGTGGGAGTCTGGGAACCAATTCCCCATGGATACTGAGAGATGATTTTAAGTGCCAGGGCTGGGATTCGAACCCAGGTGAGTCCAACCCCCAAACATGCCCTGCACCCAGAGACTCTCTGGATGGCCCAGTATACATGACAGCTGTAGTCAGAAACAGTTCCAAGAGCATCGAGCCTGCGCATCATCAAAAGCTGACTTGGGAAAGTCACTCATCTTCTCTGAACCCCAGTGTCCTCATATGGAAATGAGATTAAATGACCTCTTCACAGAAGAAATCCAAAGTTCCAAATGAGTGTCTGGCATCATTTTATACACACAAAGCCCTGCTCTTAGAAACAGCTCTCATCACCCCCTGATGTTGCATCGCATCTGAGACATCCCTGTGCCAAACTCTCATCCATGCCATCCAGTCAATGACGAAAACCACTTGAATTCCAGAAAATCTAACTTCCCCCCATTTAACATCCTTTTCTAATTGGTTTTATACTATGAGCTCACTCAGAGCAAGTCTAGAAACTCCCAGCTCCTTTGAAGCAGAGTTTGGCACCCTTTTCCACATGGGCATCCTCCACCCTCTCCCTCAAACTGTCCAGCACTATTTCAGTTCTCCACATTCCTTAAAGATGGCAGGCATGGATGAACAGCCTCTACCCTAAATGTTCACTGGACTCTGGGAAGGAATTCTGTTAGGTTGGGAAGCTTAAATTCCTCTAGAAAAAACTAGATCTTTCTTATTCCCCAACATATTGTTAACATTCTTGGTTTTTAAATATGTATACAAAAGACCAAAATAAAAAGAAACCAGCTAGTAGGAGTTGAAGGGTTTTGCTCCGTTAGTACACACACCCTACTGCAGAAGGGAATGGGCTACCCACTCCAGTACTCTTGCCTGGAGTATCCCATGGACAGAGGAGCCTGGCAGGTTGTAGTGATGGGCTGTAGTCCATGGGGTCACAAAGAGTCAAACACAACTAAGCGACCAACACTTTCATGTTGACACACGTCCTTCATCAGTTCCATTGAGATGCAGCTTTTTATTTTCTTCCATTTCTGAGCATTTCTTTGACAATCTTTCTATCATCTTCAGCATCCTCTGCAAGTTTCACGTTTCTCTACAATCAGATCACCTAGATTCATACTCCAGGGACCTAACTACCTGTGTGACCTAAAGAGATACCTAAAAGCTCAGTGCCTCAATCTGCTCATCTGTCAAATGACAGTAATACGAGCACCGACTTCATAAAGTCCTAGTGAGGTCAAGCAAGAGCACCCAGAACTGTGCCTGGCATGCATATGTAAACATGAGCTACGATCTCTGTGGTTCCCCTTGACTATCAGGCCTTTTTTTTTTTTTTAGGTTTCTATCTTTTATGTACTTCCTTTTAAGATCTAAGTTCATCGGGAAAGTGCCACATTGCCTAATTTCTTCCTTCTGGTACTTTCCCCGTATCTTCTATGAAGGAATCATTTACAAATACACAGTTAGAATTATAATATCTGAGTTTCCCAACTTTCATGATATCTGATCACTTAGCAATTCTTATTCAATATTTTTTAAAACAAGCTTCCTTGGTAGTCTTCTCCAGCATTTATTTTGGAGGTTGAGTCTACTAACTCATCATCTTGTACACACAGGGTGTCTGGATCTCTCCTTCTAATGAATGGTTGGTTCATGGTCTTCTGCGGCTCCACCCAATCTTTCCCCAATGTGACCAGTGCTCCTTGTGGTCAATGGCCAGCATTTTAAAGACAGATGGCTGGGGTCTGAGGTTCAACCTGAAGCTGTGGAACAGAGCTACACTAATTGGCCTATCTGGGAATTAAACTACTGGTCTTTGGCCTTTTTAAGTATCCATACCATAAACAAATGAGCCCATACTCTTGGCCTCCAGCCAAAAGCAATAAATTCTAATAGATTGCTTCTGGTCATTTCTAAAGTCCTACAAGTGGAGGATCTCTCAGATAATGAATATCTTACACTCAAAATGTTGCAAGGCAAGCACTGGTTCAACGATAGCAATCGTTTCAAAAGACATTAAGCTACACATAGAACACTGAAGAGTTTAATGGAAACTTTGAAAGAAAGGAGAAACCCTCTGCTTCTTTACTATGGAGCTTTAAAACCAAATGACCCTCCCAAAGCAGTCTACCCACCTGGGTTAGTTGAGGAGAGATTCAGAGACTCAAATTTCCATTTTAAAACTGTTTAGAAAATGGTCTCTGACTATGGCAAGGCCAAAAAAAAAATCTTAAAAATATAAGCAGTAAATTTTAAGGAAGGGAAATTAATAAGGAATTAAACAAAAAATGAAGTTGACAGTTTCCTTAAGTCTAATGACAATGTAGGCCAAATGGACATGATGTCGGAAACTTGGAAAGTGGGAAAGGAGCGTCTACAGCCAATTCTTTCTTAATAACATCACTATTGCCTGCACCGTTCACTGTTCACTGCTCATGTGTCAGTGAAGGCCTGTGCTAAGGGTGTTGATGCCATACCTCACTAATCCTTCCGGAAACCCCAGTGGCAGTGTTATTGAAGTTTAATCACACACACAAGGGAAGGGGCACAGAGCAGGGCTGGGACTCAAACGCGAAAGCCTCTCCACGCCCTTAAATACTGCCCTTCATCTACACCACATCCCTGCCTCTGGCCACCCATTTCCCAGTCAGAGGCAGACCTGACTCTGCTGAGAACAGAAACTCCCATATGGTGGCTTTACCAGCACTGGACCCTGTGGTCCCAAAGACTACCAACCTGCCTATGGCCACACTGCTAGGACTTGTGGGTCTATTCAAGCAAGGACATCTGAAAGATCTGCTACTTGAATATCCACCACAAAGGGAAGAATAATGAAAGTGAGACAGACTCAATGATTGGAATCCAAGTAAGCCCAGAAAAGAGGCAGGCAGGCAGGCAGGCAGAAAAGAGGAAGGGCTTCCCATCTTAATGTTACACTAAGAGAATAACCTCCTGGCAGGAAAGATTCCATAAATCCAAGTAAAGGGAAGCAGAGGGAGATGGAGATGAAAGTAGAGGGAGGTGGTGTGGGGAAAACCAAACTCCACCTTCATATTCTAGCTAGAAGCCAGCCAGGCATCAGGAGTGGCCAGAACTCAGACTCACAGGATTCCCCAAGGGATTCAAACAACTAAGCATGGGAAAACATTTCCCCCTCCCAAGCCAAACTTACAAGATTCTAGGCATGTGCGAAGTGGAGGTGGCAGGACTCCCTCTTTATCACAGGAGCACTCCCTTCATTTTCACCCCCAATTTGTTGTGGTGGTTTTATTTTTATATTGATGGAGGAACAAACAGGAACTTGGATAGGAAAAAAAAAATCACAAAGGAAATTCTGCAGTTTTCAGTTTCTGGAATATACAAATTCCAAATTCCATCAAAACTATTACACCCATTAGGAACCCTCGATGGGAGGAGTAATGCTCAAATTCTGAAACAATGAAATCACCCTTGAACGAAGAATCTGCCTGCTCTGTGGGAAACACCGGTTTCACCCCTGAGTCGGAAAATGCCCTGGAGGAAGGCATGGCAACCCACTTCAGTATTCTTACCAGAAAGATCCCTATGGACAGAGGAACCCGGCAAGCTACAGTCCGTGGCGGTCGCACAGAGTTGGACACAAGTGAGAGACTAACGATTTCATAGAAGACATATGTGCTAATTCTTTTCATTTTAAATAACTTTCAAAAGACAAAAGTAGCACAGCCCAAGAATAAGATTTAAGTGTGAAATCCGTTCACAACAGAATGACTCATTCATCAAAAGAGTTGTTAAAACCCAATCAATGGCCCACTTATTGGAAAAATGCTAAATACAAAGATTTCCTCAGAATAAAACTCTCTGAACTGGCCTTATAAAATAAGTGCAACGATTTATATCTGCTCCTAGGTAATGACATAATGGCAAACTTATTACCCAAAGAACCGACTCTAAGAAATTCAATCAAGAAATAGAAAAAAAGAACCACCTTTTTTTAGTAAAACTAATATGTAAAGCCAAAATTAGGAAAACCAAGGGACTGCACCTGCCCCTATTAACACCCTATGCATAGAGAATAAAAGACTGTGATCTGACAAGTAAGGCATTCAAGACTGAGTCTCCCAGGGGACACAAGTCCTGGGGACAGAAGGACACAGTCACAGCCCGTGGAGTGCCCTCCTATCATGGTAAGCACTACTGAGTATTTATAACTATAATTACCTTCTTTACACAGGAAGACCTTGTGATTAAAGACATGCTTTTTAAAATCTTTACTGAGTCAAAATATTAGTCACCAAATGAAAGCTTTTCAGAAGCTCCTCACTACATCATGTCCACTCTTAGCGGACAACACTCTTTGTTACAAGAACATTTTCGAGTATTTTATTTCATCGTGGAACAAAGGAATCATTCACTGGGCTGTCCCCATTTGCGGCTGGCTTCATTCAGTTCACTCAAGGAGCCTCTGACCCATCACCACCACGATCGCCCCTCTCACTTGGGGTTTTCTCTATAGCACCTTTCAGAGAAGGGCTCCACACAGTTCAAATGTCAATGATGCTATTGTGAGCATGGAATCTTTTAGAGGGTGTTGGCTGCTTATACCATTGTGTGATTAGACAATTGATTTGACATTCAATTTTTTAGAGGTGGTCCAGATCTGTTTCTTTCCAGCTTTCTTAAACTAGAGGAAGGATCACCATGGTCAGAAGGAATAAGTCCAATTACTATATTACAGATGAAGAAATAAATGTAGAAATATAAAGATCCCTTAGCTCATAAATGTTATTTGGGTTTTAAACATCTCTGGGGAAATGAGATAAGATTGCAAATATATTGGGAACAAATACTGGACACTGAGTCATCAATTTGCGAATTTTGAACAGATAGATGACTGACTCATAGCAAGTCATTCATTACCTCAGAAATAGAGATGTGTAACAAGGAAGTAGAGAGATGTATTTGACTATTTCTACATTTTTTACAAAGGCACAAATCATGATAAGCATTTGCCTCTTTAAATTTTATGACATCATAACCCAACATAATGACTTCCTTTATAAAGAAGCACTTCACTTATTAGAGCAGGCATACATTTATTTAAACATGATATTTCTTTTTATCTAGACACTGTCTTCTAAAGGGCAACTGGGCCAACACTGCCAATCTGTTATTGAAAGAATATTAGTTTAAAATGCAATTCTAAATGGCTCCTGAGTCTGAGAAAGATACAGATATTAAAGTTTCTATCTAGGGACACAAGTCCTGGGGACAGAAGGACACAGTCACAGCCCGTGGAGTGCCCTCCTATCATGGTAAGCACTACTGAGTATTTATAACTATAATTACCTTCTTTACACAGGAAGACCTTGTGATTAAAGACATGCTTTTTAAAATCTTTACTGAGTCAAAATATTAGTCACCAAATGAAAGCTTTTCAGAAGCTCCTCACTACATCATGTCCACTCTTAGCGGACAACACTCTTTGTTACAAGAACATTTTCGAGTATTTTATTTCATCGTGGAACAAAGGAATCATTCACTGGGCTGTCCCCATTTGCGGCTGGCTTCATTCAGTTCACTCAAGGAGCCTCTGACCCATCACCACCACGATCGCCCCTCTCACTTGGGGTTTTCTCTATAGCACCTTTCAGAGAAGGGCTCCACACAGTTCAAATGTCAATGATGCTATTGTGAGCATGGAATCTTTTAGAGGGTGTTGGCTGCTTATACCATTGTGTGATTAGACAATTGATTTGACATTCAATTTTTTAGAGGTGGTCCAGATCTGTTTCTTTCCAGCTTTCTTAAACTAGAGGAAGGATCACCATGGTCAGAAGGAATAAGTCCAATTACTATATTACAGATGAAGAAATAAATGTAGAAATATAAAGATCCCTTAGCTCATAAATGTTATTTGGGTTTTAAACATCTCTGGGGAAATGAGATAAGATTGCAAATATATTGGGAACAAATACTGGACACTGAGTCATCAATTTGCGAATTTTGAACAGATAGATGACTGACTCATAGCAAGTCATTCATTACCTCAGAAATAGAGATGTGTAACAAGGAAGTAGAGAGATGTATTTGACTATTTCTACATTTTTTACAAAGGCACAAATCATGATAAGCATTTGCCTCTTTAAATTTTATGACATCATAACCCAACATAATGACTTCCTTTATAAAGAAGCACTTCACTTATTAGAGCAGGCATACATTTATTTAAACATGATATTTCTTTTTATCTAGACACTGTCTTCTAAAGGGCAACTGGGCCAACACTGCCAATCTGTTATTGAAAGAATATTAGTTTAAAATGCAATTCTAAATGGCTCCTGAGTCTGAGAAAGATACAGATATTAAAGTTTCTATCTATACACTGTTTCTAAAAGGGAGCATCTAAAACAGTGATAGAAATAAATCCTTTTCTGGAGCATAGCTGGGTCTAACTTGACAAACTCTAAAATAGATGCCCTGCAGATCGCTTGTTTGAGTTCACTCCTTCAGGTAAGCCACACTTACTGAGTGCCTACCAGGTCCTGTGCACTATGAACGGGGCCTGCAGGTATAAAAACAAATGAGACTAGTTTTTTACTCTTAAGAAAACCTAATAGGGCTTCCCCTGGTGGTCCAGTGGATAACGACACCGCCTTGCAGTGCAAGGGGCGCAGGTTCCATCCCTGGCCTGGGAGGATCCCACGTGCCGCGGAGCGGCTGGACTGATGTGTCCAATCACCGAGCCAGAGCTCTGGAGCGCATGCGCCCAGAGCTGGTGCTCTGCGGCAACAGACGCCACCGCGATGGGAGGCCCACAGGAGCCAAAGAACAAAGACGGATGAAAATAGAGAAATGAAAGACCAATAGAAGTGGCCCGCCCGCTCCCCTCCCTCCCCAACCCGACCCCCGCCCAAAATAAATAAATAAATAAATCTTTAAAAAAAAAAAAAAAAGAAAACCTAATAATAATAGCGGGAAATATAAAATAATAATCAATAGACTTCAGGATAGCTGCTTTCATGAGTGATGTACATGCATTAACCGATTTCTCCTAACAATAATCCCAGGAGATAAATATTACACTATCATCAATTCCATTTCTCAGATGACAGCGCTGAAGCACAGAGGTTAAGTGACTTGTCCAACGCCGCACAGCGTGGGGCTGGTATAGCAGGGGCTTGAACCCAAGGTACCTGGGGCTATCGTCGTCACTCACCACCACATTATACTTGCTCGCAGGCTGGTGGGAAGAAGAGGCTGTGTCTGGAAAGGCTTCCTAGAGACACACACACAGGCGCTCTGTCCTGAAGGATGAAGAGGATGAAATGAGGAGAGGGAGGCCTTTCGGGCATAGGGCAGTGCAAACCAGGAGCACGGAGGCAAGAGGCCTCTTCCTGTCCAGAGAGCAAGCAGTTGCCAAAGCGGGGACGAAGGATGCACACGACAGGGGCCGGTGACTTGGCTGGAAAGGGAGGCAAGGCCAGAGAGCAATGCCTGAGAGCTATGGGCAGGGAGGGCGATACGTGAAGGCTTTTTCCTCCTGGGAGCACAGAGGACGGGTGGAAGGGGGTGAACCAGGAAGCAAGAGGCTGGTTGAGAAGCGACTCAGGAGAAAAGCGATGAGGAGCTAATGGAGGTGGTGGGAATGGTCAAGAGATCCGTGATCAACACCCAACAGCAAAGAGCCACCAGGAATGCGTAATTTAGACAGGCCCAGTCTTCATGTAAAACATGTGCAAATCTTTGGCATGAAATGACATTAATTACCTGTAGGTGATGTGGAAACCTAGAGATCATGAACAAAAATACAGACGCCAGCACAAGGCGTGGGAAAGTGTGTGTCACAGGACTCCACGGGGCGCAGACTCGGCCCCTGCTCTGTCAGCCCACGGCGGGGGGACTGTGAAAAATCACAAAGATTAAAAATAAAGAGTACAACCGCCCTCTCAGAACATACATCTTTTTAACAGACATTATATCAAAATGGAAATCGTCTAATGACACTGGTCAATGTCCTGAGACCACATATGCCATTTTCATAATTTAACACAATCTTATCAATAAAAGCCATAAACCCGGACGGAGCTGTTATACATTTCTTATAATGAAATCAAATCAATAGAACTGAGTGCTTTCCTAGATTTCCAAGGATTAGTGAGTGCCCACCCACAGAGCAGGCCTAAGGAATAATAGAAGAACCAGAACCGCATGTTGCAAGGTAAACTGCACTTTAAACACACAGAGACAAGCCTTCTTATACTTCATAGAAAAAAAAAAACAAAAAACAGGATCAGCCCACACATGATGATGAAATGAATGTGAAAGTAGGAAAGTTTGAGTATACCTTCCAGACCAGCCCTGACCTGCATGGCCTCAGGAAGTCTCCTAAACTACGTGGGACCCCACCGCCTCGTTTGTAAAGATGGGATACTTCGAGGAGTTAAAGTGTTTTTTATTTGAAACCCACAGTCAAATAAGTGTGGCAGATACTGTGTACTAATTCCCCCTGGAAGAGGCGCAAAGCACATTCAATATAAAAAGGCTCTATTCTGCCAATGAGAAATCTGTTTCTTTAAACTTGTTTGACCAAATAAAGTTCTATTCACTTAACACTTTGGAACTCTGGCATTCCAAGAGACAGAGTATAGGAGCCAGCAGGAAGGGCTTCCCAGGTAGGGCAGTGGTAAAGAATCTGCCTGCCAATGCAGGAGGTACAGGAGACGCGGGTTTGATGCCTGGGTTGGGGAGATCTCCTGGAGTCCCCACTCCAGCATTCTGGTCTGGGGAATCCCACGAAGAGAGGAGGCCAGTGGGCTACAGTCCATAGGGTTACAAAAGAGTCAGCCGTGACTGAAGAGACTAAACAACAACAAATCAGCAGAGGGAGGGGTCTTTCTACAAAGCTCTACTTCCCTGGGTGGGAATATCACCCTCCAGTATGGCTTCCTCCATGTAGCAGGATCAAGGCACAGGCAGCTAAAGGGGTACCATCCAGTCTCTGTCTTTCTCTCTCTCTCTCTCTCTTCCCCTTCAGGGCAGTATTTCCGAAGACCCCAGTTAAGACTCTTACTTGAGGGCTTCCCGGGTGGTCCAGTGGGTAAAGAGTCCACCTTGCAGTGAACAGGGCACCAGTTTGATCCCTGGCCTAGGAAGATCCCACGTGCTGCGGTGTGGCTGGACCTGTGTGTCCAGTTACAAGCCAGCGCTCGAGTGCGTGCGCCCAGAGCTGGTACTCTGCGACAAGAGAGGCCACTGCAATGGGAGGCCCACACATGCCAAAGAATAAAAAGATGGATGAAAATAAATATAAATAAAAGAGGCATGATGGGGAAAGGCAAAAAAAAAAAAAAAAAGACCCTTACCCAGGTCATATCTCCTGGACTAAGCACTGGTCAAGGGACTGGGGCACAGGAAGCAGTGGGCACAGAAGCACAAGACAGCCATGCAATAAATAGTTGCAAACAAATGGAGAAGTTGAAAAAGGGCTCTGGGTTAGGCAGACAAAAACAGCAGGTTGTCAGTTCAGCCACTACCAGGCTTTTATGACTGTTTGACTGGAAAGTTGAGCGCTGAGACTCCCAGCAACAAAGGAAAAGGCAAACAGTATTATTTTTAATTAACTGACTTTAGAAAGAAGCAGGTAAGTTTTTCCAATGAGGAACTGTTTTTCCTGGCACTAAAAGCTACAAGTAATTTAGCTTCGAACCCATAGCACTCAAAAATATTGACGAGTCCTTAAAGAAGCACAGAATAGGAAAACGGGCTGATTATTCCTCTAGCCAGTAGGCAGGCCCAAGACTTGGCTTCTCCTATCAACTTCTGCTAAAAGTCAAAGGCAAATATTAAACTAGTGAGAGAGGGTCGGTCACTTCAGGGAGGGTCCAAACAGGTCCCTTTCTAGAAATCTAAGCACAAAAAGGACTCATCTCTGACCACCTGGGGGAGGGTCCTGTGGGTACTGCTGGGTAGAGAGGCAAACCAGAAAAAAAAAAGACCACGAGGTCAGACAGTCGACCAGCGCTCTTGGCTTCTGGCCTCTGCGGAGTAGCGTGGGGAAGTGGTTGAAGGACTTTAAGAGGGAATACACGTGGATTTGCATTTCAGAAAACCACCGGGGCAGCTGTGTAGACAAAGGATCAGAGAGAGGCCACAGGGCCGGGAGTTAAGAGGCTGTTGATGTTGTTCTGGAGAGCAAGGGATGACCGCCTGAGCTATATTTTAAGGGGACTTAGTACCCGCAAAATCTCTGGAGCCTCCAACAGATCAACCCCTGTGAGGCGTCTGGGACAGGGGTGGTCCCCCAAGACCACACAGTCCTGCCCCAGAGTGAACTGTGGAGGGCTATCCCCCTGCCCACTAACGAGGTCCTTGTATAAGCAGAGAACATGTGAATTCTGCAGGTTTAAAATGAAAATAAACAGAGAAGGCCTGGGATGAACTGGGCCCAGAGCAGGAGTCACGGCAAGGTTTCATTCCTCAGGGTCCTGACGGGCAGAAGAGTACGCTGGCTGCCTCCTCCCAGGAAACTGGCTTCTTGTTGACTGATTTCCCACACAAAGTTCCCATCAGACAAACTTCTTGTACAATTTATCTTGATAAACATGACTGACTTCCACAAAACTTCTTAGCAAAAGTGTATTACCGTAAGTTCTCTTCTCCCTTCCCAATTAAAGAAAAAAGAAAACCTTGAAATACAAACTATAACTTAAGAGCTTAGCAAAATGAAAAAAATGATCAATCAGCCTCAATTTTGCTAAGTCTATAATGGAGTCTCTAAGCCAGTCCTTCAAAATGGCCAAGAGCCAGCACCTCTACGAAGTGCCTCACCTGGGACTTCCCTGGTGGCCCAGTGACTAAGACTTTGCCCTCTAATGCCAGAGGTGCAGGTTCGATCCCTGGTCTGGGAAACTAAGATCTCACATGCCTCATGGCCAAAAAATAAATGAATAAAATAAAGATAATATTGTAACAAATTCAATGAAAGAAAAAAAAAAAAAGAAGTGCCTCATCTAAGGCACCAGGTAGACCATGGCTTAGGCCACTCCAGGTCCCGTCCTGACCTGTCTCCTAAAACCACAAAGGATTTTCTGACTTGCTTACAACTAACCAAGTCTCCCAGTCTCCAGCCCGTCACATAGCACTCTCATGACCACACTGTGCTCAAACGTATATCTGACGTCTCTCCTTCTTTCAAGATTCCCCCAAAACCTCTGGAAAGCCCTCCATGACTTCACCCCACACTACACTGTCTTCATTAAATTCTTGCCCCGTTTGTTGCTACCAGGCTAACTCTTGGACTTCACAACTCATCTCAGGCATCAGTTTTCCAGGGGAGCATCCTTCTAGTTCTGAACTAAGTCAAGGGCGAGTCTCGCACCCGCAGCCCTGTGGGCACACCTCTGACCACGTGAAAGTGAGATTGTCCGAGTTTGCATGTTCCTTTTGTCTTGCTCCTCTTCCCACCCCTGGTGGCAGCACTGAGCCCAACGTATCTCCGCTGGTGTTAGCTGCACTACCGGCAGAAGAGGACCACGGGCTCTTCACACAGTCACCATTAAAACAACTCATATCAAAGAATGGCTGCTTAGATTAATCATAATGAACTAATGCCCAGACTCAAGAGTCAAACTTTCCAAATACCTTAATACACACTGAACAGCCTGAACAACTTTGAGGTAAAGATAAGATATCCCTTCTTCTCATCGTTTTTCTCAACACTATCTTTCAGAACACACACATGCCACAAGAACAGCTAAGATACTGTCAATATTTTTGAAAGGTCCTGTCTGAGACAAGAAGGGATCTGTACTCAGATATGACGGAAGAGCCGATCAGATCTCTTTTTCAGCTTCTCCAAAGGATTCTGTATGTGCTCCATTTCAACACACGCTTCCTCTTACTTGTATCTTAATTGGAACACCAGTGATGTTCATAGATAAGAGCACTTTCCCACCTTGTGCTTTTGCAAGGATATCGAGCTTTCAGACACACCACATCCTGATCGCTTAGGATAAGGGTCAGGGAACTCAGAGGCATACAGAAGCCTTGTAAAAGAGCAGAGGAGGCTGGAGGGAAAAACAGCCTGGAGGACAGTGACACATGGCCACCAACACTGGACCTGAGGAACCTTGGGGACTGAGGTAAACTGGAGATAGTAGTCTCAGCTGGTAGGGCTTGGTCACCAGCTCTTCAGATCCATGTCAGGCACAGACACAGGGCTCATTCCAAAGTTTAAGTTCTCAAGAATGGATAGAATCGACAAGTATGACCAAAACCTCCCAATCTGTACATATCGGTGACCAATTTCATTTTTATTTATTTATTTAATTTTTTATTTTTGGCTATTCTGGGTTTTCACTGCTGCCACAGGCTCTTCTCTAGTTGCAGGGAGTGCGGGCTACTCTCTAGTTGAGGTGAGTAGGCTTCTTGTTGCGGGGACTTCTCTTGCTGTGGAACTCGGGTTCTAGGGTTCACGGGCTTCAGTAGTTGTGGCACATGGGCTCAATGGCTGTTGTTCCAAGGCTCTAGAGCACAGGCTCAATAGTTGTGGCTCACAGGCATCGTTGCTCTGCAGCATGTGGGATCTTCTCAGATCAGGGATCAAACCCAGGTCTCCTGCATTGGTAGGCGAACTCTTCACCACTGAGCTACCAGGGAAGCCCCCCTCCCCTGTTTTTTTAAGGCTGGGTACTTAAAGCACATCAGAACAGGCTGCAGGCCACTAGCTGGGGACACATGCTTTCAGTCTATGCTACCCATTGTCACTTTCAATGGTCCACTGATTCTTATAAACTTCTGTCTTCCCCAACATGACAAAAAGACCTTTTGTGATTAGAAATACACATGATCTGCCTAAGGCTGGCACCGATTGTAGGGCCCAACAGCCGATGCCCTGGGCTACAGAACAGCTGGATTAAAGCTTCCATGTTCCCCAACAGGAGCTGTGTCCAGGTCACCATTGGAGAGCTTTCCCATGTTTCAGCTCAGTTACCTCAAACAGGTTCCACCAGGAGCCAGGGGACAGGTGAGGCAAATGGAATCTCTGAGAAAGAGCTCCAAAGAGAAACCGATGAAAGTCTGGGAGAGAAAGAGATAACGACCCCAAGTTCAGGCAGTGCAACTCGAGAGAGTGAGGGGTGGGGAGGCCATGACAGCTGAGCTCGGAGACATGGAGCTTCTACAGAAAAGGAACAGGGCCTGCAAGCTCTAGAGAGAAGAGAAGATACACAAGCATGCACACAAGAGTGACAGAAATGACATCAAAATAGAAAGGAAGGGGCTTCCCTGGTGGTCCAGTGGGTAAGGACACTGCCTTGCACTGCAAGGGACCGGTTTGGTCCCTGGCCTGGGAAGATCCCACGTGCCGCAGAGCGGCTGGACCGATGTGTCCAATTACCGAGCCGGAGCTCTGGGGCACAAGCGCCCAGAGCCGGAGCTCTGTGACAACAGAGGCCACTGCGATGGGAGGCCCACACGGGCCAAAGAACAAAGATGGATGAAAATAGATAAATGAAAGACCAATAGAAGTGGCCCACCTCCAGCCCCCCCACCCGACCACCAAAAAAAAAAAAAAGGAAAGGAAGCATTTAACTAAAGGTTCCAAGAAGCTCCTGGTCTGTAGCTACTTTCACAGGACTATCTACAAAGCCCCCAGGTCTACCTGTAAGGACCAAGTCTGACACTGAGCATCTAAAGAATCCTTTCTGTCCTTTCAGGTGCCTGCCAGGGAAACTCAGTATAAGTGCCTTGCCACGGCTCAGTCTCCTTTGAAGCATCTTGTTAGTCCTTCATCTCTCTGGGACAGCCCTGGCTTATCTTGAGACTCACCATGTAAGGCCGGTCCCCTCACTCTGTTCTCCTGCCTACCCTGTCCACATGAGCTTGGCACAGAAGAAAGATTCATTTTAAACTTAGGTTTCAACAGAAATTTTCTTTAGTCACTCATTTCCTCCACTACAAATGGGAAACCCCACCTACCTCACAGTGGGGAGGAGAAGAAATCACAATCAATGGTTCCAACACAAATGGTCCCCAAATATTCTTTTCTCTCCTCAAGCCCAGTCTCTCAGCCCCAGCCCCAACACTGCTTCATCCATTCTCTTTTCTACAGCTGATTTACAATGTTGTGTTAATTTCAGCAAAGTGATTCAGTTATAGGTATATATACATTTTTTAAATATTCTTTTTCAATTATGGTTTATCATAGGATATTGAATATAGTTCTCTGTGCTATACAGAGGACCTTGTTTATCCAGTATATATATAAAAATGTACCTCTGCTGACCCCAGCCTCTCACTCCACACCTCTACCAACCCCCTCCCCTCTTCCCTTCAGTTCCAACATTTTACAGTTTATGACCCAAAACGTCAAAAGTGAAAAATTCTAAAATACTTACTGTACCAAACAGAAACTGAAAGAGATACAGCAATTTATAAGTCTCATTTTCCTCTTCTTACTCATCAATATAAATTTGCTCTGTGACAGATTAACTCAAGAACTGTCAATTCCAGGGCTTCCCCTGGTGGTCCAGTGGGTAAGGACATCGCCTTGCAGTGCAAGGGGCGCCAGTTCGATCCCTGGCCTGGGAAGATCTCATGTGCCACGGAGCGGCTGGACCGATGTGTCCAATCACCGAGCCAGAGCTCTGGAGCGCGTGCGCCCAGAGCCGGCGCTCTGCAGCGACAGACGCCACCGCGATGGGAGGCCCACAGGAGCCAAAGAGCAAAGACGGATGAAAATAGAGAAATGAAAGACCAATAGAAGTGATCTGCCCGCTCCCATCCCTCCCCAACCCAACCCCCGCCCAAAATAAATAAATAAATCTTTTAAAAAAAAAAAAGAACTGTCAATTCCAAGAAGTTAGATGCAAAGACACAATATAAAGTGCACAGAAGCCCATATCAACAGCAAATAATCTACTTTTTTTATTGCCACCTGTTACACTAGTTGCCAGAAACTTATTTTAAAAATCTTGGAACTTGTTTTAAATATAGTAATAAAAGAAAATATGACCGGCTGTTGAAACCCATATGCTACTCCTTTTCAGGACTACAAAATGCTCATTCAGAGTTGGTTTGTACACAGCAAGGAGCAGCCGGAGGGGAGCCAGAGAAATCAATGAAAACTCGACTGTTTAGAAAACTAGTGAATAGCAAATTGGAGCTGTGTTTCTCTGGTTTCTCCTCATTTAAAGTCCCGGATGCAGATCAAGTTAATTCTTGAATTTTCACTTCCCTTTCACAGAGGACTCAAATAGGACCTCTGGTTAATGACCTGTGCGACAAAGCTCAGCTTCATCTTAGTGAATTCTCAGGAGCTTGAAGCACAGTTGCCGGCACGGTGCTGCTTGAAACAGTCCCCAGTCTCCTGGTCCTCTCTTCTCACCAGTTGTTCTTCCCTCTCCCTTGCTGGCTCCACGCTCGCCTGAATGCTACGTTACCTCCCGGCCTGGTCTTTGACCATTTCTCTCTTCCTCTCTCCCTGTGTGGGATCATGCCTACTCCAATGCCTTCAGACCCTCCCTTGTCCACAGGCAAACCCCAAACGTCTTTCTTGAAATTAAACCTTTTCATGAGTTATATGCTCACAATGCTGCCAAAGCTCAGTGTCTTCACTTGAACATTCAAAAGCATCCCAGAGGCTTCCCTGGTCGTCCAGTGGGTAAAGAGTTCACCGTGCAGTGCAGGGGCACCAGTTCAATCCCTGGCCCGGGAAGATCCCACGTGCCGCGGAGCGGCTGGACTGGTGCGTCCAATTATAAGCCAGCACTCCAGAGCACATGAGCCCAGTGCCGGTGCTCTGCAACGAGAGAGGCCACTGCAACGGAAGGCCACATAGGCCAAAGAACTGAGATGGATGAAAATAAATAAATAAATAAAAGAGACCACATTTAAAAAAAAAAAAAAGCATCCCAAACTCAGCATGCTCTGAATGTTCTCAATGGGGTACGCTCTTTCCCACCCCCACAGTCTCCCTTAGCACACTAAGGAAGGTCCCCATTCTATCCAGTTTCTTGAACTCACTGAT
Source organism: Tragulus kanchil (assembly GCA_022376925.1). Taxonomy (NCBI): domain Eukaryota; kingdom Metazoa; phylum Chordata; class Mammalia; order Artiodactyla; family Tragulidae; genus Tragulus; species Tragulus kanchil. Next base: position 24,374,954 of record JAIOJX010000005.1, on the reverse strand, counting down.
TCTTCTTTTTTTCCCTTCAACTCTATTCATAAGCAAGTCTTTTCACTTCTATATTCCAACACATCCCCGAATCTGTCCACCTCTTATCACCTCCTCCCAGCCACCTTGAGACCCGTGGCTCTCAAATCTTCCCATGCATCGGATCATCCAGAGGGCTTGTTAAAACACAGACTGCAGGGTTCCCCCACCCTCAGAGTTTCTGATCCTGCAGGTGTGTGATAAGGCTGAGAATTTGCCTGACTAATAAGGTCCAAGGTGACCCTGAGAACACCTCTGAGAAACATCACCCTATACCAGTCATTATGGCCCCTCTCTCTACCCCGGAACACCTGAATTACTGGTTGTCCCACTGTCCTGCCTCCCTCTCATCTGTTCTGTACTTTTAAGAAGCCTCAGCAATTATTTACACATCAGATTGTGTCAGATGAAAATAAAATCCTAACTCCTTAGTTACCAGTGTATGTGGTTCGGCATGGCTTCTCTGATCCGTGGTGTTCTAGCTTCAGTATCCCTAAAACTGTAAGCTTCCCCAGGGCTTTTGCACATACTGCAGAATATGCCTACAAGTCACTTCCCTCACTCTTCTCTCGACTGTTCTCTTTTCCTTCAGGCACTACCTTAAATGTCACCACCTCAAAAATGTCCCATCTAGCAACCCTGCAATAACCCCTCATCATTATACCCTTTCTGCCAAAGCTCAGTGTCTTCACTTGAACATTCAAAAGCATCCCAGAGGCTTCCCTGGTCGTCCAGTGGGTAAAGAGTTCACCGTGCAGTGCAGGGGCACCAGTTCAATCCCTGGCCCGGGAAGATCCCACGTGCCGCGGAGCGGCTGGACTGGTGCGTCCAATTATAAGCCAGCACTCCAGAGCACATGAGCCCAGTGCCGGTGCTCTGCAACGAGAGAGGCCACTGCAACGGAAGGCCACATAGGCCAAAGAACTGAGATGGATGAAAATAAATAAATAAATAAAAGAGACCACATTTAAAAAAAAAAAAAAGCATCCCAAACTCAGCATGCTCTGAATGTTCTCAATGGGGTACGCTCTTTCCCACCCCCACAGTCTCCCTTAGCACACTAAGGAAGGTCCCCATTCTATCCAGTTTCTTGAACTCACTGATTCTTCTTTTTTTCCCTTCAACTCTATTCATAAGCAAGTCTTTTCACTTCTATATTCCAACACATCCCCGAATCTGTCCACCTCTTATCACCTCCTCCCAGCCACCTTGAGACCCGTGGCTCTCAAATCTTCCCATGCATCGGATCATCCAGAGGGCTTGTTAAAACACAGACTGCAGGGTTCCCCCACCCTCAGAGTTTCTGATCCTGCAGGTGTGTGATAAGGCTGAGAATTTGCCTGACTAATAAGGTCCAAGGTGACCCTGAGAACACCTCTGAGAAACATCACCCTATACCAGTCATTATGGCCCCTCTCTCTACCCCGGAACACCTGAATTACTGGTTGTCCCACTGTCCTGCCTCCCTCTCATCTGTTCTGTACTTTTAAGAAGCCTCAGCAATTATTTACACATCAGATTGTGTCAGATGAAAATAAAATCCTAACTCCTTAGTTACCAGTGTATGTGGCTCGGCATGGCTTCTCTGATCCGTGGTGTTCTAGCTTCAGTATCCCTAAAACTGTAAGCTTCCCCAGGGCTTTTGCACATACTGCAGAATATGCCTACAAGTCACTTCCCTCACTCTTCTCTCGACTGTTCTCTTTTCCTTCAGGCACTACCTTAAATGTCACCACCTCAAAAATGTCCCATCTAGCAACCCTGCATAACCCCTCACCCCACTCCAAATCCTCTATCATTATACCTTTTTTACAGTTTTTAGCTTTGCCACAATTAGTGTGTGTATATATATATATATAATATATATATATTATATGTATACATACATACTTGTTTGTCTGCCTCACTGCCCAGTTAGTCAAGTCATAACTATCATATTTGCTGTATACACAGCATAGTACCTGGCATACATACAGTACATACCAAATAAATTTCTATTAGATAGATAAATGAATAAGCAGTAAATCTTACAAGACAAGAAGGCAATGACTTCAAATTTCTAACATAATCAAGCCACCTTGCAGATTATTCAAATCGGTCTCTTTAAGACAAGTTAATTATCTTCCAGACAAGTCAAAACAATACCATATGAGAGCCATGAGGGGGTAAAACAAAAAATACAACTGAACACAAATCATTTCCACAAAAACACAGCCTCAGCAGAACCCTTGAAATCTGGAAGTAGATTGTCTTTTCCAGTAATTTTTTTTAAAGATAACTAGATATCAGCCTTCACACCAGATGACACTTTTACAAATACTTCCAGATTAAACGGCTCATGGTATATGACAATATGTCAACACCCTTTCACAGAATATATATTCCTGCCTCATGTAACAGGAAATATTCAAGTTTCAACTAATTCTCCACCACATGGATGATGGAAACCTCATCTCAGAGCACAGCTCAGGGAATTGGTCTCCATATATACTCAGTAATAAATCAAGGTAATGATCAAAAGAGCCTGGATTCCCACCCCTCAAATAGTGTCTGCTCTTCCCTGATGCCTGATAGAAGGCCTACCCCATGTTTGCTCATGCAGCAAACATTTGTTGAGGAGTAAGTCTGAGCCTTCCTGGTGGCTCAGATATTAAAGAATCTGCCTGCAATGCAGGAGACCCAGGTTCAATCCCTGGGGCAGGAAGATCTTCAGGAGAAGGAAATGGCAATCCACTCCAGGATTCTTGCCTGGAGAATCCCATGAACAGGGGAGCCTGGTGGGCTACAGTCCACGAGGTCACAAAGAGTCAGACATGACTGAGCAGCTAACACTTTCACTTTCAAGTCAAATAAGATATTATGGGCATTCTATTCTGCAGTCACACTGCTGCTGATCTATTCCTCCTAAAAAGACTGCAATCGTAGTTCTGCTTATAATCCTCCGATAGCTCCCAGGGACCTTGGGCAAAGACTCTGCATTCCTCAGTGTGGCACGTGAGCCCTTCCTGACCTGCTTTCCCAGCTGCTCCTCTTCCAGCCACATCCTCCCCACCCCCCAGCGTCTCCTCTTGCAATTCTATAACCAAACTCTTTCTCCTGGGGTTATCTCCTTGCCCAGCAAACCCTCCACTAACCATCTCCTCCCAGTCTGATTCGAGCTCTTCCTCAGCCCTTAGGTTGGCATCGCAGAGGTGGACCACCTGCCACACTCTTGGCTTCTCAGCACCGCTGCTCTTCCTGGACTCCATGAAAAGTTTATTCACTTGCTTTTCTCCCTCTGCCTTGACAATACTGTGACATCCCTGAGGGTCCAATCTGGACCATGATATTTTCCTATCCCAGCACCAAGCAGGAAGCGAGGCACAAGGAAGGTTCAAAAGACAGTAACAATAGACAACAGGCAGAAGCAACCCAACATCCAGCAATGGATGAATGGACAAAGGAAATGGGGTATATTCATCTTGTGGGATATGACTTAGCCTTAAAAAAAAAGGAAATATTCAAGTTTCAACTAATTCTCCACCACATGGATGATGGAAACCTCATCTCAGAGCACAGCTCAGGGAATTGGTCTCCATATATACTCAGTAATAAATCAAGGTAATGATCAAAAGAGCCTGGATTCCCACCCCTCAAATAGTGTCTGCTCTTCCCTGATGCCTGATAGAAGGCCTACCCCATGTTTGCTCATGCAGCAAACATTTGTTGAGGAGTAAGTCTGAGCCTTCCTGGTGGCTCAGATATTAAAGAATCTGCCTGCAATGCAGGAGACCCAGGTTCAATCCCTGGGGCAGGAAGATCTTCAGGAGAAGGAAATGGCAATCCACTCCAGGATTCTTGCCTGGAGAATCCCATGAACAGGGGAGCCTGGTGGGCTACAGTCCACGAGGTCACAAAGAGTCAGACATGACTGAGCAGCTAACACTTTCACTTTCAAGTCAAATAAGATATTATGGGCATTCTATTCTGCAGTCACACTGCTGCTGATCTATTCCTCCTAAAAAGACTGCAATCGTAGTTCTGCTTATAATCCTCCGATAGCTCCCAGGGACCTTGGGCAAAGACTCTGCATTCCTCAGTGTGGCACGTGAGCCCTTCCTGACCTGCTTTCCCAGCTGCTCCTCTTCCAGCCACATCCTCCCCACCCCCCAGCGTCTCCTCTTGCAATTCTATAACCAAACTCTTTCTCCTGGGGTTATCTCCTTGCCCAGCAAACCCTCCACTAACCATCTCCTCCCAGTCTGATTCGAGCTCTTCCTCAGCCCTTAGGTTGGCATCGCAGAGGTGGACCACCTGCCACACTCTTGGCTTCTCAGCACCGCTGCTCTTCCTGGACTCCATGAAAAGTTTATTCACTTGCTTTTCTCCCTCTGCCTTGACAATACTGTGACATCCCTGAGGGTCCAATCTGGACCATGATATTTTCCTATCCCAGCACCAAGCAGGAAGCGAGGCACAAGGAAGGTTCAAAAGACAGTAACAATAGACAACAGGCAGAAGCAACCCAACATCCAGCAATGGATGAATGGACAAAGGAAATGGGGTATATTCATCTTGTGGGATATGACTTAGCCTTAAAAAAAAAAAAAGGAAATCCTGTCATATGCAACAACATGGATAATCCTTAAGGAAATAAGTCAGGCTCCAGGCTGAGTCCATTTATAGGAAGTCTCTTAGGTAGTCAAATGCTTAGAAAGTAAAATGGTGGCTGCCAGGGACAAAGGGGACAAGGAAAAGAAAAGAAGTTGCTATTCTAAAGCTTCAGTTTTGCAGGATGAGAAAGCTCCCAAGATGGGTTGCACAGCAGTGGGCATATAGCTAACACTGCTGTACTATACACTTTAAAATGTTCCAGATGACGGAACTTCCCTGGTGGCTCAGTGGTAAAGAATCCACCTGCCAATGCAGGGCACACAGGCTCGATCCCTGATCTGGGAAGATCCCACCCGCTGAGGAGCAACCAAGCTCGTGAGCCACAACTACGGAGCCTATGCTCTTTAGCCTGGGAACTGCCAACTACAAAAGCCCGTGCTCTGCTACAAGAGAAGCCACCACAACGGGAAGTCAGAGCTCAATGGAAGGAAGAGTAGCCCCTGCTTACCACAACTACAGAAAAGCCCTCACAGCCATGAAGACACAGCACAGCCAAAATAAACAGACAAAATGATTTAAAATGGCACAGATGATGTTACATGATGTGGGTTTTGTTTTCACCAGAACTGTAAAGAAAAGAGTAACTGAGGAAGGAGGCTTTTATCCCCTCATCAACAACTGAGGTCTAATCAAGAAGTCTTCAGTTTCCACAAAAGGACATCTTATGCAGAAATCCCTGTTTTCCCATGAGTATTCAACAAGCTAGAACTAACGGTGCCACAAAAGGCACATGGCTCCAAAGCAAACCAAGACGAGACCATCCAGCACGCTGAGGGCCGATAAGGCCCAGGGTGGCCTGGCCCCTGGCCACCCTCCCCCAGTGGCCTTCTTGGGGTCTACACATGCTTCCTCGATCAGGCCAGGCACACGTCCACCTCGGGCCCTCCTTCGCACCAGGCCCTCAGCTGGAATGCCTCCACCCTTGCTACTGAGTTCTCTACTGACTGTCCTCAAGTTCCGAAAACCACCATCCCTAAAACAGCACCCTTTCACCTCATGGGTACAGATACATTCAGCCCTATACAGTATGAGAAACCCTGACACTCTTAGGATTGCTGGGCCATGCTTAAGCTTCCTGCGAAAATCAGCAGCAACTTCCCAACACCAGATACTTCTCGTTTTCTTCTGACCAGTGCATTTACTACCTAAGACAGCTTTGCTCTCAGAGTCCCTCTACCAAGAGCTATGTGTTTTGGGGTCCCCAAAATGTAATGAACCGTGAGGCATGACACTCTTCAGCACTATGGTTAGCACCTTGCATGAGGGTGCTACATTGCTAGTCAGGGTGTCCCCAGCTCTGTGAAAACAGAGCTATTACAGCTTTAAACACTGCTGTACTATACACTTTAAAATGTTCCAGATGACGGAACTTCCCTGGTGGCTCAGTGGTAAAGAATCCACCTGCCAATGCAGGGCACACAGGCTCGATCCCTGATCTGGGAAGATCCCACCCGCTGAGGAGCAACCAAGCTCGTGAGCCACAACTACGGAGCCTATGCTCTTTAGCCTGGGAACTGCCAACTACAAAAGCCCGTGCTCTGCTACAAGAGAAGCCACCACAACGGGAAGTCAGAGCTCAATGGAAGGAAGAGTAGCCCCTGCTTACCACAACTACAGAAAAGCCCTCACAGCCATGAAGACACAGCACAGCCAAAATAAACAGACAAAATGATTTAAAATGGCACAGATGATGTTACATGATGTGGGTTTTGTTTTCACCAGAACTGTAAAGAAAAGAGTAACTGAGGAAGGAGGCTTTTATCCCCTCATCAACAACTGAGGTCTAATCAAGAAGTCTTCAGTTTCCACAAAAGGACATCTTATGCAGAAATCCCTGTTTTCCCATGAGTATTCAACAAGCTAGAACTAACGGTGCCACAAAAGGCACATGGCTCCAAAGCAAACCAAGACGAGACCATCCAGCACGCTGAGGGCCGATAAGGCCCAGGGTGGCCTGGCCCCTGGCCACCCCTCCCCCAGTGGCCTTCTTGGGGTCTACACATGCTTCCTCGATCAGGCCAGGCACACGTCCACCTCGGGCCCTCCTTCGCACCAGGCCCTCAGCTGGAATGCCTCCACCCTTGCTACTGAGTTCTCTACTGACTGTCCTCAAGTTCCGAAAACCACCATCCCTAAAACAGCACCCTTTCACCTCATGGGTACAGATACATTCAGCCCTATACAGTATGAGAAACCCTGACACTCTTAGGATTGCTGGGCCATGCTTAAGCTTCCTGCGAAAATCAGCAGCAACTTCCCAACACCAGATACTTCTCGTTTTCTTCTGACCAGTGCATTTACTACCTAAGACAGCTTTGCTCTCAGAGTCCCTCTACCAAGAGCTATGTGTTTTGGGGTCCCCAAAATGTAATGAACCGTGAGGCATGACACTCTTCAGCACTATGGTTAGCACCTTGCATGAGGGGTGCTACATTGCTAGTCAGGGTGTCCCCAGCTCTGTAGATGAAAACAGGAGGGTCTCCTCCCAAGGAAACCCAAGTCTCCTCCACACTTCCCAGCCTGGGGTCTGCTACCCTCTGTGGCAGCTGGAGACAGGAGAAGGCACTCCTACAGGTCAGCTCCCTTGTGGGGCACTAAATGAGGTAAACTTTCAAGATCCACGACTAGTTAGAGGATTATCTGAGCTGTGGGCTCCCAAACGGCTAACATGGGATGCCAGCCATATGCTCACGGCTTTTCTCTTTCCTCTGCGCTTCTTTTCCTTCCACCATGATGGTTACTTCCTACAAATGATCACTACCCTTCTATCTTTCTATTCTGAACTAGAAAACCAAAGTTCCTTAAGTCCTGAGCCATCTTGTAACCTCTTGTAACTTGTTCATTTATGTGTGAATACAAGAGCCAACAGGGGCAGGGAATGAAACAAGCAAATGAACAGACTGTGCTCTGCCCAGCAGCGGGGATGGGAAGATGAACACAACAGTCCCAGTCCTCAGCGGTACATAACCTGGCGACTCCCCATAAGATGAGCTGTCACAAAAACTGGAAACAATAACCAGGATCTACTTCAATGATTTTCAAAAATCTTTGCAACCAAAGACAAATTCCTTAAGGTTACCTTCAACTAAGACAACCCACCCAAGCCTCAGGAGGACTTTTTAGGTGTCTTACCCATTCCTTCTCTTTCTCACTGAAAATATTTTTGTCTGCCATCGCTTTTGCAAATGGTGATCCAGATCCACAAAGTAGATATTTCTTCTAATCCAATCCACCTATAGATTATTATTTCTCTGATTCTGTCTATTGGAACTCAACCGCTAGCTTAGCCAGCAAGCTACAGTGACAGAAATCTTCCAAACTAAGCTGGAATTACTTGGAATATTTGCAAAACACCAAAGGGAGAGGGGGAAAGAGTGCTCCTGGGGTAAAAAAGAAAAATTAATCCCACCCATCGATCCTCTACTCTCTTCTGCGTCTCCTCACTTAGTACACGTAGACCGTAAGTCATCAAGTTCTCTTTAGAACTGAATGGAGCGATCCAGCCAAAAAGATGGGGCACTGGACCAAGTGGAATGGTGATCTATTAAAAGACGAGATCCTAACTGGGCTCACATGATAGCAGGCAGTCAAGACAGCTTAGCAGAAAGTCTGCTCCTTTGAGAGCTTCAGCTAAGGCTACCACTCAAGTAGCTCCTATCCAAAGCCAGCTGGATCAGAGAACCTCCCATTACAGTATACAGGTAGCATTTTTTTTCAAATCATGATTATGCCAGTAAAGGAAAGCTTACAAGATTGTGGAAAACAGGAGATTCAGATGGGCAACTCAGTAGGAGCACCTAGGTGGGCTGAGGAAGAAGTTAAATAAGGTTGAATGTGGCATCACCATACTTCCCGAGTAGCTTTTAAGGAGAATAAGGCAACTTTCTCTTCTCAGCTGTGAACTCACATGCAAAGGCTCCCACGACTAGAAGTGATGGGGACAATCACTGCTCAAGTGTTTACTAAGGTCCATGGGCCACGCGGTGTGCTAAGTGCCACAGTACAAGGGCTCCACTTTTGAGGCGCCCACGGTCAAAGGGTCAACCCAACTCCCCAGAGAACTCCCTTCACACGTGAGACTAGGCATTGGTGCTACTAACCAATGCCAACATCTTTGTGTTGAACAACAGTAGCCCTTGGACCACACAGGCTCTAGGGGAAGTGGAAAATTTACATCTACCATATAGTCAGCCTTCATGAAACACACAGACGCAGCTCCTCCACATCCTTGGGCTCAACAACCGCAGATGTGTGGTACTGTGGTATGTACGACTGGAAATAGTAAAGACTATTGTCCCTGAAGGGGACCCCAGCTGGCACAGTGGTAAAGAATCCACCCGCCAATGGAGGAGACTCAGGAGACACAAGAGACGTGCGTTCAGTCCCTGGGTTGAGAACATTCTCTGAAGTAGGAAATCGCAAGCCACTCCAGTATTCCTGCCTGGAAAATTCCATGGACAGAGGAGTCTGGTGGGCTATAGGCCATGGAGTCGCCAAGAGTCAGACACGATTGAGTGACCGAGCATACAGACCTAAGTGGATACACACAGCTCAAACCTGAGCTATTCATGAGTCGTCTGTAGTTATCTTCCGGGAAGAGATATGGTCATCAGCACAGCACTGGCTTGAGGCTGGCATTGCCAGGAAACACAGAAGACAGCCCGGGGAAAGCCCCGCTGCTGCTCAAGCTTCTCCAGGCCCAGAGATGCTGTTAGACACATTTCCCACAGGGTGCATCTAATAACTTCACTGGCCAAACATGAAAACTCTATTTCACCTCCTCCTGCTTTCTCCTCCTAAGTGTCCTAGCTGCTCTGGGATACAATCTGATACAGAAATCATCAACAGATTGTTGTAAGTACTTCAACAAATAACAATATGTAAGCCCCATAGCAGGAGAGAACGCTGAAAATTATAGGCAGCATTCCCCAACGTGCAAACACATTTATGTCACCTGAACAGATGTGTGTGTGTGTTTAATCCAAAGCACCTTAATAACTACCCTATTTACCCCTTTGCATCAAAACACTGACTTCTTTACAACTAACTGAAAAGAAATGAAAGGCTAAAAACAGTATTAAATACTTAAACTTCTTTTTCTGAGTAATACCTAAATGTAACATATAACATGTATGTTGTGTTCTGTTGATTCAATAATCTTCATTTTTGGAAGGCTTCTGTTTTTGTATTTGTAAAATCACTTTAACCTTTCCTAGTTACATCAAGTGCCCAGGTTGTAACATTCCTGAGGTTTCATGTAACAGTGAGACAAGCTTCCAATTAATCTATTCATTCATTCATTCAAGTGCCACGTTCCCCAGAACCTTCCTGGTTTCACTGAGGCTGAATCACACCCTCCTCAAGCTTCTCAAACAGTCGGTGTGGCCTCTAGCAGAGCTCTGATCTCACCTCCAGAACTCCTAGATTATCTGACCCTCTGTGAGACTGGGAACAAATTGAGTACAAAGATCTTTTCTCTCGCTTTGCCACAGAACCTCCTACGTTCCTGTAACCAGTAGGCAGATGCCTGATAAAGGCAGAAACACTGTCAATGACCGCATTTCTATTTACCAATGACTCTATTCTATGCAACCAGGTGCTGTAAATCCTTCCCTCAAGGGAGGGAAAGAATTACTGCTTTTCTGAACATTTCCGTAAATGACAAGGAGAGGTCAGGCAACTCGTCTGTGTAGAAAGGGGGATGTACCTGCCGGGGTAGTGGAGACACACCTGCAAAGCACAGAAAGGTCTAGGTTAAAGTTCCTCCCATTCCTGAGAGTGCTAGTAAAAGGCCAACTGCACCTGTGCTCCAGAGAAGCTGGGAGGAGCTTCTGGATACATCTCCACTAGGAGCGTAACAACCCACAGGGAGGCATGTTATCCCCAACATCCCACCTGCCTGCAGGGAGAGACTGTTGACTGCGAGGCTTTGCTTCCTTTTTATTTTTGCACACAGCCTAGTTAATGCACACAATTTGTTCGAAGGATAAAACAGGTTATGATAGGTAAAAAGCTTAAAAACAGTTCGAGGCAGACGGTAAGCATGTGATGTCTGTTAGCTATTAATATCACTTTCTAGGTAGTCGGGACAAAGATAAATCATGACATTTCAGTGACAGTTATCCTCCTGATCCTCTGAGGTGTCCCCTATTGTCATTATTCAGTCACATGTGCACACGAACGGACCTGAGGAATCACAATCCTAAAATTGTGCATAGGGACCCCTGGGACTTCCCTGCTGGTCCAGTGGTTAAGACTCTGCACTTCCAACGCAGAGGAATTCATCCCTGGTAGACAAACTAAAGTCACACATGCCACATGGCCAAAATATGTTTAAAAAAAAGAATTAAGGGGATCCTGAAGGGGTGCTGTGTAGCAGCCTGGAGGAGTGGGGTGGGAGGATATACATATGACTAATATGGGATCATACATATTTATAAACAACAAAACTCTGTACAAGTAAAAAGTAAAATAAAAATTTTTTTAAGTTCTCCAACAACAACAAAAAATTATTTTAATGCACCTTCCCCTGCAAATTTAGGCGAATGGCTTTGCTTATGTAGATGCTGCAAGTGAATGAGGTACTGCTTCATCTAAAGCCCCAAAACTCGTGGATTCCTGCAGCCATTTCCGTAAATGCCTGATAAAGGCAGAAACACTGTCAATGACCGCATTTCTATTTACCAATGACTCTATTCTATGCAACCAGGTGCTGTAAATCGTTCCCTCAAGGGAGGGAAAGAATTACTGCTTTTCTGAACATTTCCGTAAATGACAAGGAGAGGTCAGGCAACTCGTCTGTGTAGAAAGGGGGATGTACCTGCCGGGGTAGTGGAGACACACCTGCAAAGCACAGAAAGGTCTAGGTTAAAGTTCCTCCCATTCCTGAGAGTGCTAGTAAAAGGCCAACTGCACCTGTGCTCCAGAGAAGCTGGGAGGAGCTTCTGGATACATCTCCACTAGGAGCGTAACAACCCACAGGGAGGCATGTTATCCCCAACATCCCACCTGCCTGCAGGGAGAGACTGTTGACTGCGAGGCTTTGCTTCCTTTTTATTTTTGCACACAGCCTAGTTAATGCACACAATTTGTTCGAAGGATAAAACAGGTTATGATAGGTAAAAAGCTTAAAAACAGTTTGAGGCAGACGGTAAGCATGTGATGTCTGTTAGCTATTAATATCACTTTCTAGGTAGTCGGGACAAAGATAAATCATGACATTTCAGTGACAGTTATCCTCCTGATCCTCTGAGGTGTCCCCTATTGTCATTATTCAGTCACATGTGCACACGAACGGACCTGAGGAATCACAATCCTAAAATTGTGCATAGGGACCCCTGGGACTTCCCTGCTGGTCCAGTGGTTAAGACTCTGCACTTCCAACGCAGAGGAATTCATCCCTGGTAGACAAACTAAAGTCACACATGCCACATGGCCAAAATATGTTTAAAAAAAAGAATTAAGGGGATCCTGAAGGGGTGCTGTGTAGCAGCCTGGAGGAGTGGGGTGGGAGGGGATATACATATGACTAATATGGGATCATACATATTTATAAACAACAAAACTCTGTACAAGTAAAAAGTAAAATAAAAATTTTTTTAAGTTCTCCAACAACAACAAAAAATTATTTTAATGCACCTTCCCCTGCAAATTTAGGCGAATGGCTTTGCTTATGTAGATGCTGCAAGTGAATGAGGTACTGCTTCATCTAAAGCCCCTAGAAACTATCCAGTGGTGCCCACACTTCCCCTAAAACTTGCCTCTAACCATGGAGAGGGGTTGGCAAGAGGGAGAACATTCTCACTTCATCTAATCAAGTTGCTTTTTCTCTTTAGTAAAAATGTTACAAGCATAGAAGGAGTAACACTGTATTCCGTGTAGATTTGGGGTTTCTGATGCAAAATTGCCTCTTTTCATCGACTCGGCCTCAATGATTAATCTTTTCTGACTAGTGTTTGAACATAACACGTGCTAGTGGCCTTACTGAGAGGTATGCCAGGCAACAGGAATTAACAAACCCACTCAAGGAGCCATAACTTTTTCAGAGATGAGTACAAGACTATTTTCTAAATCTGCAACAATGTTATTTCACTCAAGAAAATATTTTATCTAGTTTATCAGATAAATTAGAAGTTTGGGATGAACACATACACACTATATAAAACAAACAACAAGGACCTTCTGTTTAGCACAGGGAACTGTATCTTATAATAACCTATACTGGGAAAGAATCCGAAAAAGAATATTTATATACACACACGTATATAACTGAATCACTTTGCTATACCCTTGAAACTAACACAACACTGTAAATTAACTATACTTAAGTTTTTAAAAAATTTGCGGAGATTCTACTATTAAGGGGGCTAGCACCTCCTTAGAAAATCTAATAAACTATGGTTCCAGAAAAATGAAATGTTAGCATGTATATTCCGGCTGGATTAGGAAAGTTAATCTGATAAACACAGGTAAGCTCTGTGTGCCTCCCCTCTCCTGAAAGGACCACCATCCTCCCTTAATGAGCTGCTATCAGATTTATACACAGCCTGCTTTTTCAGGAAATCTAACTCGTTTAAATTAGCAGAACTTTCAGTGTCAGATGGCACAGTTTTGTTGCAGCATACATACTACTAAACAAAACCCTACCTGAATGAACACACTAATTTTTTTTCTTTTTTTTTCTTTTTCTTTTTTCAGGCAGGTCACTTCTATTGGTCTTTCTCATTTTATCTATTTTTCTTTGTTCTTTGGCCTGTGTGGGCCTCCCATCGCGGTGGCGTCTGTCGTTGCAGAGCACCGGCTCCTGGCGCATGCACTCCAGAGCTCTGGCTCGGTAGTTGGACACATGGGTCCAGCCGCTCCGCGGCACGTGGGATCTTTCCAGGCCAGGATCAAACCGGCGCCCCTTGCACTGCAAGGCAGTGTCCTTACCCACTGAACCACCAGGGAAGCCCATCACACTAATTTTTTTAAGTGTGAATTGTAAAAAGTTATTTTATTACTTGCAGACATCCACAGAAATCACAAGAAGTCGGCTGAGCAAAGCCCAGCACAGGCTGCTAAGCAGAGGACTCCTCTGACGAGTAAATCAGAATGATTCACAATTAGTCTAATTAGTTTACTCGACACGTAAGCTAAGGCTTCTCAGTGCTATTACAGGACCCTTAAAAAGGAGTCTACTTTCTTAGCTGTTTCCAGCACAGCAACGCCTTCCCGTTTTACTTCCTGTGTCTACAATAAATGGCCTAATTTGTAAATGAGTTAATAATGGATGTCACCCAGTCTGGCCTCAGATCAACACAGTTTTCAAGTTTTGCTATCCATTGAGTAAGGCTTTACTAAGGATGGGATGTATCCAGATCCCACTTCAGGTGGAAAGAAGTATTCCTACCTTCCCTGCTGGCACCTTTATGACCCTGGGTGAGCAATAGCCTTCAGGAAGTAGGATGGGGTTTTCCAAGCCATTAAGGCCAAGTTAACATCTGGGCACTTCAGGACTCCGCCCACTTAACTGACCTCCCACCTGTTTCCGTTTCCGGGGGCAGCAGGAACACCTCTCCCAGGTAACCCCTCTCCTGGGTGGCAGCCTCCTAAATACTGCCTCAGGCTTCATCCTCAACAGAACTGTGGGCCAAGGAGTTGTTTTAAACAACGGGAACCCCAAAAAGTGCCTTGCTTAGAAAGTTCAGGCCACCCACCCCCTTGTGATGGAGGACTTGAGACACTGGGCTGAAGAAAAAGGGACAAGAAAAAGGGAGGTGCCTTCCACAGGCACGTCTCACCTCCTGCAGTCGAATTTATGAAAAACAACTCAGAAAGGATTAAAAAATAACGAAAAGCAAACTGGGCTAGTGCAAAGCTTGCTTTATCAGGTTTCCTAGAGAGGAGAAAAGAATGCCACAATCTGAAGAGGATTTTCCTCAAGGTCAATCAAAGCCACACAGATTTTTTTTTCGTCCATTCAGCCTAAAGGTTCCTCTCCGCGCACGTGGCCACAGGCCCTCCCAAGGCAGTGTCCTTACCACTGAACCACCAGGGAAGCCCATCACCTAATTTTTTTAAGTGTGAATTGTAAAAAGTTATTTTATTACTTGCAGACATCCACAGAAATCACAAGAAGTCGGCTGAGCAAAGCCCAGCACAGGCTGCTAAGCAGAGGACTCCTCTGACGAGTAAATCAGAATGATTCACAATTAGTCTAATTAGTTTACTCGACACGTAAGCTAAGGCTTCTCAGTGCTATTACAGGACCCTTAAAAAGGAGTCTACTTTCTTAGCTGTTTCCAGCACAGCAACGCCTTCCCGTTTTACTTCCTGTGTCTACAATAAATGGCCTAATTTGTAAATGAGTTAATAATGGATGTCACCCAGTCTGGCCTCAGATCAACACAGTTTTCAAGTTTTGCTATCCATTGAGTAAGGCTTTACTAAGGATGGGATGTATCCAGATCCCACTTCAGGTGGAAAGAAGTATTCCTACCTTCCCTGCTGGCACCTTTATGACCCTGGGTGAGCAATAGCCTTCAGGAAGTAGGATGGGGTTTTCCAAGCCATTAAGGCCAAGTTAACATCTGGGCACTTCAGGACTCCGCCCACTTAACTGACCTCCCACCTGTTTCCGTTTCCGGGGGCAGCAGGAACACCTCTCCCAGGTAACCCCTCTCCTGGGTGGCAGCCTCCTAAATACTGCCTCAGGCTTCATCCTCAACAGAACTGTGGGCCAAGGAGTTGTTTTAAACAACGGGAACCCCAAAAAGTGCCTTGCTTAGAAAGTTCAGGCCACCCACCCCCTTGTGATGGAGGACTTGAGACACTGGGCTGAAGAAAAAGGGACAAGAAAAAGGGAGGTGCCTTCCACAGGCACGTCTCACCTCCTGCAGTCGAATTTATGAAAAACAACTCAGAAAGGATTAAAAAATAACGAAAAGCAAACTGGGCTAGTGCAAAGCTTGCTTTATCAGGTTTCCTAGAGAGGAGAAAAGAATGCCACAATCTGAAGAGGATTTTCCTCAAGGTCAATCAAAGCCACACAGATTCTTCCCTCTTCCTTACTCTCCGCATCTGTCCAGTAGCCCAGCTCAGCTGGTTCTGCCCAGAAGGTCTTCCACATCTCCCCATCCCCTCCCTTTCCAATCAGACTGCGCACGCTCCAGTCTGAGACCACCCAGACAGTGCTCAGGCCCTGCCCTGCGGCTCCACTTCCAGCCCACTGTGCAGACAGCTGCCACCGCCATCTCCCAGGCAGACCTTTCCTCCTGCCCCAAACCACCTCAGCTCCCTGGTTCAGACAGAACAAATCAGAGACTCCCTGGTCTGATACATACCACACTCAGTCCTGCATGCAAAAGGTGCTTGAGCGAGGGGAAGCTAATAACGGAAACGAATATACATCCTGCTTTCTCTTTTTTCCCTTTCTCTCTCTCTTTCCCTCTCTTTTTCTCCCTCCCTCCCTTTCTCTTTCTTTTTGCTATACTAATATTTATTTCCTCACTTCTTCCAAAAAGTGAAATGACTTAAAATAACAAATCTTAAGCAAGTTTTTAATTAAAGCAAGAATTAGAAGACAAAAAGGAAAAGGTGGATGAGATTTAGAAGCCCTGTAAGTAAAAAGAAGCTTCTCCTACAGAGTGAACAAAACTTAGTCTTCCAGGAAGAAGAAAATGAAAAGAATATTATGAGCTATTGCTCTCATTCTCTAATAAAAGGGAGAAAATAGGTTATTTTTAAAATCTTCCGGGCTTCCCCTGGTGGTCCAGTGGGTAAGGACACCACCTTGCTGTGCAAGGGGCGCCGGTTCGATCCCTGGCCTGGGAAGATCCCACGTGCCGAGGAGCGGCTGGACCCATGTGTCCAATTACCGAGCCGGAGCTCTGGAGCGCATGCGCCCAGAGCCGGCGCTCTGCAACGACAGACGCCACCGCGATGGGAGGCCCACAGGAGCCAAAGAACAAAGACAGATAAACATAGAGAAATGAAAGACCGATGGAAGTGGCCCTCCTGCTCCCCTCCCTCCCCAACCCGACCCCCGCAAAAAAAAAAAAAAATCTTCCTACGTCAACTTTGAGAGAAACTTATTCCATTCACAATCCTCACAATATGCAGTAGAGAAGAAATAAAATGATCAGTGTCCCCAATGACAGTTTGTACATTGTAAATTATAGAAATAGTCCTCAAGTCTCCCCTCTCTGCTCAACTTTCTGATTAAAAACTAAGGGTCTACTGATACATCTTGCTTCTGAAAAAAACCACCCTGGGACAACAGGACCACACCTCCAGGTGTACAAACTTCAAGCAGCAATTCAATCCTTGTGCCATGAGGAGGATTTAATGGTTAGCCTTTTGGCATCTATTCCAGAATCATTAAGACAAATCAAAACTGAGACCCTGTGAGCCCCTGGGGAACAGGCTGTCCAACAACCTGGAGAACCACAAGGATGGTGTTCCCTGTCATATGAAAACAGCCTGAGTCATGCGTGTCAGGGCTCACTGCCAACGCCACACAACGCCCCCCAGCAGCCAGGGCTCCCTGCAGGATTTTTAACCTGGTTGAGGGTCATCATTTCACTAATTAAGGCTACTTTCAGTTCCATCTTCTTAGTTGTTACAAGCATGTCTCAGCTTATGTCAAGAAGCATTTCTCAATTTCATGTCACCCACAAACCTCATCAGCACCAGCATCCCTCCTAATAACAACACTGCAGGCTTTCAGCTATGACTAAGGCTTAACATTTAGTCTTTAAAAAAAATAAAGAAGGAACAAACGTAGAGCAGACTCCCAGTGTTTCTTACACATTACAAAGACATAATCACTTAGACTGTGGGTGCCAGTTCTGTAGGTCTGGGAGGACCTGGGATTCTGCAGTTCTAACACCTCCCAGGTGATGCCAAGGACGCTGGTCTATGGACCACAATTTGCGTAGCAAGGAACTAGATAAGTCTCTTTCTATTTCTTTTAAGTCTACTGTATCGAATTCTGAGTGCGCATGGGGCAAGAAAAACTATACTACTGATGAATCAGATCCCCGATTCATGGGAAGAGGTATCTTTCTAAGTAAGACAAAGGTGTGAAACAAAGAATGCATTTTGTCATAGAATAAGATTTCCAGGAGCAGAAGGGGGCAACAGAGGATGAGATGGTTGGATGACATCACCAACTCAATGGACACGAGTCTGAGCAAACTCCAGGAGACAGTGAAGGAATGGGACGCCTGGCATGCTGCAGTCCATGGGGTCTCAAAGAGTCAGACTCGACTAAACAACAAGATTTCCTGAGATGGATCAAATCACATGCCTGAAAGGCAACACAAAAAAGAAGCGGGAGAGAAAAAAAAAGGGAAGAAAAGAGAAAAAGAAGGAAGTAGTACGTACCAGGAAGGCTATGGGAGAGTCAGGGCCCTAGTGCGGCACCCTCCAGCACAGAGGGGCTGCCTGGGGAAACCTTAGGTTGGCAGTGGAGGCGCCAGCAGGGAACAAGCAGTTGTTTCGGCAAGGGGCGTGTTTGTGACTGAGGAGTGCGTGCCTATCATTCTCAGTGAGCAAGGAACAAGAGCAGGATCAAAGCTGAGGAGAGAATTGGTATGTAAGAGCAAACCTCAACATACCAGAGGATTCCTAGAATTATATAGACCAGGAAATTTCCCTTCAGGCAGGGAAGATGAGCACTGTCCTTATAAATCTAAGACATAGGTCTCATCCACATTCCTTCTGCAAACTTGAGAGGCCAGGTCAAGTTTCTGGTTTCATTCTCCTTATCTGAACAATGCAGAAAATAAGAGGATCCACCTGATGCATTTACTGAGAGATTTCAACCGCTTAACTGCATGCAGTGTGGGCATATAAGAAGCCTTTAATAAATGCGAGCTTCTATTGTTTTTTTTCCTCCATTTAACAAGGCAATGGTACACACTCACTCTGCAGCATGTTATAGGATGTAACATCCTATGAATCAGTGATACTTTTCAGTCCCCTCTAAGACTCCGTTATTTTTGACTAAAGTAAATCAGTTCATAAGCAAAACCTTAAATATGAAGTCAAATCTAGGCATCAGAAAGCTAAGTTATGTTGGGGCATTTGTACACATTACGCCCGTCTGTATCATACATAGACAGCTCTTACAGTAAGGCCAAGTGTACGTTCAACAGCTGATAAATAACTGTAAGGAAGATGAAGATTCCATTAAGAAAACAGATGTATCAGGAAACAGACATCGGCATGGATATACAGAGATACTGACAGAGAGGAGAAGCAAAAATTAGCTGATTATAACTAAGAATACATATAAACAGACATTAAAGAAAAATAAGCTGGCTTTAAAATTGGGCAGAAGCAGATTTGCCAAGCAGTTTCAACTTCCTCTACAATTTTTTTTTTTGTTTAAATTGAACAAGTTGATTTACAAGGCCGTGTTAGTTTCAGTTGTACAGCCATTTGATTCAGTTATACATATGTTCTTTTTCAAATGATTTTTCATTATAAGCTATTATTCTTGTTGTTCAGTCGCTAGGTTATGTCCGATTCTCTGCAGCCCCATGGACTGCAGCACGCCAGGCTTTTCTGTCCTTTATTATCTCCTGAAGTTTCCTCAAATTCAGGTTCATTGAGTCAGTGATGCCATCCAACCATCTCATCCTCTGTCACCGCCTTCTCTTGCCCTCAGTCTTTCCCAGCATCATGGTCTTTTCCAATGAGTCGGCTCTTCGTATCAAATGGCCCAAGTATTGGAGCTTCAGCTTCAGAACGAGTCCTTCCAATGAATATTCGGTGTTGATTTCCTTTAGGAGCAACTGGTTTGATCTCCTTGCTGTTCAAGGTCATTATAAGACACCGAACATAGTTCCCGTGCTGTAGTCGGGCCTTGTTTACTTTCTATGTAGTAAGTAGTGTGTATCTTTTCCTCAAGGATTCTTTCTTTCACCTAGAGTATTTTTCCCAACATTCAAATGTCTGAACCACTACAATTAGAAAAGATCCACTAAGAAGAAAACATAGAATAACTGAACAGAAAAATTGGACTCAATAAGCTCCTATGAATCAGTGATACTTTTCAGTCCCTCTAAGATGACTAAAGTAAATCAGTTCATAAGCAAAACCTTAAATATGAAGTCAAATCTAGGCATCAGAAAGCTAAGTTATGTTGGGGCATTTGTACACATTACGCCCGTCTGTATCATACATAGACAGCTCTTACAGTAAGGCCAAGTGTACGTTCAACAGCTGATAAATAACTGTAAGGAAGATGAAGATTCCATTAAGAAAACAGATGTATCAGGAAACAGACATCGGCATGGATATACAGAGATACTGACAGAGAGGAGAAGCAAAAATTAGCTGATTATAACTAAGAATACATATAAACAGACATTAAAGAAAAATAAGCTGGCTTTAAAATTGGGCAGAAGCAGATTTGCCAAGCAGTTTCAACTTCCTCTACAATTTTTTTTTTTGTTTAAATTGAACAAGTTGATTTACAAGGCCGTGTTAGTTTCAGTTGTACAGCCATTTGATTCAGTTATACATATGTTTTTTTTCAAATGATTTTTCATTATAAGCTATTATTCTTGTTGTTCAGTCGCTAGGTTATGTCCGATTCTCTGCAGCCCCATGGACTGCAGCACGCCAGGCTTTTCTGTCCTTTATTATCTCCTGAAGTTTCCTCAAATTCAGGTTCATTGAGTCAGTGATGCCATCCAACCATCTCATCCTCTGTCACCGCCTTCTCTTGCCCTCAGTCTTTCCCAGCATCATGGTCTTTTCCAATGAGTCGGCTCTTCGTATCAAATGGCCCAAGTATTGGAGCTTCAGCTTCAGAACGAGTCCTTCCAATGAATATTCGGTGTTGATTTCCTTTAGGAGCAACTGGTTTGATCTCCTTGCTGTTCAAGGTCATTATAAGACACCGAACATAGTTCCCCGTGCTGTAGTCGGGCCTTGTTTACTTTCTATGTAGTAAGTAGTGTGTATCTTTTCCTCAAGGATTCTTTCTTTCACCTAGAGTATTTTTCCCAACATTCAAATGTCTGAACCACTACAATTAGAAAAAGATCCACTAAGAAGAAAACATAGAATAACTGAACATGTAATTTAAAAATCTCATTGGACTCAATAATTTATTATCTCTTCCCCTTCTTCTTCCACTGGGGCTCACTTCAGCAAAATTCAGTCCATGTTTCACATCCTTTGGTTTCTCATGCTCATTCCGAGGAATGAAAGAAATCATTGATAGGCAAGAAATCAGAAGGAATTGGCCAACTTTCAGATAAGTGAGACCTAAAACACATTTATTTTAAAGTTGAAGAAATCTTTTTAAAATATACTACTTCTGGTTTCTCCCAAATAACCTTAATAAAAAAGCAAACAAACAAACAAAAAACTTGTTTTCCCTGGGTAATGATCTGAAAGCCTTAGAAATGCTGGCCCCATTGGTGCACACAAGCAGGTCTTTGTCCTCAACTCTCTGCTGTTACTGTTAACTCGTTTCCTGGTCCAGGAGCCCAGCCCCTTATCCCCAAGCTGCACTCTCACCCTACATGGATTCTAAATGTCCTCCATCCAGATGGGTCTCAGCCGAGCACACTCAACCCCACATCCTTCTATCCACTATCTGCAGCCTTCAAGACCCAAGGGCACACTGGCTCTAAAAATATAAAACGATTAAGGAAGCAATTTGAACTAGGGAAAGAAAAATTCCAGGGAAACAAGCTAGGCCACCAGAGCTGGGCCTTTGGGCAAGCGAGGCACGGGGGCCAGCAACTCCTATCCCCCAAGGCCATCCCCCAGGGAGGGCTGCAGGCAGCAGAGAAGGGCGGGAGAAGGGAAGAATCCCTCTTTCCCTCTGAGCAAATATTCAGGTCACTCCTTTCGTAAATTGAAGGACAGTCTGTTTCCTCTATTAATCATTCCCACACTTAGGAAAATAACTCTGTTCACTAAAAGAGAATTTTTTCAACTGAAAATGCAGGAGACAAGCCCAGCTCGCTCACACACACAGTCTTTTGCAGGGTTCTCCCAGGTCCAATTTGGGAGGAGGGTTTCTTTGTGATCCTCACAGACTTTGATCCACTGAAGAAAACATAGAATAACTGAACATGTAATTTAAAAATCTCATTGGACTCAATAATTTATTATCTCTTCCCCTTCTTCTTCCACTGGGGCTCACTTCAGCAAAATTCAGTCCATGTTTCACATCCTTTGGTTTCTCATGCTCATTCCGAGGAATGAAAGAAATCATTGATAGGCAAGAAATCAGAAGGAATTGGCCAACTTTCAGATAAGTGAGACCTAAAACACATTTATTTTAAAGTTGAAGAAATCTTTTTAAAATATACTACTTCTGGTTTCTCCCAAATAACCTTAATAAAAAAGCAAACAAACAAACAAAAAACTTGTTTTCCCTGGGTAATGATCTGAAAGCCTTAGAAATGCTGGCCCCATTGGTGCACACAAGCAGGTCTTTGTCCTCAACTCTCTGCTGTTACTGTTAACTCGTTTCCTGGTCCAGGAGCCCAGCCCCTTATCCCCAAGCTGCACTCTCACCCTACATGGATTCTAAATGTCCTCCATCCAGATGGGTCTCAGCCGAGCACACTCAACCCCACATCCTTCTATCCACTATCTGCAGCCTTCAAGACCCAAGGGCACACTGGCTCTAAAAATATAAAACGATTAAGGAAGCAATTTGAACTAGGGAAAGAAAAATTCCAGGGAAACAAGCTAGGCCACCAGAGCTGGGCCTTTGGGCAAGCGAGGCACGGGGGCCAGCAACTCCTATCCCCCAAGGCCATCCCCCAGGGAGGGCTGCAGGCAGCAGAGAAGGGCGGGAGAAGGGAAGAATCCCTCTTTCCCTCTGAGCAAATATTCAGGTCACTCCTTTCGTAAATTGAAGGACAGTCTGTTTCCTCTATTAATCATTCCCACACTTAGGAAAATAACTCTGTTCACTAAAAGAGAATTTTTTCAACTGAAAATGCAGGAGACAAGCCCAGCTCGCTCACACACACAGTCTTTTGCAGGGTTCTCCCAGGTCCAATTTGGGAGGAGGGTTTCTTTGTGATCCTCACAGACTTTGATCCACTGAAGGAAACAGGAAAACCTTCATAAAAGCTCTTGGCAACTCAGAATGGGAACAAGGATTTCTTCTCCTCCTCGCTTCACGCCCCTCCTCTGACTTTTTTTTTTCCCTAACGGAGTTGTGCAAAGGAAATTTCAGACATTGGCATGAACAGAGGTGGGACGTTACAGAAATCTGCCAGCTGTTTCCTTAAATAATGCAAACCTCCTTACCACCTGGCAACACTTCAAACAACTGTCTCCATTAATTTCTGAAGGAAAAGAAGATAAGTCTTATGAAAAAGGGGGATAGGCATTCCAAAAGTTATCCCAATAAGACTGAATGACCATCCTCCACCCCAGGAAAGTAAGCTCTAAGAGTTTCTAGATCAGAATATTAATTTCCCAACCAAGTATGTATCCTCAAATTAAAACACTTATCACCCATTTGAGGCAAAAAAAAAGATGTTTGGAATTAAAATTCCACATTTATTATGGGTGTGGTCCTCAATTTATGTTTTTGTACTCATGAAGTTTTGTCTTTTTAAAAGCTTATGTTTTGCAATCATCCTGGCGATTTTCCCAGGAAGAGAAATAAAATTGGTGGAATAAGAGAAAGAACGCCTGAAATTTGGAAATCATCCTTGGGATCTTAACCACTGAAGGTTTCTTATCTTTGGGGTATAGACTCTCATACTAAAATTTCAGTCAATGAGTGAAAATTTCGGGTTTATTACAAACCAGAAGCCCAACCCTGGGAGAGGCAGCCATGAAAGCCACTACGCCTTTGGTGCTTTGAAATTTGGACTCATCCACAGTGAAAGGGGTGGGATGAGGCGTGGACGGGATGGGGACAGGAAAAGGTCACCTTGACAAAATGCCTTCTAGTTTTTTGGGTTCATTTTAAATTATTGGTTTATTTATCTTAATTTGGCTGCACTGGGTCTTAGTTGTGGCATGTGGGATCTAGTTCCCTGACCAGGGACCAAACCTGGGCCACCTGCATTAGAAGCACAGTCTTAACCACTGGACCACCAGGGAAGTCCCGCCTTCTAGTTTTTTATGTTGTGTAACTTGGAATGTGTTTAGTCACTGTAAATTCTCTGGGCATAGGATAATTTGCCTGCGGTTCCTGTTACTCCTCCCACAGGACACAGCACATGGCTAGGCACACAGCATATACCATGGACACTCAAACCAGTCATACTGACTAAGGGGAAAATCATGCATCAATAGTTTGAGGAGCACCTAGTGTCTCCTGAAAGAAAACCAGCGACTGGGAGACAAGGGTGGGTGGGAAGGCAATGCCTTCAGAATCACCTCGCAGTGACTTTGCAAACCACACTCCCCCTACCCCTCCGGGATTATGACAAATCCACACGGGTTTGGCCTCTTTCCCCTCCTCCCCCTCCTCTACCCCACTGGAGAAGCACTGCCCACATGAGGCTCTGTTCCTGAGGGTGTTGTCTTATCTCAGGTGTGTGCACAGGGGCTGATGGCTAATGATTTACAGCTTCACTGTACAACCTTGGCATCTCCTTCAGGACAGGAGGATGGGCAAAAGATTTTGGAATTAAAATTCCACATTTATTATGGGTGTGGTCCTCAATTTATGTTTTCGTACTCATGAAGTTTTGTCTTTTTAAAAGCTTATGTTTTGCAATCATCCTGGCGATTTTCCCAGGAAGAGAAATAAAATTGGTGGAATAAGAGAAAGAACGCCTGAAATTTGGAAATCATCCTTGGGATCTTAACCACTGAAGGTTTCTTATCTTTGGGGTATAGACTCTCATACTAAAATTTCAGTCAATGAGTGAAAATTTCGGGTTTATTACAAACCAGAAGCCCAACCCTGGGAGAGGCAGCCATGAAAGCCACTACGTCTTTGGTGCTTTGAAATTTGGACTCATCCACAGTGAAAGGGGTGGGATGAGGCGTGGACGGGATGGGGACAGGAAAAGGTCACCTTGACAAAATGCCTTCTAGTTTTTTGGGTTCATTTTAAATTATTGGTTTATTTATCTTAATTTGGCTGCACTGGGTCTTAGTTGTGGCATGTGGGATCTAGTTCCCTGACCAGGGACCAAACCTGGGCCACCTGCATTAGAAGCACAGTCTTAACCACTGGACCACCAGGGAAGTCCCGCCTTCTAGTTTTTTATGTTGTGTAACTTGGAATGTGTTTAGTCACTGTAAATTCTCTGGGCATAGGATAATTTGCCTGCGGTTCCTGTTACTCCTCCCACAGGACACAGCACATGGCTAGGCACACAGCATATACCATGGACACTCAAACCAGTCATACTGACTAAGGGGAAAATCATGCATCAATAGTTTGAGGAGCACCTAGTGTCTCCTGAAAGAAAACCAGCGACTGGGAGACAAGGGTGGGTGGGAAGGCAATGCCTTCAGAATCACCTCGCAGTGACTTTGCAAACCACACTCCCCCTACCCCTCCGGGATTATGACAAATCCACACGGGTTTGGCCTCTTTCCCCTCCTCCCCCTCCTCTACCCCACTGGAGAAGCACTGCCCACATGAGGCTCTGTTCCTGAGGGTGTTGTCTTATCTCAGGTGTGTGCACAGGGGCTGATGGCTAATGATTTACAGCTTCACTGTACAACCTTGGCATCTCCTTCAGGACAGGAGGATGGGCTGTCACCTGAATCTGATGGGCGGGGGTGGGGGCCTTCACCTAACGTCCTTTTCAGCTGCACAGCCCCTGACCTCTGCTGCCAGATCCAGAGCTTCCACATCCTGGGCCTTTCTGAGTTCTGTGAGGCTAACTGGCTCGCTTCTCATTGGCAGCCCTCTTTGAGACCTTCGAGTCCAAAGCCTCTGCTCAATCAAGTCAGTGATCCCCCTCTTTCCTAAAATCTGATCATGGCTCTTATCTGCTGTAGTCTCTTTTCCTCATCTCCCATCTTCGTGGGGCCGGTACCTTATGCTTTCTCATTTTAAAGGTGTTTCGGAAGGACTAGAGATATTCATGTGTTCAGTCCATCAGGCTTTTACCAGAAGTCACTGTGACTGCTTCTTGACTTCTGTCTTCCCTGACAAATTCTAAAATCCAAATGAACAGGGAATCATACACGCCTGACTTATGATAGGTCCCTAGAACCTAGCTCAGTGCAAATATACAGTAGATGTTTTAATATTTTTGAATAAGTGAATAATTCCCAAGCAGATTGGGGAAGTGAACTTCCCAAGCAGTCCAGTGGTTAGGTCTCCTTGCTTCCAATGCAGGGGGCTTGGGTTAGATCCATGACTAGGGAACTAAAAATCTCACATGTCACACAGCACAAAATATTTTTTTAATTAAAATAAAAGCATAAAGATCACAGAATTTTAAGCTTTCAAAGGCTCTTCAGATTTCTAGGTTATCCTCTTTTCTAGCTATGTCTCTCCATTTTCAAGTAGGACCACATTTAAACCTCCAGATGAGGTCTCCTTTTCAAAAGTCCCTAGGTTTCCACACTTCTTTATGACCCATAGTGCAGGATACATTTTACACTACAATTCATTATATATTCACATGTAGCTAACAAAGCTTACACAATACTTACCCTTCCCACAAGGAATGCTCTCTAATATCTACTACACTATTCAGTGCTTTTCCTCTTAAAGCACTAGCCACGATTCATTAAACTGATTTCACAACCTACTCATGAGCATGACCTACAGTTTGAAAACCATTTTTAATCATACTTTCAATTCTCAGCTTGGGCATCATATCCTCAGGGGAAGCTTTCCCTGTCTCACAATTAGGGCTACATGTCCGCCCCCTTATGTTCCCATAATATCTGACCCCTCTGTGATGTAACAAACGTGTGGAAAGGAAAGTAGATTTAGGGAATCTAAGAGAACTGAACACGTATGGTCATGCAAAACCTCATACATACGTATTCATAGCACCATTTACCCGCAAAAGCCAAAAAGTAGAAACAACTCAAATGTCCATCATGGATGAATGGTTAATCAAAATGTGGTGTGTCCATACCACAGAATAGTATTCAGTCATGAAAAGGAATGAAGTGCTGACACAAGCTAGAGCTGGGATGAACCTTGAAAACGCTGTTAAATGAAGTAAATCACACATGTCATGTGTATCCTTTTATGTGAAATATCCTAAACAAGCTAACCTACAGAGACAGAAAGTAGATGAGTGGCTGCCAGGGATGAAGGGGATGGGAGGACTGGGGTGAGAGCTAAAAGGAACCAGGTTTATTTTGCAGGTAGCATTCATGGCGGTGATAGATGCTCAGTTCTGTGAATATGCTAATAACCACTGAGTTACATCCTTCAACTTGGTACATCACATGGTATATGGATTATATTTTTAATAAAGTAGCTGAAAAATAAGAGAAGCGTCTCGGGGAGCTCAGGGAAGCGGCCTGTACTACAAGAGGCAGGGGAGCATCTGTCTCCCTTCCACTTAATCTCTGGCTTTTGGCACAAGGCCAGGTGTGCGGCAGCAGTTCTGTGACTAATACTCGGTGAATTAATAACTGACTCCATGACGAGGACCGGATAGGCTTTCTCTTCATGCAGACACTTCTACCTCAGGTCAGGTACCCGAAGGAGGAAATGGACTTTGTTTTTATTAAATAATCTCCCACCTTCACTTACAAAATAACCTAGATTCCAGTACCCTTGGTGAATACAAACAGAAGACTTTTTTTAAAGAGAGAAACATGTCTTGCTCTCCTGTTCTGAAAAGACAAAGTCGTCCAACAGTCCCAGAGTCTGCACCCACCCTGCCCCGGCACCTCAACTGAAAGCCTGCTCATAACAGCTTTCTCAGCCACCTTGAGAAAGAGTCATTGAAAACTGTGCCACCCAAAGTTATGTCATGCTTTGCAGTGGACCACAATCTCACACTGCCGATGTTAAGCTTAATTTCTAGAAAATTACACCGTGGCTCAGCTATGGACTGCAAATATAATCACCAAGAGACCAGAAATAAAGGCTCAGGGAAACTAAAGTCACAAAAGCAGTGTTTTGTGCTACTGCTTCCTCTTTTTTAACTGCTACTTTTGAAAAATATATATAATCTTTACATCTGTGTTCAATATGGAGCTTAATCCACAGTCGTTTTTTTTAGCCTAAGCATAACCACACAGCTACTGCATTGAAGGTCTTATCAGAGTCTGAATGACAACATTCGCAGTCACCTGCCATGACAACAGAATCTTGCTATAAATAAGTGCATAACATTCTGACCTAAGAGGGGAAAATTCTGGTTGCCTATTACAAATAAAACCAATGACCAAAAAAAATCTTTCTCCCATCCTCCGTATCTTAAAAGTCTTCCAATTTAGATGTTTACAATGTAGCTGAAGGAAAAGCCATCTAAAGAAAATAAGAACATGACCTAGACTAACCCTAAATAATATTCACTGACCCACACTATTTCAGCTCCTGATGGAAGCTGTTCCCCAATATCTGTTGTCCCCCCAATACTGCTCTCTTTTACCACCTTCTTTAGCATTTATGTTAACACCAAGAATACTTCTCATTCTGCAACCAAGAAAACTTGAATATGAGACCTTAACTTTGGCAAAATAATACTCGGAAAAAAACTTCAACCTGTTTCTTACAAACTGATCCTTAGAAAAGTATTTTAAAGGATGCTGCACATCTAATCAACACTGCAATATCAAGTAACAAAAAGGTGGCCATCGATAGAAAAATGCTGATCAGGTCAAGGAACTTCTACTGAAGTGCAAAACACAGGTACCCACACAAAGGAGATTCAAGCATACAAATTCCATGATGTAATATAAATACATAAAGTGCTAATATACTCTGTTCAGTTTTCTAATTTAAAGGCCCAAAGGGTTGATAAATATTTGAGAACACTACTCACAAACACAGGTACTACTGCCCACTTTGAAAATCACCAAGGAAGAGAGTTTGGTGGTTTCTCAAAAAGTCAAACATAGGGCTTCTCCCTGGTGGTCCAGTGGGTAAGGACACTGCCTTGCAGTGCAAGGGGTGCCAGTTCGATCCCTGGCCTGGGAAGATCCCACGTGCGCGGAGCGGATTGACTGATGTGTCCAACCACGAGCCAGAGCTCTGGAGCGCATGCGCCCAGAGCCGGCGCTCTACAAGTGTTTTGCGCTACTGCTTCCTCTTTTTTAACTGCTACTTTTGAAAAATATATATAATCTTTACATCTGTGTTCAATATGGAGCTTAATCCACAGTCGTTTTTTTTAGCCTAAGCATAACCACACAGCTACTGCATTGAAGGTCTTATCAGAGTCTGAATGACAACATTCGCAGTCACCTGCCATGACAACAGAATCTTGCTATAAATAAGTGCATAACATTCTGACCTAAGAGGGGAAAATTCTGGTTGCCTATTACAAATAAAACCAATGACCAAAAAAAATCTTTCTCCCATCCTCCGTATCTTAAAAGTCTTCCAATTTAGATGTTTACAATGTAGCTGAAGGAAAAGCCATCTAAAGAAAATAAGAACATGACCTAGACTAACCCTAAATAATATTCACTGACCCACACTATTTCAGCTCCTGATGGAAGCTGTTCCCCAATATCTGTTGTCCCCCCAATACTGCTCTCTTTTACCACCTTCTTTAGCATTTATGTTAACACCAAGAATACTTCTCATTCTGCAACCAAGAAAACTTGAATATGAGACCTTAACTTTGGCAAAATAATACTCGGAAAAAAACTTCAACCTGTTTCTTACAAACTGATCCTTATAAAAGTATTTTAAAGGATGCTGCACATCTAATCAACACTGCAATATCAAGTAACAAAAAGGTGGCCATCGATAGAAAAATGCTGATCAGGTCAAGGAACTTCTACTGAAGTGCAAAACACAGGTACCCACACAAAGGAGATTCAAGCATACAAATTCCATGATGTAATATAAATACATAAAGTGCTAATATACTCTGTTCAGTTTTCTAATTTAAAGGCCCAAAGGGTTGATAAATATTTGAGAACACTACTCACAAACACAGGTACTACTGCCCACTTTGAAAATCACCAAGGAAGAGAGTTTGGTGGTTTCTCAAAAAGTCAAACATAGGGCTTCTCCCTGGTGGTCCAGTGGGTAAGGACACTGCCTTGCAGTGCAAGGGGTGCCAGTTCGATCCCTGGCCTGGGAAGATCCCACGTGCCGCGGAGCGGATTGACTGATGTGTCCAACCACCGAGCCAGAGCTCTGGAGCGCATGCGCCCAGAGCCGGCGCTCTACAATGACAGATGCCACCGCGATGGGAGGCCCACAGGAGCTTAAGAACAAAGACAGATGAAAATAGAGAAATGAAAGACCAATAGAAGTGGCTCTCCCACTCCCCTCCCTCCCCGACCCCCACCCAAAGTAAATAAATAAATAAATCTTTAAAAAAAAAAGTCAAACATAGAATTATCACGGCAATTTCACTCCTAGGTATATACCCAAAAGAAGCAAAAGCAGAGACTCGTACAACCATGTTCATAGCAATATTCACAACAGCCAAGAGGCAGAAACGACCCAAATAACCAGCAACAGATGAATGGATAAATAAAAAATGTGGACCATCCATACAATGAAATACTATTCGGTCATAAAAACGAATGATGTTCCAGTACATGCTATAACATGCATGAACCTTGAAAACCTTATGCCCCATAAGTCAGACATGAAAGAAAAAATACTGTATGATTCTGCTTATACAAGGTACCTAGATAGGCAAATTCAGAGACAGGAAGTAAAATGGTGGTTTCCAGGGGCAAAGAGAATAAAGAAATGAGGCATTATTGTTTACTGGATATAGAGTTTCTGTTTAGGATGATGAAAACATTCAGAAAACGGATAGTGGTGATGGTTAGATTGTGAATATGTTTCATGCCACTGAATTTCACACTTAAAATGGTTAAAGTGGTAAGTGTTAGGTGATGTATCTTTAGCTATAATTTTCTCAAGTAAAAAAAAATTAATGGCTCAGGCATATAGCAGCTCAATGGACATGTCACCAGTAGTAGAGACTAACACAGGGCCCTCTTTCCCATCCTAGAGGTTGGTTATCTACACTAGGCTACACAGTCACCAAAGAGGAAAATGGAAAAGAAAAAAAAAAAAAGGACAATGATCTCCAAGTTCCCACAAGAGAAACAATGTATTGCTTTATCCTGTGAGCTCCCCGGTCAGCGGGTGGCACTACTCATACATACACACACACACACACCCCTTCAGAATAGGAATGCGTCAACAGCCCCCATTGCATACAGCTCACTAGATAAAATTTAAGAGTCCAAATTCGAGAACGAGGGCAACCACGCTGAAAGAACAGATCGGATGAGAGAACCAAGAGTGGAAGGAAACTAACTGCCTCAACCACCTGCCACTTGTTTCAACTACTCGGCAGTGAATGTCCGCTGATATACGATGATAATACTTACAGGAAAGAGTCAGAGCTCATGGGGAGGGGGGTGACTAGTGAATTATTTCACCTTTTGAACAGCAGAGAAATGAGGGCTCTGAAAGGAGAAAACTCTTCATGCACTATTAACTAAATAAACTGGGCCCGCTTCTCCTAAAATAGTAAAAGCTCTACTTCCCACTTACTTTCACACTGTTCCTGGAAGGAAGCCTTTCTATCCCCACATATTAACTAAAACAGCAGAACTAAGGATGTTCTCTCTTTTTCCCCATAATTTTATTTCCTTATTGGCTGTGCTAGTCTTCACCGCTGCACAGGCTTTTCTCTAGTCGTGGTGAGTGGGAGCTACTCTCTAGTTGTGCTGTGCAGGCTTCTCACCGCAGTGGCTTCTCTTGTTGCAGAGCATAAGGCTCTAGGGCACACAAGCCTCAGGAATTGGCCCCGCTCCCTCAAGGCCAGGGTACTGAGGCTTTATTTCTGGATATAGAGTTTCTGTTTAGGATGATGAAAACATTCAGAAAACGGATAGTGGTGATGGTTAGATTGTGAATATGTTTCATGCCACTGAATTTCACACTTAAAATGGTTAAAGTGGTAAGTGTTAGGTGATGTATCTTTAGCTATAATTTTCTCAAGTAAAAAAAAATTAATGGCTCAGGCATATAGCAGCTCAATGGACATGTCACCAGTAGTAGAGACTAACACAGGGCCCTCTTTCCCATCCTAGAGGTTGGTTATCTACACTAGGCTACACAGTCACCAAAGAGGAAAATGGAAAAGAAAAAAAAAAAGGACAATGATCTCCAAGTTCCCACAAGAGAAACAATGTATTGCTTTATCCTGTGAGCTCCCCGGTCAGCGGGTGGCACTACTCATACATACACACACACACACACCCCTTCAGAATAGGAATGCGTCAACAGCCCCCATTGCATACAGCTCACTAGATAAAATTTAAGAGTCCAAATTCGAGAACGAGGGCAACCACGCTGAAAGAACAGATCGGATGAGAGAACCAAGAGTGGAAGGAAACTAACTGCCTCAACCACCTGCCACTTGTTTCAACTACTCGGCAGTGAATGTCCGCTGATATACGATGATAATACTTACAGGAAAGAGTCAGAGCTCATGGGGAGGGGGGTGACTAGTGAATTATTTCACCTTTTGAACAGCAGAGAAATGAGGGCTCTGAAAGGAGAAAACTCTTCATGCACTATTAACTAAATAAACTGGGCCCGCTTCTCCTAAAATAGTAAAAGCTCTACTTCCCACTTACTTTCACACTGTTCCTGGAAGGAAGCCTTTCTATCCCCACATATTAACTAAAACAGCAGAACTAAGGATGTTCTCTCTTTTTTTTTTCCCCATAATTTTATTTCCTTATTGGCTGTGCTAGTCTTCACCGCTGCACAGGCTTTTCTCTAGTCGTGGTGAGTGGGAGCTACTCTCTAGTTGTGCTGTGCAGGCTTCTCACCGCAGTGGCTTCTCTTGTTGCAGAGCATAAGGCTCTAGGGCACACAAGCCTCAGGAATTGCGGCTCCCAGGCTCTGGAGCACAAGCTCAATAGTTGTGGCACACTGGCTTAGTTACTCTGTGGCATGTGCGATCCCCTCTGCCAGGGACAGAAGTTGTGTCCCCTGCACTGGCAGGCAGACTCTTTATTTCTGAGCCACAAGGGAAGCCCTAAAGATGGTTCCAAAGCATCAACACTATCCCTCAGGTCTTCCCAAGCCCCGACCACGAGACAGGCTCTATAAGTGCCCCACATCTTTCCCCAGCTAGACAGACACACAGTGCCCACTGTTTTCTGCCACAAGGACAGCAGAAGGAGAATTCTGCTTAGAATAAGATTCAGAAGTGCCAGAATCCAACCCTGATAAACATGTTCGACAAAGCATCTCACATCTCTGCTGGAACTCAAAGCAGCCAATGTGCCGCAGGCCAAAGGACGAGACTTCCCAATGGTATTTTAACCTCCCAGTAATAAAATGTATTCAATCCTAAAACACGAAGCCAATTCCTACCAGCAGGGTGAGACTGAAGGGTTCCAAGCAATTGCTTTGGCCTGGCCTCACGAATAGAAGTTTTCAGTTTTTAACAGCAAAACAGCAATCTTTAATAAGCTCTGTCTAACATAAATGATTTGAGACACGAAGAGGGAAAACTCTGAATCCTGGAATCTTACATCCAGGGTTTGTCCGATATGCTATGCTAAGTCACACTATGGACTGTAGCCTGACAGGCTCCTCGTCTGTGGGATTCTCCGGGCAAAAATACTGGAGTGAGTTGCCATCCTCTTCTCCAGGGGACCTTCCCGACCCAGGGAGGGAACCTGAGTCTCCTGCATTACAGGCAGATTCTTTACCAATGAGACACCAAGAAGCCGGGAACTTGTCCAGTTCCCAGGAACTCAACCCTCTGCTGGCTACACAAATCAGTAGGCGGCTCTGACTGTTGGAGAGATTCTTGTGAGTTTCAAGACAATCCTCAGGACCTGGTAGTTTTTATCCATTGCCCTAGTTCGGGACTATAAAAAAATAATCCTGGGAGAGTGCCAGGGATATGCATATGACTGATTGTCTATGAACAACAAAACTCTGTAAAATTTTTAAAATAATAAAATTAAATAATTAAAAAAAAATAATCCTATGCCCTCTTCTCAGTGATGGCTCCTACGTGCTACAGAGAAGGACAGCCTCATACAAAAGACTGTACTCAGTGAGATTAATGTAGGTAAGGGACCTTTCCCATCACATTTCTCAAAACCTGTTTTAAAGCAGAGTATTCTGAAATTACACTAAATATTTATAACAAGCAGATGATATCTGACCTGACTTCTCTTCCTCAAACCCAAAGGAGAAGATGCCGGAAAGAAGTGTTTCTTTTTTGAGTTAATCAATCCCCAAGGCACTGCCTTCTTCCAAACACAGCTTCTTTACCCACAGATGGCATGCAATAATTATTTGGTAAATGAAACATTCAATAATGTTCCTAAAAGGAGGAACGGATGAAGGTGTCCTGACATATTTTTTCCAGTTGGCTAATTTGTAACACATCAGAGGCAGATATGACAACAGTCCAAAAAGATATGTAAATTCTAATACATAGGTGCTTTGTGTAAAAGACAAAATATTGAAATAACTAAGTTGTCAGCCTTTCTGAGATCCTTGGAACACCGGTGCCCTCAGAGATGTTAATTGGTGCATCATGAAATACACTATGTACATTCAGTAAGAATGCTAGTGGTTCTGAGAACAGACAGGGGAGAAAGCTGTTTAGGTTTGGGGAACACAAGGTCAAAGTCCTTGGACTGTGCTCCCCCGTCTGTGGGATTCTCCGGGCAAAAATACTGGAGTGAGTTGCCATCCTCTTCTCCAGGGACCTTCCTGACCCAGGGAGGGAACCTGAGTCTCCTGCATTACAGGCAGATTCTTTACCAATGAGACACCAAGAAGCCGGGAACTTGTCCAGTTCCCAGGAACTCAACCCTCTGCTGGCTACACAAATCAGTAGGCGGCTCTGACTGTTGGAGAGATTCTTGTGAGTTTCAAGACAATCCTCAGGACCTGGTAGTTTTTATCCATTGCCCTAGTTCGGGACTATAAAAAAATAATCCTGGGAGAGTGCCAGGGATATGCATATGACTGATTGTCTATGAACAACAAAACTCTGTAAAATTTTTAAAATAATAAAATTAAATAATTAAAAAAAAATAATCCTATGCCCTCTTCTCAGTGATGGCTCCTACGTGCTACAGAGAAGGACAGCCTCATACAAAAGACTGTACTCAGTGAGATTAATGTAGGTAAGGGACCTTTCCCATCACATTTCTCAAAACCTGTTTTAAAGCAGAGTATTCTGAAATTACACTAAATATTTATAACAAGCAGATGATATCTGACCTGACTTCTCTTCCTCAAACCCAAAGGAGAAGATGCCGGAAAGAAGTGTTTCTTTTTTGAGTTAATCAATCCCCAAGGCACTGCCTTCTTCCAAACACAGCTTCTTTACCCACAGATGGCATGCAATAATTATTTGGTAAATGAAACATTCAATAATGTTCCTAAAAGGAGGAACGGATGAAGGTGTCCTGACATATTTTTTCCAGTTGGCTAATTTGTAACACATCAGAGGCAGATATGACAACAGTCCAAAAAGATATGTAAATTCTAATACATAGGTGCTTTGTGTAAAAGACAAAATATTGAAATAACTAAGTTGTCAGCCTTTCTGAGATCCTTGGAACACCGGTGCCCTCAGAGATGTTAATTGGTGCATCATGAAATACACTATGTACATTCAGTAAGAATGCTAGTGGTTCTGAGAACAGACAGGGGAGAAAGCTGTTTAGGTTTGGGGAACACAAGGTCAAAGTCCTTGGCCAGCAGCACTTTCCTGCCTGTATACCTTATTCACATCTTGAGAGCAGGATTTGTTCCCCAATTTAGGAAACGCAGGCTTGGAGGTACACAAGGTTTATACGCTACAAAGCGTTGCTAGTGGAGCGAGTAGGAAATGAGATGCTTTCTTGCCTTTCCCAACAACTGTTGGTGAACTTTCAGATGACAGTTTGACTTGTTTAAAAAATAACAAAATAAAATCGCACACTATAATTTTACCACACAAAAGCAATGAAGTTTCATCTCTGAAAGCCTAAGAAAAGAAATCCTTTCACTGAATCGGCATCAACAACCCTCATGATGGAAAGACAGACTCTCCTTCCAGGCAAAGGAGGAGCCAGTAACCAGCAAAAAGTTGAAAGTACATCCAATTTCTCTCCCTTGTCATTGATGAAACACCAAGCCTTCACAAACAGGAAATAAATCACTCTCTATGATGTGCAGGAACAGAAACAAGAGAATGACTCATTTGCACAAAGGTTCACATTCCTGAGACGGGGGCCACAGGGAGACATGATCGCCTTTCTTTGGAAGCATCCCACAATGTCCCAGGTTAAGAACTGGGTGTCAAGGGAAGCAGAGCTCAAGTGAACCCGGCAGGGAGCACCCTGTGGCTCTCCTGACTGCACTACTCATTTTGACCAAAGCCGAGTCCCGCCCCAGTGTCTGTCGCGGGCAGTTCTCCCCGCTCCCACGTCACTGCAGCACTATTATTAATCCCTGCATCCCACACAAAGCTAAATTAAAGATGCACTACATCAGATAAGCTTAAAGAAACTTATCAGGCCCCTGAGAAAACCAGTGTGGGCTTGAAATTTGTGCTCCAGGCCTGGGTAGGTAAGTGGGTGTGAGACAGTCCCTCATTTCTGTCCAACTCTTTGTGACCCCATGGACTGTAGCCCACCAGGCTCCTCTGTCCATGGAATTCTCCAGGCGCGAATACTGGACAGGGGTTGTCATTCCCTTCTCCAGGAGATCTTCCCAATGCATGGATCAAATCCAGTCCCCCTGCATTGCAGGAAGATTCTTTACCATCTGGGCCACCAGCGGAGCCCCTGGGTTCTTGACTAGGTGACTAGGCCTGGTGAGCTGTAGTCCATGGGGTCGCAAACAGCTGGACACGACTAAGTGACTAACACACACAATCGATGTCTACCATGAAAAGAACAAGAATATTGGAGTGGGTAACCGTTCCCTTCTCCAGGGATGGAGCCCGCACCTTCTGCACTGTAGATTGATGAGCCACCAGGAAAGCCCTAAACACTCACCAGGTACCTAAGAAAACCAGTTCGGGCTTGAGATTTGCAATCCAGGCCTGGGTCCTTTACTAGGCAACGAGTCTGTGTTCAATGAAAAGATCACTGTTGGAGGTAGAGAAGTTTGATACACAAGTACAATAAGGAAACAGCCCTAGGTTCTGGAGCCGTTGACAATCTCCTCAAGGATTCTAATTTGAGAATAAGAGAATCCTGATGACATTCTTGGTCAGGCCCCAAATCTTTTTAAGCTGGACTTGAAAACAGCACTGGTCTACATTCCCAGAATCTATTACCCTAAGGGTACTCAGCCAACCTTCTGACAAAAGTGTAAAATATTCTGTCTCTCCACTCACTCCTGTCCAGGGGAATTTGTGTGAAAGAATCCAGTGGATTTGCTACAGGAAGGTATTTGTGTTCTTTCCCAGGTTTTAATGGGAAAGAGGAGGAGGGAGGGGGCTGTCTGCAGGGATGAGGGAGCCACTAAAACTACACAGGCTTGATGCCACTAGTGCAAACCGGAAATCTCCTGTAGGCCCACTGGATTTCTCGAAAATTATTCACAAGGTTCATTTCAACATTCTACTGCCTCTATTTTCACTGTGTGTGTGTGTGTTGTTTTTTTGTTTTGGGGTTTTTTTTTTTGTTTTTTATTTTGGGCGGGGGTCAGGTTGGGGAGGGAGGGAAGTGGGCGGGCCACTTCTATTGGTCTTTCATTTCTCTATTTTCATCCATCTTTGTTCTTTGGCTCCTGTGGGCCTCCCATCGCGGTGGCATCTGTCGTTACAGAGCGCCGGCTCTGGGCGCATGCGCTCCAGAGCTCCGGCTCGGTGATTGGACACATCGGTCCAGCCGCTCCGCAGCACGTGGGATCTTCCCAGGCCAGGGATCGAAGCGGCGCCCCTTGCACTGCAAGGCAGTGTCCCTACCCACTGGACCACCAGGGGAAGCCCTGTGTGTGTGTTTTTAAGGGTTTAACTCTGAGTATATCCCTCAAAAGAGATGGTAGGTACTGAGATACCTTTACAGGAAATGCTAAGAGAAAACATTGCTGGAGTCCAAAGCCATAGATCTTTGGAATGACTATGGCAAATTGGCATGTTTGGGCCACCCTAGGGAAGTGGAACCCAGGCCAGAGGTTTCCTGAAATACACTCCAGGCAGGTCTCTTTGGGGCAAGTCAAGATAACATACTGAAACAGTCAGTTTCCACTGCTCGTTCTTTCCTGTAAGGTTCAGTTCTCTACTGGGATCCCATACAGAGCATGTTTTTAAAGAGATGGGGACTATCTAGGTGCTTCTAAGGCCAGGCTGGGTCTCTGCTTTTAAGGAAACAGCAGGCCATGAAGCTGGTCTGTAGAGACCCCCTGGTCTTCTAATCCAAGTATGGATATGTTGGGCTCGTCTAGTGGCAAAGAATAGACACACACTGAAGCTACCTCAGCAAATGATGATCTACCCTGAGGATACATAGAGAAGCCAGCAAGACTGGAAACCCCATTAGTGGCTACCCAGTTGGATCTCACAGAAACCTGAAAAATACTCTTCTAAGATATGATCAATAGTTTATTTAGTTCCTGCTACTCAATTTTTGGAATCACCCTTCAAAAGCAGCCATCCAGGGTTCTTCCCACAAATGGTTTATTAACGGCCTCTAACACCCCATGGCTTCTGCTTCTACGTGGGATTTTTCTGCCTTATGCCTCCTGCTTTCTTCTGTTTCTGTTTCTCTCCACATCTCAGATTCCCAAGGGGAAGGACCTCCAGCCATTACAGCTCAGTCCTCTTGGGCAGAACTCAGAGGTAGAGCCTGTTGGTTGATCTACAGAGGTTTCCACAACTCCCTCTAGTCCAGGGAGGCTGAGAAAAGGAGACCGCCAAGAGGGAGCTGTACACACAATGGGCTCTCAGAGGGGACCAAAATGACCAACAGATACCTAAAGGCAGACATTCTCCTAAGGCAGGTTCAGTGCTCTGCATGTGGTGGAGTATGATTATTTCTCAATAAGGCTTATTCTACAGCTATCTTAGGTGAAGCATACTTGAGAACCTAACTCAGTGTTTCTCAAATTTCAGCGTGCCTCTGAATCACTTGAGTGTTAGTCGCTCAGTCATGTCAAACTCTTTGTGACCCTCTGGACCGCAGCCCGCCAGGCTCCCCTGTCCATGGAATTCTCCAGGCAAGAATACTGGAGTGGATTGTCATTTCCTTCTCCAGGGGATCTTCCCAAACCAGGGACCAAACCCAGGTGGCCCACGCTGCAGGCAGATTCTTAACCATGAAAGGCTTGTTAAAGCAGATTGCTGGGACCCGACTCCCACAGTCTGACTCAGTAGCTCTCGGTGGGATGCCTATGAATCTGCATTCCTAAACAGTTCCCAGGTGATGCTGAAGTTGCCATTCTCAGAACCTCACACGGAGAACCACGGGCCAAACTGTTTTAAGATTTGGCATCTTAAAACAAGACAAACTTCTGTTTAGTGCCATCTTTTCTTTCTGTTGTACTACAGATAAAGGGATCTAAATACTTCAAAAATAAATACTTGAAAATAAGTATTTTAAATACTCTAAAAATAAGAATTTTAAATCCACTGGCATATGGATTTTAAGTAAATTAGCCCACATTATATTATAGAACTGAATTTTCAGACCTTGATGTAGCCTTATAAGCTAAGTATGAGGAGGTATATATTTGCCCTCTGTTATTGGAGGACCAGGTGACCTAAACCAGTGCTTCTCAGTCAAGGACACTTCTGCCACCCAGAGAACATCTGACGATGTCTAGAGATATTTGTATCTGTCAGAACCGGGAGAAGGGAGCGGAGCTGCTGGCATCCAGGGGGTAAGCGCAAGGAATGCTGGTAAACACCCTATAATGCACAGGCAGCCCCCGACAATAATTACTGGGTCCCAAATGTCAAAAATACTGCTAGGCTGAGAAAATAGGTCAAAGCTTCTTCAGAAAGTGCAACTCCAGCATGGCCTGGAGGAATGAGTCTCTAGCATGCCCAGGAGTCCTCAGGTATGGAAAAGTAGAGCTACAGGAGCCCATGAACCCCAATAACCCCCCCCCCCGGGGTCAAATAAGAGCTATCACAAGCAAAACCCAAGAGGAAGCAATCTGAGGGAAACACCGGAAACAGGTGGCAGGGCCCGCAGGAGTTCCTCGGGGATGAATGGGGGCCAATTACTGATCTTTGGCTTTTTGAGATCTAACCTGGAAGTTAAAGAAGGATGAGTGTATTTCTGAACACATCTGGATCTGCATGGAAAAGGAGGCCAAAATGGCACCCACAGCAAATGTACAGTCCTGTCTTCAGAGACATGTATCTCAATAGTGCACATGCCTCAACGCTTCAGTTTTCCTTTCAAAATCCACATCCCGGGCTTCCCCTGGTGGTCCAGTGGGCAAGGACACCACCTTGCAGTGCAAGGTGCGCCTGTTCAATCCCTGGCCTGGGAAGATCCCATGTGCCGCGGAGCGGCTGGACCGATGTGTCCAATTACCGAGCCGGAGCTCTGGAGCGCATGCGCCCAGAGCCGGTGCTCTGCGACGACAGACGCCACCGCGATGGGAGGCCCACAGGAGCCAAAAGAACAAGACAGATGAAAATAGAGAAATGAAAGAGCAATAGAAGTGGCCCGCCTGCTCCCCTCCCTCCCCAACCTGACCCCCGCCCAAAAATAAATAAATAAAAATAAATCTTTAAAAAAAAAAAAAAAATCCACATCCCTTCTTTCCGAGCAGCAGAGTGGGGGAAAAAAATCACAAACCCACTTGTGGAGACAGCTGATAATGGTTTAAAGAGCTCTGAGCAGAAACACACACACAGAGACACACACTGAGATAGGTATCTTACACAGAGGCAAAGTGGGAAAGGAAAAGAGGCAAAGTGGAAGAACTTCTTTGGGGAAATTTATATAAAATATACCCAAGTCACTTATGACTGTGGCTATATAACCTGGTTCTCGGATCAGCATTTAGCACGGTGCATTGCCCTCACCACAGAAACCAGCTAAGACATCTTGAGGACTTGCTCTATGCCAGTGTTTTAAATACTGTACATGGGATGTCTCATTTAAATACTGTACATGGGATATCTCATTTAATTTTCAAAGCAAGTCTCAAGGTAGGCTCTATTATTACAACCATTCTATGGATGAGAGAAGTGAAGTACAGAGGTTAAACGACTCGCCCATTGTTAGACAGTAGAGAGAGTAGTTTCAGGATTCTAACCCAGGCAGACTGATCCCATAACTCAGAGGAAGTTCTTTAAAGAGTTGGAAGTATAAAATCTCTACAAAGATACTGAAAAAAAAAAAAAAAAAAAAAATCAAGAAACAACGCCATCCCTAAATTTTAGGCTAACTATGAAACCAGCATCTCTCTTCAGACTATGAAGACATGGAGCCCTATTCCTCCTCCATCAGTTACTCTAATGGACAGAGAAACCACTTATTCCCAGAGAACAGAGAGCCAACCAAAAGGGACCCAGGTATGAAGGCTTCCTGCCTACACAGCGTTGCTGACAACACCTGTTCAGCTATACCAACAACACACACTGTCGGTATAGACAGATGCTTCACTAGGTCTCTGCATCAAGGCTTTACAGACTGGAGCATCCTTAAGAAACTCCAGGTGACAAAGGGCTAATGGCCTCCCTCTGCTCCAGGGCTTTGTCAACAAGCAACACTGGGCAGAAGGCCTGCTCCCCTCCCTCCCCAACCTGACCCCCGCCCAAAAATAAATAAATAAAAATAAATCTTTAAAAAAAAAAAAAAAAAAATCCACATCCCTTCTTTCCGAGCAGCAGAGTGGGGGAAAAAAATCACAAACCCACTTGTGGAGACAGCTGATAATGGTTTAAAGAGCTCTGAGCAGAAACACACACACAGAGACACACACTGAGATAGGTATCTTACACAGAGGCAAAGTGGGAAAGGAAAAGAGGCAAAGTGGAAGAACTTCTTTGGGGAAATTTATATAAAATATACCCAAGTCACTTATGACTGTGGCTATATAACCTGGTTCTCGGATCAGCATTTAGCACGGTGCATTGCCCTCACCACAGAAACCAGCTAAGACATCTTGAGGACTTGCTCTATGCCAGTGTTTTAAATACTGTACATGGGATGTCTCATTTAAATACTGTACATGGGATATCTCATTTAATTTTCAAAGCAAGTCTCAAGGTAGGCTCTATTATTACAACCATTCTATGGATGAGAGAAGTGAAGTACAGAGGTTAAACGACTCGCCCATTGTTAGACAGTAGAGAGAGTAGTTTCAGGAT
Organism: Tragulus kanchil; assembly: GCA_022376925.1. Lineage (NCBI taxonomy): Eukaryota > Metazoa > Chordata > Mammalia > Artiodactyla > Tragulidae > Tragulus > Tragulus kanchil. The sequence goes on along the minus strand of JAIOJX010000005.1, from coordinate 24,332,889 downwards.
TCTAACCCAGGCAGACTGATCCCATAACTCAGAGGAAGTTCTTTAAAGAGTTGGAAGTATAAAATCTCTACAAAGATACTGAAAAAAAAAAAAAAAAAAAATCAAGAAACAACGCCATCCCTAAATTTTAGGCTAACTATGAAACCAGCATCTCTCTTCAGACTATGAAGACATGGAGCCCTATTCCTCCTCCATCAGTTACTCTAATGGACAGAGAAACCACTTATTCCCAGAGAACAGAGAGCCAACCAAAAGGGACCCAGGTATGAAGGCTTCCTGCCTACACAGCGTTGCTGACAACACCTGTTCAGCTATACCAACAACACACACTGTCGGTATAGACAGATGCTTCACTAGGTCTCTGCATCAAGGCTTTACAGACTGGAGCATCCTTAAGAAACTCCAGGTGACAAAGGGCTAATGGCCTCCCTCTGCTCCAGGGGCTTTGTCAACAAGCAACACTGGGCAGAAGGTCTGGACCTACGCCTTGCATCCAGGCCTTGTAGAGAAATACTGAACCAAGACAACCCACCATGCTCCTCACAGAGACCACTTGCAGGAATAGGAAATGAGGGAGGGTGAAGGGCAATTTGAACTTCACACATGTTTTCTAGAAGCAAACTGTTGAAAAGGGAACAGTTCTCAGAACTTCACAGTTAATTCAGCAATGATGAATTCTAAGGGGATAAAAGTTCTGATAAGGAGCGGGACAGCCAGGAACTTTAAATGGCAACAGCCCCACCAATAAGCCAAGTGCAGAGTGAACTATGAGCCTTTTCTCTGCAGGCTGGTTTTGATTTCCATCAAGCACAAACAGTGCCTGTGTGATCAGTGAACTAAGTTGTACAAAAAGTTTCCCTGGGCTGCAACATTTTTGCTATTCCAAGGATGCAGGCAAAGAATAGAAAAGAGGCAGTGGCAATTTGAATGAGAAAGAGCTGAGATGTTCCAAGTGTCAAACTGATTTGTCCAAGAACCACACATGCTTTTCTCCAGGTCTTGGTTGCGTTTTCATGCCTACGAGGGATGATGCATCCATCCTCTTTTGGTTGCTGGTGACAACTGATTTCAGACAGATGAATCCAGGAAACGGAAAACATCCCCTGATAACACTTAACCAACGGCCTGGAGCTCACTAGCATACTGTGGCTCAGATTTAACAAGATTAGAATCAAACTGCAGAGAAACTGTTTTTAAAAAGACTTTGCAAGACTTTGGAAATCTCAATAGCTTCCCGAATTCCGGTTCCTTTTTTTTTTTTTTTTCCCCTTGTCTGTTCCACACTGAGACTAAGCATGTAACTCTAAAAATGGAAGGAGTCCCATATGCTTGTTTTCTGAGAAACAAATAATGGGGTCCCTGAGAAATCTCATCCCACCTGCCCGTTTTGGAAAGAAAGGTAACCACAGGCAACGTGGTACCCGAGGGCAGCCCTGAGAAGAGAGAAATACAGGCGGAAGACTGGAGGGACTCAATCAGGAAAATGGGGCTCCAGGAGTTGCTCTCCTGGAAGGAGAGCCCAGGGGTCCCGGGCATGCCCTCTCAGCGGGGGGGAGATAAGGAGAGGGTGAGGAAGTGGAAGAGATGCAACAGGGACTCTGTAGAGGCAGGAGGTGGGCAGAAGGACCCTGCACTACAGAGGGAAAGGCAACTACCTTCAGAACTGCCCCAGAGAAAAAAAGCCATGTTTCCTCTCCTTATGAAGACAAAATACCTCCTAAGACACCAGACGAGCTGTATCTGCATACCAGCTTAGGGTTCTTCTTAGCTACATATTTCATCCAGTGAAAAGTGCCATGGGTCTTACTAGCTACAAATCTGCTCAACTACAATTTATCAGAGCCCTCAAGGACTCAAGAAAGTCTTGAAACCAGGGCAAAGATCAAGGATCTAAATGGTACAACACAGTCCCACAGTGAGCTGGGGCTCCACCAAGAAAAAGTGGTGGCTGATTCCACAGAAGCCAAGTCAGGGTCCATCGAGACCTGGGACTCCAGAACCCCACGTGCCGCCACCAAACACCAGAGGCATGGGACTCTATGCCCACAACAGACTAAAGCAGCAGACACACCATCCGGCGGGCCTAAGAGGGTCCTTAACTGCAAGGAAAAGGTCCGCCTTGGTGGAAGCCCTGGGCTAAAAAATACAAGGACCTAAAAAAAGCAAACCAGCCATTCTGCTAAGCAAACCTTTCTAAAGACAATAAAACTAAAGAGGTGAGGAAATTATTCTCTCCTAAGACTTCCTGAATTAATAGTAGGTGAAAAGTGCATCCTTTAAAAAGTGTGTCAGGCGACAGTTCCACTGCCAGGAATTTATCCAAGAAAAGCAAATGTGAGGATATGCATGTTTATAAGGCAAAATACTGGAAGCAACCTAACTATCTCTTAAAAAGTGCTAACCTAAGGTACACTGCTCAAATGGGTTAATGGAGTGCCAGACAGAATTCAAATATAAATATCTATTTATTATTGTCATGGAAAGCTTTGACCTCAAAAAGTAAAATTTTAAAGTAGATTACAAGATAGAATTTGTGATTCCACTTTAAAAATAGATCATACATTTTATGTATGTTAACACAGAAAAATATGGAAAATACTGATATTTTTTCCAATGATTACATGTGAACTGATTAGATTCAGTTTTCCTTTCTTATATTTTATAGCTTTTTAGTACCACAAATAGCAAACTTTCCACATTTTAAAACCAAGAAGAAAATTTCTATTTGACCAAAGCAATGTGCAGCTGGTATCCTTCACTTGGCTACCGGCACCTTGTTTCTTCTTAGCTACCAGACACCAGACGAGCTGTATCTGCATACCAGCTTAGGGTTCTTCTTAGCTACATATTTCATCCAGTGAAAAGTGCCATGGGTCTTACTAGCTACAAATCTGCTCAACTACAATTTATCAGAGCCCTCAAGGACTCAAGAAAGTCTTGAAACCAGGGCAAAGATCAAGGATCTAAATGGTACAACACAGTCCCACAGTGAGCTGGGGCTCCACCAAGAAAAAGTGGTGGCTGATTCCACAGAAGCCAAGTCAGGGTCCATCGAGACCTGGGACTCCAGAACCCCACGTGCCGCCACCAAACACCAGAGGCATGGGACTCTATGCCCACAACAGACTAAAGCAGCAGACACACCATCCGGCGGGCCTAAGAGGGTCCTTAACTGCAAGGAAAAGGTCCGCCTTGGTGGAAGCCCTGGGCTAAAAAATACAAGGACCTAAAAAAAGCAAACCAGCCATTCTGCTAAGCAAACCTTTCTAAAGACAATAAAACTAAAGAGGTGAGGAAATTATTCTCTCCTAAGACTTCCTGAATTAATAGTAGGTGAAAAGTGCATCCTTTAAAAAGTGTGTCAGGCGACAGTTCCACTGCCAGGAATTTATCCAAGAAAAGCAAATGTGAGGATATGCATGTTTATAAGGCAAAATACTGGAAGCAACCTAACTATCTCTTAATAAGTGCTAACCTAAGGTACACTGCTCAAATGGGTTAATGGAGTGCCAGACAGAATTCAAATATAAATATCTATTTATTATTGTCATGGAAAGCTTTGACCTCAAAAAGTAAAATTTTAAAGTAGATTACAAGATAGAATTTGTGATTCCACTTTAAAAATAGATCATACATTTTATGTATGTTAACACAGAAAAATATGGAAAATACTGATATTTTTTCCAATGATTACATGTGAACTGATTAGATTCAGTTTTCCTTTCTTATATTTTATAGCTTTTTAGTACCACAAATAGCAAACTTTCCACATTTTAAAACCAAGAAGAAAATTTCTCTTTGACCAAAGCAATGTGCAGCTGGTATCCTTCACTTGGCTACCGGCACCTTGTTTCCTACAGTGTCTGGAGAACAGATTCTTGCTGCCACACACTATATTCCCCTTTTCAAGAGGCACAATCCACAAAAACCCATCAAAGGCTCTGAGAAAGTCTGTTTAATTCAGTTTAACAGTGTGCACCGAGTATCTATGATCCTCAAACATCTAGAGCTTAAAAGGCTCAGTGGTGAATTAGGATGAGCCAAGAGCAAGGAGATCTGAACAGTGAAAAATCTGAAAGCAACATCCTCCAAGGATTTAGATTTGCAGGAAGTGAGTATATTTCACCTGAGGACTAAAAGACCAAGGAAAAACACGATCATTGTCATCAAACACCTGACCTACACTCATGTAGGAGGAAGCAAAACTGTCCTGTGAGGTTCCAGTCGACTTTGCTAGAATGAATGCAGAGGAGTTAAATGAATGCAGAGGAGTTACTGAGCAGCAGATACCAGCCCCAACTAACAAAAGGTTTTCTGATACTCTCACTTTTCCCATCACAAAAAATACTGAAGCACAAAGTGGATCCCCAGCTATCAGAACGCTCCAGAAGCATCTTCTCAGAGGCCCAGGTGCACAGTTGGATTGCAGCCTGGAGTCTTCCAGTCCCAAGACCCTCTAAGCAGCCGTCAAGAGGGGCCAGGTCTGAACAAACTTCGCCAGGGTCAGCTTAAGCCAGTCTGTCCATGCCAGATGGTCTCCTGTGACCCTAACGCCCAGAGAGCCGTCGGAAGCGACACACACCTGCCTCCTTCCTGGAAACTCAGCACATCCACCTCAAACCCTGCCACAGGCCGGACATTCTCTAGATGCAGTTCCAAGCATTTATACGGACCTGTTTCTACCGCTTAAGAGCACTTGCTGTGCACTCAGTGTGTCTAAGGAGACTAAGACAGCTGCTGGCCAACATGCATCAAGAGACACTGTTTTCAGAAAAGAAAGACTCTCTCCTAAAACCAAGAGAAAGGACTCAGCAGGCGAAAGTGAACAGACTATTTTATTTACACACACACACCTCCCACCCCAAGCATCCTTCTTTCCTCTCTTTATTTTATTCCTCTTTTCTCAAAGAGTTGAGGAAAGTGATATAGTGAGTGAGAGAGAAGAGTGTGCATGTAATGGGACACAGGAACAAAGACTCAGCCAACAACAGGTGCCAAATATTCCAATCTAAATCCTTGTATTCTGTTAAGACAGCAAGCTAACAAAGGGGAGGATGACCAGAAGGAGAAAAGCTCCATCCTTCAGATTTTAGTTGCATTTTCAACTAAACAGATATTAACAGTGTTTCTAATGAAATGAAACATGAAGATGCTACAATAATAACCTTTCCCTAAGGCCTGTTTTGTTTTCTCTGTACCTGTTTTACAGTTTTAACAGAAAAAAGTTAGACTTCCTGGCCCTCCTTGTCCACAGTGTCCTCTTCACAAGACTCTCAAATCCCTTCCTCCCCTGTCCCCTCGCCCAGGCTGTACCGAACTGTCCCTTCCCAGGGTGCCTAAATCCCGGAGGTTGGAAAAGAGTATCTTTTTAAGAACAATGAAAAGCTACACCACTCTGGTATACGTTCAACAGCTTCTTGCCCAAGGTCATTTGACTCATCTAACCCAACTACAAAAGAAACTGGGGCAGACGCAGAGGAGAAAAGTAGAATGCACACACAGCTCAGGTAACAAGTTCAAGTTGGCCAGAACTGCCCCCTGGAAACACATGCCCAGAGCTACAGCCTACCTCCTACCCTTGCCCAGGGATCAACGGGAGCCCCAGCTGAGTCTGGGTAAATTCCAGAGCACTCAAATACAGACTCTTTGATTTTGAGTTTCCCAGAAGTTTTGCCAGGACCCTTGGCAACCATGTGCACTCAGGGATACCCATTCCTGATCATTTCAGTGATGTTGCTGTTTTCTAAAGCTCCATTTTCTAGAGGCATGTAACTTCACCCAGGTGCTTTGAAAATTACCCAGTGCACTGAATTGTAAGCGATCCTTAAAAGTTGAGACTCCTAACAGTTCCACAAAGAGCACTGTTCAAATTACCCAACAACTGGTACAAGGGCCTCCTGCAGAGGAAAGTAAACCCAGAGGCCTAGAACAATGATTTTTCCAACAGCATTTCTTCAAAAGCTGCTGCAATCTACAAACCTCTGACATGTATTTATTTTTTTGTAATTGAAGGATAATAGTTTTACAGGGTTTTGTTGTTTACAGCCAAGAGTTCATCCTTACAGCTGCTAGGAGAATGATAGTGAGTGAGAGAAGAGTGCATGTAATGGGACACAGGAACAAAGACTCAGCCAACAACAGGTGCCAAATATTCCAATCTAAATCCTTGTATTCTGTTAAGACAGCAAGCTAACAAAGGGGAGGATGACCAGAAGGAGAAAAGCTCCATCCTTCAGATTTTAGTTGCATTTTCAACTAAACAGATATTAACAGTGTTTCTAATGAAATGAAACATGAAGATGCTACAATAATAACCTTTCCCTAAGGCCTGTTTTGTTTTCTCTGTACCTGTTTTACAGTTTTAACAGAAAAAAGTTAGACTTCCTGGCCCTCCTTGTCCACAGTGTCCTCTTCACAAGACTCTCAAATCCCTTCCTCCCCTGTCCCCTCGCCCAGGCTGTACCGAACTGTCCCTTCCCAGGGTGCCTAAATCCCGGAGGTTGGAAAAGAGTATCTTTTTAAGAACAATGAAAAGCTACACCACTCTGGTATACGTTCAACAGCTTCTTGCCCAAGGTCATTTGACTCATCTAACCCAACTACAAAAGAAACTGGGGCAGACGCAGAGGAGAAAAGTAGAATGCACACACAGCTCAGGTAACAAGTTCAAGTTGGCCAGAACTGCCCCCTGGAAACACATGCCCAGAGCTACAGCCTACCTCCTACCCTTGCCCAGGGATCAACGGGAGCCCCAGCTGAGTCTGGGTAAATTCCAGAGCACTCAAATACAGACTCTTTGATTTTGAGTTTCCCAGAAGTTTTGCCAGGACCCTTGGCAACCATGTGCACTCAGGGATACCCATTCCTGATCATTTCAGTGATGTTGCTGTTTTCTAAAGCTCCATTTTCTAGAGGCATGTAACTTCACCCAGGTGCTTTGAAAATTACCCAGTGCACTGAATTGTAAGCGATCCTTAAAAGTTGAGACTCCTAACAGTTCCACAAAGAGCACTGTTCAAATTACCCAACAACTGGTACAAGGGCCTCCTGCAGAGGAAAGTAAACCCAGAGGCCTAGAACAATGATTTTTCCAACAGCATTTCTTCAAAAGCTGCTACAATCTACAAACCTCTGACATGTATTTATTTTTTTGTAATTGAAGGATAATAGTTTTACAGGGTTTTGTTGTTTACAGCCAAACATCAACATGAGAATTTCATCCTTACAGCTGCTAGGATAAACACACAAACATGTGATCACTACACCACATTTAACTTATTTAGAGATCAACCACGAGGTAAAGTTTGCTGTCAGGATAATCCACTTTTGTGCAGTACTCAGGATAAAGGTGGTCCTAGTGGCAAAGAACCCACCTACCAATGCAGGAGACATAAGAGACGCGGGTTCGATCCCTGGGTGGGCAGATCCTCTGGAAGAGGGCATGGCCACCTACTCCAGTATTCTTGCCTGGAGAACCCTCGGGACAGAGGAGCCTGGTGGGCTATATTCTATGTAGTTTCAAAGAGTCGGACACAACAGAGCGCCTAACATTTCCAAATTTTTCAGAATAAATCACCTCCATCTCTATCCACTTACAGGGAATCTCTCTAAACTATACCACCAAAACAAAAATTCAACCTCCCCTCTACTTCTTAGATACATTCATCAAAACAGCCTCATGAAAAAGTTTAAAAAAAAAAAAGTCTCATGGAAATCACTGATTGGGTATATACTAGTATTTTGGATTTCAACTATAAACTTGCAAAATACATGCTCCCAAAATGATACTATTTTATTGGTTCCATGGAAAATTATGTTTTAAAATGGTACAACTGGTTCAAAAAGAAATGTCTGGAAAGGTTAGTGTCATCTGAAAGTAGCTACAAAACAAATCCCAGTGTGAATATTTGAAAAGTGACTGTACTATGGGTCATGCTGCTGAAATCAAGTTAGCTATTAGGAGACGAGAGAATTAGGAAAACATTAAACAGACTAGCTATGCAAAGTGAGCATGGCCTCCTATAGAACAATGCCTTCCATATGAGAGACTGAGGTTTTCATTAATTCATGCCTAGGTGGGCCAGATGCGTACAATACTTTTAGCTGAGTTTTATTCCCTTTCTCATGCATTTTTAAACATAAGCATGTGGAAGTAGAGCTTATATTTTAATGAAAGACAGCCCAGCCACGAAAATATTTAAGGACACCTGCTATCTCAAATGACATCCTCTTATTTTTCTTCATTTTAAAACTTAGTTATTCCAATCAAGCCTAATATGCTCAAATGTCATAAACAGTCAAACAAGAGAAAATATATTAAAGAGATTCCAGGTTAACTCTACAAGAAAAAATAAACGAACACCCAATGCAGTGTTTTCAAGGGAACAGGTGAACGAACAACATGGCTACTTTCACATCATTGTCTCAACCCACTCAGCCTACTAAGAAAGTCCTGCTTCTGCCCCCACTTAAGACAGATGTGAAGAATGAGGGATTGGGGCTTCCCTGGTGGCCCAGCGGGTAAGGACACTGCCTTGCAGTGCAAGGGGCGCCAGTTCGATCCCTGGCCTGGGAAGATCCCACGTGCCGCGGAGCAGCTGGACGGATGTGTCCGACTACCGAGCAGGAGCTCTGGAGCACGTGCGCCCAGAGCCAATTCTCTGCAGCGAGAAAGGGGCCACTGCAATGGGAGCCCCACACAGGCCAAAGAACAAAGATGGATGAACATAAATAAATGAAAGACCAATAGAAGTGGCCAAAAAAAAATAGAATAAGAGATTGGCAAAGATGACAGAACTCAAACCAAAGTGAAACAGGAAAAGCAAAGCTGAGACCAGGAACAGATCTTCCACACACGTCAGAGGCGCCGTTCTGGAGAAAGGCACACCGGTGTCCCTTAGATAAGTAACAGCAGAACATGGGTGGGAAGAGAGTGGGAGGGACCTTGCTTCCTCGACAATACCAAACTGCCTAGATCACACATCCAGTGCTGGGAGGATCACACAATGACATAACCATGCTGGAAAGTGACAAATGACAGCTCCTTCTAAAATGAGACAGGCAATGCCTATACAAACCCACGATTACACCCTTCGCCATTTCAAAGGAAGAAATGGAGACTTATTTTCACACCAAAATCTGTAAACAAATGTTAAATATCAGTTTTATTCCTAACAGCCCCAAACCAGAAACAACCTACAAGTGTGTCAGTGGGTGAGCAGTGGGTAAAAAAAACTGTGACAAGTCCATACCACAGAACAGTCCTCAAAAACAGCAACCAAAATGTAACAATGGATATACACAACTTGAAAGATCATGTCCAGGCAATTAATTAGAAGCTAAAAGAGCCAGTCTCAAAAAGACACATATATTATGTGATTATACTTATGTAATGCTTTTGAAGGGACAAGATTCTGGAGATGGAAGCCAGACTGGGGCTACCAGCAGGCAGAGCAGTGGTGGGTCTGTGGGTATGGCCCTGAAAGGCAATGCGAGGAATCTCCATGGGGATGGAAATGTTCCGAATTTTCCAGTATCTCTGTCAACATTCTGTGGTCATCCCAGAATCTTGCAAGACAGAGGGGACTGGATAATGGGTACAAAGGATCTCTCTGCATTACTTCCTGTAACTGCATGCGAATCTCCAGTTACCTAAAAATGCCAAGTTTAATGTGCAAAAATGAAATTCCACTTTAAAAAGTCCAAGTACTGCAGAAATTGGGTGGAGATTCAATCAGCAAATGCGAGGAAAGCATCTAAGGAACACAGAATAACTTCCTAATAACATCCCCTAAAGAAAACAGAGAAAGATATCACAGGAACGGATGACAAGGTGCCAGTGCATGGCTTGCAGTGGACCTGCCCAGCCCTTAATAAAAAGCATGTCCCCCTAAGAGGACAGTCCAAATGATGGAGAGCCTGTTCTAGCCTGTTTCATATTCCCTTTAACTGTGCCATCCCAGTTTCCCAAACTGTGATCAGTAGGGTCTAAAACAACACTATTTCGTCTCATTCTGAGAACTCTACTATGCACATAGGTGTATCAAAGGCTCTGGGTCAAAGCAATGCAATAAAGACACTGGTTTTATCTTTGTTTAACATTTGACTGCCAAACTTGTTTGACCACAAAACAGTCTCTCCCTGGATGAACATCCTACCATTTCTGATATCACTGGACCAGCAAATACCTTAAGAATTTCAGGTCTCATCTGTTGCCTTCCATCTTGCTTTGAAGGTACCACAAACTACAAATAAATGTTGGCCTCATAGAGACCTACTGGGTGTTGAAATAATCTATGCTACCAAGAAAACAGAAGGCAGGACCCTTTGGTTCCTTTTGCTTTCTCATTTGTTGAGCATGTCGTGGGCGTCGTGCTCTAGGCTCACAGAACACCAGACTGGGCTGCCTGGGCTACACAACAACTTTTCACCCAATACAACATTGCAAAAACAAATATTTTAATATTTAATTTAAAAATAGAAACAAATAACATTTACAAATAGATACTTTTATAATGCTTTTGAAGGGACAAGATTCTGGAGATGGAAGCCAGACTGGGGCTACCAGCAGGCAGAGCAGTGGTGGGTCTGTGGGTATGGCCCTGAAAGGCAATGCGAGGAATCTCCATGGGGATGGAAATGTTCCGAATTTTCCAGTATCTCTGTCAACATTCTGTGGTCATCCCAGAATCTTGCAAGACAGAGGGGACTGGATAATGGGTACAAAGGATCTCTCTGCATTACTTCCTGTAACTGCATGCGAATCTCCAGTTACCTAAAAATGCCAAGTTTAATGTGCAAAAATGAAATTCCACTTTAAAAAGTCCAAGTACTGCAGAAATTGGGTGGAGATTCAATCAGCAAATGCGAGGAAAGCATCTAAGGAACACAGAATAACTTCCTAATAATATCCCCTAAAGAAAACAGAGAAAGATATCACAGGAACGGATGACAAGGTGCCAGTGCATGGCTTGCAGTGGACCTGCCCAGCCCTTAATAAAAAGCATGTCCCCCTAAGAGGACAGTCCAAATGATGGAGAGCCTGTTCTAGCCTGTTTCATATTCCCTTTAACTGTGCCATCCCAGTTTCCCAAACTGTGATCAGTAGGGTCTAAAACAACACTATTTCGTCTCATTCTGAGAACTCTACTATGCACATAGGTGTATCAAAGGCTCTGGGTCAAAGCAATGCAATAAAGACACTGGTTTTATCTTTGTTTAACATTTGACTGCCAAACTTGTTTGACCACAAAACAGTCTCTCCCTGGATGAACATCCTACCATTTCTGATATCACTGGACCAGCAAATACCTTAAGAATTTCAGGTCTCATCTGTTGCCTTCCATCTTGCTTTGAAGGTACCACAAACTATAAATAAATGTTGGCCTCATAGAGACCTACTGGGTGTTGAAATAATCTATGCTACCAAGAAAACAGAAGGCAGGACCCTTTGGTTCCTTTTGCTTTCTCATTTGTTGAGCATGTACGTGGGCGTCGTGCTCTAGGCTCACAGAACACCAGACTGGGCTGCCTGGGCTACACAACAACTTTTCACCCAATACAACATTGCAAAAAACAAATATTTTTAATATTTAATTTAAAAAATAGAAACAAATAACATTTACAAATAGATACTTTTATAAAGCCTGTTTCAGCAGAGAAAGGAACTGAAGCTGAGCAATGTCATAGAGTGGCTGGGCTGCTCTGGGAACCAGACTCAAACGCCTTAACCGCTGGACTCTACAGCCTCTGAGGAGAAAGGATGATAAAGTTCACGTGCAGTCATTAGAAACAGGTAGTGGGAAGAGTCCTGTTTAAGCAATCCCAGCTTTCACCCGACCCCCCACTGCAAGAAAAAGAATCAGTGTGAGGCTGGGCCATTTTCCACCCTCTACCCCTTGGTCCGACTGTATTTAATATGTCTCTTTAACACATATTCATCTTTGAGCATAATGGTGAAATGGACAAGCTCTGAGAAAGACAGATCTGGGTTCAACTGCTGACTCTGCCATTCATTAGCTGGATGCTCTGAAACGTGTTCCTTTCGTTTCTCCAAATCTGTTTCTGCAAACGCAGATGTAAGTAGGGCCCACCTCAAAGGGCTGCTGCAGGAGCAAATAAGGCAATGCATAATTGTTCAACAGAGCATGTTGGATAAATGTTAGCTATTATGACCATGAGAAGAAGGAAGATGAAGACAGACCCTCTATAAAAGATAAGCTGGAAATAGCATAAAGTCTCAAAGTGTAAAAAACAAAGAACCAAGTCACTCTCAGCTTTATAAAAAGGACACTAAGAATGGGCAGGCACTAGGGAAAGAAACAAGAAATCAAAATTAAAAAAAAGAAATGTTGATTCAAGTCAATTCATGTATGCCCTATTTTACTGGATTGAGTCAAAAGAAAGTCAGAAATATAAATTATATTTGATTTCTTCAATGTTTTAAGTAATTGAATTTCTCTAAATTCAGAAAATCAACAAGGTGAATTTTGTAGGCCACCTTGCTCACACCTGAAGCTTGTCAAACCTTGAATATTTCAATTAACTACTCCTGCCCTTGCAAATGAGAAATAGCTAACACAAGTTTACCCTAAGCCACTAGAAACTACTTAGATTCCAGATTTGGGGAGATAAATGCTTAAATTCAAGTATATTTGTAATTTTATTACATCCTTAATCAACTCCAACTAATGATGAACTCCCCTCTCAAAAAAACAGCAAGTACCAATCATAACTAATTTTTAAGGATGTCAACTGTATTATAGTGGATGTCTAAATTTGTTTTTTGCAGATTTTACTCATGACATGGGTTTATTCCCATTCTGATGAACAGTGTCCATACCAAATGGCACCACGTACCATATTAGACTGTTGCAGGAAGCACTACTTGATATTTAAATTGTATAAAGATGAATCCATATTGTGAAGACTTAGTGTAAACACGCAAAACAAATGGCAGGAACAAAATTTCTTCTCTCTACATCACCACTGACAAAACACACCTCTGCCTTTTGGCTGAACAACAGTAAGTAAAACATACTTTAAGGAAATTTACTCTTTATCAAAACTGAAGCAGAATGATGATACCAATCACTTCTGCTATTGATAACCATAATTACCTGGTCTGGGTGAACACGTTTCGTTGCAGAGCAAAAGCCAGTCAAGTTTTTCCACTTCAATTCCTTTGCCATCCTGACTTGTACGTTGAGAAATTGAAGCGACCCATGAATAACAATCCTCCCATCCACAGGGGAAGAGAGATATTTTAAAAGATTCTCAGGACAGTTGCTATGGGAAAGATACTTTAAATTCTGTGGCAACTTCAACTGAAGAAACAATATTAAAAATATTCTTTTGGGGGCTTCCCTGGTGGTCCAGTGGGTAAGGACACCGCCTTGCAGGGCAAGGGGTGCCGGTTCGATCCCTGGCCTGGGAAGATCCCACGTGCCGCAGAGCAGCTGGACCGATGTGTCCAATTACTGAGCCGGAGCTCTGGGGTGCACGTGCCCGGAGACGGTGCTCTGCGACAACAGAGGCCGCCGCGATGGGAGGCCCACATGGGCCGAAGAACAATGATGGATGAAAATGGACAAATGAAAGACCAATAGAAGTGGCCTGCCTGCTCCCCTCCCTCCCCATCCCACCCCCCCTCAAATAAATAAATAAATAAATCCTTAAGAAAAAAAAAATATATATATATATATTCTTTTGGGGCTTCCCTGGTGGTCCAGTGGGTAAGGACACAGCCTTGCAGTGCAAGGGGCGCCGGTTCGATCCCTGGCCTGGGAAGATCCCACATGCCACGGAGTGGCTGGACTGATGTGTCCAACTACCGAGCGGGAGCTCTGGGGCACATGCACCCAGAGCCAGTCAGTGCTCAGCAGCGAGAGACGCCACTGCAATGGGAGGCCCACACCAGCCAAAAGAACAAAGACAGAAATAAATGAAAGACCAATAGAAGTGGCCAAAAAAAAAAAATTATATAAAAAAAATTCTTTTAATGACATATGCTTGAGGGTTTATGATACTCCATAAGTTGGAAGGGGGGGAAATGGGAGGAGATAAAACAGTATTTTTGAAATGCTGAAAATTGTTGAAGCTGGATGAAAAATAGACAAAGTTCAATATACTATTTCTCTATTTGCATATGCTTGAAAACTTTTAATAATAAAAAGGTCAACAGAATATTCTCTCCAACCAAAACACAAACAGTATAGTTACCTCAGCTTAAGGCTTGCCACAATTTCAACACAGAAACCACTAAAACAACACAGAACGCTTTTCACCTCTCTAAAGGTACAGCACTGACAACTCCTACCAATGTTCAAAAAGGGCCCATCCTTCCCATTCCACAGCAACTCCTCTCCTGAGCAGGAGGGAGTCCCCCAGGTCCCATGAGCACCTGCAGATATACTAAAACACCTTCTAAGACACCAGAGTGGCTACAGCTGCATCCCGGCTTAGGGTTCTTCTTAGTTACTCTTCATCCAATGAAAGTGCCATGGGCCTTCACAGTTGCAAATCTGTTCAGCTACCATTTATCAAACTCCTCAAGGATGCAAAGAAAGAAGGCCTTGAAATCAGGGCAAAGATCAAGCTGGCACACTGCTCCCCTGAGCCTATTTAAAAAGACAAATGTTTTCTTCACCTACTCAGATCATCACCTCGAGATGGATGTGGATATAATATTTGAGAAAGCGTAATAATTAACCTGACATAAGATGAATTTTTTAAAACTCCTCTGAAATCCTCACCAACAAAATTAGGTAATCAGCCACAACAAAGATGATAAGCAAGCTCTCATAACAGCCACCTTTGAATAATCTGAAAATGGTCTCTAGATGACCTAGATGAGGGTGACTTGGACAACTTTAAGACGGTTTATTTTAAAACGTTAGTCCCCAAGTTTTAAATGACCCTACATTTAACTTTCAGCAGACAAATATTCCAACTCACCTAGGACAAAACGGGCATCAGAACATTCAAACGAAACACAGAAGGAGCACTGCATGAAAATTAGGCAATCAAAACAATGAAGGCAAAATACTTTCACTTTCCAATTAAAAAATAATAAAAAAAGTTAACACTTACCAGCACTTTGTTCTCAACTTTGTCTCCCTTCACTTCCAACTTTACTTTCTTCTTCAATGCAATCTTTACCTTTCTGCCAAGAACATCCTTTATGCTTTCTGAAAGGAAGGAATAATTTCATTAAATTCTTTTAAAAATAAGAGAAAAGCATCAGGGACGACAGAGCATTTGAAGCAGCATTTTTGGTTGTTTTTATTTTTTTATTGGGTTTGTTTTTTTTTTTTTTTTTTTGCTTGTTTTAACAAATCTGATAGTCATCAGTCACCAAGTATTTGATTAATGTCTATTTTGTGCCTTGGACTGTGTGCTTAGATGCTGAGGCAAATATGAAAGTATATGATATAATACTAGTCCATGCAGGACATGGTATACCGTTGCTGGGCAAAGAGGATAAGCACACACAGGAAGAAAAGAAAAGCAGTGACAGGCAGTCGCATAGAGCACTATACTGTGAGTAGACCGTATACTAAAACACCTTCTAAGACACCAGAGTGGCTACAGCTGCATCCCGGCTTAGGGTTCTTCTTAGTTACTCTTCATCCAATGAAAGTGCCATGGGCCTTCACAGTTGCAAATCTGTTCAGCTACCATTTATCAAACTCCTCAAGGATGCAAAGAAAGAAGGCCTTGAAATCAGGGCAAAGATCAAGCTGGCACACTGCTCCCCTGAGCCTTTTTAAAAAAGACAAATGTTTTCTTCACCTACTCAGATCATCACCTCGAGATGGATGTGGATATAATATTTGAGAAAGCGTAATAATTAACCTGACATAAGATGAATTTTTTAAAACTCCTCTGAAATCCTCACCAACAAAATTAGATAATCAGCCACAACAAAGATGATAAGCAAGCTCTCATAACAGCCACCTTTGAATAATCTGAAAATGGTCTCTAGATGACCTAGATGAGGGTGACTTGGACAACTTTAAGACGGTTTATTTTAAAACGTTAGTCCCCAAGTTTTAAATGACCCTACATTTAACTTTCAGCAGACAAATATTCCAACTCACCTAGGACAAAACGGGCATCAGAACATTCAAACGAAACACAGAAGGAGCACTGCATGAAAATTAGGCAATCAAAACAATGAAGGCAAAATACTTTCACTTTCCAATTAAAAAATAATAAAAAAAGTTAACACTTACCAGCACTTTGTTCTCAACTTTGTCTCCCTTCACTTCCAACTTTACTTTCTTCTTCAATGCAATCTTTACCTTTCTGCCAAGAACATCCTTTATGCTTTCTGAAAGGAAGGAATAATTTCATTAAATTCTTTTAAAAATAAGAGAAAAGCATCAGGGACGACAGAGCATTTGAAGCAGCATTTTTGGTTGTTTTTATTTTTTTATTGGGTTTGTTTTTTTTTTTTTTTTTTTGCTTGTTTTAACAAATCTGATAGTCATCAGTCACCAAGTATTTGATTAATGTCTATTTTGTGCCTTGGACTGTGTGCTTAGATGCTGAGGCAAATATGAAAGTATATGATATAATACTAGTCCATGCAGGACATGGTATACCGTTGCTGGGCAAAGAGGATAAGCACACACAGGGAAGAAAAGAAAAGCAGTGACAGGCAGTCGCATAGAGCACTATACTGTGAGTAGACCGTAAGCACAACAGGAATTCACAAATTCTTTTGCCTGGTTACCTCCAGCCCCCAGCAGATCCTACGTTCATGGCACGCGTGATATCCTAAGTTGCTTCAGTTGTGCCCGAATCTTTGTGACCCTATAGCCTTCCAGGCTCCTCTGTCCAAGGGATGCTCCAGGCAAGAATACAGGAGTGGGTTGCCATGCCCTCCTCCGGGGGATCTTCCTGACCTAGGAACTGAACCTGAGCCTCTTACATCGCCTGCGCTGGCAGGCAGGTTCTTTACCACTAACACCAGCTAGGAAATCCCCAGGGCCATATGAAATGCTATTTTCTGGGATTTCTTGACATAAACATTGAGAAATATGACAAAGAAACAGAATCAGCACGAAATTGAGCCAGAGTGCTCCTGGCTATCTGTCCTTTCAAGACCTTCATATCACCACATCCCCAAAGAGTGCTCAAAGGTGGAACTGAGACAGAAGCGGGAAGGCTTGAAAAGTTGGAGAGTAGCAGGAAGGCTTTTCTGCATCTCCTGTGCATATACCCAAACTGAACAGATCCCGAATCAAAGTTGCTATGTGCCCTGCTCCTCTTCCGGCCCTTAATCATCAGCTCCAACTCCATTCTCTCAGGGGCTTCCCAGGTGACACAGTGGGAAAGAATCCACCTGCTAAGGCAGGAGACACAAGAGATGTGGGTTCAATCCCTGGGTCGGGAAGCCTACAACTGAGCACGCAAGCCATTCTCTCAGGGAGCCAGTCACTTAACTCTCCCAGGATCACCTCCTAAACAGTTCCTGACCCCTAGTCTTCACTCTGAATTTGGGTCGGCAGCATCTCTCACCAAGACTGAGCCCACCATCTCCAACCTATCAGCCCCCAGCACCAAAGGGATCCTTCCAAAGCCAGGGGTCAAATCTTGACCCTCATGATCTATGACTATGAATCACAGTCATTTTTGGATGAATCTAAACTTCGTGCTATGCCACTCAAGGCCTTTCACATTTTTCCGGCTTAACTTCTCAGGACACACTTAAAAGCACACACTTTGCCTTTTCTCCTCCTGGTTAGATTTTAGAAAGCACAGCAAACTTCTTTATAACCCCATTACTCTGAGTGATCTATTATAATCATTTTAAATTATTCATATATTCAACAAACACACCTAGTGTGTCAACTATCTTACTAGGTACTAGAGGAGAGATGAACCTGCATTACACAGGAAATTACAGTCTTGTGGAGGGCAGGGAATTGATGCCACTAGATGAATCTGCACGCACTACCGTGAGATTGTGAACAAGGGATTACGCAAAGATCTCAGGGAACAGGGGACCCTTGAGGTTAATCTTGAAGGAGTAGGAAACAGACCACCGGTTTCCAAAGCCCCGCGTACAATATAACCCCTTGGGGTGCAGGAAGAAAACAGGAGAATTTTTACGTCTATTTACAATGTGTTTCAGTTTATGTTTTAGATTACACACACTCAATGAAGCATGCATGCAACTTAACCAGTATATATGTGTTTATTAAGGGATAATCAAAATAGTTTTATTGGAAACCCACCACAGTGAGTTTAGAGCCACTCAGATAAGAGTGAAGGAGAGGAGGGCAGGGCGCTGCCACCAGAGAGAAGGGCATGGGAACGTGAGAAAGTACAGTTTGTCCAGAGAACAGCAAGGAGGTGGAATGTTGGAAGGGGGAGGGACATGGAGGGGAACTCACTGCCTGGGGAGTTTCCTAAGCAGCTCCTATCTTATCAGAACTCAAAACGGGGACAGGCTGCTCTGCCTCCCCTACAAAAGAACTGTGGGAAATGAACATGTGAAATTGGCTTAAAATATACACAGAAAAAGACAGGAAAGTTATATACCCTAGGTCAGAAGTATCTTGGAGTGGTAACGTGAGTGACATATATTCCTCACATTCTTCTCTTTATTTTTTAAATAATAAGTCTGTATTACTTTAATAACCAGAAAGATACACATTTTTAAAATGCCTTGAGGGATTAGCTTAAGGTTGAGGTTTTCACAGGGTTGCCATTTTGAATTGATGAGCATACCTGTGAACACCTGAAATTAGAGACTAAAGCAGACACAGGAATTTCCTCTCTCCCAGGCTAATTAGACCATTTAAAGGCCCAGAAAGATACTGGGCCTATTGCAAAAACCTGTGTCCCTTCTTTGAAAGATATGCAAGATGGGCAGGGCTCCATAAACACAAAAATTCCATCTCTAGATAAGGCTTAAACTCAACTTTTTAAAATAAACCAAAAAATTCATTTTGAGGACCACCAATAAAAACCATCTGATCATTCATTTTTTCTTGAGCTTAATTACCTAAACCTAAAGTTTAACTGGAGCTTCCCTAATGACTCGGAGGTAAAGAATCAGCCTGTAAAGTAGGAGACCTGGGTTCAATCCATGATTCGGGAAGACGCCCTGGAGGAGGGAATGGCAACCCACTCCAATATTCTTGTCTAGAAGATTCCACGGACAGAGGAGCCTGGTGGGCTATAGTCCATGGGGTCCCAAATAGTCTGAGTGACTAAACAACAACAAAGTTTATTTACCTAAACTTTTCACTACCAAGCTCAAGAATTACTAATTTTTCAAAAATTTGCCACCTGCTTTAGTTATTCTTATTCCCTGGCCAGTGATGCAAACCCTCCCCTAAAATCTCTTTCTCAGGACCTCTGGAGGCATCATCAGAAGTTCCAAGTATCTGTTTCCTCTCCTGGGTAGAGTTTGGGAAGCTGGTCCCCATTCCCAGACCTGGATGGACCACTCACTCCCAGTGGACTCTACAGGGTTGGAGGCGGGAAGAGAGGCCTTTATACCCAAATTTGATAGAGTCTGGCTTTTTTTTTTTTTTAATGCCACAAACCCAGAAGCTTCCATCTTTCATATTAGCCTAGCAACAGCTTCTTCACATCAAGTTTCACCTGCTTGAGTTAAGTCGCTAATGGAAGGGCACACACAAACTCCTCCAAAGTATAACCTCTAAAAGGTGAAACAGAGGGGCAGATTCCCCAAATGCAGATGCATGGGCGATTAGAACTCCTGTCAGCACCGATTAACTATCATCTTTCTGAGCTGAAAGCTCGGCAAGGTACTAAAGATGGTACAGAAGGAATATAGGTCACTGGGGCTCAAAACACACCCGCATACACGCACCTTGTTACAGTACACATGCCCCACACGCTCAAGCTTAAAACGCTTGGTTTTCAGAACACTCTTCCTCCCGCCCAATCTCATTTTAGCTCTGCCATTTTAACCCCTCCCCCCCATAATTAAGTTAAACCCCAGGATAAAATATTCACACACATACCCAATAAAACCTCTCAAGGGACTCAAACAATGGGTCACCTTGCATAGGGTACCACACACAGGTCCCCTAAGAGATCCGGGATGGGGAGCATGGGTAGGTTAATCATTACTGAAATAAGGCTTTTATCATTAACCCTCAGTTTCCTGGCCCAAGTTTGCGTCAGTTCTGTAACCCTTTCGCTCCCACTTGGCCGTGCGAAGCCACGCCTTGCCAGGCTCAGTCAATAAACCCGAATAGTGCCCCCTCCCCAAGCCCGGACAGCCATCGGGGCCCAGAGGAGCCTGGTGGGCTATAGTCCATGGGGTCCCAAATAGTCTGAGTGACTAAACAACAACAAAGTTTATTTACCTAAACTTTTCACTACCAAGCTCAAGAATTACTAATTTTTCAAAAATTTGCCACCTGCTTTAGTTATTCTTATTCCCTGGCCAGTGATGCAAACCCTCCCCTAAAATCTCTTTCTCAGGACCTCTGGAGGCATCATCAGAAGTTCCAAGTATCTGTTTCCTCTCCTGGGTAGAGTTTGGGAAGCTGGTCCCCATTCCCAGACCTGGATGGACCACTCACTCCCAGTGGACTCTACAGGGTTGGAGGCGGGAAGAGAGGCCTTTATACCCAAATTTGATAGAGTCTGGCTTTTTTTTTTTTTTAATGCCACAAACCCAGAAGCTTCCATCTTTCATATTAGCCTAGCAACAGCTTCTTCACATCAAGTTTCACCTGCTTGAGTTAAGTCGCTAATGGAAGGGCACACACAAACTCCTCCAAAGTATAACCTCTAAAAGGTGAAACAGAGGGGCAGATTCCCCAAATGCAGATGCATGGGCGATTAGAACTCCTGTCAGCACCGATTAACTATCATCTTTCTGAGCTGAAAGCTCGGCAAGGTACTAAAGATGGTACAGAAGGAATATAGGTCACTGGGGCTCAAAACACACCCGCATACACGCACCTTGTTACAGTACACATGCCCCACACGCTCAAGCTTAAAACGCTTGGTTTTCAGAACACTCTTCCTCCCGCCCAATCTCATTTTAGCTCTGCCATTTTAACCCCTCCCCATAATTAAGTTAAACCCCAGGATAAAATATTCACACACATACCCAATAAAACCTCTCAAGGGACTCAAACAATGGGTCACCTTGCATAGGGTACCACACACAGGTCCCCTAAGAGATCCGGGATGGGGAGCATGGGTAGGTTAATCATTACTGAAATAAGGCTTTTATCATTAACCCTCAGTTTCCTGGCCCAAGTTTGCGTCAGTTCTGTAACCCTTTCGCTCCCACTTGGCCGTGCGAAGCCACGCCTTGCCAGGCTCAGTCAATAAACCCGAATAGTGCCCCCTCCCCCAAGCGCTACTTCACAAGGGCACCTC
Organism: Tragulus kanchil; assembly: GCA_022376925.1. Classification (NCBI taxonomy): domain Eukaryota; kingdom Metazoa; phylum Chordata; class Mammalia; order Artiodactyla; family Tragulidae; genus Tragulus; species Tragulus kanchil. The sequence goes on along the minus strand of JAIOJX010000005.1, from coordinate 24,311,502 downwards.
CCGCCGAGTGTTTCCTGGGGACCGGGGTCGGGGGCTCCTGGCACGTGCCAGAAGCGACCTATTGTGCGCTCACCAGCCCTCCCGGTCCTGGGCTTTCTGGGACTTCCCGAGTTGGGGACCCGGAGCTGGCCGCTTTATAGGATTCTCCTTGTTTCCAGAACTCCCTAGACCCAGACCAACTGCCCCCTTTTGCTGCCAACCCGGACCCCGGGTCGCGGCGGGAGGAGGCGCCTGGGGGCTGCCAGTCAAGCAGCGGCGTGCGCTCCCCGGGCTCCCGATTCCTCCCCGCACCGGCCGTCTCTGGACTCGGCTTTTCTAGCGATCAGATGGGAGCAAACTTCCCGGCGCCCCCCAGCGACCCTGCCCGACACCTCTCCGACCCCAGGGGCGCCGGAACGTGCGGCACGGCAGAGGTGGGATGGGAGGTGGAGGTGAGGGGGACGCAGAGGCGGAAAGAAAGTCAGCCACCGCGCGACTCTTACCTATCAACTCCCCGGGCACCTCGGAGCTCTCTTCGGTCATGGTGGCGCTCTAGGTGCGGGGGATGTTGCGGTCCAACTCTGATTTACCCTCCCCTGAATCCCTCAATTTCCTAAAAGCAGATGCAGCTTGCAAATGGGAGAAGGTGAAAGCGGGGGTGGGGATGGAATTTTGCCGCGTTCCCCGCCCCACCAAAAAAAAAAAAAGAGTTGCAAAGCCGAGGTGGGTTTGCGGCTGCAGCTACATGACGCTTCGTTGCAGTTCCCGGCGGTGGAACGGAGACGCGGCGGGACTGGGAGCCGGCTCGGGGCGGCTGTGGCGCTGCCTCCATTAACAAAAAAACCCCTCCAATAAAGGGACTCAAACAATGGGTCACCTTGCATAGGGTACCACACACAGGTCCCCTAAGAGATCCGGGATGGGGAGCATGGGTAGGTTAATCATTACTGAAATAAGGCTTTTATCATTAACCCTCAGTTTCCTGGCCCAAGTTTGCGTCAGTTCTGTAACCCTTTCGCTCCCACTTGGCCGTGCGAAGCCACGCCTTGCCAGGCTCAGTCAATAAACCCGAATAGTGCCCCCTCCCCCAAGCGCTACTTCACAAGGGCACCTCCCGCCGAGTGTTTCCTGGGGACCGGGGTCGGGGGCTCCTGGCACGTGCCAGAAGCGACCTATTGTGCGCTCACCAGCCCTCCCGGTCCTGGGCTTTCTGGGACTTCCCGAGTTGGGGACCCGGAGCTGGCCGCTTTATAGGATTCTCCTTGTTTCCAGAACTCCCTAGACCCAGACCAACTGCCCCCTTTTGCTGCCAACCCGGACCCCGGGTCGCGGCGGGAGGAGGCGCCTGGGGGCTGCCAGTCAAGCAGCGGCGTGCGCTCCCCGGGCTCCCGATTCCTCCCCGCACCGGCCGTCTCTGGACTCGGCTTTTCTAGCGATCAGATGGGAGCAAACTTCCCGGCGCCCCCCAGCGACCCTGCCCGACACCTCTCCGACCCCAGGGGCGCCGGAACGTGCGGCACGGCAGAGGTGGGATGGGAGGTGGAGGTGAGGGGGACGCAGAGGCGGAAAGAAAGTCAGCCACCGCGCGACTCTTACCTATCAACTCCCCGGGCACCTCGGAGCTCTCTTCGGTCATGGTGGCGCTCTAGGTGCGGGGGATGTTGCGGTCCAACTCTGATTTACCCTCCCCTGAATCCCTCAATTTCCTAAAAGCAGATGCAGCTTGCAAATGGGAGAAGGTGAAAGCGGGGGTGGGGATGGAATTTTGCCGCGTTCCCCGCCCCACCAAAAAAAAAAAAAGAGTTGCAAAGCCGAGGTGGGTTTGCGGCTGCAGCTACATGACGCTTCGTTGCAGTTCCCGGCGGTGGAACGGAGACGCGGCGGGACTGGGAGCCGGCTCGGGGCGGCTGTGGCGCTGCCTCCGGCTCGCGGCTCCCGGCTCCGGCCGTTGGCAGCTCCTGCCGGTCTCGGCGCCGCACCTACGGCCCTAGGTGAAGGCGGAAGGCGTGCGGAGAGGCGGGGAGAGCGGCGCGGGGCGGGGGATTACGGTTTCCTCGCGCTCCAGCCGGGCTCCAGCGGGGCGGGGGCAGCTCCGGCGCTCCTCCTCCTTCTCCTCCTCCTCCTCCTTCTCCAGCGTTTCCTCCTCACCTCGCGAGACCCGGCCTCCGCAAGCGTCCCAGGCCGGCCTCCCAAGCCCGGGCGCGCGTTCCCCGGCGCGGGGCGCACGGCCCGGCAGCGCGAGGCTGCGGCGGAGGGCACGGGCCCCTCCTCGCGGCCTCCTTCCCGAACCGCCGAAGCCCCTGCGTCTGCAAAATAGGCTAGGGAGCCCGGGAGCCATCTGCTGGCTGCGGGGAAGGACAGCCGGCTGGGCCTGGGCTGCTCGATTCCTCGTTCCCACCTCCCGACGAGCCGAGGACGCCGAGGGATAGGAAGCTGCAGACCCGCGCAGGTTCCGCAGGCCCATCTGCAGGGAGACGGGGTCTTTCTGGGACCCCTCTGCACCTTTTCCTTTTCAACCCTCCCTGTAACCGGCTGGCATTTCCTCAACGTTATTAATTTTCCATTTCTGGGGAGCAGGAGCTAGACGAAAGCTGTAAACACAGCCATATGGTGAGAAAACACATTTTCGTGTGCTCAGCAGGCGCGCCGCCGCCACCGTTTGCCACTATCAGAGGCGGAAAGAAAGTCAGCCACCGCGCGACTCTTACCTATCAACTCCCCGGGCACCTCGGAGCTCTCTTCGGTCATGGTGGCGCTCTAGGTGCGGGGGATGTTGCGGTCCAACTCTGATTTACCCTCCCCTGAATCCCTCAATTTCCTAAAAGCAGATGCAGCTTGCAAATGGGAGAAGGTGAAAGCGGGGGTGGGGATGGAATTTTGCCGCGTTCCCCGCCCCACCAAAAAAAAAAAAAGAGTTGCAAAGCCGAGGTGGGTTTGCGGCTGCAGCTACATGACGCTTCGTTGCAGTTCCCGGCGGTGGAACGGAGACGCGGCGGGACTGGGAGCCGGCTCGGGGCGGCTGTGGCGCTGCCTCCGGCTCGCGGCTCCCGGCTCCGGCCGTTGGCAGCTCCTGCCGGTCTCGGCGCCGCACCTACGGCCCTAGGTGAAGGCGGAAGGCGTGCGGAGAGGCGGGGAGAGCGGCGCGGGGCGGGGGATTACGGTTTCCTCGCGCTCCAGCCGGGCTCCAGCGGGGCGGGGGCAGCTCCGGCGCTCCTCCTCCTTCTCCTCCTCCTCCTCCTTCTCCAGCGTTTCCTCCTCACCTCGCGAGACCCGGCCTCCGCAAGCGTCCCAGGCCGGCCTCCCAAGCCCGGGCGCGCGTTCCCCGGCGCGGGGCGCACGGCCCGGCAGCGCGAGGCTGCGGCGGAGGGCACGGGCCCCTCCTCGCGGCCTCCCTCCCGAACCGCCGAAGCCCCTGCGTCTGCAGAATAGGCTAGGGAGCCCGGGAGCCATCTGCTGGCTGCGGGGAAGGACAGCCGGCTGGGCCTGGGCTGCTCGATTCCTCGTTCCCACCTCCCGACGAGCCGAGGACGCCGAGGGATAGGAAGCTGCAGACCCGCGCAGGTTCCGCAGGCCCATCTGCAGGGAGACGGGGTCTTTCTGGGACCCCTCTGCACCTTTTCCTTTTCAACCCTCCCTGTAACCGGCTGGCATTTCCTCAACGTTATTAATTTTCCATTTCTGGGGAGCAGGAGCTAGACGAAAGCTGTAAACACAGCCATATGGTGAGAAAACACATTTTCGTGTGCTCAGCAGGCGCGCCGCCGCCACCGTTTGCCACTATCAGACATTCGAAGTGGGAGAGAACCCGCAAAAGAGCTTTTCACTCGCTGCGGAACTTCCTTTAAGAAAAAAAAAAAGAAGAAGAAAGGCCAGGGCATTTTCAGGCAGCTGAGAGTGATTCACAAAAGCCAGAATGAGCCTGCTGATTGGTCTGATCGACCTGGCCCAACTCACTCCGACTTTCCCTGAGCTCCACCCCCGGAGAAACAGCTTCAGGGCAAGAATCCCTGCGGCGCCTTGATTGCTGCCTTAGTGCCGGTGGCTGGGAATGCCTGTCGAATCAGGTTCTGTTTTTAAAGGAGAGAAGGAGGAGTGGGAGGAAAGGGAATCCCACGTAGTGATAGTCTAGTTTTAAACAGGGCTGTCGGCCTTGGACTCGCAAGAATCATCTAAAGCCCCTCTGCCAGGCGTTACTAATTAAGACATTTACCAGTCTGGCCCCTTCCCACCCTTCTAACCTCTCCAACTCCTCACTCTTACAACCTGACTCTCCAAAACTATTAATAATTGCTATTTACTTTTCCCTTCTTTTTTAGGTTATCTGATTCTTATCGAGGGTTTCCCTGGTGGCTCAGTCGGTAAAGAATCCGCCTGCAATGCAGGAGTCCTTTTCTGTTTTCAATTCCAACCCAATGTGTACCTTCTTTGTGGACATTTTCCAGGGTTTTTCAGAGCACCGTGATCCCTCTATTCAAAACCAGTAGGATATGTTATTGCCTGAAATCCGTTTTTAAGCCCAACTACGCAGCGCCTTGCTTCATTATTTGCGTATTTGTCTAGCTTCACTACTTTAACTCTTGCTTTGTTCCCTGAATTTTGGGTTTGTCTGCCCAGCTACACTTTAGAAAAGATTTAAGGGATAGGAAGCTGCAGACCCGCGCAGGTTCCGCAGGCCCATCTGCAGGAGACGGGGTCTTTCTGGGACCCCTCTGCACCTTTTCCTTTTCAACCCTCCCTGTAACCGGCTGGCATTTCCTCAACGTTATTAATTTTCCATTTCTGGGGAGCAGGAGCTAGACGAAAGCTGTAAACACAGCCATATGGTGAGAAAACACATTTTCGTGTGCTCAGCAGGCGCGCCGCCGCCACCGTTTGCCACTATCAGACATTCGAAGTGGGAGAGAACCCGCAAAAGAGCTTTTCACTCGCTGCGGAACTTCCTTTAAGAAAAAAAAAAAGAAGAAGAAAGGCCAGGGCATTTTCAGGCAGCTGAGAGTAATTCACAAAAGCCAGAATGAGCCTGCTGATTGGTCTGATCGACCTGGCCCAACTCACTCCGACTTTCCCTGAGCTCCACCCCCGGAGAAACAGCTTCAGGGCAAGAATCCCTGCAGCGCCTTGATTGCTGCCTTAGTGCCGGTGGCTGGGAATGCCTGTCGAATCAGGTTCTGTTTTTAAAGGAGAGAAGGAGGAGTGGGAGGAAAGGGAATCCCACGTAGTGATAGTCTAGTTTTAAACAGGGCTGTCGGCCTTGGACTCGCAAGAATCATCTAAAGCCCCTCTGCCAGGCGTTACTAATTAAGACATTTACCAGTCTGGCCCCTTCCCACCCTTCTAACCTCTCCAACTCCTCACTCTTACAACCTGACTCTCCAAAACTATTAATAATTGCTATTTACTTTTCCCTTCTTTTTTAGGTTATCTGATTCTTATCGAGGGTTTCCCTGGTGGCTCAGTCGGTAAAGAATCCGCCTGCAATGCAGGAGTCCTTTTCTGTTTTCAATTCCAACCCAATGTGTACCTTCTTTGTGGACATTTTCCAGGGTTTTTCAGAGCACCGTGATCCCTCTATTCAAAACCAGTAGGATATGTTATTGCCTGAAACCCGTTTTAAGCCCAACTACGCAGCGCCTTGCTTCATTATTTGCGTATTTGTCTAGCTTCACTACTTTAACTCTTGCTTTGTTCCCTGAATTTTGGGTTTGTCTGCCCAGCTACACTTTAGAAAAGATTTAAGGGCAGAAGTTTCTCTGCGTTTTGAACTTCCTCAGAAAACCTGTGTGAGATAAACATTTGTTGACTGGTTTTACTATTTCTCAAATTTGGCGATTTATTTAAGTTAGACCGGTCCTTTATGCATTAAATATCTTTTATGCAATAAATGGAAATTAACATCTCAAAATCATCACCTTTCAATTGTGTGTTAAAAACGATTTTTCTGGTACTTACCAAAGAAGTTTCAGAAATAGCCCTGAAGGTTCCACACCATTTGGTAACTGAAAATAAAGACAAAATTTTCTCCCCTTTGGCCTGGGGTGGTGGGGATTCCTGTGATTCAGGTTCCTTGGTGCCTTTTAAAGGAAGCTGGGGTTTCAAGAAAGAATCAGGTTTTTCACTGGAATAAGATCCCAATTCACTCCTACAACCTCTGAAGGCATGGATTCCGATGCATCTCCTCATCGCTCAAACATGACTGATTTAGGAAGTCAAACTCATTTACTTCTCGGGAGCAAAACTCAACTATGTTTCAGAATAGCAAGCAGAGGACTCCACGGAGCACTGTTCATAAAACACACCAAGGAGTAAATGTCCCCAGCACAGGATGGCCAGGAAGTCGATCCAGAGAATGCATTTTGAAATCTGAAATGTATGCTTGTTGACTGAACTCTGCCCCCTGCTGCAGACTTTCCTCCCAGCCCTGCCCTCCAACCTCAATACTTTTAAGCTTACACCTGCCCTTGTGGTCTTAAGAGCGTGGCCCCGAAAAATCCTTCTAACCTCTCAACTCCTCACTCTTACAACCTGACTCTCCAAAACTATTAATAATTGCTATTTACTTTTCCCTTCTTTTTTAGGTTATCTGATTCTTATCGAGGGTTTCCCTGGTGGCTCAGTCGGTAAAGAATCCGCCTGCAATGCAGGAGTCCTTTTCTGTTTTCAATTCCAACCCAATGTGTACCTTCTTTGTGGACATTTTCCAGGGTTTTTCAGAGCACCGTGATCCCTCTATTCAAAACCAGTAGGATATGTTATTGCCTGAAATCCGTTTTTAAGCCCAACTACGCAGCGCCTTGCTTCATTATTTGCGTATTTGTCTAGCTTCACTACTTTAACTCTTGCTTTGTTCCCTGAATTTTGGGTTTGTCTGCCCAGCTACACTTTAGAAAAGATTTAAGGGCAGAAGTTTCTCTGCGTTTTGAACTTCCTCAGAAAACCTGTGTGAGATAAACATTTGTTGACTGGTTTTACTATTTCTCAAATTTGGCGATTTATTTAAGTTAGACCGGTCCTTTATGCATTAAATATCTTTTATGCAATAAATGGAAATTAACATCTCAAAATCATCACCTTTCAATTGTGTGTTAAAAACGATTTTTCTGGTACTTACCAAAGAAGTTTCAGAAATAGCCCTGAAGGTTCCACACCATTTGGTAACTGAAAATAAAGACAAAATTTTCTCCCTTTGGCCTGGGGTGGTGGGATTCCTGTGATTCAGGTTCCTTGGTGCCTTTTAAAGGAAGCTGGGGTTTCAAGAAAGAATCAGGTTTTTCACTGGAATAAGATCCCAATTCACTCCTACAACCTCTGAAGGCATGGATTCCGATGCATCTCCTCATCGCTCAAACATGACTGATTTAGGAAGTCAAACTCATTTACTTCTCGGGAGCAAAACTCAACTATGTTTCAGAATAGCAAGCAGAGGACTCCACGGAGCACTGTTCATAAAACACACCAAGGAGTAAATGTCCCCAGCACAGGATGGCCAGGAAGTCGATCCAGAGAATGCATTTTGAAATCTGAAATGTATGCTTGTTGACTGAACTCTGCCCCCTGCTGCAGACTTTCCTCCCAGCCCTGCCCTCCAACCTCAATACTTTTAAGCTTACACCTGCCCTTGTGGTCTTAAGAGCGTGGCTAAACCACTATCTGAAACTAATCGCCATTATAAATGTGATTACCTACAGCTTCATCTGTATATGCTTCTATGTGGTCGATGTATATAACACGGATGAGCTGAAACCTGTCAGAAAGGAACAGAATACCAGCTTTTCAGAGACTCTCTGCTGCACCTGAACGTTTAAAATGTTAAACACAATTGCAATACACTTAACATATACCCAGAAACAAAATTATCTTGGAAAACTACACATTGTAGTAGACAATACACATTTTTTTACACTTGGTAAGGAAAATACCCTTTTGATATCTGTAATCATCTAACATACTATCTTTTGAACTATATCACATAATGAATAAAACCATGGAGACAAAACAAAAAAATAGGAAATCAGCAAGCTAACAACAAAAACGCTACAATTTTCCCAGATCCATTTCTGATCTTCCTTACTGCCTTGAGAACTGGTTGTAAAATTGGAAGAGACTCAGTTATGTGGAAACCATTGACATTTCTCTCCCCAATGCAGACTAACTTCCTACCTTAGCAACTATGATGTGTTTGGGGTCTTCTTAATGAGGTATGTGTTTCTCAGTTGGATTAATTAGACCTTCAGGGAAAGTATACAATGAGATAGTAGCTTGCAAACACCTTGAGGAAAAACTAGTTCATCTCTGAGTAGAAAACCATGAAATGCAACCACCCCACAAATCTGAGCTTACGTCCTCCTTGTCATAAAGATACAGTAATTACATTTTCTAACCCAAGGGGCCACTGGGAGCTCAGATAACGCTAAACCCTTATGTCCTCACTTGTCAGAGATCGTCAGTTGGTAGATGTATCAGTGATTTGATAGCAGATTTTTTATTTGTATTGGGGGTGGGATGTGAGAAGCAGGCTGTAATTGTGACAATTATAAGAGGTATTCTGATTTCATTATCATTAAAATGAAAAAAATTGCTTCTTTGAAACAGCACGGGGTGTCTGTTGAAGTGTTCCCTTCAAGGGTTTGGAGTTATGGAAAGCGATTGTGTGGGCTCCATTGATAGTACACAGATCTTTTCTGCGTTAATAACTGAGCTGACTTTCTTCTCTCTTGGTCATATCTGCCAAGGATTTGCTTTGATTTGATGGTAATGAAAAATTTCAAACACACATAAAAGAACAGTGAATTCCCAGGTACCCCAATATCCAACTACAACCAAAATCAATACATGACGCTACTCACTCCCCCACCCCACTTCACAAACACCCCCTCTCTCACGGATTACTTTTCAAGCAAATCTTACATTATATCACGTGTAAATACTTTAAAGGAATATAGCCCCATAGGCCAAAGTTCATTTCACTACTGACCCTTCATCAGCCCCTTGGTCTGTATTCCATGCAAAGTGTGAAGATAGCCACAGCTGCGTCCCACCCACTCATAAGGAGCTCCATCTCTAGGAGGAAAATTAAGCTGATCTTTGATTGCCCAACAGCTAGTCAAGTGCCACGCAGTACGTGGCGAGCTAGTTGAACGTAACTGAGCAATTTTAGAAAATAATGAGATAAATATAAAATATGCTATGTAGGTGTCATATGACATATTCAGTAAGTGCTATAGAAATTCATAGAGGTGGTGGGGAGAGAGCAGTGGAAGGAGGAGAGTTGCCTTTACAATGTCACTCAACACGTGTGTGGTGCTCTGCATGCTCAGTAAGTCCATTGTGTCCAACTGTTTGCAGCCCCATGGCCTATAGCCGCCAGCATCCACTGTCCTTGGGACTTTTCAGGCAAGAGTATTAGGGTGGGTCACCATTTTTTCCTCCACAGGATCTTCCTGCCCCAGAGATCAAACCCGTGTCTCCCGTGTCTCCTGCATTGCAGGCAGATTCTCTACCCACTGAGCCACCAAGAGAGTCCTAATGTGAGTGGAGCACCTACTATTTACCAGAGGATATAATGGTGAATTGGGCTTCCCAGATGGCGTTAGGGATAAAGAAACTACCTGCCAATACAGGAACTATAAGAGATGCAGGTTCATTCCCTGGGTCAGGAGGATCCCCTACAGGAGGGCATGGTAACCCACTCCAGTATTCTTGCCTGGAAAATTCTATGGACAGAGGAACCTTGAGGGCTACAGACCCTAGGGTCACACAGAGTCACATATGACTGAAACAATTTAGCACACGCACACGCACACACACAATGGTGAATTATACAGCTGCTTCATAGAACCTTCAAGAAACTGTTGGCAGGGAGAGGAATAGAGAGAGACAGGCAATTGCTATAAGGGCCGAGGTGGGAAGAAAAACAGAATTATGGGAATGAGAAGTTACGGGGTTGGCGGTGGAGGGTCGAGGAGAGAAAGGAAGTGAAAATGATTCAAGTAACAGGAACAGCAGATGTACAGTCCAGAAGATAAAATATGGAGACACCAAAATAAATTCAGTGGGTTTTCATCAATAGAGATGGAGTAGGAATAGATCAAAGAAAAGGATTGTACCACGCAGGACCTCATGAACCACTAAAGTGCAGAAGGAGAGCCCCAGGGTCTGGGTGGGTGAGTGGGCTCGAGGCTGAACACTGACTGGAAAAGGGAGTGCTGAGGAGGGCTTATGTGGTGAATCAAGATGAGAAGAGATGGAGAAGCTGGGGCACAGCCAAAGGGGGTGTCTATTCAGTGGATGGACATGGAAGCCTGAAATTCAGAAGACATTCTGGCATGTCGACTCAAGATTCATCAATGTAGAGCATAGGAAATTACAGGATTTAGTAGGAAAATCTAGCTTATCTGATTAGATGACAATGGCAGGGGTGTCTGTGTGTGTTTAGTTGTTTATGACTCTTTGCGACCCTATAGACTGTAGCCTGCCAGGCTCCTCTGTCCATGGGATTCTCCAGGTAAGAATACTGGAGTGCATTGCCATCTCCTCCTCCAGGGGATCTTCCCAACCTAGGGATTGAACCCAGGTCTCCTGCACTACAGGCAGATTCTTTACTGTCTTAGCCAGTGGGGGGCGGGGGGTGTACATGGTTATTAACGAGAATGTTCTGGGAAAATGACTGATATCTAATAAGGCAAGTACTGAATGTGAGAAGGAAAGGAACTCAAGAATTATAGGCATCCGGTAAAGAAAAACTGTAGAGAAGACCATATCTGTTATTTATTGCAAGATTGTTATCACCCCAGAACTTGGAAACCTAAAACAATAAACATTTAGTATGTTGAAAATTCTGTGGGTCAGGGGAAAAAAAGATTGTGTGGGTCAGGACTCCAGAAGCAGCTTAGGTGAGTGGTTCTGGCTCAGTTTCTCGTGAAGTTGGGGTCAGACTGTCAGGTGGGTCTGGGGTCTGCTGAAGGCGTCACTGGGGCTTCCTATGCTGTGAGCAGGTGTCAGTTCCTTAACGGCTGTTGGTTGAAGCCTCAGTTCCTCAGGACACACGAGGCTGCTTGAGTGTCCTCATGGAGAATGGCTGACTGCTAGAGTGAATGACGAGGGCAGGAGAGTCAGGAAGAGAGAGAGAAAATGCAGTGCCTTATTATAACTCTAATCATGGAAATGACATACCAGCACTTCTGCTGTATTTTACTGTCATGTGGATCCAGGAATCACTCCAGGTCAATGAGGAAGGTGACTGACTACCCATGGAGGTGAATACTAAGAAATAAGGATCATGGAAGGGATCTTGGAAAACGGCTACTTATGGAGTCAGTATAGGACCAACCAGTGGAGAAGTACTAGGAAACCTGATAAGTTGTTAAGCTGGGAAGACATGAAAAATAATATTTCAAGAGGGAGAAATGGTTTAACAGTGTCATGCTTTGCTAAGAAGTCAAACATTATAAGGTAGCATGTATTTGAATTTAGCAATGAACAAGACATTGGTTAGTTTTTGTTTTCGGAGAGATCAATTTTAGGAGAATAATGGGGAAGAAGATAAACTGCAGTGGGTTGAAGAGTGATTAGGAGATGGAAAGGGAGAGGAAAGTTGGGTGCAGGTGACTCTAGAACTGGGGATGCTAAGGAGAATAAGAGCAGAGGAGTGGCCTAGAGGCTGTGTAGGGGACTTTCTGTTCTGCACTGAGGACTTAATACTTGCATGTATATAAATCTGCTTCTTCCCAATGAGAGTAGAACAACAACAAAAATGCATAGAGTTCCTGCACTACAGGCAGATTCTTTACTGTCTTAGCCAGTGGGGGGCGGGGGGTGTACATGGTTATTAACGAGAATGTTCTGGGAAAATGACTGATATCTAATAAGGCAAGTACTGAATGTGAGAAGGAAAGGAACTCAAGAATTATAGGCATCCGGTAAAGAAAAACTGTAGAGAAGACCATATCTGTTATTTATTGCAAGATTGTTATCACCCCAGAACTTGGAAACCTAAAACAATAAACATTTAGTATGTTGAAAATTCTGTGGGTCAGGGGAAAAAAAGATTGTGTGGGTCAGGACTCCAGAAGCAGCTTAGGTGAGTGGTTCTGGCTCAGTTTCTCGTGAAGTTGGGGTCAGACTGTCAGGTGGGTCTGGGGTCTGCTGAAGGCGTCACTGGGGCTTCCTATGCTGTGAGCAGGTGTCAGTTCCTTAACGGCTGTTGGTTGAAGCCTCAGTTCCTCAGGACACACGAGGCTGCTTGAGTGTCCTCATGGAGAATGGCTGACTGCTAGAGTGAATGACGAGGGCAGGAGAGTCAGGAAGAGAGAGAGAAATGCAGTGCCTTATTATAACTCTAATCATGGAAATGACATACCAGCACTTCTGCTGTATTTTACTGTCATGTGGATCCAGGAATCACTCCAGGTCAATGAGGAAGGTGACTGACTACCCATGGAGGTGAATACTAAGAAATAAGGATCATGGAAGGGATCTTGGAAAACGGCTACTTATGGAGTCAGTATAGGACCAACCAGTGGAGAAGTACTAGGAAACCTGATAAGTTGTTAAGCTGGGAAGACATGAAAAATAATATTTCAAGAGGGAGAAATGGTTTAACAGTGTCATGCTTTGCTAAGAAGTCAAACATTATAAGGTAGCATGTATTTGAATTTAGCAATGAACAAGACATTGGTTAGTTTTTGTTTTCGGAGAGATCAATTTTAGGAGAATAATGGGGAAGAAGATAAACTGCAGTGGGTTGAAGAGTGATTAGGAGATGGAAAGGGAGAGGAAAGTTGGGTGCAGGTGACTCTAGAACTGGGGATGCTAAGGAGAATAAGAGCAGAGGAGTGGCCTAGAGGCTGTGTAGGGGACTTTCTGTTCTGCACTGAGGACTTAATACTTGCATGTATATAAATCTGCTTCTTCCCAATGAGAGTAGAACAACAACAAAAATGCATAGAGTTCTGATTGTACACAATGGACTTCAGTTAATAATATTGTATCCATACTGGCTTGTCAAGTGTAGCAAATATACCAAAGTAAGATGTTACAATAAGGGGAACTGTGGTGAGTGAGGGGTTCTGTGGAAATTACCTGCACTTTCTATTCAATTTTTCTGTAAATCTAAAATTGCTCTAAAAATAATTTAACATTAAAAATGCATAAAGCCACAAAAACAAGATAGGAGAGACAGTAGAAAAGTAGAAAACTTTACATTTTGAAAACTGGGAAAGTCAGTGGAGGAATGGTAACTGACTTAACAGACCAGAGAAAGACACATCTAAGACAGAGGGGACAAAGTAAATAAAAAGCAAGCTAATTTCTACAGCAGAATCCAAGAAAAATCTCAGGAACTAGAGACACAAATAACCTCTGAGTGCAGAAGTGTAGGATGGGGACTTCCCTGGTGGTACAGTGGATAGGAATCTGCCTGCCAATGCAGGGATCACAGGTTTGACCTCTGGTCTGGGAAGATCCTACATGCCACAGAACAACTAAGCCTATGGGCCACAACTACTGAGCCCTCTAAGAACCCACATGCCATAGCTATTGAAGTCCCTGCACCTAGATCCGGTGTTTACAGTAGTCCACACATATCACAACTTAAGCCCAGGTGCAGCAATGAAGACCCAGTACAAACAAACAAAAAAAAAAGGAGCAAGCTTGTTAAAGATTTGAAAAGGAAGACTTAGACGCTCCATAGATTCCCTCCTCTCACACAGTCAGCTGCTCACTAAGATTGGAGATTTATTCTTCGGAGAGATCAATTTTAGGAGAATAATGGGGAAGAAGATAAACTGCAGTGGGTTGAAGAGTGATTAGGAGATGGAAAGGGAGAGGAAAGTTGGGTGCAGGTGACTCTAGAACTGGGGATGCTAAGGAGAATAAGAGCAGAGGAGTGGCCTAGAGGCTGTGTAGGGGACTTTCTGTTCTGCACTGAGGACTTAATACTTGCATGTATATAAATCTGCTTCTTCCCAATGAGAGTAGAACAACAACAAAAATGCATAGAGTTCTGATTGTACACAATGGACTTCAGTTAATAATATTGTATCCATACTGGCTTGTCAAGTGTAGCAAATATACCAAAGTAAGATGTTACAATAAGGGGAACTGTGGTGAGTGAGGGTTCTGTGGAAATTACCTGCACTTTCTATTCAATTTTTCTGTAAATCTAAAATTGCTCTAAAAATAATTTAACATTAAAAATGCATAAAGCCACAAAAACAAGATAGGAGAGACAGTAGAAAAGTAGAAAACTTTACATTTTGAAAACTGGGAAAGTCAGTGGAGGAATGGTAACTGACTTAACAGACCAGAGAAAGACACATCTAAGACAGAGGGGACAAAGCAAATAAAAAGCAAGCTAATTTCTACAGCAGAATCCAAGAAAAATCTCAGGAACTAGAGACACAAATAACCTCTGAGTGCAGAAGTGTAGGATGGGGACTCCCCTGGTGGTACAGTGGATAGGAATCTGCCTGCCAATGCAGGGATCACAAGTTTGATCTCTGGTCTGGGAAGATCCTACATGCCACAGAACAACTAAGCCTATGGGCCACAACTACTGAGCCCTCTAAGAACCCACATGCCATAGCTATTGAAGTCCCTGCACCTAGATCCGGTGTTTACAGTAGTCCACACATATCACAACTTAAGCCCAGGTGCAGCAATGAAGACCCAGTACAAACAAACAAAAAAAAAAGGAGCAAGCTTGTTAAAGATTTGAAAAGGAAGACTTAGACGCTCCATAGATTCCCTCCTCTCACACAGTCAGCTGCTCACTAAGATTGGAGATTTATTCTTAGGAGAGATTGAACCAAAAGGACCTGTTCTTAAAATAGCAGAAGGTAAATATGAGAAGTCATACCATACAGAAAAGAGGGATTTAGAGAAAAATCTACCTCCTAAAGCCCCCACACATTCTTTCTCTACTTGATTTTTAGAAGTCTTAACAGCAGGGGTTTTAACCCCGGGCATCAGATTCTGCTCCTAGGTTACTGACTATCCTTGAAAGAAAAACCTGTGGGATTCTAATACGTGTGGATTTGCCAGTGAAAAGATCAAGTCCCCACCCATCACCCCAAATGGAGCCCTATCAATCTATAAGCCCCACCCATTCCTGTAGAGCTTCAGATCAGCTTTATTAAGCCTCGCTGGTAATATAGACATCCAAGGAACACTGATATTCGAGGAAAGCCTCTATCATGAAACCCAGAGACCAAAACAAAACAAGTCTCTGATGGGTGGTCTGCTAGCTAAGACTCTGGGCTTCCACTGCAGGGGCACAGGTTCGGTCTCTAGTTGGAGAAGTTCCACATGCCTTGAAGTGCTGCCAAAAGCAAGAAAACAAAAATCTTTAACCAAGAACATAAAAGAGCCTGGGAGCAAAAGAAGACTTAAGAATCCAGAAGGAGGGAACTTCTGGTTGTGACCATGGTGGAATAACAAGGAGTAGTTATTTCATTCCTTCAAAAACTAGAAAATAGTACGAAGCATAAGTGTAAGGGTTAGGAGGGTAAGGGGCAGGGCACAATTTTTGAAAAAGAATGACAGCCCAAGGACACAGCATAAATCCATTAGAATCAAATAGGTCCAAGATGGCAGACCAGACCTTGATCCTCAGTCAGCAAGCTAAATGACACACCCAGAGGCGCCATGACAGTTCCACCCCTCCCTAAAAGAGCTGGAATAACCCTCCCACTCATTAGCATATGGAATTACCCAGCCTATAAAGCTAAGAGCCCCATGCTTTCGGGGCCACTGGATTTGCTCTGCCATGGCCCACACTTTGTCTGTAGACTGTGCTTTCTCTGAATCTGAATAAATCCATTTCTTACCTATCACTTTGTCTCTCTCTGAATTCTTCTCTGCAAAGAGACGTGAAAAACCTGAACCTCAGTGGGTCCAGACATTGGGTGAGTGATTTTAATTAACAGGATTTAGGCTGGGTTCGAGTCCCAGCTGCGTGGGTTCAAGTCCCAGACAGGGTCTAGGCTGGGTTTGAGTCCCGGCCAAGGTCCCAAGCAGGGTTTAGGCTGGGTTTGAGTCCCGGCCGTGTGGGTTCAAGTCCCAAACAGGGTCTAGGCTGGGTTCGAGTCCCGGTCGAACTCCCAAGCAGGGTTCAGGCTGGGTTTGAGTCCCAGCCACGTAGGTTCAAGTCCCAAACAGGTTTGATTAAGTCTGGGCCCTGGGTTTAAGTATCAAATTAAGGTTAAACACTTTCATAAGGAACTACTGTTTTTCAGACATTGAACTGTGAACCTTGAAAGAAGGGAAACAAACAAAATAAGCACCATGATTGTCCCAGACTTCTACCTGGAAACAGATGATGGGTGCAAAGAGGGGGACCCTAAACTGAGTCCAACGGGTCAAAGAGATGTGAAGTTTAGAGAGACAGAGATGTCTGTATGTTGTGAGGTACAGCTCCAAGAGGAGGGAGCTGCTCTGAAAATCAAATCAATAAGTCAGATCAATAAATCTGATACAATTCCAGGGGGACTGACTAAGAAAAATGATACAAATCAGCAATATGAGGAACTAAAGATGAGGCTTATCAACATTAAAAGGATAATAAGGAGATACTAAGAACGACTCTTTGCCATACCATGGACTATAACCCACCAGCCTCCTCTGTCCATGAGATTTTCCAGGCAAGGATACTAGAGTGGGTTGCCATTTCCTACTCCAGAAGATCTTCCCAAGGCAAGAATCGAGCCCGTGTCTCCCACATGGTAGGTAGATTCTTTACCATCTAAGTCACCAGGGAAGCCCCAAGAACAACTTAATCCCCATAAATCAGACAATTTAGTTGAAGTGTGTGAGAGAGAGGGAATCCCTTATTCATGTCGAATTCTTTGTGACCCCATGGACTGAAGCCTGCCTGTCTCTGTCCATGGAATTCACCAGGCAAGAATACTGGAGTAGGTAGACGTTCCCTTCTCCAGATCTTCCTGATCCAGGGATCAAATCTTCATCTCCTGCGTTGCAGGCGGATTGTTTACCATCTGAGCCACTAGGAATATACAAAAGACAAAAATTACCAAAACTGACTTAGAAAGAAATAGAAAAATCTGAAGAGCCCTATGTCAATAAAAGAAATTAAAACCTTCCCATTAATAAAAGGAGAAATAATCACAGGACTTATCTCAAGAGATGCACACATACACTCACACAACGACAAAATTCAATACCCAATCATAGCAAAAACTTCAAGTAAACTGGAAGAAATGAGAATTTCCTCAATTTGATCATTTGTTGTTGTCATTGTTCAGTCACTAAGTCATGCCTGACTCTTTGCAAGTCCTTGAATTGCAGCACTCCAGGCTTCCCTGTCCTTCTGTATCTCCCAGACATTGCTCAAACTCACGCCCATTGAGAAAATGATGCTATCTAATCATCTCACACTCTGCTGCCCCATTCTCCTTTGCCTTTGATTTTTCCCAGCATCTGAGTCTTTCCTAATGAGACGGCTCTGCACATCAGGTAGCCAAAGTATTGAAGTTTTAGTATCAGTCCTTCTGGTAAGTATTCAGGGCTGATTTCCTTTTGGATTGACTGGTTTGATCTTGCAGTCCGAGGGACTCTCAAGAGTCTTCCCCAGCACCAACAATTCAGAAGCATCAGTGCTTTGGCACTCAGCCTTCTTATGGTCCAAATCTCACATCCATACATGACTACTGGAAAAACCATAGCTTTGGTTGGACCTTTGTCAGAAAAGTGATGACTCTGCTTTTTAATATGTTGTCTAGGTTTTTCATAGCTTTTCTTCCAAGGAACAAGCAACTTTTAATTTCATGGCTGCAATCATTGTCTGCAGTGATTTTGAAACACAAGAAAATAAAATGTGTTACTGCTTCCACTGTTCCCCCTTCTATTTTCCATGAAGTGATGGGACAGGATGCCATGATCTTTGTTGAGCGTTGAGTTTTAAGCCAGCTTTTTTACTCTCCTCTTTCACCTTCATCAAGAGGCTCTTTAGTTCCTCTTCACTTTCTGCCATAAGGGTGGTGTTATCTGCATACCTGAGTTTATTGATACTTCTAGCAATCTTGATTCCAGCTTGTGCTTCATACAGACCAGCATTTCACATGATGTACTCTGCATAGAATTTAAATAATTTTAATTTAAATAAGCAGGGTGACAATAAACAGCCTTGACTACTAATTTCTCAATTTGGAACCAGTACATTGTTCCACGTCTGGTTCTGTTTTGCTCCATAGGAATTTTATACAAAAAAGACAAAAATTACCAAAACTGACTTAGAAAGAAATAGAAAAATCTGAAGAGCCCTATGTCAATAAAAGAAATTAAAACCTTCCCATTAATAAAAGGAGAAATAATCACAGGACTTATCTCAAGAGATGCACACATACACTCACACAACGACAAAATTCAATACCCAATCATAGCAAAAACTTCAAGTAAACTGGAAGAAATGAGAATTTCCTCAATTTGATCATTTGTTGTTGTCATTGTTCAGTCACTAAGTCATGCCTGACTCTTTGCAAGTCCTTGAATTGCAGCACTCCAGGCTTCCCTGTCCTTCTGTATCTCCCAGACATTGCTCAAACTCACGCCCATTGAGAAAATGATGCTATCTAATCATCTCACACTCTGCTGCCCCATTCTCCTTTGCCTTTGATTTTTCCCAGCATCTGAGTCTTTCCTAATGAGACGGCTCTGCACATCAGGTAGCCAAAGTATTGAAGTTTTAGTATCAGTCCTTCTGGTAAGTATTCAGGGCTGATTTCCTTTTGGATTGACTGGTTTGATCTTGCAGTCCGAGGGACTCTCAAGAGTCTTCCCCAGCACCAACAATTCAGAAGCATCAGTGCTTTGGCACTCAGCCTTCTTATGGTCCAAATCTCACATCCATACATGACTACTGGAAAAACCATAGCTTTGGTTGGACCTTTGTCAGAAAAGTGATGACTCTGCTTTTTAATATGTTGTCTAGGTTTTTCATAGCTTTTCTTCCAAGGAACAAGCAACTTTTAATTTCATGGCTGCAATCATTGTCTGCAGTGATTTTGAAACACAAGAAAATAAAATGTGTTACTGCTTCCACTGTTCCCCCTTCTATTTTCCATGAAGTGATGGGACAGGATGCCATGATCTTTGTTGAGCGTTGAGTTTTAAGCCAGCTTTTTTACTCTCCTCTTTCACCTTCATCAAGAGGCTCTTTAGTTCCTCTTCACTTTCTGCCATAAGGGTGGTGTTATCTGCATACCTGAGTTTATTGATACTTCTAGCAATCTTGATTCCAGCTTGTGCTTCATACAGACCAGCATTTCACATGATGTACTCTGCATAGAATTTAAATAATTTTAATTTAAATAAGCAGGGTGACAATAAACAGCCTTGACTACTAATTTCTCAATTTGGAACCAGTACATTGTTCCACGTCTGGTTCTGTTGCTTCTTGATCTGCATATGAATTCTTCAGGAGACAGATACAGTGGTCTGGTATTCCTACCTCTTTAAGAATTTTCTAGTTCGTTGTCATCTACACAGTCAAAAACTTTTGCATAGTCAATGAAGCAGAAGTAGATGTTTTTCTGCGTTTCCCTTGCTTTCTCTATGATCTACCAAATGTTGGAAATTGCCAAGGTAATTCAGTGGGGGAAAGAGCAATTTCTTTGATGAATGATTCTGAAACAACCTGGAATAGGAAATGGCAACCAACTCCAATACTTTTGCCTGGAAAATTCCATGGACAGAAGAACCTGACAGGCTTCAGTCCATGAGGCTGCAAACAGGCAAACATAACTGAATACACACACACACACACACATATAACAAAACTCTGAAATAACTGGCTGTGCATGGGGAAAACATTGAAGATTGACCTTCACTGCATGTCATAATAAAAATTGATTTCTAAATGGAACAAAAATTAAATATAGAAGCTAAAGCTATACAAACTCCTGGAGGACAGCAAAGGAAAAAAACCTTCATGGCTTTGAAGCAGGCAAAAAATTATTGTATACTATACATACAGCATAAGCATAAAAGAAAAAAATGATACATTGAACTTCATCAAAATTAAGAACTATGGCACTTTGAATGACACTGTTAAAAATGAGAAGGAAGAACATTTTCTTGATATATATATCTGGCAAAGGATAATGTATAAAATATACAAACAACACTTACAATACACAACTCAATGGACAAAAATGTTGAATAGACATTTACTCAAAGATCTACACAGATAGCCAATGAACATATGAAATAAAGCTAAATGCCATTAATCATAATAGAAATGCTAACTCAAACCTACTGAGATATCACTGCACCTACTAGAATGGATGAAAATAAATAAGGTTGACAATGTTGGTGAAGATACAGAATAACTAAACGCATACATTGTTAGTGAAGAAGTGAATATGTTAATTGCTCAGTCATGCCTGACTGTTTGTGATCCTTTAGCCCACCAGACTCTTCTTTCCATGGCGTTCTCCAGGCAAGAATACTGGAATGGGTCACCATTCCCCTCTCCAGGGTCTTCCCGACCCAGGGATTAAACCCAGATCTCCTGCACTGCAGGCAGATTCTTTGCCATCTGAGACACCAGGGAAGCTCTTAAAATATCTATTAATTATATCATCAGAGATATTTTAAAAAATCACTGCATCTATGAAGACTAAAGACTCCATGGAGATTCAATTTTAGAAATTGGAGAAGATTAAAGAGCTCTCAGAATTTTAAAATATGATACTAGGAATTTTCATTTCTGGAGGCTCTTGGGAAGATTTGCATCCAAGCACAGTCAGGATGTTGGCGGAAATTAATTTCTGGCAGCTTTAAGACCCAGGTCTTTATTTCTAGAGAAACTGCATCAGCTAGGCCCCATCCTCAGTTCCTAAAGGCTGTTCACATTCCTTGGCAGGTGCCCCACCTCTGTCCCCATTTGTCAGTGCTGTCCAAGCTAAAATATCTGGCATTAAATCCCTCTCCTGTTGCAAGTCTCCTTTGTCCTCAGACACCTGTTCCTGTTAAGAATTCACTTGATTAGATCAAGTCCATCAAGCCCTCCCCTTTTTTTTCAGTCAATTGTGCTGTATGACATATCCTAACAATGGCAATGAGGTCCCATCGTGTCTTGGGTTTGTTCCACACTCCAGGAGGAATGATACACTGAACTTATTAAGATGAGAAGGAAAAAAAAACATTTTCTTGATATATATATCTGGCAAAGGATAATGTATAAAATATACAAACAACACTTACAATACACAACTCAATGGACAAAAATGTTGAATAGACATTTACTCAAAGATCTACACAGATAGCCAATGAACATATGAAATAAAGCTAAATGCCATTAATCATAATAGAAATGCTAACTCAAACCTACTGAGATATCACTGCACCTACTAGAATGGATGAAAATAAATAAGGTTGACAATGTTGGTGAAGATACAGAATAACTAAACGCATACATTGTTAGTGAAGAAGTGAATATGTTAATTGCTCAGTCATGCCTGACTGTTTGTGATCCTTTAGCCCACCAGACTCTTCTTTCCATGGCGTTCTCCAGGCAAGAATACTGGAATGGGTCACCATTCCCCTCTCCAGGGTCTTCCCGACCCAGGGATTAAACCCAGATCTCCTGCACTGCAGGCAGATTCTTTGCCATCTGAGACACCAGGGAAGCTCTTAAAATATCTATTAATTATATCATCAGAGATATTTTAAAAAATCACTGCATCTATGAAGACTAAAGACTCCATGGAGATTCAATTTTAGAAATTGGAGAAGATTAAAGAGCTCTCAGAATTTTAAAATATGATACTAGGAATTTTCATTTCTGGAGGCTCTTGGGAAGATTTGCATCCAAGCACAGTCAGGATGTTGGCGGAAATTAATTTCTGGCAGCTTTAAGACCCAGGTCTTTATTTCTAGAGAAACTGCATCAGCTAGGCCCCATCCTCAGTTCCTAAAGGCTGTTCACATTCCTTGGCAGGTGCCCCACCTCTGTCCCCATTTGTCAGTGCTGTCCAAGCTAAAATATCTGGCATTAAATCCCTCTCCTGTTGCAAGTCTCCTTTGTCCTCAGACACCTGTTCCTGTTAAGAATTCACTTGATTAGATCAAGTCCATCAAGCCCTCCCCTTTTTTTTCAGTCAATTGTGCTGTATGACATATCCTAACAATGGCAATGAGGTCCCATCGTGTCTTGGGTTTGTTCCACACTCCAGGAGAGGGAATGAACAAGGGATAGGGTTATTTGGGATGACTTTAGAATTCTGGTACCAAAATAAGGCTGTCATAAAACTTAGAGAAAAGTAATCAGGAAGAAATTTTAACAAATTAAGTTGGTTTTGTTTTGTTTTGCTTTGCCTTGCTTTACTGAATTTAGGGTTGTGTGCATATGTATATAGTATTTTTAGCATATTGTTGTTGTTCAGTTGCTCAGTCCTGTCTGACTCTTTCCCACCCCATGGAATGCAGCATGCCAGGCTTTCCCTGAAGTTTGCTCAAACTCATGTCCATTGACTCTGTGATGCTGTCCAATCATCTCATTCTCTGTTGGCCCCTTCTCTTTTTGCCTTCTATTTTCCCCAATATCAGGCTCCTTTCCAATGAGTTGTCTCTCCTCATCAAGTGGTCAAAGCAGTGGAGCTTCAGCGTCAGCATCATTGCTTCCAATTAATAGTCAGGGTTTCCTTTAGGACTGACTGGTTTGATCTCCTTGTAGTCCAAGGGACTCTCAAGAGCCTTCTCCAGGGCTTCCCTGGTGGTCCAGTGGGTAAGGACACCGCCTTGCAGTGCAAGGGGTGCCAGTTCGATCCCTGGCCTGGGAAGATCCCATGTGCCATGGAGCGACTGGACCAATGTGTCCATTACCGAGACGGAGCGCTGGAGCACATGCGCCCAGAGCCGGCGCACTGCGACAACAGATGCCACTGCGATGGGAGGCCCACACGGGCCAAAGAACAAAGATGGATGAAAAAGCACAGTCAGGATGTTGGCGGAAATTAATTTCTGGCAGCTTTAAGACCCAGGTCTTTATTTCTAGAGAAACTGCATCAGCTAGGCCCCATCCTCAGTTCCTAAAGGCTGTTCACATTCCTTGGCAGGTGCCCCACCTCTGTCCCCATTTGTCAGTGCTGTCCAAGCTAAAATATCTGGCATTAAATCCCTCTCCTGTTGCAAGTCTCCTTTGTCCTCAGACACCTGTTCCTGTTAAGAATTCACTTGATTAGATCAAGTCCATCAAGCCCTCCCCTTTTTTTTCAGTCAATTGTGCTGTATGACATATCCTAACAATGGCAATGAGGTCCCATCGTGTCTTGGGTTTGTTCCACACTCCAGGAGAGGGAATGAACAAGGGATAGGGTTATTTGGGATGACTTTAGAATTCTGGTACCAAAATAAGGCTGTCATAAAACTTAGAGAAAAGTAATCAGGAAGAAATTTTAACAAATTAAGTTGGTTTTGTTTTGTTTTGCTTTGCCTTGCTTTACTGAATTTAGGGTTGTGTGCATATGTATATAGTATTTTTAGCATATTGTTGTTGTTCAGTTGCTCAGTCCTGTCTGACTCTTTCCCACCCCATGGAATGCAGCATGCCAGGCTTTCCCTGAAGTTTGCTCAAACTCATGTCCATTGACTCTGTGATGCTGTCCAATCATCTCATTCTCTGTTGGCCCCTTCTCTTTTTGCCTTCTATTTTCCCCAATATCAGGCTCTTTTCCAATGAGTTGTCTCTCCTCATCAAGTGGTCAAAGCAGTGGAGCTTCAGCGTCAGCATCATTGCTTCCAATTAATAGTCAGGGTTTCCTTTAGGACTGACTGGTTTGATCTCCTTGTAGTCCAAGGGACTCTCAAGAGCCTTCTCCAGGGCTTCCCTGGTGGTCCAGTGGGTAAGGACACCGCCTTGCAGTGCAAGGGGTGCCAGTTCGATCCCTGGCCTGGGAAGATCCCATGTGCCATGGAGCGACTGGACCAATGTGTCCAATTACCGAGACGGAGCTCTGGAGCACATGCGCCCAGAGCCGGCGCTCTGCGACAACAGATGCCACTGCGATGGGAGGCCCACACGGGCCAAAGAACAAAGATGGATGAAACTAGACAAATGAAAGACCAGTGGAAGTGGCCAGCCCACCCCGCTCCCTCCCCACCCCCGACAAAATAAATAAATAAATAAATGTTTAAAAAAAAAAAAAGAGCCTTCTCCAGCACCACAGTTTGAAGGCATCAGTTCTTCATTGCTCAGCCTTCTTTATGGTCCAACTGTCACAACCATACGTGACTACTGGGAGAACCATAGCTTTGACTATACAAACCTTTGTCGGCAAAGTGATGTCTCTGGGTTTTTTTGTTTTGTTTTGCTTTTTAAATTTTTGGCCTCTTTTACTAATTTATTGATTTATTTATTTTCATCCATCTTTATTCTTTTAAGAGTTTTAAGCCAGCTTTTTTACTTTCCTTTTTCACATTCATCAAGAGGTTCTTTAGTTCCTCTTTGCTTTCTGCCATTAGGGTGACTTGATCTGCATATCTAAAGTTACTGATATTTTTCCCGGCATATTGGGCCATCACAAAATCAAGTAAGGATACCAAACTGTTTTTATCAGTAAATTTAAACATTTTTTATACCCCTTTTCTTTTCAATTAATATTATGTACTCAGGATTGCCCTTCATTTTGATTATATCTTCTGGAGTTTGACATCAGGAAGTGTTTCAAGAAGGGGTCTTTGAAGTGTGAGTAAGAAATGTCATGTCAAAAGAAAAAAATAATTCATTACGTATTTTCAAATTTTCTTAATTATAAAATCTAATGAAACTTTCTTGTTGGTTCAATGGTTAAGACTCCATAGTCTGGACATGGGTTCAATGATCAGGAAAGATTCCACATGCTGTGTGGCACAGTGGGAAAAAAAATGTCTAGCAACCCAGATGTCTTTCAGTACATGAAAGGATATGTAAACTTGGCACATCTGGGCAATGGAATTCAGCACTAAAAAGAAATGTGCTAACAAGTCATAAAAAACATGAAACAATCTTGACTGCATATTATTGAATGAAAGAAGCCAATTGAAAAAGGGAACATGTTGTATAATTCCAACCATGTGACAAGCTGGAAAAGGCAACCCTAGAGAGACAGTAAAATCTCGATGGTGGCCTGGGGGTTGAGAGCAGGGAGGTTGGGAAGATCCTGTGGAGAATGACATGGCAACCCACTCCAGTATTCTTGCCTGGAGAATCCCATGGACAGAGGAGCCTTGTGGGCTACAGTCCATGGGGTGAAAAAAGTCAGACTTAGCAAATCAACAACAAGGGATGCATAATAGTTCAAAGGATTTTTTTTTCTCTCTCTCTTTTTTTTCTTTTGGCGGGTGAGGGAGGGGAGGGGCTTGTTGGAGAAGGGGGCGGATGGGCCACTTCTATTGGTCTTTCATTTATTTTCATCCATCTTTGTTCTTTTTGGCCCATGTGGGCCTCCCATCACAGTGGCCTCTGTTGCCACAGAGCACAGGCTCTGGGCGCATGTGCTCCAGTGCTCTGGCTCAGTAATTGGACACATCGGTCCAGCCGCTCCGTGGCACATGGGATCTTCCCAGGCCAGGGATCGAACTAGTGCCCCTTGCACTGCAAGGTGGTGACTTTACCCACTGGATCACCAGGGAAGCCCAGTTCAAATGATTTTTAGGCTGTTTGATACTAAAATGCTAGATGCATTTCATCACGTATTTGTCCAAATTGTTAGAATGAACAACACCAGGTCTTTGGAGGTTCATCAGGTGGAACAAATCATCAGTCTGGCACTGGACATGGATCATGGGAAAGGCTGTGCAGATGTGGGGCCAGCTAGTATGTGGGAAATCTCTGTGCCTTCCATACAATTTTGCCTGAATCTGGCACTGTTATGAAAACATAAAGTCTGCTTTTGAAAGGGTTTTACCTCGATTTGAGGCTTAAACCCAGGGCCCAGACCTAATCAAACCCTGTTTGGGACTTGAACCCACGTGGCCAGGACATGAATCCAGCCAAAACCCTAGTAATTAAAATCACTCACCCAATGTCTGGACCAACGGAGGCTCAGGTTCTTCATGTCTCTTTGCAGAGAAGAATTCAGCGAGAGACAAAGTGATAGGTAAGAAATGGATTTATTCAGATTCAGAGAAAGCACACTCCACAGATAGAGTGTGAGCCATGGCAGAGCAAATCCAGTGGCCCCAAAAGCATGGTGTTCTTAGCTTTTATGGGCTGGGTAATTCCATATACTGATGAGTGGGAGGATTGTTTCAGCTCTCTTAGGGAAGGAGTGGAACTATCATGGAGCCTCTGGGTGTGACATTTAGCTTGCTGACTGAGGATCAAGGTCTGGTCTGCCATTTTGGACCCCTTTGATTCTAATGGGTTTATGCTGTGTCCTTGGGCTATGTCATTCTTTCAAAAATTGTGCCCTGCTCCTTTCTCTAACCCTAACATTTTAGAAAAAGAATAATGCCAATAGTAATAACTGCCGCTTAATGATGCTAAGCAATTGACATATTTCATCAGCATTGTTTATATCCTATGTTTCCCTTATTCGGCTTCATCATATGAATTTTCATAAAAATGAGACTATTGCTGCTCAGTTACTCATCAATTCAGTCTGTGATATACATCCCCAATATGTGAGATGGCATTTGTCATCAGTAGAAAAAGTAAGGGATATTTTGGGTTGCAAGTAGAAATATAGTTTGCCTTTTTAATTGAAATCTTGAGATTGTATGGAAAGCATCTATGCCAGGTAGCAGAGATGATTTCCCATATGGATGAATTCATTCAATAAACACCTCTCCTTGCCTATCTGGATTATCTCTAGAAATGGCTGTTTGTTGGCCAGAACATTTGCTGTTTAAGCAATTCTCAAAAGCCTATAAAAGGATCCCCTCCCACACACCCTTCAAACCCAACTTCATTCCCCAGTTTTTCTCCCCCACATCTTTTCTAGAAGTTCAGAAAGCTGACTCTGAGGCTTTCAAATTCTGAATTCTGGCTCCTTTTTAACCGAGTCATTCCAGAGGTATTGAAACAATTGTCTCCTTTGTCCAGGAAACAATAAGCCTAAATCAAGCCATTCACTTTCTAATAGCCCTGGGGTTCCCTAAGCTATCTAGGTAGGGATTCTATTAGCAAGCCTACTACCTGCTAGCCCCTCAGATAAATAGGAAATCTTCAAGCAATTCACAGCTACTTGGAGTTCCAAAGGAAGAAAATGACAACCCATTCCAGTATCCTTGCCTGGAAAATCCCATAGACAGAGGAAGCTGGCAGGCTACAGTCCATAGTGCTGCAAAGAGTCAGACATGACTGAACACACACACACAGTCTCACGTAGGCGTGAGTTCTTACAACTAGGGCGTTATCAGACAACCAAGATACTCTAAAAGTTATCTATGAGAAAAGCAGCAATTAAATATCTGCCTGGGCTTCCCTGGTGGTCTAGTAGAGAAGAATCTGCCTGCCAGTGCAAGGGACACAGGTTTGACCCCTGGCCTGGGAAGAACCCACATGCCGTGCAGCGGCTAGACCAGGGGTGTCCGATTATGAGCCAGCACTCTGGAGCACATGCACTGAGAGCCGGTGATCTGTAACAAGAGAGGTCACGGCAATGGGAGGCCCCTGCAATGGGAGGCCACACATGCCAAAGAATAAAGAGGGATGAAAAAAATAAATAACTAAGAAGGAGCTCGTGGTATGAAGTTAACCACCACTGAGATGGCATTTGTCATCAGTAGAAAAAGTAAGGGATATTTTGGGTTGCAAGTAGAAATATAGTTTGCCTTTTTAATTGAAATCTTGAGATTGTATGGAAAGCATCTATGCCAGGTAGCAGAGATGATTTCCCATATGGATGAATTCATTCAATAAACACCTCTCCTTGCCTATCTGGATTATCTCTAGAAATGGCTGTTTGTTGGCCAGAACATTTGCTGTTTAAGCAATTCTCAAAAGCCTATAAAAGGATCCCCTCCCACACACCCTTCAAACCCAACTTCATTCCCCAGTTTTTCTCCCCCACATCTTTTCTAGAAGTTCAGAAAGCTGACTCTGAGGCTTTCAAATTCTGAATTCTGGCTCCTTTTTAACCGAGTCATTCCAGAGGTCTTGAAACAATTGTCTCCTTTGTCCAGGAAACAATAAGCCTAAATCAAGCCATTCACTTTCTAATAGCCCTGGGGTTCCCTAAGCTATCTAGGTAGGGATTCTATTAGCAAGCCTACTACCTGCTAGCCCCTCAGATAAATAGGAAATCTTCAAGCAATTCACAGCTACTTGGAGTTCCAAAGGAAGAAAATGACAACCCATTCCAGTATCCTTGCCTGGAAAATCCCATAGACAGAGGAAGCTGGCAGGCTACAGTCCATAGTGCTGCAAAGAGTCAGACATGACTGAACACACACACACAGTCTCACGTAGGCGTGAGTTCTTACAACTAGGGCGTTATCAGACAACCAAGATACTCTAAAAGTTATCTATGAGAAAAGCAGCAATTAAATATCTGCCTGGGCTTCCCTGGTGGTCTAGTAGAGAAGAATCTGCCTGCCAGTGCAAGGGACACAGGTTTGACCCCTGGCCTGGGAAGAACCCACATGCCGTGCAGCGGCTAGACCGGTGTGTCCGATTATGAGCCAGCACTCTGGAGCACATGCACTGAGAGCCGGTGATCTGTAACAAGAGAGGTCACGGCAATGGGAGGCCCCTGCAATGGGAGGCCCACACATGCCAAAGAATAAAGATGGATGAAAATAATAAATAACTAAGAAGGAGCTCGTGGTATGAAGTTAACCACCACCCCCCCCCCAAAAAAAACAACCCACTTAAGAGTCCTTCTGTTGCAGGAAGTGGGGGATCCTTTCCAGGACCTGAAAGTGGGCTCTTGTCTGCTGCCCAGAAATAATTCCTCCTAGGAGACACACAAAGCAAGAGGCTGACAAATAAGAGACTTTACTGGGAAGGGACACCTGGGCAGAGAGCCGGAGGGTTACGGGGACCCAGGAGGACTGCTGAGCCAAGTGACCCACAAACTGGGATTACGGTGATGTGATTATTAACAGTTTCTGGGTTATCTCCGGTTCATCATTCTGACTCAGGATCCTTCTTGGTGGTGCACACATTACTCAGCCAAAAGGATTTCCAGCGAGATGGATTCTAGGAGGTGGTAGGACACATAGCATCGACTCTCGTCCCTTCCTGAATTCTTCCTGTTGGTGGTTACCAGTTAGTTCCACATTCCTTACCAAGACCTCCTGTTGTAAAGTAACTCACGCAAATGGTTATTATAGTGCCTGGCCAGACCTGACAGTTTTTTCATGCTGAGCATTTAAATCTTCTCATCCAAACCTCAAGACGTTTTTTACTCTCTCCATTATTTATATGGGCTTCCCTGGTGACTCAGATGCTTAAGAACCGCCGACAATGGGGGAGACTTGAGTTCGATCCCCGGGTTGTGAAGATCCCCTGGAGAAGGGAAAGGCTACCCGCTCCAGTATTCTTGCCTGACGAATTGGGTCGCAGAGTCCGACACGACTGAGTGACTTGACTTTCCCTTTCCCTTTCATTATTCATATAGAAAAACTTCTCCCCAGAGGGGTTAAATGATTGTCCCAAGGTCACACATCAATACCATAGAGTAGCTCTGATTTACAGGTGGGCTAAAAAGGTGGTTATTTCCATTTATTCCTAAAGCCAATATGCGGTTTAAACGACTGGCTACTACTGCCATCTGCTGGTGGCTAGATGAATTGCTGTTCATCCCAGAAGAGTAACTTCAGCACTATGGGCACAAGATACTTTTTTTTTTTTAATTAATTAATTAATTTATTTATTTTTTGACATGTATGTTCCAGATCATTCATATGCATATCCCTGGGCCCTCCCCCCACCCAGTTCCCCCCCTCCCATCCCTCCAGACCATCGCCCCAAGTGGTTGTAGGTACTCCTATTCCCCTAGCACAATGACAATAGCTATCTTTTCCACACATGACAGCATAGGCCCCCATGCCACTCCCTCCATGCCCCCCCTCCCACCGCTCGGTCTCCACAATGTCTTTATGTCCATTCTCTGTTTTTTCATGAGTTCACTGCGTATGTTATCTTGACCATCCCACTAGATCCCATATATATGAGTTAGTACACTATACTCGTCTTTCTCCTTTTGACTTACCCCACCTCCTATGATAGGTTCTAGAGCCAGCCACCTCACCAGGACTGAGTCCTCCGCACTTCCTCCAACAGCTGAGCAGCATTCCACTGTATATATGTACCAGAGCCTCTGAATCCATTCATTTGTCGATGGACATCCAGGTTGCTTCCATGTTCTGGCCATTGTACAGAGAGCTGCAATGAACATTGGGGCACAGGTGCCCCTTTCAGTTTTGACTTCATCAGGATATAGGCCCAATAGTGGGATTGCTGGGTCATAGGGTGCTTCTATTTTTAGTTTTTTAAGGAATCTCCATATTGTCTTCCATAGAGGTTGTATTAATCCACATTCCCACCAGCAATGCAAGAGGGCTCCCCTTTCTCCACACCCTCTCCAGCACCTGTTGTCTGTCGATTTGTTGATGATGGCCATTCTGACAGGTGTGAGGTGGTATCTCATTGTTTTAATTTGCATTTCTCTGATAATAAGCGAGGTTGAGCATCGTTTCATGTATTTTTGGGCCATCCGCATGTCCTCTTTGGAGAGGCGTCTCTTTAGATCTTTTTCCCATTTTTTGATTGGGCTGCCCATTTTCCCTGTGCTGAGTTGTCTAAGTTGCTTGTAGATTTTGGAGATCAATTCCCTGTCTGTTGTTTCATTTGCTATGATTTCCTCCCATTCTGTGGGGTGTCCGCTCAACCTTTTGGTGATTTCTTTTGCTGTACAAAAGCTTTTAAGTTTCATGAGGTCCCACGTGTTGACTTTTCTTTTCAGTTCCACTATTTTAGTAGGCGGGCCAGAGAAGATCCTGCTTTGATTGATGTCCTTGAGGGTTTTGCCTACACTCTCCTCCAAGAGTTTGATGGCTTTTGAGGTCTTTAATCCATTTTGAGTTGATCTTTGTGCATGGGGTCAGGGAATGTTCCAACCTCATTTTCCTGCATGTAGCTGTCCAATTTTCCCAGCACCATCTGCCGAAGAGGCTGTCCTTCTCCCATTTTATAGTTTCTCCTCCTTTGTCAAAAATAAGGTACCCATAGGTGCGTGGGTTGATATCTGGGTTCTCGATCTTGTTCCATTGATCTATAGTTCTGTTTTTGTGCCAGTACCACACTGTCTTGATAACTGTTGCTTTGTAGTAGAGTCTGAAGTTAGGGAGGCTGATCCCTCCAACTCCATTCTTCTTCCTCAGGATTGCTTTGGCTATTCGAGGTCTTCTGTGTTTCCATATGAACTGTGTTATTATTTGGTCTAGTTCTGTGAAAAATGTCAATGGTAGTTGAATAGGTATTGCATTGAATCTGTAGATGATATTTGGTAGTATGGTCATTTTCACAATATTGATTCTTCCGATCCAGGAACATGGAATATCTCTCCATCTGTTTAAGTCTTCTTTAATGTCTCTCATGAGTGTCTTGTAATTTTCTGTGTACAATTCTTTTGTTTCTTTGGGCAGGTTTATTCCTAGATATTTGATTCTTTTGGTTGCAATGGTGAAGGGGATTGCCTCTTTGATTTCATTTTCTGATTTTTCATTGTTTGTGTATAGGAATGCCAGGATACTATTTTTTTTATTAATACTTATTGGAGTATAGTTGCTTTACAATGTTGTGTTAGTTTATACTATACAGCAAGGTGAATCAGCTATACATATACCTATATCCTCTCTTTTCTGGATTTCCTTCCTATTTAGATCACCACCGAGCATCAAGTATTTTCCTGTGCTATACAGTAGGCTCTTATTAGTTATCTATTTTACATAATATCAATAGTATATATACGTCAGCCCCCATCTTCCACCTCCTTCTACCCACCTGTCCCCCTTGATATGCATACATTTTCTTTCTGTAGGTCTGTGCCTCTGCTTCTGCTTTTGCAGATTCCCCATATATGCATTAATATGTGATATTTGTTTTTTTTTCTGACTTACTTCAATCTGTATAACAATCTCTAGGTCCATCCACGTCTCTGGAAATGACCCAATTTTGTTCCTTTTTATGGTTGAGCAATATTTCTTTGTGTCCATGTACCACATCTTCTTTATCCATTCATCTGTCAATGGACACTTTGGAGAGCTGCAATGAAGATTGAAATTTGTGCGTCCTTTTGAATGATAGTTTTCTCCAGGCACAAGTGATTCAGACACACGCCAGGGCCATCTATTATGATAGCATCTAGAACAATGCCTCACCTAGTACACACTCAAATTTTGTGAAAAGAATCTCTGGGCGATCCCAGAAGAATTTTGGTCAATAAAAGTTCTCAGGTTCTTAGGTAAATATTGTATACTGACACATGTGTATGGAATCTAGAAAGATGATGCTGATAAATGAATGTGCAGAGCAGCAATGGAGAGGCAAACATGGAGAAGAGTCTTACGGACATTGAGGTGAGGGAGGGGAATATGCTGTGGGACTAGGGGATCTCAAGCAGGGACTCTGTGGCGGGGGATGGCTCTGGAGGGGGGGGATGGGGAGGGAGATGGGGGAGGTTTGAAAATATCTATATCTATGGTGGATTTGGGTCGATGTGTGGCAGTGAACAATAAAACCCTGTAAAAAATAATAATAAATAAAATTTGTATGGAAAAAAAATTCTCAAGTTCTTTAACTACACAAATAACCAAATCTAGAAAGCACCTAGAGTCTACCTCCACAAAGACAATGGCACTGTTGTCCACCGCTCACTCCATCAACCGTACCAGTGCTGTGTTTATAGATATACTTTACCTTTCGTTGCTTTAACTGAGTTTATTACTTAAGTCTCACTCTTACGTTTAAATCCAGCTTTACCACTTATACTGGATAGATTTCAGAAAGAATCTTATTTTTACAACTGAAAAGGTCCTGAGACGTCCTGACTAGTTTTTAAGTCCTGTTTCAAAAGAGGGTGGTAATAGAGTGTTTCATAGACAGGTGTCAGAAACGATGCAATAAATGAAGTTCCATTGGTTTCCTCACTGTAAAACTTCTCAGAGTAATAAACACGTTACTGTCAGTCAGTTCAGTCACTCAGTCATGTTAGACTCTCTGCGACCCCGTGGACTGCAGCACGCCAGGCTTTCCTGTCCTTCACCATCTCCTGGAGATTGCTCAAGCTCATGTCCATTGAATCAGTGATACCATCCAACCATCTCATCCTCTGTCGTTCGCTTCTCCTGCCGCCTTCTATTTTTCCCATTATCGGGGTCTTTTCCAATGAGTTATCTCTGCGTCAGGTGGCCAAAGTATTGGAACTTCAGCTTCAGTCCTTCCAATGAATACTCAGGGCTGATTTCTGTTAGGACTGACTGGTTTGATCTCCTTGCTGTTCAAGGGACTCTCAAGAGCCCTCTCCAACACCAGTTTAAAGACATCAATTCTTCAGTGCTCAGCCTTCTGTATGGTCCAACTCTCATATCTGTACAGGACTACTGGGAAAACCATGACGTTGACTATGCAGATTTCTGTCAGCAAAGTGATGTCTCTGCTTTTTAATATGCTGTCTAGGTTTATCATAACTTTTATTCCAAGGAGCAAGCGTCTTTTAATTTCATGGCTATAGTCACCATCTGCAATGATTTTGGAACCCAAGAAAATAAAGTCTGTCACTGTTTCCATTGTTTGCCCATCTATTTGCTGTGAAGTGGTGGGACCAGATGCCATGATCTGTTTTCTGAACGTTGAGTTTTAGGCCAACTTTTTCACTCTTCTCTTTCAGCTTCATCAAGAGCCTCTTTAGTTTCTCTGTGTTCTGCCATTAGGGTGGTGTCATCTGCATACCTGAGGTTATTGATATTTCTCCTGGCAATCGTGACTTATACTACTGTGCCTTAGGGATTTCTAAAAGAGGGAATATAGGATCTGGCACTTCCCAAATGTACTTGATTACAGAAGTCTTTTACAGGGACTTCCCTGGTGGTTCAGTGGCTAAGACTCTGTGCTCCCAGTGTAGGGGGCCTAGGTTTGATTGCCGGTCAGGGAACTAGATCCCACGTGCCACAACTACAAGTCGGTATGCCACAACTAAAGATCCTGCAGGTCACAACTAAGATCCAGCATAGCCAAATAAATAAATAATTAAGAAGTCTTTCACATTAAACTCCTGTTAATGTCTCAAGGAATGTTAGTGTTCTATGGAAGTTAATTTGGAAAGCTCCAATATCCCAACTGCAGTTATTACAGATGGAGCCCAATGAGACTAATTTGCTTAATATCACTCAACAGAGTTAGGACTCTAATTTAAGTGTTCTTTTCAAAATATCATTCTTGTTCTATGTGATTTCTCTGTATAAAAAGCAAATACTAATATCTACTGCCTTCTATGGAACTTCACAGTTATAAAAGAAGGTGAACTAACAGTTAATTTATACTGCTATATGCTCTTTTCTTCTCCTGCCACTCCTGCTATAAATGGGCTAAGCATTCCAGATCTTATGACTATTGTACTTCACATCATGATTTAATAAATGAACATTTTTGTCTAAACACATCCTCCTGTAGGACTGGTAAATGAGAGTCTGTTTCAAGAGATGTACCTTGTTGATGTTCAATGTATCAGCCAGATGAGCCTTTTTTATTTTCTAGAAAGCTATATCATTTCCTGCCCTAGATTCTTCATACATCCTATGTCCTTTTCTTTTTCTAATGCTTTACTTCCCTCACTGGGCTTCAAATGCACAAAATTAGGTTAATCATAACTCCTGGTGGATTATATATCATCAGCATTGATCCATTCACAGCATCGATCATTTAATAAAATAATAAACATAATCCAACCCAAGGCCAGAATACAATCAGTAAGTATATTTATCTTCATGTTTCTTTCTTATCCCATCTTGCTGCCTTTCCCTCAAAGGATGTGTGCATGTGTGCTCAGTCGCTTCACTGGTGTTCAACTCTGTTGCGACCCTATGGATTTGTAGCCCACCAGGCTCCTCTGTCCATGGGGATCCTCCAGGCAAGAATACTGGAGTGGATTGCCATGCCCTCCTCCAGGGGATCTTCCCAACCCAGGGATCAAACCAGCTGATGCAGGGATTTCTAAAGAGGGAATATAGGATCTGGCACTTCCCAAATGTACTTGATTACAGAAGTCTTTTACAGGGACTTCCCTGGTGGTTCAGTGGCTAAGACTCTGTGCTCCCAGTGTAGGGGGCCTAGGTTTGATTGCCGGTCAGGGAACTAGATCCCACGTGCCACAACTACAAGTCGGTATGCCACAACTAAAGATCCTGCAGGTCACAACTAAGATCCAGCATAGCCAAATAAATAAATAATTAAGAAAAGAAGTCTTTCACATTAAACTCCTGTTAATGTCTCAAGGAATGTTAGTGTTCTATGGAAGTTAATTTGGAAAGCTCCAATATCCCAACTGCAGTTATTACAGATGGAGCCCAATGAGACTAATTTGCTTAATATCACTCAACAGAGTTAGGACTCTAATTTAAGTGTTCTTTTCAAAATATCATTCTTGTTCTATGTGATTTCTCTGTATAAAAAGCAAATACTAATATCTACTGCCTTCTATGGAACTTCACAGTTATAAAAGAAGGTGAACTAACAGTTAATTTATACTGCTATATGCTCTTTTCTTCTCCTGCCACTCCTGCTATAAATGGGCTAAGCATTCCAGATCTTATGACTATTGTACTTCACATCATGGTTTAATAAATGAACATTTTTGTCTAAACACATCCTCCTGTAGGACTGGTAAATGAGAGTCTGTTTCAAGAGATGTACCTTGTTGATGTTCAATGTATCAGCCAGATGAGCCTTTTTTATTTTCTAGAAAGCTATATCATTTCCTGCCCTAGATTCTTCATACATCCTATGTCCTTTTCTTTTTCTAATGCTTTACTTCCCTCACTGGGCTTCAAATGCACAAAATTAGGTTAATCATAACTCCTGGTGGATTATATATCATCAGCATTGATCCATTCACAGCATCGATCATTTAATAAAATAATAAACATAATCCAACCCAAGGCCAGAATACAATCAGTAAGTATATTTATCTTCATGTTTCTTTCTTATCCCATCTTGCTGCCTTTCCCTCAAAGGATGTGTGCATGTGTGCTCAGTCGCTTCACTGGTGTTCAACTCTGTTGCGACCCTATGGATTTGTAGCCCACCAGGCTCCTCTGTCCATGGGGATCCTCCAGGCAAGAATACTGGAGTGGATTGCCATGCCCTCCTCCAGGGGATCTTCCCAACCCAGGGATCAAACCAGGGTCTCCTGCATTGCAGGCAGATTCTTTACCAGCTGAGCTACCAGGAAAGTCCTCCTCAAAGGATATCTTGATGCTAAACATTAAATTTATCATTTGCTTGATTTCTTTTCTTTTTTTTTTTAACTTTTATTTATTTATTTTTGGCTGTGCTGGGTCTTTGTTGATGTGTGGGTTTAGCTGCTCTGTGGTATGTGAGATCTTCCTGGATCAGGGATCGAACCTGTGTCTCCTGCATTGGCAGACAGGTTCTCATTCACTGAACCACAAGGGAAGCCCCTCATTTGCTTGATTTCTTGTTTGTGTTTTGTTCAGATACACTTGTGACACACACACACTTTTCTTTTTTTAAAAAAAAACTTTTATTTATTTATTTTTGGCTGTGCTGGGTCTTTGTTGATGTGTGGGTTTAGCTGCTCTGTGGTATGTGGGGTCTTCCCGGATCAGGGCTCGAACCCGTGTCTCCTGCATTAGCGGACAGGTTCTTATCCACTGAGCCACAAGGGAAGCCCCACACTTTTCTTTTGTTTACTTGTTTTTGGGTTATATTCTCTTGCTTCTATGCCTGAGAATCTTTTATTAGATTCTGGACACTGTAAAGGTTGCCTTAGTTCATGTCTGGATTTGTTGGGGTCTACTCACATCCCAAGTCCACTGAGACCAAGGGGCCCTTTACACAGTGGCAAGACTGGTTCAGTCTGGCAATTCCATTGAGACTGATTTATTATTTGATTAGGCTGAAGAATCTATTGAGAGTTTAATTTTACTCTGAAAAATTTCTGTGTTTCCTAAATGAGATCGAATTGGGTTCAACATTTCCCTTTTGTCTTGTCTACCTCTAGGTCACAGATCTAAGGTCATTTGATGAAATCTCAGAGCAGATTCAGACATTACCAGGAATCTTGCTGCTTATTAACAGATGCTTCAGTCCTTCCTTGAATACCCTACATTTAGAAAAAACAGTGACATCTGTATAAAAAGGATAATTTAGGGCAACAAACCAGAGACAGCAAGAAAGGGAACTAATACAAACTGAAGCCAAGTCACAGAAATAGATCCATTAAATGGACAAGGGATCGCCAATGAGGCCAAGCCCTACTCCAGGGGATCTTCCCAACCCAGGGATCAAACCAGGGTCTCCTGCATTGCAGGCAGATTCTTTACCAGCTGAGCTACCAGGAAAGTCCTCCTCAAAGGATATCTTGATGCTAAACATTAAATTTATCATTTGCTTGATTTCTTTTCTTTTTTTTTTTAACTTTTATTTATTTATTTTTGGCTGTGCTGGGTCTTTGTTGATGTGTGGGTTTAGCTGCTCTGTGGTATGTGAGATCTTCCTGGATCAGGGATCGAACCTGTGTCTCCTGCATTGGCAGACAGGTTCTCATTCACTGAACCACAAGGGAAGCCCCTCATTTGCTTGATTTCTTGTTTGTGTTTTGTTCAGATACACTTGTGACACACACACACTTTTCTTTTTTTTAAAAAAAACTTTTATTTATTTATTTTTGGCTGTGCTGGGTCTTTGTTGATGTGTGGGTTTAGCTGCTCTGTGGTATGTGGGGTCTTCCCGGATCAGGGCTCGAACCCGTGTCTCCTGCATTAGCGGACAGGTTCTTATCCACTGAGCCACAAGGGAAGCCCCACACTTTTCTTTTGTTTACTTGTTTTTGGGTTATATTCTCTTGCTTCTATGCCTGAGAATCTTTTATTAGATTCTGGACACTGTAAAGGTTGCCTTAGTTCATGTCTGGATTTGTTGGGGTCTACTCACATCCCAAGTCCACTGAGACCAAGGGGCCCTTTACACAGTGGCAAGACTGGTTCAGTCTGGCAATTCCATTGAGACTGATTTATTATTTGATTAGGCTGAAGAATCTATTGAGAGTTTAATTTTACTCTGAAAAATTTCTGTGTTTCCTAAATGAGATCGAATTGGGTTCAACATTTCCCTTTTGTCTTGTCTACCTCTAGGTCACAGATCTAAGGTCATTTGATGAAATCTCAGAGCAGATTCAGACATTACCAGGAATCTTGCTGCTTATTAACAGATGCTTCAGTCCTTCCTTGAATACCCTACATTTAGAAAAAACAGTGACATCTGTATAAAAAGGATAATTTAGGGCAACAAACCAGAGACAGCAAGAAAGGGAACTAATACAAACTGAAGCCAAGTCACAGAAATAGATCCCTTAAATGGACAAGGGATCGCCAATGAGGCCAAGCCCTACTACAGGCTTCCTGAACCTTTTCTTAACAAGCACATGGAGCAAATGATGGTTATGTGTCCAGCACCCTGGCATAAACAGGTATGGCAGCTCTGAATAGAAGAGGACCTTTCTGAGGCCTCCAGCTCTGCCTGGCTGCTCTGAGGATTGAGGGGCTCAAGATGTTAATATATTTAATATCTATTCACTGGGTGATAGCTGAGCTTCTCTAGGCTAATAGTTCTTATAATTTTATAAATACCATTCAAAAAAGAGATAAAATAGAGATAAAAAACCTACAGGGCTTTCCTGGTGGTCTAGTGGTTGGACTCTGCCTGCCAATGCAGAGGACACAGGTTTGATCTCTGCTCTGGGAAGATCCCACAAGCCTTGGGGTAATTAAGCATATGTACCACAATTACTGAGCCTACACTCTAGAGCTGAGGAGCTGAGACTGAGGAAGCCCGAGAGCTCTAGAACCCATGCTCTACAAGAGAAGCCACTGAAAGAAGAAGCCCATGGACCATGACGAGGAGTACCCCCGCCATGAGTAGAGAAAGCTCGAGTATAGCAAAAAAGACCCACCACAGCCAAAACCAATTAATAATACTGTTTCTACGAACCCATAGATTCACAGTCAGCAATTGATAATATGTTTAAGATATGTGGGTGATTCAGAGTGAGGCTGAAAAAGCGTATGTCTCTGACAATCGATTATATAACCATTATCTTATTACTCATGTCTAGGATACACACACACTAATATACACATAAGATTATATAATGCATTTTACATCACAGAACACTTCACCATAAACCTTTTTAAAAAACACCAAAATCTATCATCACACCAAAAAAAGTTTACCTTCATTAGATAATCTTCTTTTTCCTTTAAGTAATCTTCACTTTGACTAACAAGAGATAGGAAAAAAGAGCTTCTTATTTTATTTGAAAAACGGTATACATCTACTTAGCTTCCCATGTACCTCAGGGGTAAAGAACCTGTCTCCGAAACAAGAGACTCAGGTTTGATCCCTGGGCTGGGAAGATCCCCTGGACAAGGAAATGGCAACCTACTCCAGTATTCTTGCCTGAGAAGTTCCCTGGACATAGGAGGTATGGAGTAACGAAGAGTTGGACGTGACTGAGAGACTAAACAGCAATGTATCTATTTAGTAAGTGAAGGAACTAGTACTTGATCTTAGTTCTTAAGTATACAATGTAAGTGCACCTGTGACAGCTGAACAATACATCTGGAAGCATCACCGTCAGATACATTTTTCTGCAAAACAGAATAGGTATCTGTGGGCAACATAGCAAATGCCACTATCTGGATGGGTCCCCAAAGGACAAATCTTAGATCAAATCTCCACAGCTCAAAAGGGAAGAGGGAGCTGGGTGACACTCCTGTGTCAACCATAAAGGTTTGAATTTTTTAAACTCACATGAAGAAAGCTGAAATAACATCAGTTTCTTTTTCTTGGAACTGAAAAGAGTACTCCAGTATGAAAAAGTCTATGTCCCTGGTTTACTCTTGAATGGAACTATTTTTTGGTTTCCTCTTTAGAACAATAAGCCCTGAAAGAAAGTAGAGAACAATCATGGAATTTTAGAATTATGGCAAACAGCCATTACATTATAGCAAAACCAGCCAATGGATGAATAAGCTTTTAAAAAGAAAGTCTTTCTTAGATCACATATACATATATATGGGCTTCCCAGGGGATGCAGCGGTAAAGAATCCTGTCACAGTCAGCAATTGATAATATGTTTAAGATATGTGGGTGATTCAGAGTGAGGCTGAAAAAGCATATGTCTCTGACAATCGATTATATAACCATTATCTTATTACTCATGTCTAGGATACACACACACTAATATACACATAAGATTATATAATGCATTTTACATCACAGAACACTTCACCATAAACCTTTTTAAAAAACACCAAAATCTATCATCACACCAAAAAAAGTTTACCTTCATTAGATAATCTTCTTTTTCCTTTAAGTAATCTTCACTTTGACTAACAAGAGATAGGAAAAAAGAGCTTCTTATTTTATTTGAAAAACGGTATACATCTACTTAGCTTCCCATGTACCTCAGGGGTAAAGAACCTGTCTCCGAAACAAGAGACTCAGGTTTGATCCCTGGGCTGGGAAGATCCCCTGGACAAGGAAATGGCAACCTACTCCAGTATTCTTGCCTGAGAAGTTCCCTGGACATAGGAGGTATGGAGTAACGAAGAGTTGGACGTGACTGAGAGACTAAACAGCAATGTATCTATTTAGTAAGTGAAGGAACTAGTACTTGATCTTAGTTCTTAAGTATACAATGTAAGTGCACCTGTGACAGCTGAACAATACATCTGGAAGCATCACCGTCAGATACATTTTTCTGCAAAACAGAATAGGTATCTGTGGGCAACATAGCAAATGCCACTATCTGGATGGGTCCCCAAAGGACAAATCTTAGATCAAATCTCCACAGCTCAAAAGGGAAGAGGGAGCTGGGTGACACTCCTGTGTCAACCATAAAGGTTTGAATTTTTTAAACTCACATGAAGAAAGCTGAAATAACATCAGTTTCTTTTTCTTGGAACTGAAAAGAGTACTCCAGTATGAAAAAGTCTATGTCCCTGGTTTACTCTTGAATGGAACTATTTTTTGGTTTCCTCTTTAGAACAATAAGCCCTGAAAGAAAGTAGAGAACAATCATGGAATTTTAGAATTATGGCAAACAGCCATTACATTATAGCAAAACCAGCCAATGGATGAATAAGCTTTTAAAAAGAAAGTCTTTCTTAGATCACATATACATATATATGGGCTTCCCAGGGGATGCAGCGGTAAAGAATCCTCCTGCCAGGCAGGAGACATGGGTTTGAGCGCTGGGTCCAGAAGGTCCCCTGGAGAAGGAAATGGCAACCCTCTCCAGTATTCTTGGCTGGAAAATTCCATGGTCAGAGGAGCATGGAAGACTACAGTCCACAGGGTGCAAAGAGCTGGATATGGCTGAGTGAGTATACACATACAAATACATACACATACATATACACACACATATGAACTTATAGTTTCAACTTCCTGTTCCACGTACACCTGTATGTAACCTCCAGGAAATAGAAATAACTGAAAAAAACCATACAAAGGAACTATACTTTCCTTGACTGAAATAACAAATACAGAGGATGGAAATCTTAATTCCAAGCAAAAATATACTGAAGCCACAGCATGAGAAATGTAGGTTGAATTTAAAGAAGATCTTACAGACAGCTGAGTTGATTACTTACAGAAAAAGAAACAGGACAAGATAGCTAATTTCCCTCTCTGAAGATCTCATTTCGTATTTTTGATTTATTAACTGCAGCCAAAATAGGCAGTATTTAGGAAGTAAAAAATACTTATAAAATATCTATATTCTCAGGCTTTCCTGGTGGTCCAGTGGGTAAGGACACTGCCTTGCAGTGCAAGGGGTGCCAGTTCGATCCCTGGAAGATCCCACGTGCTGTGGAGTGGCTGAACTGATGTGTCCAAGTACTGAGCCCGAGCTCTGGAGTGCATTTGCCCAGAGCCGGTACTCTGCGACGAGAGAGGCCACGGCAGTGGGAGGCCCACACGCCAAAGAACAAAGATGGATGAAAATAAATAAATGAAAGATCAATAGAAGTGGCCAAAAAAAAAAAAGAAAAGAAAAGAACTATATTCTCATAGTGCTGAATTTCTAACAAAGCAACTGTCACTATTTCTGGCGTATCTTTGACTACTCTTTTTGAAATATGTGCCTTGATTGCATAGCTGTTGTTATACTACAATATGACTTCATATTTTACAAGTTTCTTCTCTTTTCCTTTTTGGCACCTTGCCACATGTGAGATCTTAATTCTCGAATAAGGGATTAAACCCATGCCCCCTGCAGTGGAAGTGCTTAGTCTTAAGCACGAAGGCATTTTTTTGTGTGTCTTAGCTCAACATTCTCCAAGCGTTTTTAAAAATATTACTATGGGTTCCACAATTGTTCTTGAAATTCACATTCCATAGAGGAGATACACTGTGACTTCCTCCCACTTTGCCCTATTGTCACTTCTCATTTCCTAAGAGTATGAATTATACTGCAATGGACATGTTCAAGCAGATCACTTTATGTTTGGACAAGTTTCTTGGGACAAAATCACATAAGTCTGGATCAGAAGCTAGGAACTCTTTTTGTGACTTTCCAAATTGTTTTCCAGAAACTTATCATTTTTATTGCTGTTGGCAACGCCCAAGCATCCCAGTTTTACTGAAACTCTACTGGCGTCATATCATAGCTTTTTAGATTTTCTCTTTAATTCAATAGGCAATAACTGTTCCCTCACCCAGGGCTTTTATTTTTACCAGCCATAGGACAACATGGTAATTAGCAGTATATCTAATTTACCTCTCGACCAGTCCATTGAACCTGATATTTGGCGAACTCCTTACAGTGATCTTTACAACAGGTGATGGCTTCCATTCGGAATGTTGTTCAATGATTCCGTTATTTTGATGCCCACATGGAGAAGCCTATCTTTTCCAAATGCCGGTTTATAGTCCATATTTTTGCAGCTTGATTTAGAACCTGTTTGTATCAATATTTTGAAGTGCTTGAAACCAAAGACAGGAACTGGGGGAGAGGTATCCACAGGTAAGAATATCTAGGAGGAATTTGACTTGAAATATGCACAACTTTATCCAAAGCTCCACACATAATTAACCCACTTTCTAACTGATGGAAATTATCCCAACCGTGAAAGAGATCAGCTAGCACTCAGGGCATTTTCTGCTGCAGTAAGGAGATGAGAATCACTTTTAAAAATCAATATGTGAAAAGTAAAGTATTTCTTCAGTCCATTGATTCTTTCTGCCCTCAAACATACCTACTCTAATTAGCTCAGTTCAGCCCACAGTTACTCAGTACCTACTGAATTCATGGTATTATATACTCTGTTCTGCAAAGCCTGCTGAGATGAATAAGGCATGATTTTTTCCTCAAGGCACACACAGCTTTATATGACAGATCAGGGAACATTTTTCAGGTGACGGGTATTTCAA
Source organism: Tragulus kanchil (assembly GCA_022376925.1). NCBI lineage: Eukaryota > Metazoa > Chordata > Mammalia > Artiodactyla > Tragulidae > Tragulus > Tragulus kanchil. The sequence continues at coordinate 24,267,902 of JAIOJX010000005.1, read as the reverse complement.
GAATTACCTCTAAGACTGCAAAATAACATGTTGCCTCTGAAAGACTATGAAACTTAGGGAGAAATAGACTCTAAGGTATGTTTGTCTTCCACCCCACCCAAGAAAGCATCAGGCATTTTTCTTTTTTTTTTTTTTTAATGATAGACCTGACCAGCATCTATGGTAGTAAATCAAGAGAGTCTCTATGGCTTGTAGCTTTAGGAAGATCCCCAATTCTCATTATGTTGTTCTTGGTGCAAACTCGGGGAGGGTAAATTTGAACATAATTAAGATTTAGTTAGTAGGAAAAAATAGTAATGTTGAACTCCTTTTGGAGAAAGATTTTGTAACCAAAGAGATAATCTAAGACTGGTAGAAGATTGAGGAGGTCAGTCAAGTATAGTTCGTGGGCCAAATCCAGCTTGTTGCTTGTTTTTGTAAATAAAGATTTACTGGAGAGAAAAAAACTTTTTAAAAATGGGCGTGGTCTTATTTACAGCTAGGCAACAACACTTCCTCCTGGCGGGTAGCCTGGGCTTGTGTGTTTACAAATAGAAAATTAATAGGCTTTCTTATATAATGCTCTGTCTTAGCAGATGTTCCGTTTTAGTTTGTATTGATTTCAGTGGTTTAAAGTTCTGTTTTTCTTAAAAATTGGAAAATACCTGACTAGAACTAAAAAATGTAATGGCCATTGCCAGGTTTTCTGAACACAGTATATCAATAGCCAACTGAGATGGCTAAACACAGTCATATACCCTAATTACACTTGTTTGAAAGTTTGGTTAGTCAAGCACATTGGTTATTGCCCATCACTTGAGCTCATGCATATGGGATCTTTATGAAAGAATGGGCATCATCCCCACTTTCAGGGAACATGTAGTTTCCTGGAGGACTTGCTGTGATATCCATAGAGAACCAACATTGTGACAATAATATGCTACGGGCAGAATTGGGTTGTTAATGATAATCAAATATGGGTATGAGCTAATATTTGTTAAGTGCCTGCCCTGTATTCAGCAGCAGGTCAGATATTTGATTTGTACTCACTCTTGAAATTTTCCTAAGAGGAACATGGGGGACATTTTATCCCAACTTTGAAAATGTAGACACTAAGGCTCAGAACAACTAAACAACTTCATCAAGCTCACATAATTAGTAGATAGTAATGCTAGCATTCTGGAGGATATTATACCATGTTCTCCAGAAGAATTACACAAAAAAGTCTTAATGACCCAGATAACTACAGTGGTGTGATCACTCACCTAGAGCCAGATGTCCTGGAGTATGAAGTCAAGTGGGCCTTATGAAGCATTACTAGGAACAAAGCTAGAGGAAGTGATGGAATCCCAGCTGAGCTATTTCAAGTCCTAAAGGATGATGCTGTTAAAGTGCTGCAGTCATTACGCCAGCAAATTTGGAACACTTAGCAGTGGCTACAGGACTGTAAAAAGGTCAATTTCCATTCTAATCCCAAAGAAGGGACAATGCCAAAGAATGTTCAAAGTACTGCACCATTGCATTCATTTCACATGCTAGCAAAGTAATGTTCAAAATTCTTCAAGCTAGGTTTCAACAGTATGTGAACTAAAAATTTCTAGATGTACAAGCTGGAAAAGGCAAAGGAAACAGAGGTCAAATTGCCAACATTCTCCAGACCACAGAGAAAGCAAGGAAATTTCAGAAAAACATTATTTCTAATCATTGACTATGCTAAAGCCTTTCTGTGGATCACGACAAGTGGAAAATTAAAGTATCTCTTAAAGAGATACTAGACCACCTTACCAACCTTCCAAGAAACCTGTATCTAGGTCAAGAAACAACAGTTAGAACTGGACGTGGAACAATAGACTGGTTCCAAAGTTTGAAAGGAGTACATCAAGGTGGTATATTGTCATCTTACTTATCTAACTTATATGCAGAGTACATCATGTGAAATGCAAGGCTAGATGAAACACAAGCAACAAGCTGGTAGAAATATTAATATTATTGCTCTAATGAAAACATGGCATATATCAGGGAAATGTAGTTTCCTGGAGGACTTGCTGTGATATCCATAGAGAACCAACATTGTGACAATAATATGCTACGGGCAGAATTGGGTTGTTAATGATAATCAAATATGGGTATGAGCTAATATTTGTTAAGTGCCTGCCCTGTATTCAGCAGCAGGTCAGATATTTGATTTGTACTCACTCTTGAAATTTTCCTAAGAGGAACATGGGGGACATTTTATCCCAACTTTGAAAATGTAGACACTAAGGCTCAGAACAACTAAACAACTTCATCAAGCTCACATAATTAGTAGATAGTAATGCTAGCATTCTGGAGGATATTATACCATGTTCTCCAGAAGAATTACACAAAAAAGTCTTAATGACCCAGATAACTACAGTGGTGTGATCACTCACCTAGAGCCAGATGTCCTGGAGTATGAAGTCAAGTGGGCCTTATGAAGCATTACTAGGAACAAAGCTAGAGGAAGTGATGGAATCCCAGCTGAGCTATTTCAAGTCCTAAAGGATGATGCTGTTAAAGTGCTGCAGTCATTACGCCAGCAAATTTGGAACACTTAGCAGTGGCTACAGGACTGTAAAAAGGTCAATTTCCATTCTAATCCCAAAGAAGGGACAATGCCAAAGAATGTTCAAAGTACTGCACCATTGCATTCATTTCACATGCTAGCAAAGTAATGTTCAAAATTCTTCAAGCTAGGTTTCAACAGTATGTGAACTAAAAATTTCTAGATGTACAAGCTGGAAAAGGCAAAGGAACCAGAGGTCAAATTGCCAACATTCTCCAGACCACAGAGAAAGCAAGGAAATTTCAGAAAAACATTATTTCTAATCATTGACTATGCTAAAGCCTTTCTGTGGATCACGACAAGTGGAAAATTAAAGTATCTCTTAAAGAGATACTAGACCACCTTACCAACCTTCCAAGAAACCTGTATCTAGGTCAAGAAACAACAGTTAGAACTGGACGTGGAACAATAGACTGGTTCCAAAGTTTGAAAGGAGTACATCAAGGTGGTATATTGTCATCTTACTTATCTAACTTATATGCAGAGTACATCATGTGAAATGCAAGGCTAGATGAAACACAAGCAACAAGCTGGTAGAAATATTAATAACCTTAGATATGCAGATGACTTAAAACTCAACATTCAAAAACCTAAGATCATGGCATATGGTCCCATCACTTCATGGCAAATAGATGGGGAAACAATGGAAACAGTGACAGACTTTATTTTCTTGGGCTCCAAAATCACTGCAGATGGTGACTGCAGCCATGAAATTAAAAGATGCTTGCTCCTTGGAAGAAAAGTTATGACAAACCTAGACAGCATATTAAAAAGCAGAGACATCACTTTGCTGACAAAGGCCTGTATAATCAAAGCTATGGTTTTTCCAGTAGTCCTGTACCGGTCTGAGAGGTGGACCATAAGGAAGGCTGATCACTGAAGAATTGATACTTTTGAACTGTGGTGTTGGAGAAGACTCTTGAGAATCCCTTGAACAGCAAACCTGTCAATCCTAAAGGAAAGCAACTCTGAATATTCACTGGAAGAACTGATGCTGAAGCTGAAGCTCCAATACTTTGGCCAACTGATGTGAAGAGCCGACTCATTGAAAAAGGCCCCAGCACTAGGAAAGATTGAAGTCAGGAGGCAAAGGGGATGACGGAGGATGAGACGGTTGGATTACATCACTGATTCAATGGACATGAGTTTGAGCAAACTCCTGGAGATAGTGAAGGACAGGGAAACCTGGTATGGTGCAATTCATGAGGTTGCAAAGAGTCAGACATGATTGAGCAGCTAAACAACAAAAACATTCAAACAGAACAGCTCAATTCAAGAGCTTTTAATAATATTCTCTTGTTCAATCCATGGACTTCCCTACTGGCACAGGCATAAAGAATCTGCCTATGGTGTAGGAGACCTGGGTTCAATCCCTGGGTCAGGAAGATCCCCTGGAGAAGGGAATGGCTACCCACTCCAGTATGGACAGAGGAGCCTTCTGGGCTACACCCCATGGGGTTGCAAAGAGTCAGACATGACTGAGCAACTAATACTTTCATCCCGTCCAGTTCAAGGAAAACCACTTGGAAGCCATGTGTCAAGTGCACTCAGAGGGAAGGCCAGTTGACTGAGGACACCACATCAAGCAGTTCTAAGTACTTTCTCCATAAGCATCTTTGCCATATACATCTTTTCCCCAAGCATTTTTGGTGCAAATATTTCAGTTGTGTAACTAATTGGTCACAGGGTAATTTTGCCATGAAAGATTGAGTAAGTGGTTAACAGGTTGTTTTGACAGTTTTGTTTCAGTCAGTTGAAATGCATTAGCACTTCTTCCAGTTAGTGATGTAATTGATAATTTTAGTGAACTGATAGATGTTGATGGTTTGCCCCAAAGAATTGGCTTCTCTTTTTTTGCCATTTTAATAAATTTTGCTTTTTTGCTTTTACAGAGTTTTGTTGTTTACAGATATGTATAGTCCCAGATGAGTCATATGTATATCCCATCCCCTACATCCCACCCCTCCAGGTCATCACATAGCCCCCATGTAAGATCCCTTAACCCACAGAACATTGACAATAGTTATCTGTTTTACATATGGTAGGTTCCATGTTACTCTTTCCATATCTCTCACACACTCTTCCCTCTCTCCAATGTACATAAGTCTGTTCTCTATGACTGTTTTTCTATCAATGCTCTGCATGTGTATTGATCAGTATGATCTTATTAGAGCTCATATATATGCGTTAGTATACTATACTTGTCCTTCTCTTTTTGACTTACTTCACTTTGTATTCTAGATTCAAGAATTGGCTTCTTATTTAGAAACACTACATTGAAGGAGAAAGATGCTGAGAACCTCAAAGGCATAGAACTGAATGAACCCACATTTCTCATAAACTTTGGAAAGCGTCTCAATCACATGTGACAATATACCAAGAACAACAAACAACAGTGTAGTTGCTTTCACGTCACAATACAAAGCTCAGCTACAGACATGCATTCTAGTGTTCAGAAATTGATACTTCTCTTAACGAAGTAAGAAATTTTAATGAAAATGAAAACAGATGATTCAGAATAAGGAGAAAAAATTGAACCAGCCACACACACACACACACACACACACACACACACACACACACACACAATTATTCTGAACAAAAGATTTGGAAGACAAATGCTTAGGAACAGCACACAAAATAAAATCAGTTATTTGTATGGTATTCCCATGACTCACCATACATCTTAAATGTACTCAAATGTCTTATATTTACATAAAGTCTTTTAAGTTTTGTTACTCGTTTAGCATGTTTCACTATGTCCTTTTAAATGCGCTTCTTCTATTATTTTACCTTTTGAGACAAAATTGCCTCATGGCCAAGATTATGTGGCAAAATTCCTCACAGTGAAGATGTCTACAAGGAAGATGCTGACAGCCAAAATACCAGACCCTATTTTGAGCATTCGGTACTGCTTGAGCCCATTGACAGCCCTGTCTTGGAGGTTATTTGTGCTACCTCTATGCTCTTAAAGTTACTTGGGGATACCAACCAGCCAATAAATGTGGTGAATTTTATTTGTATTTGATTTTGTCTAATGGAAACATAAGGCAATGAAGAACAAAGTCAGGGGGAAATTAGAATGCTCTCATTTTAAACTTAAACATTTTCATTTAGTGTAAAATACATCGTAATGAAATATAGATGTGTGTAGCATTGGCATTAAAAAGTACGTGACATTGACGGTTGAGCTCCATGGGTTCATTTACTCTAAAAATTTGCTAAGCATACTACTTTATGTGACTAATTGACTTATTAGAGCTGTCATGTCTAAATTAAATCTTTCTCTTGGCCGACTCTCTGGCTTCTGTAACTTTCACCATTTAGATCCTCTTTTTCTTTTTGTTGTTTATCATCTACTGCTGTCAGCTGTCAAATCATGCTAGCTGGCAGCAAAATGACTGTGCATTAAGCACACCGTGACAGTACTCTGGCCCAGCCGTGTGTGCAGAGAAAGATGGTGGGTTTTTAATGTACTGTTCGGGGATAATTATGAAGTGGCAGGAACTGTTCTTCAGGAGAAAATCAGGTCAGTTTGTCTAACAAAGCCATTTTTCAAGCTTCACCCAATGGAGCATTGTGGTCATCCAAAAGCATGCAATGGGAGATGGGTCTTGGCAGAAATGCCACCTAAAAAGCTTTGACAAGGTATCAATTCTCTGCAGAAGTAAAGAAACAAGACAGACTCACAGCTGTCAGACACGCAGAGGAAAACTACCTTGTATCCAGCTACCTTCTCTTCCTCATCACAGGAGCTGAGCTTGCAGGAGGCAGTGGCTTGGGTTCAGCCAGTATTCAAATAATAAACTCAGTGCAACAGGTCACCTCTCTGAGAGTCAAAGTGAAAGAAGGCTGGTGTTACAACCCTGCAGGGTAGGTATTGGGATGAAGTGGGATAAAACATAAAGCACTGACACATGATACTCAGCAGATGACAGCTCCTTCTTCCACTCACTCCTATGCTCCTGAAGTGTTTTTAGCCACTCATGAGGACAGCAGAAGGACACCATGTGTTTCCCTCCCTGTTACTTCAAGTCCTTGCTGTGTTGATGCAGGGTCAAGTGCAACTTAAAAACTTTCCTCTCTCCCTCCCTGCCTCCCTACTTCCTTCTTTCCTGTTTCTCCTCCACTCCCTCCCTCTCATCCTTTTTCTATCCATTGTTCCAACCAATTTTTATCATTTTTCAAAAGTTATATACATTCAATCACATATTTATTATTGAAAATGTACGTACTTACAGCAGACAACACAGATAAACAAAAAGAAGAATATACAATTTCCCAAAGTCCTATGGGGTAGCTCAGCTTTAAGTGTGTGTATGTGTTGAGGGGGTAGGGGATGTGTGTCTAAATCAGTACTTGGCTGTGTATTAGGATCACCTGGGGAGTTTTTGATCAGGGGGCTGCCTGGGGCCCCTACCCAGAGATTCTGAATTGGTGAGACTGAACTGGGGTTTGGTCACCAAATTTTTTGAAATTTCCCCAAAGTGATTATCTGTGCAACTCGTATCTGCTCTAGACTTCTTTTCCACACTGACATAATATATTTCACAAGATAAGCTGAACCAAATTAACTTCCCTTAATATACCATGAAGACCTTACTAGATGATATAGTTCCATAAAAACATTTTTTAAAAATGCAGATGATATAACAGTGGATTTTGACAAATAAAAGAAACAACTGACACAGAACTAAAGATATTAGAAATCTGCATAGAGTAAAAAAGCGAGTATAAATTAGATAAATCTGCCACACATGCCAAAGAATAAAAAAGATGGTTGAAAAATGATGACTTAGAGGCTAAATAAATAAACAAATAAATTAGCTAAATCCATAAATGTCTCGAGTTAAGCATCTGCAAAGGAATTTTCACCTCTTTCACATTGATACACATTTATGACATTGATTCTGGTAAGAATCAGAAAAACCAAAAATAGTCTTGAGTTTTATAAACTATGTGAATTTAATAAACTCAGTGCAACAGGTCACCTCTCTGAGAGTCAAAGTGAAAGAAGGCTGGTGTTACAACCCTGCAGGGTAGGTATTGGGATGAAGTGGGATAAAACATAAAGCACTGACACATGATACTCAGCAGATGACAGCTCCTTCTTCCACTCACTCCTATGCTCCTGAAGTGTTTTTAGCCACTCATGAGGACAGCAGAAGGACACCATGTGTTTCCCTCCCTGTTACTTCAAGTCCTTGCTGTGTTGATGCAGGGTCAAGTGCAACTTAAAAACTTTCCTCTCTCCCTCCCTGCCTCCCTACTTCCTTCTTTCCTGTTTCTCCTCCACTCCCTCCCTCTCATCCTTTTTCTATCCATTGTTCCAACCAATTTTTATCATTTTTCAAAAGTTATATACATTCAATCACATATTTATTATTGAAAATGTACGTACTTACAGCAGACAACACAGATAAACAAAAAGAAGAATATACAATTTCCCAAAGTCCTATGGGGTAGCTCAGCTTTAAGTGTGTGTATGTGTTGGGGGGGTAGGGGATGTGTGTCTAAATCAGTACTTGGCTGTGTATTAGGATCACCTGGGGAGTTTTTGATCAGGGGGCTGCCTGGGGCCCCTACCCAGAGATTCTGAATTGGTGAGACTGAACTGGGGTTTGGTCACCAAATTTTTTGAAATTTCCCCAAAGTGATTATCTGTGCAACTCGTATCTGCTCTAGACTTCTTTTCCACACTGACATAATATATTTCACAAGATAAGCTGAACCAAATTAACTTCCCTTAATATACCATGAAGACCTTACTAGATGATATAGTTCCATAAAAACATTTTTTAAAAATGCAGATGATATAACAGTGGATTTTGACAAATAAAAGAAACAACTGACACAGAACTAAAGATATTAGAAATCTGCATAGAGTAAAAAAGCGAGTATAAATTAGATAAATCTGCCACACATGCCAAAGAATAAAAAAGATGGTTGAAAAATGATGACTTAGAGGCTAAATAAATAAACAAATAAATTAGCTAAATCCATAAATGTCTCGAGTTAAGCATCTGCAAAGGAATTTTTCACCTCTTTCACATTGATACACATTTATGACATTGATTCTGGTAAGAATCAGAAAAACCAAAAATAGTCTTGAGTTTTATAAACTATGTGAAATTAATTTCAACCACAACATTTTATATGGATGCACAACCCTGATTAAATTGATGTATTTATTATATCATGTCAGAAATATGGTTTTTATTTTTACCTGTTACTGATATCATGACATACTGGATTATTAATAATTATTATATTTTGCTTACCTAATGTCTCTGTGAACAAAATATCAATATTTATTATTTATTTTAAAAACATTTAGAAGACTTCCACATAAGAGCCACACACATTTAAATGTTTTCTTGTAAAACACAGTCTCAAACAAACTAATGGGGTTTGCTGTTTGTTGTTTCTGGTAATAAATGTCTTTCATTTTTCTCCATAGGGATATAAGGTATATTCTTGTGCAATATGAAGACTTGCTTAAGGGCATAATATTCTTAAACAGCATTAGACATTTTAGCAAAGGAACTTCACATATTTTTCAACTTTGCTGTGAAGTAGACTGTCAAATTTCATTGACAGTTTCATAATAGGCCTTTTAAAAAGTTGTGAATAGATGTCTTTCTTGGAAATCATTTAATTCAAGCGAATTTGGATAGCCAAATATTCTTTAATATGCAAAGCCTCTCAGTGCCACTGCAATAAATATTACTAGTATGCTCTGGAACTAACAGAAGATGATAATCTCATTTCCACAGTCCTTCCCAGTGTTCTAAAATCTTAACATTCACATCGTACTCAATTTCTATATGGACTGACAGACTTGACATTTTTTTAATGATTGCTTAAAATTAGTTTAAATCAATTATTATATAATCTAATTTCTTCTGAGTAATGACTTTATAAGAGGCAGCAACACAGCAACCAGTCAGATGTATTCTTATTCTTTCTGAAAACTACTGGTGAACACAGGAATTCAGCTAAAATCTCACATTCTCAGGGATGTTTTCATTAAGAAGTCTCTACCTTAGCAGAATATAATGAATTATTCCTTTCTCTAGGCCATTTTACCTTATACTTACATCTATAATTGTGTGATACAGTTCTGTTACTGAATTATTACATAATCATTTTCGGTGCTAGAATTGTGAACTTCTTGTGAGACTGTGTTTCCAAGTCTAACTCACTTATTTTCCCCCACCTGTTCCTAGCAAAATGTCTGGCATATGTTAAGTATTCAATAAGTGTCTTTCAATGAATGAATAAATGAATTTTAAAAGATTGCCTTTTATTTAAAGCACTTTTTTTCCTGGCAAGTTCTTTGTATAAATATTATTTCTCTTGATTCATGTAAGAATCCAAAGAACTAGCCATTATCATCCCTAAGAGTTGTTAAGTGAATTTGCCAAGGTCAGGTAGCTAGTAGGATAGAAATTCAAAGACCACTTCTTAAGCTCTCACCCTAAATACATTAAGACGTTACCATAAGCCTTCTTCCACTTTTGAGTAGAACGAGATAGGTCCCAGCTGCATAATGCTTCTGTGCAGAAAAAACTGGATAAATGACAAAAGCATTTTTTATAGATACCAGAGAGCTATGAGAGCAATACAGACCAGATTTTGGGCTGCTAATTGACATTTTAGCAAAAGGAACTTCACATATTTTTCAACTTTGCTGTGAAGTAGACTGTCAAATTTCATTGACAGTTTCATAATAGGCCTTTTAAAAAGTTGTGAATAGATGTCTTTCTTGGAAATCATTTAATTCAAGCGAATTTGGATAGCCAAATATTCTTTAATATGCAAAGCCTCTCAGTGCCACTGCAATAAATATTACTAGTATGCTCTGGAACTAACAGAAGATGATAATCTCATTTCCACAGTCCTTCCCAGTGTTCTAAAATCTTAACATTCACATCGTACTCAATTTCTATATGGACTGACAGACTTGACATTTTTTTAATGATTGCTTAAAATTAGTTTAAATCAATTATTATATAATCTAATTTCTTCTGAGTAATGACTTTATAAGAGGCAGCAACACAGCAACCAGTCAGATGTATTCTTATTCTTTCTGAAAACTACTGGTGAACACAGGAATTCAGCTAAAATCTCACATTCTCAGGGATGTTTTCATTAAGAAGTCTCTACCTTAGCAGAATATAATGAATTATTCCTTTCTCTAGGCCATTTTACCTTATACTTACATCTATAATTGTGTGACACAGTTCTGTTACTGAATTATTACATAATCATTTTCGGTGCTAGAATTGTGAACTTCTTGTGAGACTGTGTTTCCAAGTCTAACTCACTTATTTTCCCCCACCTGTTCCTAGCAAAATGTCTGGCATATGTTAAGTATTCAATAAGTGTCTTTCAATGAATGAATAAATGAATTTTAAAAGATTGCCTTTTATTTAAAGCACTTTTTTTCCTGGCAAGTTCTTTGTATAAATATTATTTCTCTTGATTCATGTAAGAATCCAAAGAACTAGCCATTATCATCCCTAAGAGTTGTTAAGTGAATTTGCCAAGGTCAGGTAGCTAGTAGGATAGAAATTCAAAGACCACTTCTTAAGCTCTCACCCTAAATACATTAAGACGTTACCATAAGCCTTCTTCCACTTTTGAGTAGAACGAGATAGGTCCCAGCTGCATAATGCTTCTGTGCAGAAAAAACTGGATAAATGACAAAAGCATTTTTTTATAGATACCAGAGAGCTATGAGAGCAATACAGACCAGAGGATTGGGCTTAGTCTGTACAGTGGGTCTCTGCTGGAGGAAAGAGAAACAAGTGAAGCTATGTGCATAGTTGGCTTGACAGGTTGAAAATCTGAGGAGAAGCAATGTAGCTGGTTTCACTAGGAGACATCTGCTGAGTCTGGGATTGTGTGACAGAAGCTAAGAGGAGGGGTTTGGACCAGCAGAATGAAGTCTTCTACATTCTACATTATATAGGAAGCAAACTCTTGCTCAAGGGAGGAAGCCCACCTTAAATATAGAGCTGGTCTTCCCCTCAAGACATCTTCTACACTTGAAGCTATCAAGAGAAGGAGACTAAACAGATGAGCTCAGAATCTGCAAAGAGCAGGGCAAAATAAGCTGCTCTCTTTCAGAGCTAAGGAGACAAAGATTTCCCAGCTCTTAATCAAAAGTCATGTAGGACCATGTTCTTTGTTACTGTTCTAAGGAAAGGGGATGAACGAAAGCAGACCTAGCCTGTGTGTCTGTGCGTGCGGTGTGTGTGCTGTGTGTGTGTGTGTGTGTATAGAGAGACAGACAGACAGAGAGAAATTTATTATAGGTATTGGCTGAAGCAATTACAGGGGACAAGAAGACCCCTGGTCTGTTGTCTATAAGCTGAAGAACCAGGAAAGCCAGTGGTGTGATTCAGGCAGAGTTTAAAGATCTGAAAACCAAGGCAGCCTATGGTCCAAGTTCCAGTCTGAGTCCAAAAAGACCAAGAATCAAGGGATAGGAGTTAATGGCATAAGTCCTGACTCAAGTCTGAACCAAGAGCCAGGGTTGAATTTTAAAAGATTGCCTTTTATTTAAAGCACTTTTTTTCCTGGCAAGTTCTTTGTATAAATATTATTTCTCTTGATTCATGTAAGAATCCAAAGAACTAGCCATTATCATCCCTAAGAGTTGTTAAGTGAATTTGCCAAGGTCAGGTAGCTAGTAGGATAGAAATTCAAAGACCACTTCTTAAGCTCTCACCCTAAATACATTAAGACGTTACCATAAGCCTTCTTCCACTTTTGAGTAGAACGAGATAGGTCCCAGCTGCATAATGCTTCTGTGCAGAAAAAACTGGATAAATGACAAAAGCATTTTTTTATAGATACCAGAGAGCTATGAGAGCAATACAGACCAGAGGATTGGGCTTAGTCTGTACAGTGGGTCTCTGCTGGAGGAAAGAGAAACAAGTGAAGCTATGTGCATAGTTGGCTTGACAGGTTGAAAATCTGAGGAGAAGCAATGTAGCTGGTTTCACTAGGAGACATCTGCTGAGTCTGGGATTGTGTGACAGAAGCTAAGAGGAGGGGTTTGGACCAGCAGAATGAAGTCTTCTACATTCTACATTATATAGGAAGCAAACTCTTGCTCAAGGGAGGAAGCCCACCTTAAATATAGAGCTGGTCTTCCCCTCAAGACATCTTCTACACTTGAAGCTATCAAGAGAAGGAGACTAAACAGATGAGCTCAGAATCTGCAAAGAGCAGGGCAAAATAAGCTGCTCTCTTTCAGAGCTAAGGAGACAAAGATTTCCCAGCTCTTAATCAAAAGTCATGTAGGACCATGTTCTTTGTTACTGTTCTAAGGAAAGGGGATGAACGAAAGCAGACCTAGCCTGTGTGTCTGTGCGTGTGCGTGTGTGTGTGCGTGTGTGTGTGTGTGTGTGTGTATAGAGAGAGACAGACAGACAGAGAGAAATTTATTATAGGTATTGGCTGAAGCAATTACAGGGGACAAGAAGACCCCTGGTCTGTTGTCTATAAGCTGAAGAACCAGGAAAGCCAGTGGTGTGATTCAGGCAGAGTTTAAAGATCTGAAAACCAAGGCAGCCTATGGTCCAAGTTCCAGTCTGAGTCCAAAAAGACCAAGAATCAAGGGATAGGAGTTAATGGCATAAGTCCTGACTCAAGTCTGAAAGTCCAAGAGCCAGGGTTGGTGAGGATGATTTTCTTTACTCAGTCTACCAACTCAAATGCTAATCTCTTCCAGAAACATCCTCACAGACATGCCCAGTAATAATGCTTTACCAGCCATCTGAAAATTCCTTAGCCTAATCAAGTCATCACATAAACTAACCATCACAGTGGGTTGACTTCTTATCTTTCCCAGACTTCCTCTTAATCTTTTCTTTAGCCAGTAGCTTCTAGAAGGACAGAACCATTTGGCTTCCTCCATGCCTTCCCAAGGCCATAACAATTTCAGAGATTCTGTATCAGGGTATTTTCAGTTGCAAGTCACAGAAATTCAAACTGTACTACACAACAAAGGGAACATATTCTGTAAGGTATGGACCAATCAAGGTCACAGTTCTCTAATTTTTCTCAGCTTTTCATTCTCGGTGTGTTGGATTGATTCTGATGTTAGCATCCTATATGTTGCCAACAAATTATAACTTTGCATCCTATACTGCAGAGAAAGAAAGAAATGTGTTTCAGAAGTGCCAGTAATAGTCCTGAAATTCATGATAAGCCAAGACCAAGGCTAAGAGCACCTCTGATCTAATCACTGGAGACAGTACAAGAGAATGTCCTCTTTGGGCCAGTACAGGTGATTTGCTACAGCCCTGAAATGGGATATTTGAAGGTAACAATGAATCCCCAGTGAACGCAGGGACTATTGGAAAAGGTTAAATGGGGCATGGATAATGAGGGTCAGCCAACAGATGGCCACCACAGTACTTGACAGATTCTCACACAGACACATACACCTTAACGAGCAGCAACTAAAAGCTTAACCAAATAAATGAACACAAATCATTTACAGAGTATGTTAGAGCAAGACATTCATATTAAAGACAAAACTTGTGTTAAATTGAAAAACTATAGTTTGGTGGGCCAAAGAGAATAAATAATATATAACATTGTGATGGGTTTTCTTTCATCTTTCCTACTGAAGGTTTTGTGTAAAAAAGAGCACTGACTTCTCTTTGTACTTCAAGGATTAAGCATTTAAGCATTATACATGGACTCTCAAGTATAATCATATGACATCAGATCTAAAATCAAGACTTCAACATCTTTCTTAATGTTTGAAGAATGTTCCATGCTCATGACTATATAAGCACCACTGAACTTGGCATTCTGCTCATGTCTCCTTCATTGTTAGATTAATGCTCATGTAAAAAGATTGCCATAATTACAACAATGGTGGTTTGCAGACACCCGCTGTGAGCATAAAAGGAAAGACATTCCCCCTTTAGCCTAATCAAGTCATCACATAAACTAACCATCACAGTGGGTTGACTTCTTATCTTTCCCAGACTTCCTCTTAATCTTTTCTTTAGCCAGTAGCTTCTAGAAGGACAGAACCATTTGGCTTCCTCCATGCCTTCCCAAGGCCATAACAATTTCAGAGATTCTGTATCAGGGTATTTTCAGTTGCAAGTCACAGAAATTCAAACTGTACTACACAACAAAGGGAACATATTCTGTAAGGTATGGACCAATCAAGGTCACAGTTCTCTAATTTTTCTCAGCTTTTCATTCTCGGTGTGTTGGATTGATTCTGATGTTAGCATCCTATATGTTGCCAACAAATTATAACTTTGCATCCTATACTGCAGAGAAAGAAAGAAATGTGTTTCAGAAGTGCCAGTAATAGTCCTGAAATTCATGATAAGCCAAGACCAAGGCTAAGAGCACCTCTGATCTAATCACTGGAGACAGTACAAGAGAATGTCCTCTTTGGGCCAGTACAGGTGATTTGCTACAGCCCTGAAATGGGATATTTGAAGGTAACAATGAATCCCCAGTGAACGCAGGGACTATTGGAAAAGGTTAAATGGGGCATGGATAATGAGGGTCAGCCAACAGATGGCCACCACAGTACTTGACAGATTCTCACACAGACACATACACCTTAACGAGCAGCAACTAAAAGCTTAACCAAATAAATGAACACAAATCATTTACAGAGTATGTTAGAGCAAGACATTCATATTAAAGACAAAACTTGTGTTAAATTGAAAAACTATAGTTTGGTGGGCCAAAGAGAATAAATAATATATAACATTGTGATGGGTTTTCTTTCATCTTTCCTACTGAAGGTTTTGTGTAAAAAAGAGCACTGACTTCTCTTTGTACTTCAAGGATTAAGCATTTAAGCATTATACATGGACTCTCAAGTATAATCATATGACATCAGATCTAAAATCAAGACTTCAACATCTTTCTTAATGTTTGAAGAATGTTCCATGCTCATGACTATATAAGCACCACTGAACTTGGCATTCTGCTCATGTCTCCTTCATTGTTAGATTAATGCTCATGTAAAAAGATTGCCATAATTACAACAATGGTGGTTTGCAGACACCCGCTGTGAGCATAAAAGGAAAGTTAAAACACAAAGTAAATGTGCAGTAAAGAGGAGAGGGCTTTGTTGAGCAGAGGGTGATAAGCTCTCCAAGTTAAAGTTCATTGCATGTAAAAGTTGGATTTATAAGAGAGCCAAAAGGATCTCAAGAGGTCATCTGGTCCATTTCCCAACTTGTAGGCAGCAGCACATGTTAAAATTATTCAAGGCTAAGAGTTAACTGTATTCTGTGTAACACTTATTATTATTATTATTATTATTTCCTCTTAAAGATTGTTAGTAGGGGAAAGAAAAGCCCAATTAATTCTTTTTTTTTTAAAAGATTTATTTATTTTTTATTTATTTTTGGGCGGTGGTTGGGGAGGGAGGGGAGCGGGCAGGCCACTTCTATTGGTCTTTCATTTCTCTATGTTCATCTGTCTTTGTTCTTTGGCTCCTGTGGGCCTCCCATCACGGTGGGGTCTATCGTTACAGAGCGCCGGATCTGGGCGCATGCGCTCCAGAGCTCCGGCTCCGCAGCAGGTGGGATCTTCCCAGGCCAGGGATCCAACCGGCGCCCCTTGCACTGCAAGGTGGTGTCCTTACTCACTGGACCACCAGGGGAAGCCCCCAATTAATTCTTAATTCAAAGCTTATTGTATTTTGTGGTTTGAAATATTTGAGAGAAGATTTTAAAATTCCAAATCCTTACCAGATAGAAAGCAGATATTCCAAAATAAAGGTTCTACTCTTTGCTCTGCCAGTGTGATGTGAGGCTGTAATTCCTTTACCACCAAAGCCTCGGGGAAGCCTTTGGAACTAGGATCAAACTAGCAAATTCTGTTTTTCTGAGACTGTTGAGGGACAGTTTGTTCTTTAATTTTACAAGGGATTATTAAGCACACAGTTGAACCCAAATGCTAAAACAATATTAATTACATTTGCAAGAAACTCTCAATAATATAAAAGTATATTATTATTTTCTTCATATCCTATTGATTTACATGGAATTTCAATTATAAGAGCAACATACTTTTGTGTAACACTGTTTTCCAGCAACTCAATTTCCACTTCTAAAAGTTTATCCTCAGGAAATAATCATAGATGTGAGAAAATAATACTTAGATACAAATGTTAATTACAACATTATATCTAAGAGCCCAAATTGGAAACCACTAAAATACCTAGCAACAGAAAAGTAGTCACACAAATTATAGTGCATCAGTACAACAAAATATTATATAGCCATTAAAATTACATCACAGAGTATCTAATGTTATGGCAAAGTGTTTGCGATATGTATCATTGCAGAAAAAACCCCAAGTATGTATGATATGAACCCATTTTAAAAACAAAAAGAATCATATAAATATAAAATACCAAATTATCTAAATCCAAAATATCTAAATACCAAAGTATCAGTAAGGAGTGAAAGCTGAGTGCTAGATACACGTGTTGTATCGTATTGCTACTTTTTCTTTGTGCTCTATCATATTTTCTATACTGAATATATGTCTTATATCCAGAAAATAAAACCCCATAAGAACCCTTCTACACTACTGGTGGGAAAAATTGTTCTATCGTTACAGAGCGCCGGATCTGGGCGCATGCGCTCCAGAGCTCCGGCTCCGCAGCAGGTGGGATCTTCCCAGGCCAGGGATCCAACCGGCGCCCCTTGCACTGCAAGGTGGTGTCCTTACTCACTGGACCACCAGGGGAAGCCCCCAATTAATTCTTAATTCAAAGCTTATTGTATTTTGTGGTTTGAAATATTTGAGAGAAGATTTTAAAATTCCAAATCCTTACCAGATAGAAAGCAGATATTCCAAAATAAAGGTTCTACTCTTTGCTCTGCCAGTGTGATGTGAGGCTGTAATTCCTTTACCACCAAAGCCTCGGGGAAGCCTTTGGAACTAGGATCAAACTAGCAAATTCTGTTTTTCTGAGACTGTTGAGGGACAGTTTGTTCTTTAATTTTACAAGGGATTATTAAGCACACAGTTGAACCCAAATGCTAAAACAATATTAATTACATTTGCAAGAAACTCTCAATAATATAAAAGTATATTATTATTTTCTTCATATCCTATTGATTTACATGGAATTTCAATTATAAGAGCAACATACTTTTGTGTAACACTGTTTTCCAGCAACTCAATTTCCACTTCTAAAAGTTTATCCTCAGGAAATAATCATAGATGTGAGAAAATAATACTTAGATACAAATGTTAATTACAACATTATATCTAAGAGCCCAAATTGGAAACCACTAAAATACCTAGCAACAGAAAAGTAGTCACACAAATTATAGTGCATCAGTACAACAAAATATTATATAGCCATTAAAATTACATCACAGAGTATCTAATGTTATGGCAAAGTGTTTGCGATATGTATCATTGCAGAAAAAACCCCAAGTATGTATGATATGAACCCATTTTAAAAACAAAAAGAATCATATAAATATAAAATACCAAATTATCTAAATCCAAAATATCTAAATACCAAAGTATCAGTAAGGAGTGAAAGCTGAGTGCTAGATACACGTGTTGTATCGTGTATTGCTACTTTTTTCTTTGTGCTCTATCATATTTTCTATACTGAATATATGTCACTTTGATATCCAGAAAATAAAACCCCATAAGAACCCTTCTACACTACTGGTGGGAAGATAAATTGGTACAGCTACTATGGAGAATAGTAAGGAAGTCTCTTAAAAAACTAAAAATAGAATTACTATATGATTCAGTATTCCTATTCTTGGGCATTTATCTGGAAAATATGAAAACTCTAACTTGAAAAGATACATGCATCCCAGTGTTCATCTCAGCACTATTTACAATAGCCAAGACATGGAAACAATCTCAACGCCCACTGACAAATGACTGGATAACGAAGTGGTATAGATATATAATGGAATATTACTCAGCCATAAAAAGAATGAGATCACACCATTTGCAGCAACATGGATGGACCTACAGATGATCATACTAAGTGAAGTCAGACAGAGAAAGTCAAACATGTGATATCACTTATATGTGGAATCTGAAAAAGATACAAAATGAATTTATTTACAAAATAGAAAGAATCACAGATTTGGTGTCTAGTAAGGGCCCACTCCTTCATAGATGACTATGTTTTTTGGTGTCTCCTCACATAGTAGAGGGGTTTTTCAGGCAGCTCAGTGGTAAAGAATCCACTGGCCAATGCAGGAGATGCAGGGTTGGGAAGGTTTGGTCCTTGGGTTGGGAAGATCCCCTGGAAGAGGAAATGGCAACCCACTCCAATATTTTTGCCAGGATAATTCCATGAACAGAGAAACCTGGTGGGCTGCAGTCCACGATATCACAAAGAGCGGGACACAACTATGCAACCCACCCCCCCACATAGTTGAGGGGGTTAGGGAGCTCTGTGAGGGTCTCTTTTACAAGTGTATTAATACCACTCCAGGGCTCCATCCTCATGACCTAAGCACCTTTTAAAGACCTCACCACCTAACACCACCATGTTAGGTCTTAGGTTTCAATGTATGACATTTGAGGGGGATACAAATATTTGATCTATAGCACCCATAAGAAACCATGTAGGAAGCAATTAAATTATATTCCAGATCTTACAGCCTAGATTAATCTAAGGGGTTCCAGGGATATGGGAAAGCTGAGTGCTAGATACACGTGTTGCGTACTATTTTTGTGCTCTATCATATTTTCTATACTGAATATATGTCACTTTGATATCCAGAAAATAAAACCCCATAAGAACCCTTCTACACTACTGGTGGGAAGATAAATTGGTACAGCTACTATGGAGAATAGTAAGGAAGTCTCTTAAAAAACTAAAAATAGAATTACTATATGATTCAGTATTCCTATTCTTGGGCATTTATCTGGAAAATATGAAAACTCTAACTTGAAAAGATACATGCATCCCAGTGTTCATCTCAGCACTATTTACAATAGCCAAGACATGGAAACAATCTCAACGCCCACTGACAAATGACTGGATAACGAAGTGGTATAGATATATAATGGAATATTACTCAGCCATAAAAAGAATGAGATCACACCATTTGCAGCAACATGGATGGACCTACAGATGATCATACTAAGTGAAGTCAGACAGAGAAAGTCAAACATGTGATATCACTTATATGTGGAATCTGAAAAAGATACAAAATGAATTTATTTACAAAATAGAAAGAATCACAGATTTGGTGTCTAGTAAGGGCCCACTCCTTCATAGATGACTATGTTTTTTGGTGTCTCCTCACATAGTAGAGGGGTTTTTCAGGCAGCTCAGTGGTAAAGAATCCACTGGCCAATGCAGGAGATGCAGGGTTGGGAAGGTTTGGTCCTTGGGTTGGGAAGATCCCCTGGAAGAGGAAATGGCAACCCACTCCAATATTTTTGCCAGGATAATTCCATGAACAGAGAAACCTGGTGGGCTGCAGTCCACGATATCACAAAGAGCGGGACACAACTATGCAACCCACCCCCCCACATAGTTGAGGGGGTTAGGGAGCTCTGTGAGGGTCTCTTTTACAAGTGTATTAATACCACTCCAGGGCTCCATCCTCATGACCTAAGCACCTTTTAAAGACCTCACCACCTAACACCACCATGTTAGGTCTTAGGTTTCAATGTATGACATTTGAGGGGGATACAAATATTTGATCTATAGCACCCATAAGAAACCATGTAGGAAGCAATTAAATTATATTCCAGATCTTACAGCCTAGATTAATCTAAGGGGTTCCAGGGATATGGGCTGGTTTTTCAGGTGATGAACCAGCCCTTCATCATGTAATTTAGCCTGACAGAAAAGGAGTATCCACAGAGGTTAAAACTGAAATTCAGGAGATATATGAGTGTATAGAGCAGCATAGTCTGATAGAAATATAATACAGATCTAAATCTGATACACAAGCATAATATGAAATTTCTTAAAAGTCAAACTTAAGTATAGCATGGAGGACTCAACTGAATGCTCTGTGTTGACCTAAATAGCAAGAAAATATACAAATGAAAGGATGTGTGTATACACAAAACTGATTCACTTTGCTGTATAGTTGAAATGAATACAACATTGTAAAGCAACAAATAAAAAAAAAAATCCTGATGTAAACTCTAAAAAAGAAAAAACTCTAAAAAGACTCTCAAATGCAATTTCAGAGGTTTTTAAAAAGCCACATTTAAAAAGTAAAAAGAAATAGGTGAAATTAACCATAGTAATTATCGAATTTTACTCAATTTGTACCAGATATCATAATTTCTACATGTAGTCAATATAAAATTATTAATGAAACATTTGTATTTCTTGTTTATACTATATATTCACAATATGGAGATATTTTAAACTGATAGCACTTCTTGGTTTGGACTAGCCATACTTCAAAGCTCAATAGCCACACTTGACTACCTTTGTTGTTGTTCAGTCATGTCTGACTCTTTGCGACCCCACGGAGTAAAGCATGCCAGGCTTGCCTGCCCTGCACCATTTCCCAGAGTTTGCTCAAATTCATGTCCACTGAGTCTGTGATACGACACAACCACATCATCCTCTGTCGCCCCCTTCCCCTCCTGCCCTCCAGTCTTTCCCAGCATCAGGGTCTTTTCCAATGAGTCAGCTCTTCACATCAGGTGGCTAGAGTACTGGATCTTCAGTGTCAGCACCAGTCCTTCAGATGGGTATTCAGAGTTGATTTCCTTTAGGATTGACTGCTTTGATCGCCTTACTGTCTAAGGGACTCTCAAGAGTCTTCTTCCCCAGTCTAAAAGCATCAATTGTTTAGCAATCAGTCTTCTTTATGGTCCAAACATGCTTCAATGTATGACATTTGAGGGGATACAAATATTTGATCTATAGCACCCATAAGAAACCATGTAGGAAGCAATTAAATTATATTCCAGATCTTACAGCCTAGATTAATCTAAGGGGTTCCAGGGATATGGGCTGGTTTTTCAGGTGATGAACCAGCCCTTCATCATGTAATTTAGCCTGACAGAAAAGGAGTATCCACAGAGGTTAAAACTGAAATTCAGGAGATATATGAGTGTATAGAGCAGCATAGTCTGATAGAAATAAAATACAGATCTAAATCTGATACACAAGCATAATATGAAATTTCTTAAAAGTCAAACTTAAGTATAGCATGGAGGACTCAACTGAATGCTCTGTGTTGACCTAAATAGCAAGAAAATATACAAATGAAAGGATGTGTGTATACACAAAACTGATTCACTTTGCTGTATAGTTGAAATGAATACAACATTGTAAAGCAACAAATAAAAAAAAAAATCCTGATGTAAACTCTAAAAAAGAAAAAACTCTAAAAAGACTCTCAAATGCAATTTCAGAGGTTTTTAAAAAGCCACATTTAAAAAGTAAAAAGAAATAGGTGAAATTAACCATAGTAATTATCGAATTTTACTCAATTTGTACCAGATATCATAATTTCTACATGTAGTCAATATAAAATTATTAATGAAACATTTGTATTTCTTGTTTATACTATATATTCACAATATGGAGATATTTTAAACTGATAGCACTTCTTGGTTTGGACTAGCCATACTTCAAAGCTCAATAGCCACACTTGACTACCTTTGTTGTTGTTCAGTCATGTCTGACTCTTTGCGACCCCACGGAGTAAAGCATGCCAGGCTTGCCTGCCCTGCACCATTTCCCAGAGTTTGCTCAAATTCATGTCCACTGAGTCTGTGATACGACACAACCACATCATCCTCTGTCGCCCCCTTCCCCTCCTGCCCTCCAGTCTTTCCCAGCATCAGGGTCTTTTCCAATGAGTCAGCTCTTCACATCAGGTGGCTAGAGTACTGGATCTTCAGTGTCAGCACCAGTCCTTCAGATGGGTATTCAGAGTTGATTTCCTTTAGGATTGACTGCTTTGATCGCCTTACTGTCTAAGGGACTCTCAAGAGTCTTCTTCAATACCACAGTCTAAAAGCATCAATTGTTTAGCAATCAGTCTTCTTTATGGTCCAACTCTCACATCTGTACAGGACTACCAGAAAAACCATAACTTTGACTATATGGACCTTTGTCAGCAAAGTGATGTCTCTGTTTTTTAATAAAGCTGTCTAGGTTTGTCATAGCTTTTCTTCCAAGGAGCAAGCATCTTTTAATTTTGTGGTTGCAGTCACCATCTGCAGTGATTTTGAAGCCCAAGAAAATAAAGTCTCCACTGTTTCCATTGCTTGCCCATCTATTGACATGAAGTGATGGGACTGGATGCCATGATCTTCATTTTCTGAATGTTGAGTTTTAGGCCAGCTTTTCACGCTCCTCTTTCACCTTCATCAAGAAGCTCTTTAGTTCCTCTTTGCTTTCTGTCATTAGGGTGGTGACATCTGCATACCTGAGGTTCTTGATATTTCTCCTGGCAATCTTGATTCCAGCTTGTACTTCATCCAACCTGGTATCTCACATGATGTACTCTGCATGTAAGTTAAATAAGCAGGGTGACAATATACAGCCTTGACATACTCCTTTCCCAATTTGGAACCGGTCCATTGTTCCATGCCTGGTTCTAATTGTTGCTTCTTGACCTGCATACAGGGGGCAGGTAAGGTGGTCTAGTATTCCCATCTCTTTAAGAATTTTCCATAGTTTGTGGTAATCCACACCTTTCATCAAAGGCTTTTAGACTAGTCAACGAAGCAGAAGTAGATGTTTTTCTGGAATTTTCTTGTTTCTTCTGTGATCGAGTGGATGTTGGCAATTTGATTTCTGGTTCCTCTGCCTTTCCTAACCCAAGCTTGTACGTCTGGAAATTCTTGGTTCAAGTATTGTTGAAGCCTAGCTTGAAGGATTTTCAGCATTACCTTGCTAGATGTGAGATGAACACAATTGTGCAGGAGTTTGAACATTCTTTGGCATTGTCCCTTCTTTGGGATTGGAATGAAAAATGAACTTTTCCAGTCAGTTTCCAGTCGGTCCTTATTGAGCCACAGATCCTTCAGATCAATCAGTCTTTCCTTTAAATAGAGTCTTCTTCAATACCACAGTCTAAAAGCATCAATTGTTTAGCAATCAGTCTTCTTTATGGTCCAACTCTCACATCTGTACAGGACTACCAGAAAAACCATAACTTTGACTATATGGACCTTTGTCAGCAAAGTGATGTCTCTGTTTTTTAATAAAGCTGTCTAGGTTTGTCATAGCTTTTCTTCCAAGGAGCAAGCATCTTTTAATTTTGTGGTTGCAGTCACCATCTGCAGTGATTTTGAAGCCCAAGAAAATAAAGTCTCCACTGTTTCCATTGCTTGCCCATCTATTGACATGAAGTGATGGGACTGGATGCCATGATCTTCATTTTCTGAATGTTGAGTTTTAGGCCAGCTTTTCACGCTCCTCTTTCACCTTCATCAAGAAGCTCTTTAGTTCCTCTTTGCTTTCTGTCATTAGGGTGGTGACATCTGCATACCTGAGGTTCTTGATATTTCTCCTGGCAATCTTGATTCCAGCTTGTACTTCATCCAACCTGGTATCTCACATGACGTACTCTGCATGTAAGTTAAATAAGCAGGGTGACAATATACAGCCTTGACATACTCCTTTCCCAATTTGGAACCGGTCCATTGTTCCATGCCTGGTTCTAATTGTTGCTTCTTGACCTGCATACAGGGGGCAGGTAAGGTGGTCTAGTATTCCCATCTCTTTAAGAATTTTCCATAGTTTGTGGTAATCCACACCTTTCATCAAAGGCTTTTAGACTAGTCAACGAAGCAGAAGTAGATGTTTTTCTGGAATTTTCTTGTTTCTTCTGTGATCGAGTGGATGTTGGCAATTTGATTTCTGGTTCCTCTGCCTTTCCTAACCCAAGCTTGTACGTCTGGAAATTCTTGGTTCAAGTATTGTTGAAGCCTAGCTTGAAGGATTTTCAGCATTACCTTGCTAGATGTGAGATGAACACAATTGTGCAGGAGTTTGAACATTCTTTGGCATTGTCCCTTCTTTGGGATTGGAATGAAAAATGAACTTTTCCAGTCAGTTTCCAGTCGGTCCTTATTGAGCCACAGATTTTTCAAGACTGTAGTGGATTTTTGGGCTTCCCAGGTGGCGCTCGTGCTAAAGAATCTGCCTGCCGTGCAAGAGACCTGGGTTCTATCTCAGTGTCAGGAAGATCTCCTTGAGAAGGAAGTGGCAACCCACGCCGGTATTCTTGCCTGGGAAATCCCATGAACAGAGGAGCCTGGTGGGGTACAGACCAAAGGGTCACAAAGAGTCAGACATGACTGAGCACACATGCACGGCCGCTGCCCCACTGACTGTGTCTTCAGGCCCTGTCACGGTAGCAACGCAGTTCCTGGCACTTCTCTTCCGGGTAGAGTCAGGCTATTTTTTTGTGCACCTTGAAGTCATAATCTGTACACCCTGATTATTTACAGCAGCCTTTGCTGGTGGTCTTTTTTAACTCTTTCAAACAAGGATCTCCTCCTTTAGGACTTCAAGGACACACTAGCATTTACCTTCCCTCTCTCTCTCTTACCTTAAGGGAGCTCACCAGAAACATTCTCCAGGATTGAGAGAAACCCATCCTGTGGGTTAGAACATCTGCTATAGTAGCTGGATTTTGGCAAGGTCATGAGATGAGCTAAAGTGATTTTAGCAAAACAGCAGTAGCAAAATGAAACAATCAATTAATTCCATGATAGAAAAACAAGAGTCAGATGAGCGGGGCATGTGAGTTAAGAGCTTGTTTGTTTTGGAAACACAGCTGGCTCAGGTTCTAAGGGCTCTCACAGACCCAGCAGATTTTGTTGCTCAGGAAACTTGGGGGTAAAAAATTTTATTCTGGATGGGTTTCTGGAGGCTTCTGGATTCCTAGAAATTACAGGCAAAATACTGTATTTCCATGTTGGGTGGAGACAGATACAGGAACACAGGGGAGAGAGAATCATATTTTATGGGGTTTGGGTTCACCACGTCGGGAGTAAAAGTAAGACTCACAAGTTACTCCAAGCCAGGAGGGAACGTGGGGCTTCTGAATGAATCTTGTCACTTTTTAGCACCAAGAATCAAATGACTTGGCCAGGAAAGAATGTTCACCAGCTAGTTACTGCCTACAATACCAAAACACAAGATTTAAGAACTCTAGATGGCCTATAAGACTTAGAAGAAATGAGTACCCTGGACCACAGAAAATCTACTTGAAGGCTTGAAACTGTCTCTGATTATCCCACGTGGACATAATCTTTCCTGCTTTACTCTTTTGGATCACCTGACTAGCATTAAATTAGAACTCTACTAATTACACTATAATGTAATTACAATATATTTTTTTAACTTTGAAGAAACCTTAGCATTGTTTGTGCATGTGAGTGCTCAGTTGTGTCTGGCTCTTTGTGACCCTAGGGACTGTAGCCCACCAGACTACATTCTTCCCAGGCAAGAATACTGGAATGGGTTATCATGTCCTTTAGGGAATATGGCATATTCCAGACCCAGGAATCAAACCCGAATCTCCTGCCATGTCTTGCATTGGCAGGTGGGTTCTTTACCACTGCACCAGCTCTACCTTGGCATTATTGACATTTTGAATGGAATACTTCTTTGGCATTGGGACCATTCTGTGCATGGTAGGCTGTTGAACAGCATCCCTGGTTTCCATGCACTAGATGCCTGCAGCTTCATTCCCCACCCCCACCTCCATCTGCAGATTCAACACTCAAAATTGTCTCCAGACACGGGCAAGTGTCTGGAGGGGGATGGTGCAGAGGCAAAATTGCCCTCAGCTGAGAACCACTGCCTCCTGAAGGTATTTTAATACATGCCATGCTTCTCGATGGCATGTTGCAAGGGCCACACCTTGCAAAGCTCCATGCAAGCACAGTTCTTAGTGTCCCGTGGTTAATATACCTGATAAATGGTCAGTCAGTGTTCCTACATCCTGCAGACCACCTCACAGTTTCAGAATAAACAATGGGTTAATGGTTTCAAGAGAGAAAATAAAATGGAAACATTTCATTCCACTTGCGCTTCTGGACATTTCTGAGTTCTGCACTAGAAGGAGTTAATAAGCTTTTAATATTTTTTGTTTAGGAGTAAAATATAGGTTGTCAGCTTCTCTGGGGTGATTAGGAAGGATACAATTAGAATCTTACCCAAATGAAGTTTTCCTTTGGCCTCACACAAAGCATTCCGTTCAGAGTGCCTCACAAAGAGAACATTTCCCCCTACTTCCTTCATATTTTTTGAACTGGGAGTTTCAAAAGAGCCCAATGCTCACCATAAAATGTTTTAAAAATTGGCCTTCTGAATAGTTACTGCCTAAAATAAGCATGCTGGAGCAGAGCATGATTTTAAAAAATCCGCTCTCCTCCCTGCCCCCCACCCCAAATTTAGAATGTGCCTTTATACAAGTATTTCAAGTAAAGTTATGACACCCCCTCAATTTCCTCTCTTTTCCACACCCACTCATAGTGTCTTGTGTCATTCTTCTAGGAGGTACATATGCAAAGACTATCAATAGAGAGGAAATACATTTCAAGCCAAGTGGAATTAGATGCAGGCAAATTCATTCTACACCATTTCAACCTTAAGATTTTAGCTAGATGGAAATAGTACAGTAGTTTCTCAGGGGCTGGGGCTGGGGGTGCAGGGCTGAAAGAAGCTGCTGGGTGTGGAAGCTGCTGGTGCAAAGGATTTAGTAGAGGTTCTATAAAAAGTATAAGAAGTCCCACCCATCCCACTAGGAGTGAAGAGCAGGGCCAAGACACCATCCTAAAGGATGATGAAATGAGAAAATCCCCAGGTCTTAGAAGTTGAGCCTCTATCAGCAAGGCTGGACCCCACAGAAGATGGGATCTGAGAGAGACCCACCTCGGGCCCTGTAGGCTCTAGCCAGTGGTTTCCATTTGTTCATTTACTTTTAACAAACTTTGATTTTTAGAATGATTTAAAATTGCGTAGACCTCTCACCCATTTCCCCTCATTGTTGACATCTTACGTGAACATGGTGCTGGGCTGCTCCCCTTAGGCCTACAAGGCCGGTGCTTGCCCAGCTTCAAGACCAAAGACAGAGTCCAAAGTGAGCAAGGGAGACATCATTGGTTTAATGGACGGAGGAACTCACATGTCTGAAGCAAAGTCCGGGAGCCGCACCCTGCTGTGTGCGGCAGAGGGCTGGGCAGGATGCGGCAGTACTCTTGGGAGGGGTGGTGGAGGGAGATTACCCGTTACTGGGGGAAACTGACATCATCTTGGCTCATCGGGTTCCAAGGAAACCAGCAGAGGGGCACGCCTCTCACCATCCCTTTGATAGGCATCCCTTTGATAGTAGAAAGCTCTGACCTGAAGCTGTAACAATCATTAGCTGCAGCTGGAGCAAGCATATAGGAAGGTCAGTCATGTGCATAGAGTGTAGGTGGAGCAGGCACTGATCAGGTAGGGAATGTACAGAGAGCAAGAAAACGGCCATCCCGAGTGACTTGACCATACACATGGAGTATTGGTCAAAACTAAGAAACTAACATTGGTTTATTAGTATCTGTTTATTTTTAAACTAAAAGGTTTAACTCTTTACTATAAAAACATTCAACACACATTTGAGATTTCAACTGTCTGAGGGGATAAGGCCGGTGGCACCTTCAAGAACAAAGAAAAGGCAGTTAATTAGATGCTCCTGTCACATCCATGTTAAAGAATGAACTCCAGGAATTCCTTGTGGTTCAGCGCCTAAGCCTCAGGGTCCTCAGTGCAAGAGACCCAGACTTGATCCCTGGTCAGGGAACTAGATTCCCCATGCCACAACTAAAGATCCCTAATGCCCCAACTAAGACCTGGTACAGTCAAATAAGTTAAAAAAAGAATGAATTTTATAGCAAGCCTTATCCCTCAGCATTTGAAGTAGCTCCTTCCATCCCCAAGCATTTTCAGTAACAAGTCTGGTGTTTATAGAGCCTCAGAAGGCATTTCCATCCTGCAGGATGGGCATCCTAGCCATGGGATTCCTTGATGGAGGTGGGGTTAAAATCTGAAGACTAGAGCTCTTGAGGCCTCCATCTGCTCATCCCAAGGTGCTGGTGGAAGCAGGCTTTCTTCCATCTGTTTAGGAAAACCCAGGGCCTAGCTTAAGAGGATGGGTGTCATCTAGCCTTCAAAGGTCCCTCTTGGAGCCTTTAGGGAAAGATCCAGGACAGAGACTCCTGCTCATCTCCTTGAGAAAAGTCAGGAATCTAGGATCTTTCTTAGAGGGGATGCTCTTGTTTACTTGCTATGAAATACGAGCTCTACACATGGTTGTTTGCCTCTCAGTCACCTGGGGAGGTTGCTGACATGCAGATCCTTGCACATAGAGTCAGTGACTCTGGAATGGTCTGAAAGATTTGTGTGTCTAACAAGCTCCCCAGATGATTCTGATTTAAGTAGCTGGTGCTTAAGTGGGTTTATGCTGTTTGACTAGTTTGTCCATTCTAGGCACTAGAATTCCAACTACTGTCAGCTGAGCGGGTCATGGTTCTCACTCCCCAGGAAAGGGGTGCCCCTTAATTCAGGATTGTACGAATTTTATGTAACTGTACTGTCATTCATTGAAAGTAACTGAACAGACATTATGGGAGGAGACTGGATACAATTTCCTCAACTCAACTCAAACATGAACGTATATATCACACAAATTACAAGCAGCACTGTTTTACCGATAAATACTCATTCTCCACTAGATGGCGTCAAGGGACTTGTTCTGTCCTGGGTGCTGGCTCCTGAATTTCTGTTGGTTTCCAGAATCTTTCCATATTTTGGAAATGTCACTTCGTCCTATAGAATTTCTGCTAAGAAATCTGTGGATAGCCTAATGGGGGTTCTTTTGTAGGTTACCGCTCTTTTCTCTTGGTTGTCTTTAAAATTCTTTCTCAATCATTGACTTCTGACAGTTCTGATACAATGTGTCTTGGAAAAGGTCTTTTTGCACTGAGGTAACTAGTTGTTCTAGCTTCATGAACTTGTACATTCACTTCCTTCCCTAGCTTTGGGAAGTCCTCAACGACTTCAATTCTCTTTCCTCTCCTACTTGTATCATTTCTAGATTTCTATCTTTGGGCTTGTCAGTTCTCTCTTCCATATCATCTGCTCTACTTCGAAGGCTTTCTAATAGATTTTTTTATTTTGTTGAGTGCTTCGGCTCCAGAATATCTGTTGGATTCCTTTTCAGTTTCAATCACCCTGGTAAAGCATATCTTCTGTTCTTTAATTTTATTCCTGCATTCAATGAACTGCCTTCCTGAATTTTCTTCTAACTTATTTACTTTCTTCATGACAGTTATTTTGAATTCTGAGATCACAATATTCTGTGACTTTATGTTGGGTGTCTGGAAGATTATCATTTTCTTTTTATGATGTACTGTTACTGTGGTTCTTCATGGTGCTTGATGAATTGTTTCTCTGCCAGCACATGTGAAGTAGTGAACACCTTTGTTTTCTTTCTTTTGGTCACACTTCACAGCTTGTGGAATCTTAGTGCCCTGACCAGGGACTGAACCCGGGTGCTAGCAGTGCAAATGCTAAGTTCTAACCACTGAACTGCCAGGGAATTCTCATTCCTTACTTTCTTTCTTTCTTTCTTTTAAAAAAGATTTATTTATTTTGGGTGGGGGTCGCGTTGGGGAGGGAGGGGAGTGGACGGGCCACTTCTATTGGTCTTTCATTTATCTATTTTCATCCATCTTTGTTCTTTGGCCCGTGTGGGCCTCCCATTGCAGGGGCCTCTCTTGTCGCAGAGTGCCGGCTCTGGGCGCATGAGCTCCAGCTTGGTAATTGGACACATCAGTCCAGCCGCTCCGCGGCACACGGGATCTTCCCAGGCCAGGGATCGAACCGGCGTCCCTTGCACTGCAAGGCGGTGTCCCTTCCCCCCTCATTCCTTTCTTTTTTAGGTAAAGCTTTAAAAAAAACAAAAAACAAACAAATTTGGCTCTGATCATTAGAAATTAGAGGCCTTTTATTCTGTTCTCCAGTAGGTGGTGCCACAGCACAAGGTCGGTGTTCCTCTTACCTGCACTGCCTCTATCACCTTGAAAGTCAACAGTATGCCTTCCTTGTCGCTGCTTATGCCTCCAGGGTCACTGGTGCCTTGCTACTGCTGGTGTGTGTTTGTGTGTACAGGGCGGCCCAGTAGACTTTTCTGCAGTAATAAAAATGCTGTACTTTTCAGTAAAGCAGCCACGCGTGACAACTGAACACTTGAAGGGTGGCTGCTATGACCGGGGAACTGAATGTTTTACTTTATTAAAGCTTCATTAATGTACATTTAAATAGCCACACTGGCTAGGGCCACTACATTGGAGAGCATGGGGCTGTAGAACAGCTAAGATAATGTTGTCACTCAGTTCTCCTGGCAGTTCCTCTGTGTCATTTCCATTACAAGATGGAAACTTTTTACCCTAAATTCTGAGAGCAAATAGGATTGCAGTGAAATGCTAGCATAGTCATATGAATGAAAGCCATCTAAGGACAACGCTTTCCCAAAAGAGAGTCATATGTGCCGGGCCAGCCGGCAGTCGAACAGGTCCTGAAGAGAGTGGCAGATAGGCTAAGAAAAGAAAGAAGGACAGAAAAGATGGGGTTGAGAGGGACAGCAAGGAGGCAGACAACTCTACAGGTTGCTGACAAGTTGCTGACAAGTTTATTGAATTTGCTCATCCCTTTTATACTTCAACAAGTAATTGTGTACACGTGCTTTAGGCCAGGTGTTGATCATAAACTAGGTGTTACCTCCTGGTGTGTTATTACAATGGTTCTGGGTCATAATGCCCCTCAAGCCCTGTAAAAAGGCTCCAGGTGTTCTTTATGATAGCTAAGGAACATCTTCACAACACCTGGGGTGGCGGGACAGAGAGCTATGCTGTTATCAGCCCCTGTTGCCAGGGCAGCTCCCAGGGCTATGTTTCCTTAAAGGAAACCCCTTGAAACAGGGCAGCTCCCCGCACATATGTCTACCAGGGAGGGAAAACTGGTCTAATAAACCAGGTAAATTTTACACCTGGAAGCTCTACTGTGTTTCAGTGCTTAGAGCTCATCTAGGTAACGGATTGATTTTCCTGTCAGGATGTAATGCGAACACAGTCTGAATGTTTTTTGATGTTGAAACCTACCATAGCTAATAAAAAGAACACAATTTGTACTTTAATGATCCTGATGGATTATGATAAATGGCTGCATAACATATTCCAAGTAGAATTTATATAACACAGTGCTTCCCATTTTTCTTTCTTGTCAAGCAGCTATCTTACCTTCTATTATGCAATACAGTTTCATTTTTTAAAAATTATTTCTCCTGTTTCTTGGGACTTCCCTGGTGGTCCAAGTGGCTAAGACTCTGCGTTCCTGGTGCAGGGGGCCCAGGTTTGATCTCTGGTCAGGGAACTAGATCCCACGTGCACCAACTGAAGATCCCAAGTGCCACAACTAAGACTGTGTATAGTTAAATAAATATTAAAAAACCCCATTTCTCCTGTGTTTGAACACTTGCATCTTCTCTCTCACAACATCGCCTTCTCTCTTTATACTGCAGTTTAGCTTCCATACCTACTTTGTCCCTTGCATTCTGAGAATAGTCTTCTCAAGAACATTCTCAAGAGGGGACTTTCCTGGTGGTCCTGTGGCAAAGACACTGCTTCCTGTGCAGGGGGCCTGGGTTTGATCCCTGGCCAAGGAACTAAATCCCATGTACCGCAACTAAGCTAAATACTCTGCATGCCACCATGAAGATCCCATGTGCTGCAACTGAGACTTGGTGCAGCCAAATGTATAAATAAAATAAAAATAAATGTTTAAAAAAAATCATACTCTTGATTTCTTTATTTAGTGCTTAATGGGTTCCACAAACTTTTCCTTTCCTTTTCACATCATTCACTTTATGACTCAACTGTAATCAAATTTGATTCAGCAGACTCTCTCCCCATCAACTAATGGAACAACAGAAGAATCCTTCTGGGTGCTGGTTGAACTGCAAGCCCTCAGGCGCCAATGCAACATTCTATGGAAGACACTATAACAGGGCAGCTCCCGCACATATGTCTACCAGGGAGGGAAAACTGGTCTAATAAACCAGGTAAATTTTACACCTGGAAGCTCTACTGTGTTTCAGTGCTTAGAGCTCATCTAGGTAACGGATTGATTTTCCTGTCAGGATGTAATGCGAACACAGTCTGAATGTTTTTTGATGTTGAAACCTACCATAGCTAATAAAAAGAACACAATTTGTACTTTAATGATCCTGATGGATTATGATAAATGGCTGCATAACATATTCCAAGTAGAATTTATATAACACAGTGCTTCCCATTTTTCTTTCTTGTCAAGCAGCTATCTTACCTTCTATTATGCAATACAGTTTCATTTTTTAAAAATTATTTCTCCTGTTTCTTGGGACTTCCCTGGTGGTCCAAGTGGCTAAGACTCTGCGTTCCTGGTGCAGGGGGCCCAGGTTTGATCTCTGGTCAGGGAACTAGATCCCACGTGCACCAACTGAAGATCCCAAGTGCCACAACTAAGACTGTGTATAGTTAAATAAATATTAAAAACCCTATTTCTCCTGTGTTTGAACACTTGCATCTTCTCTCTCACAACATCGCCTTCTCTCTTTATACTGCAGTTTAGCTTCCATACCTACTTTGTCCCTTGCATTCTGAGAATAGTCTTCTCAAGAACATTCTCAAGAGGGGACTTTCCTGGTGGTCCTGTGGCAAAGACACTGCTTCCTGTGCAGGGGGCCTGGGTTTGATCCCTGGCCAAGGAACTAAATCCCATGTACCGCAACTAAGCTAAATACTCTGCATGCCACCATGAAGATCCCATGTGCTGCAACTGAGACTTGGTGCAGCCAAATGTATAAATAAAATAAAAATAAATGTTTAAAAAAAATCATACTCTTGATTTCTTTATTTAGTGCTTAATGGGTTCCACAAACTTTTCCTTTCCTTTTCACATCATTCACTTTATGACTCAACTGTAATCAAATTTGATTCAGCAGACTCTCTCCCCATCAACTAATGGAACAACAGAAGAATCCTTCTGGGTGCTGGTTGAACTGCAAGCCCTCAGGCGCCAATGCCAACATTTAATCTATAAAGATGAAGAGCAGCCTATGGCAAAGGCCAGAGGAAAGGTCACAGAATGATAGATGATACCAAGAAAATTATCAGTCGTTCCTCCTGTGGAAGAGATGTCCTGTACACTAAGGACTGAGAATGTCCCCCATGAGGACACCAGCTATAGCCATGGTGAGAACAGTCTGCAGAGAGCACAGGGGTGAGAAGTTAATGGAAGACAGTGAAGCTGCCATCACAAATGTAGACCATACTTTTGAAAGGCTGGATAGGGAAAGAAGGAAAAAGGGAAAAGGAAGTACAAAGGGCTCAGGGAGAAGACCCTTCTGTTTAATGGCAGAAACTTGAACAAGGTAACATCAGCTAGGACCTTCCTGCCTTTGAGACATTTAGATAAATGGGGTTCAAAGTCATGGTCCAGGGCTTCCTGCCCTGATTTAAGTGACCTTATGCTTTTGTCCACTTGCACATCCACACATGTTGTCTCAGGTCCATCTCATGTCGCCTCAGTGGAAACCTTGGCCCTTTCTCCAGTTTCTAAAGAGATACACATATTCACTTCACTAGTTGTTTGGTTGCTCAGTCATGTCTGACTCTTTGTGTCCCCGGCAGCATGCCTGGCTTTCCTGTGCTTCACCATCTCTTGGAGGCCGTTCAAACTCATGTCCTTTGAGTCAGTGATGCTATCCAACCATCTCGTCCTCAGTCACTCCCTTCTCCTCCTGCCTTCGACCTTTCCCAGCATCAGAGTCTTTTCTAATGAGAGGGGCCTGGGTTTGATCCCTGGCCAAGGAACTAAATCCCATGTACCGCAACTAAGCTAAATACTCTGCATGCCACCATGAAGATCCCATGTGCTGCAACTGAGACTTGGTGCAGCCAAATGTATAAATAAAATAAAAATAAATGTTTAAAAAAAATCATACTCTTGATTTCTTTATTTAGTGCTTAATGGGTTCCACAAACTTTTCCTTTCCTTTTCACATCATTCACTTTATGACTCAACTGTAATCAAATTTGATTCAGCAGACTCTCTCCCCATCAACTAATGGAACAACAGAAGAATCCTTCTGGGTGCTGGTTGAACTGCAAGCCCTCAGGCGCCAATGCCAACATTTAATCTATAAAGATGAAGAGCAGCCTATGGCAAAGGCCAGAGGAAAGGTCACAGAATGATAGATGATACCAAGAAAATTATCAGTCGTTCCTCCTGTGGAAGAGATGTCCTGTACACTAAGGACTGAGAATGTCCCCCATGAGGACACCAGCTATAGCCATGGTGAGAACAGTCTGCAGAGAGCACAGGGGTGAGAAGTTAATGGAAGACAGTGAAGCTGCCATCACAAATGTAGACCATACTTTTGAAAGGCTGGATAGGGAAAGAAGGAAAAAGGGAAAAGGAAGTACAAAGGGCTCAGGGAGAAGACCCTTCTGTTTAATGGCAGAAACTTGAACAAGGTAACATCAGCTAGGACCTTCCTGCCTTTGAGACATTTAGATAAATGGGGTTCAAAGTCATGGTCCAGGGCTTCCTGCCCTGATTTAAGTGACCTTATGCTTTTGTCCACTTGCACATCCACACATGTTGTCTCAGGTCCATCTCATGTCGCCTCAGTGGAAACCTTGGCCCTTTCTCCAGTTTCTAAAGAGATACACATATTCACTTCACTAGTTGTTTGGTTGCTCAGTCATGTCTGACTCTTTGTGTCCCCGGCAGCATGCCTGGCTTTCCTGTGCTTCACCATCTCTTGGAGGCCGTTCAAACTCATGTCCTTTGAGTCAGTGATGCTATCCAACCATCTCGTCCTCAGTCACTCCCTTCTCCTCCTGCCTTCGACCTTTCCCAGCATCAGAGTCTTTTCTAATGAGACGACTTTTCACATCAGGTGGCTAAAGTATTGGAGCTTCAGCTTTAGCATCAATCCTTCCAATGAATATTCAGAGTGGATTTTCTTTAGGATTGACTGGTTTGACCTCCTTGCAGTCTAAGGGACTCTCAAGAGTTTTCTCCAACACCACAGTTTGAAAGCATCAGTTCTTTGGCTATTAGCCTTGTTTATGGTTCAACTCTCACATCCATACATGGTTACTGGAAAAACCATAGCTTTGACTGTATAAGCCTTTGTCGGCAAAGTAATGTCTCTGTTTTTTAATATGCTGTCTAGGTCTGTCATAGCTTTTCTTCCCAGGAGCAAGCATCTTTTAATTTTGTGGTTGTAGTCACCATCCGCAGTGATTTTGGAGCCCAAGAAAATAAAGTCTGTCACTGTTTCTATGTTTTCCCTATCTATTTGCCGGGAAGTGATGGGACTGGATGCCATAATCAGTTTTTGAATGATGAGTTTTAAGCCAGCTTTAGGACCAGAAACATGGTGAACTATGCCCAGGCAGGGCAAAGACAGAGGCAACTCTGGTGGAGGTCCTTAGGAGTCCTGATGTGTAAATCAGTCATCCAACCTGGGTACAGAGACGAAAGACTAATTGAGCCATCTAATCGCTGGTTCCCTCCTAAGTTTCCCTCAGGAGAGCTGGCAACCTCACATGAAGCTGAAACCCATGTAGTTTTATCCAGTGAAGTGAATGATTAGAGGTCTTGGTGTCGAAACTTGAACAAGGTAACATCAGCTAGGACCTTCCTGCCTTTGAGACATTTAGATAAATGGGGTTCAAAGTCATGGTCCAGGGCTTCCTGCCCTGATTTAAGTGACCTTATGCTTTTGTCCACTTGCACATCCACACATGTTGTCTCAGGTCCATCTCATGTCGCCTCAGTGGAAACCTTGGCCCTTTCTCCAGTTTCTAAAGAGATACACATATTCACTTCACTAGTTGTTTGGTTGCTCAGTCATGTCTGACTCTTTGTGTCCCCGGCAGCATGCCTGGCTTTCCTGTGCTTCACCATCTCTTGGAGGCCGTTCAAACTCATGTCCTTTGAGTCAGTGATGCTATCCAACCATCTCGTCCTCAGTCACTCCCTTCTCCTCCTGCCTTCGACCTTTCCCAGCATCAGAGTCTTTTCTAATGAGACGACTTTTCACATCAGGTGGCAAAAGTATTGGAGCTTCAGCTTTAGCATCAATCCTTCCAATGAATATTCAGAGTGGATTTTCTTTAGGATTGACTGGTTTGACCTCCTTGCAGTCTAAGGGACTCTCAAGAGTTTTCTCCAACACCACAGTTTGAAAGCATCAGTTCTTTGGCTATTAGCCTTGTTTATGGTTCAACTCTCACATCCATACATGGTTACTGGAAAAACCATAGCTTTGACTGTATAAGCCTTTGTCGGCAAAGTAATGTCTCTGTTTTTTAATATGCTGTCTAGGTCTGTCATAGCTTTTCTTCCCAGGAGCAAGCATCTTTTAATTTTGTGGTTGTAGTCACCATCCGCAGTGATTTTGGAGCCCAAGAAAATAAAGTCTGTCACTGTTTCTATGTTTTCCCTATCTATTTGCCGGGAAGTGATGGGACTGGATGCCATAATCAGTTTTTGAATGATGAGTTTTAAGCCAGCTTTAGGACCAGAAACATGGTGAACTATGCCCAGGCAGGGCAAAGACAGAGGCAACTCTGGTGGAGGTCCTTAGGAGTCCTGATGTGTAAATCAGTCATCCAACCTGGGTACAGAGACGAAAGACTAATTGAGCCATCTAATCGCTGGTTCCCTCCTAAGTTTCCCTCAGGAGAGCTGGCAACCTCACATGAAGCTGAAACCCATGTAGTTTTATCCAGTGAAGTGAATGATTAGAGGTCTTGGTGTCGAAATGATATCAACCTATTCTCACACTTTTATTGCAAATTGATTACATGTAAAAGTTATTTTCTTCCTCTGCTTTTCCCAAGGATAGTAAAGACCACATACAGAGTTTGGTTTTGTGATGACTCCAGCTTCTCTTGTAGATTCCATCATGGTTTGTCTTGTAAACTCTCACCAAACACAGGATTTAGGACGAGAATTTCTGCCTCATTTGACCTCTTGAGTCCTAAACAGACTGTTCACTTCTGAAGTCTGGCTTTAAAAAATGTACATGAATTCTCCTCTAGCATGCTTGAGGTATGAATGCTATTTAGAAAAGAAAAATATTTGAAGATATTTATTATTCATTTCCTGATCATCTTCTAGCATTATTAGTGCTAACAATAGGAAATTTATTCCTGAATTATTATAGCTATTGGAGCTCCCACTGAATTTTTTCAGGAGAAACCAATCCTTGTATTAGTTCCTTCTAGTGAGGAGGGTTTCTTTTCTGTGCTTAATTTTTTGTGTATGAAAAATGGATATGCTTCTTCCCAAGGGAGGCTTTGAGAATCAAACAAAATAATACGAGTAAAAACTATTTAAGTATTCAAAAGTGGTAGATTAAAAAAAAGGGGTAGATGTTCTGTAGCTATAAGTGCTCATTATTAGTAATGAGCATTACCATTAAACTGAGGAGTGCACTGGGGAGTGCATTCTAGGCCTTGTGCCAAGAGCTTTATTGACATCTCATCTTCATTTTTACAACTGCATTATTCACATTTTACAGATAAGGAGACTGAGTAAACACCTACATGGCACACTGAGGCAGAATTCAGGTCTGTCTTAGCCTATTGCCTATGCTCATAGACATCGTACTGTGCAGCTGTCAATTATATTTATTGAATGTCCAGTATCCACTGTGATGATGTCACTTGGATGGTCTCTAAATAACAGAAGGTCTATGATGATTTTAACCTCCTTTGGCTAATTGAGCCATCTAATCGCTGGTTCCTCCTAAGTTTCCTCAGGAGAGCTGGCAACCTCACATGAAGCTGAAACCCATGTAGTTTTATCCAGTGAAGTGAATGATTAGAGGTCTTGGTGTCGAAATGATATCAACCTATTCTCACACTTTTATTGCAAATTGATTACATGTAAAAGTTATTTTCTTCCTCTGCTTTTCCCAAGGATAGTAAAGACCACATACAGAGTTTGGTTTTGTGATGACTCCAGCTTCTCTTGTAGATTCCATCATGGTTTGTCTTGTAAACTCTCACCAAACACAGGATTTAGGACGAGAATTTCTGCCTCATTTGACCTCTTGAGTCCTAAACAGACTGTTCACTTCTGAAGTCTGGCTTTAAAAAATGTACATGAATTCTCCTCTAGCATGCTTGAGGTATGAATGCTATTTAGAAAAAAAAAAATATTTGAAGATATTTATTATTCATTTCCTGATCATCTTCTAGCATTATTAGTGCTAACAATAGGAAATTTATTCCTGAATTATTATAGCTATTGGAGCTCCCACTGAATTTTTTCAGGAGAAACCAATCCTTGTATTAGTTCCTTCTAGTGAGGAGGGTTTCTTTTCTGTGCTTAATTTTTTGTGTATGAAAAATGGATATGCTTCTTCCCAAGGGAGGCTTTGAGAATCAAACAAAATAATACGAGTAAAAACTATTTAAGTATTCAAAAGTGGTAGATTAAAAAAAAGGGGTAGATGTTCTGTAGCTATAAGTGCTCATTATTAGTAATGAGCATTACCATTAAACTGAGGAGTGCACTGGGGAGTGCATTCTAGGCCTTGTGCCAAGAGCTTTATTGAC
Organism: Tragulus kanchil; assembly: GCA_022376925.1. Classification (NCBI taxonomy): domain Eukaryota; kingdom Metazoa; phylum Chordata; class Mammalia; order Artiodactyla; family Tragulidae; genus Tragulus; species Tragulus kanchil. The sequence goes on along the minus strand of JAIOJX010000005.1, from coordinate 24,228,658 downwards.
ATCTCATCTTCATTTTTACAACTGCATTATTCACATTTTACAGATAAGGAGACTGAGTAAACACCTACATGGCACACTGAGGCAGAATTCAGGTCTGTCTTAGCCTATTGCCTATGCTCATAGACATCGTACTGTGCAGCTGTCAATTATATTTATTGAATGTCCAGTATCCACTGTGATGATGTCACTTGGATGGTCTCTAAATAACAGAAGGTCTATGATGATTTAGGTGGTTCCACACTGTTAGTTTAGTCACAGCTAGCAATAACAATTACAAAATAACTTGTTTAACTCTTTCTGTATAGACACTTATACCATTTTTGCGTTTAATCCTATCAACAATGCATTAACCAGAGCAGATATTGTTGTTGTTGTTCAGTCGCCAGGTTGTGTCTGACTCTTCATGACCCTGTGGACTGAAGCACGCCAGGCTCCCTGTCCTTCACCATCTCCTAGAGTTTGCCCAAGTTCATGTCCATTGAATTGGTGATGCCATCCAACCATCTCATCCTCTGTCACCTTCATTTTATTTAGAGAGGCTGGTAACCTAAGATCTCACAACTTGCCAAGTACCAACGCCAGAGCTTTTCATATCTACCTCTCAGATCAGAATTCTTTAAGTGCGTATTTACTTATCATGCTAAGTCTGCCACATTCATGGGTTTCATCCTTGGGGGGGGAGGTGAATGAACTCTCTTTGGTAGCAAAGAAATAGGTATCTCTAAGAAATGAGAATTACTTGTGGATTTTCAATTCTGGGAAGCAGCATGGCACATCCACTTGCTGGTTTCGCAAGAGCATTCAGATTCTCTTACGGGATCACAAATTTTTATATAGAAGACACCATGTGAAGATACTGGAACAGGTAGCTCATATTCTTTCAGGCATTTACAACCTATTCATTTATTCACCCATTCACCCAGTCATTGAAAGTAACAGCTATCTTTCCCACACTTGGCTCAATATAGAGATACATAAAAATATAGTCATTGCTTGTAGGGACTATTTTGTTGTTGTTGTTGTGGACTATATTTTAAAATCTTTTTTTTTTTTTTTTAAGATTTTTATTTATTTATTTTGGGCGGGGGTCGGGTTGGGGAGGGAGGGGAGCGGACTGACCACTTCTATTGGTCTTTCATTTCTCCATTTTCATTCGTCTTTGTTCTTTGGCTCCTGTGGGCCTCCCATTGTGGTGGCGTCTGTCGCTGCAGAGCGCCGGCTCTGGGCACACGGTGCTCCAGAGCTCCAGCTCGGTAATTGGACACATCAGTCCAGCTGCTCCGAGGCACGTGGGATCTTCCCAGGCCAGGGATGGAACTGGCGCCCCTTGCACTGCAAGGCGGTGTCCTTACCCACTGGACCACCAGGGGAAGCCCCTATTTTAAAGTCTTTATTGAATTTTTTTTTCTTTCTTGATGGCTCAGGTGGTAAAGAATCCTCCTGGATTCAATACCTGGATTGGGAAGATCTCCTGGTGAAGAGAAAGGCTACCCACTCCAGTATTCTTGCCTGGAGAATTCTATGGCTCATCCATGGGCCACAAAGAGTCTTTATTAAATTTGTTTACAATATTGCTTCTGTTTTATGTTTTGATTTTTTTACTGCAAGGCACGTGGGATCTTAACTCCAGGAACAGGGCTGCACCCTCTTCCAATGATGGCAAAGTCTTAACCAGATAGAGAGCAAAGGTCTGATGTATTAAAAAAGCAGGAGATAAACTACTAGTAAACAATAAGGAGCTGTCATAAGCACTAGGGGATCATGAAATGAATCAACAAGACAACAGACAAAGTCCTCTAAGTTTTTATGGAAGATTTTTGATATGCTAGTTCCCAGCTGCCCATAGGTAGAACTTACATACCTATTAATGTAGCTGAATATCTCTGATGTTGGATTCTTCAATTCAAGTACAGGAATACGAAACACATTTTAAAACAGAGAGAAGGAATATTGCCTAATAATATTTGCTACAGTTTCCTCTTGGGGGAATCCATAAAAACTCATAGAGCCTCCAAATGTATTGTTTATTTTTATGTAAATATCATGTTGCTGAGGGCAGAGCATAGTTACTTATTTCTAATTAATAGAATTGGGGAAGCACTCAATTGCCCCCGTACTATTATCAGAAAACTTCAACCTATACTCTGTAGTTCCTTCTAATTTGAGACTAGAACTTGAACAGTAAAAAGGCGTGGAGTTCAAATCAAGATCAGATTTATTGCAAGACAGTAAATTAATATTTATACGTCTTGATAATCAACTTAATACAACATAGCTATGCATCAGTAATCATAGTCAAATCATAACAATAAAGTTTAAAAATTCAGAACTCAATCAATAAAAATGCAATATTCTTACCCCAGAGCTGGAGAGCCTCTCATGTTTGAGCCGCATGAGCAAGCGGTCTCACAGTCTAATCATCACTCTTTTTATAATAAATTTTTCCTTTCTTTTCAATTTCTTTATAACTTCTTTGTTTCTAACTATTTGATTTTTAATTGTTTTCAACCACTTAATTTATATAACCTTTCTTTCTAAACATACTGATACACTTAATAAATCATCAGCTCATCACTTCTCTATTTCAACTTATATCTATTCAAGAATTACATAAAATTAACTTTATTCCACTTGATCAAAACACATTCAAATCAAATCCTTGAAATCAAATACTTTCTTCCCTTTATATTATTTAAATTCATGATTAAGGAAAAATCTGAACTTTGGAACTTTAACACCCTGTGCTAGACCAGGGCAGGCTATTCATTTTAACTTAAGCTGCTCTATACCTAAGAATAATGACCCATTGTTTTTTTAAAAAAATTCTTTCTTTACTTCTCATGCTTCCCCCGCTTACTCTTACGGGGTGGCTGTGATTCAGATGAAGTTTCACTTTCTGCCTTGCTAGAGGAACTTTCTTTCACTGATTCAAAATTCCTCTTACTTCTTTTGGACACAGTATTCTTGCCTTTTAGATTAATATATATTCCTCCTTTAGGTAACATCATATTTACCCATTCCTCTTCTCCTTCTGAACTTATCTTACTTTCTAATGGGTGAATTTTAGGTCTAAAAAACTTATCTGGGGTTCGAGGACTATCTGAGCTATCTGTGTCATCATCACTCATTTCTTCATATCCAGGGGCCCAGTAACTTCTTAGGAACTGACCTGTGGTAGCCCATGTCAATGTTATCCTGAGAACTATCACTCAATAGAAGATGCCCTTGCAGATGTGTAACTTCAATGACTGCCAAACCCAACGTGGCAAATATCTGACTCATTAAGGCTATAACAAATTTGTTTGGCTATAAAGGAAATACAGCCTTCCATGTTTCTAAGTAAAACATGCATTAATAATACCAGAATTGAGTTGAATTTAATAGTTTTCAGCTCAGAATTTGTTAACAGCAGTCATCCAACTCTTAAAAATTCAGAACTCAATCAATAAAAATGCAATATTCTTACCCCAGAGCTGGAGAGCCTCTCATGTTTGAGCCGCATGAGCAAGCGGTCTCACAGTCTAATCATCACTCTTTTTATAATAAATTTTTCCTTTCTTTTCAATTTCTTTATAACTTCTTTGTTTCTAACTATTTGATTTTTAATTGTTTTCAACCACTTAATTTATATAACCTTTCTTTCTAAACATACTGATACACTTAATAAATCATCAGCTCATCACTTCTCTATTTCAACTTATATCTATTCAAGAATTACATAAAATTAACTTTATTCCACTTGATCAAAACACATTCAAATCAAATCCTTGAAATCAAATACTTTCTTCCCTTTATATTATTTAAATTCATGATTAAGGAAAAATCTGAACTTTGGAACTTTAACACCCTGTGCTAGACCAGGGCAGGCTATTCATTTTAACTTAAGCTGCTCTATACCTAAGAATAATGACCCATTGTTTTTTTAAAAAAATTCTTTCTTTACTTCTCATGCTTCCCCCGCTTACTCTTACGGGGTGGCTGTGATTCAGATGAAGTTTCACTTTCTGCCTTGCTAGAGGAACTTTCTTTCACTGATTCAAAATTCCTCTTACTTCTTTTGGACACAGTATTCTTGCCTTTTAGATTAATATATATTCCTCCTTTAGGTAACATCATATTTACCCATTCCTCTTCTCCTTCTGAACTTATCTTACTTTCTAATGGGTGAATTTTAGGTCTAAAAAACTTATCTGGGGTTCGAGGACTATCTGAGCTATCTGTGTCATCATCACTCATTTCTTCATATCCAGGGGCCCAGTAACTTCTTAGGAACTGACCTGTGGTAGCCCATGTCAATGTTATCCTGAGAACTATCACTCAATAGAAGATGCCCTTGCAGATGTGTAACTTCAATGACTGCCAAACCCAACGTGGCAAATATCTGACTCATTAAGGCTATAACAAATTTGTTTGGCTATAAAGGAAATACAGCCTTCCATGTTTCTAAGTAAAACATGCATTAATAATACCAGAATTGAGTTGAATTTAATAGTTTTCAGCTCAGAATTTGTTAAGCACAGCAGTCATCCAACTCTCCATTTTCATCATTATCAGTAGAGATTGAATTGTAAACAAAGAGAGAACTCCATTTGGATATGTCAAATTGGTTTAGAACTTTGGATATTCCTCTAATTGCTGAACTCTGAACATATGAGCTCCAGCTGAGCTATTTCAAATATTAAAAGATGATACTGTTAAAGTGCTACACGCAACACTCCATAAATCTGGAAAACTCAGCAGTGGCTTCCGGACTGGAAAAGGTCAGTTTTCATTCCAATACCAAAGAAAGGCAATGCCAAAGAATGCTCAAATTATCGCACCATTGGACTCATTTCACACACTAGCAAAGTAATGCTTAAAATCCTCCAATCTAGGCTTCAGTAGTACATAAACCAAGAGCTTCCAGATGTACAAACTGGATTTATAAAAGTCAGAGGAACCAGAGGTCAAATTGCCAACATGTGTTGGATCATAGAAAGAGCAAGGGAATTCCTGAGAAAACATCACTTCTGCTTCATTGACTATGCTAAAGGCTTGGACTGTGTGGATCACAAACTGTGGAAAATTCTGAAAGAGATGGGAATACCAGACCACCTTACCTGTCTCCTGTGAAACTTGTATGCAAGACAAGAAGCAACAGTTGGAACTGGGCGTGGAACAACAGCCTGGTTTCAAATTGGAAAAGGAGCACATCAAGGCTGTATATTGTCACTCTGCTTATTTAATTTATATGCAGAGTGTTCCAGGCTGGATGAAGTACAAGCTTGAATCAAGATTGGCAGGAGAAATATCAAGAACCTCAGGTATGCAGATGACACCACCCTAATGGCAGAAAGCAAAGAGGAACTAAAAAGCCTCTTGATGAAGGTGAAAGAGGAGAGTGAAAAAGCTGGCCTAAAACTCAACATTCAAAAATGAAGATCATGGCGTCCAGTCCCATCACTTCATGGTAAATAAATAGGCAAACTAAACTTCTTAGGAACTGACCTGTGGTAGCCCATGTCAATGTTATCCTGAGAACTATCACTCAATAGAAGATGCCCTTGCAGATGTGTAACTTCAATGACTGCCAAACCCAACGTGGCAAATATCTGACTCATTAAGGCTATAACAAATTTGTTTGGCTATAAAGGAAATACAGCCTTCCATGTTTCTAAGTAAAACATGCATTAATAATACCAGAATTGAGTTGAATTTAATAGTTTTCAGCTCAGAATTTGTTACACAGCAGTCATCCAACTCTCCATTTTCATCATTATCAGTAGAGATTGAATTGTAAACAAAGAGAGAACTCCATTTGGATATGTCAAATTGGTTTAGAACTTTGGATATTCCTCTAATTGCTGAACTCTGAACATATGAGCTCCAGCTGAGCTATTTCAAATATTAAAAGATGATACTGTTAAAGTGCTACACGCAACACTCCATAAATCTGGAAAACTCAGCAGTGGCTTCCGGACTGGAAAAGGTCAGTTTTCATTCCAATACCAAAGAAAGGCAATGCCAAAGAATGCTCAAATTATCGCACCATTGGACTCATTTCACACACTAGCAAAGTAATGCTTAAAATCCTCCAATCTAGGCTTCAGTAGTACATAAACCAAGAGCTTCCAGATGTACAAACTGGATTTATAAAAGTCAGAGGAACCAGAGGTCAAATTGCCAACATGTGTTGGATCATAGAAAGAGCAAGGGAATTCCTGAGAAAACATCACTTCTGCTTCATTGACTATGCTAAAGGCTTGGACTGTGTGGATCACAAACTGTGGAAAATTCTGAAAGAGATGGGAATACCAGACCACCTTACCTGTCTCCTGTGAAACTTGTATGCAAGACAAGAAGCAACAGTTGGAACTGGGCGTGGAACAACAGCCTGGTTTCAAATTGGAAAAGGAGCACATCAAGGCTGTATATTGTCACTCTGCTTATTTAATTTATATGCAGAGTGTTCCAGGCTGGATGAAGTACAAGCTTGAATCAAGATTGGCAGGAGAAATATCAAGAACCTCAGGTATGCAGATGACACCACCCTAATGGCAGAAAGCAAAGAGGAACTAAAAAGCCTCTTGATGAAGGTGAAAGAGGAGAGTGAAAAAGCTGGCCTAAAACTCAACATTCAAAAAATGAAGATCATGGCGTCCAGTCCCATCACTTCATGGTAAATAAATAGGCAAACAATGGAAACAGTGACAGACTTTATTTTCTTGGGCTTCAAAATCTCTGCAGATGATCACTTCAGTCATGAAATTAGAAGATGTTTGCTTCTTGAAAGAAAAGCTATGACAAAGCTAGACAGTGTATTAAAAAACGGAGACATCACTTTTCTAACAAATATTCGTATAGCCAAAGCTGTGGTTTTCTCAGTAGTCATGTATCAATGTGAGAGTTGGACCATAAAGGAGGCTGAGCAATGAAGAGTTGATGCCTTTGAACTGTGGTGTTGGAGAAGGCCCTTGAGAGCCCCTTGGACTACAAGAAGATAAAACCAGTTAGTACTAAAGAAAATCAACTCTAAATATTCGTTGGAAGGAATAATACTGAAATTGAAGCTCCAATCAGTTCTTGGCCACCAGATGCAAAGAGAGGATTCACTGAAAAAGAGCCTGATGTTGGAAAAAATAGAAGGCAGAAGGAGAAGGGAATGACAGAGAAGACGGTTGAATGGTATTGCTGAGTCAATGGACATGAGTTTGAACAGGCTCTGAGAAATGAAGAACAGAGAAGCCTGGTGTGTTGCAGTCCATAGAGTAATAAAGAGTCAGACATGACTGAGTGACTGAACTGAACTGAACTGAGAACATAAGACATACATCAGATAGCATATCTTAAATTGACAGCATCTTTGATATCCTGGGTGCCTAGGTGTATAAAGTGTAATAGTTCATGTAAAAAACATAGGACAAAAGTTACCCCAAAAGTAAAGTTAGAGTTTCCCTAATTTGTATGGTAAACTAATCTGCGATGAATAGTACCTCTGAGTGAGTGAGCAGGTACTTGGGTAGGTTCTTTTTTAACCTACATTCTTTGTACATGTTGCTTGATTTGGAAGTAGCTATCAAAGTCTATAGTAGTGACCAAGAAGCTCAAAATCAAAACTCTTTTTAAAGACCTTCAGTCGGTCCATCAAACACCTTCCTTATGTCAGGCACTTGAATGGGTACTGCTGTAGTCATAGGGGAAATTATTTCTATACTTTCTTGGAAGATGAATAAAAATGCAAAAAGTGAAGAAAGGGACAAGAATTTCCATGCCTTGTCAATAGAAAGTGGATGTTAGAGGGCCATCTGGCCTGTGACACTAGGGTTCTGCACTGTATCCTCAGGTTTCTGAGGGAAAATGTGATTTCCTGAAGAGAGATATTGATTGGCTTCTCCATTTCCATCATAAAAATAGACTGGAGGTTGCTAGTGTAGTTTTATTCTTATTGTGCATGTGACTTCTATTCGTTTCTTGGTTGTGTAGAAGAGCATTAACAAGTCTGAATGGCATCTTTTGACAAGCCAGTTTATGAGGATGGCCCTTGGCTAGCAATTGGGAACTTAATTTTGGGAAGGGTTCCCATGGTTAACTGGTAAGAGGAACTCACTGAGCCCAAACTATCTGTACAAACAGTAGGGTGTAGGTCAAACATCTGATTTTCTTCTGGGAGTCTAGAATCTGGCTATATGCCAAACAGAGGGTACCCACATGACAATAAAAACTCTGGGCACTGAGTCTCTAATAAGCCTTCTTGGTTGGGAACAGCTCACATGTGTCATCACAGTTTGCTGCTGAGGGTATTAAGTGTCCTAAGGGACTGCCGTGGGAGAAGACTGAAAGCTTGTGCCTGGTTTCCCCTGGACTTGGCTCATGTACCTTTTACTTTTGCTTTGTCTTCTTTCACTGCAATAAATCATGGCCATGAGGTCAAATATATTCTGAGTCCTATAGCCCTCCTAACAAATCATCAAACATGGGTGTGGTCTTGAGATCTTCCAACACAGTGACTTTACTAGGCTTATTTAAAAGAAGCATGGGGCTTCCCTGGTAGCTCAGTGGAAAAGAGTTCACATGCCAATGCAGGAGACACAGATTCGATCCCTGATCCGGGAAGATCCCATGTGCTGCAGAGCAACTAAGCCGTGAGCCACAACTACTGAGCCTGTGCTCTAGAGCCTTGGAGCCACAACTATTGAGCCCATGTGCTGCAACTACTAAAGCCCCTGAGCCCTAGAGCCCACGTTTCACAACAAGAGAAGTCACTGCAACAAAAGCCTGCTCACCTCAACTAAAGAGTAGCCCCCACTCCCTGCTACTAGAGAAGAGCCTGTGGCAGCAGTGAAAACCCAGAATAGCCAAAATAAATAAATTAATTAATTTAATAAAATTTAAAAAAGGAAAAGAAGAAGCATGAGGAACTTTCTTGGTGGTCCAGTTGTTAAGAATCTGCCAGCCAGTGAGGGAACCTGGGTTTGATCCCTGGTCTGAGAAGATTCCACATGCTTTGTGGCAACTTGAGTCTGTCTGCCATAACTATGGAGCCTACCTGTTGCAGCTACTGAAGCCTGTGCATCCCACAGCCCATGCTCTACAACAAGAGAAGCCACCACAATAAGAAGCCCACATACGTCAATGAGAGAACAGCCCCACTTGCCGTAACTAGAGAAAAGCTCACACGCAGCAATGAAGACCCAAGGCAGCCAAATAAATAGACACAAAAGGAAAGTGTAAGAGAAGCCATAAGAAGATGATGGCCTTGAATTCTGGAGAATTGCTATCATCTTTATATTTATAACATCTATTAGGGTAAGATCAGTGTACTCTAGAGGGTCAGGTTATAGACCTTAGCACAGAAGAACATGAGATAAGGAGCCCAGCTATGACTTGAGCATGTAACTTTGCCACTCAAAGCTTTAGTATCTTTATACATAAAATATATATAGCCATATTTATACCAAATAATTATTCCAGAGATTTAAATGAGATACTCTGTCTAAAAGCTGTTACCTTTTACTTTTGCTTTGTCTTCTTTCACTGCAATAAATCATGGCCATGAGGTCAAATATATTCTGAGTCCTATAGCCCTCCTAACAAATCATCAAACATGGGTGTGGTCTTGAGATCTTCCAACACAGTGACTTTACTAGGCTTATTTAAAAGAAGCATGGGGCTTCCCTGGTAGCTCAGTGGAAAAGAGTTCACATGCCAATGCAGGAGACACAGATTCGATCCCTGATCCGGGAAGATCCCATGTGCTGCAGAGCAACTAAGCCGTGAGCCACAACTACTGAGCCTGTGCTCTAGAGCCTTGGAGCCACAACTATTGAGCCCATGTGCTGCAACTACTAAAGCCCCTGAGCCCTAGAGCCCACGTTTCACAACAAGAGAAGTCACTGCAACAAAAGCCTGCTCACCTCAACTAAAGAGTAGCCCCCACTCCCTGCTACTAGAGAAGAGCCTGTGGCAGCAGTGAAAACCCAGAATAGCCAAAATAAATAAATTAATTAATTTAATAAAATTTAAAAAAGGAAAAGAAGAAGCATGAGGAACTTTCTTGGTGGTCCAGTTGTTAAGAATCTGCCAGCCAGTGAGGGAACCTGGGTTTGATCCCTGGTCTGAGAAGATTCCACATGCTTTGTGGCAACTTGAGTCTGTCTGCCATAACTATGGAGCCTACCTGTTGCAGCTACTGAAGCCTGTGCATCCCACAGCCCATGCTCTACAACAAGAGAAGCCACCACAATAAGAAGCCCACATACGTCAATGAGAGAACAGCCCCACTTGCCGTAACTAGAGAAAAGCTCACACGCAGCAATGAAGACCCAAGGCAGCCAAATAAATAGACACAAAAGGAAAGTGTAAGAGAAGCCATAAGAAGATGATGGCCTTGAATTCTGGAGAATTGCTATCATCTTTATATTTATAACATCTATTAGGGTAAGATCAGTGTACTCTAGAGGGTCAGGTTATAGACCTTAGCACAGAAGAACATGAGATAAGGAGCCCAGCTATGACTTGAGCATGTAACTTTGCCACTCAAAGCTTTAGTATCTTTATACATAAAATATATATAGCCATATTTATACCAAATAATTATTCCAGAGATTTAAATGAGATACTCTGTCTAAAAGTTCCCTCTGTGTTTGGCCTAGAATCATATAGTTTGACACTGTTACTGTGATAGAAGGAAGATTACTTAGTTGTACTTTCAAATATTCCTCCAGTTGGGAAAAACAGTATATCTATGGTAGAGAAAAATCTAAATTATTCCTGATACTGAAGAAAGATTTCAGGAAGAAGGAACTACATTTATATATTATCTTACATACAATGTATGCATTATATTTCATAATATCATATTTCATACATTATGAATAAAATAGATTCATAAGATATACATATGATATATACATGATACTTTAACTTATATTTTTCACATTATAGAGCTAATACACACTTACTGTTACAAGCATTTAAATGATACAATAATATAAAAAGTAGAAAGTGAAATTCCTCCATAATTTTATACCTTCCCTTCAAGATTTGGTGCTTATTCTTCTAGATTTCTTTATGTGTATACAGAAACATGCAATTTGAAGGTAAAAGTGGATCACATTACCCATACTATTTTCAAGTTTATTCACTAATATATTTTGGCACTTGGCATTTCCATGTTATTCCATGTAGGGCAATGTCATTATTTTAAAATGAGAGTTGGCTTCCCGTTTTTTGGACTTGCCAGTCTGTTTAGCCAAGCCCCTTCTGATGAACATTTGGGTTACATGTAAACTGAAGTTAGCCTTAGACAAGGCTACCGTAAGTAAACAGAACATTTTATTTTAAAATTTTTAACAAGTCTTTTGGCTGCACAATGCAGCATATGGGATCTTAGTTTCCTGACCAAGGATCTAATGTGTGATACTCTATGGTCAGTGTGGTGTTTTAGCCACTGGATTGCCAGGGAAGTCCCAGTAACATTTACAGTTTAGGGAACAATTGCTCCTTTCTCCATAGGTAAGAGAAGCCATAAGAAGATGATGGCCTTGAATTCTGGAGAATTGCTATCATCTTTATATTTATAACATCTATTAGGGTAAGATCAGTGTACTCTAGAGGGTCAGGTTATAGACCTTAGCACAGAAGAACATGAGATAAGGAGCCCAGCTATGACTTGAGCATGTAACTTTGCCACTCAAAGCTTTAGTATCTTTATACATAAAATATATATAGCCATATTTATACCAAATAATTATTCCAGAGATTTAAATGAGATACTCTGTCTAAAAGTTCCCTCTGTGTTTGGCCTAGAATCATATAGTTTGACACTGTTACTGTGATAGAAGGAAGATTACTTAGTTGTACTTTCAAATATTCCTCCAGTTGGGAAAAACAGTATATCTATGGTAGAGAAAAATCTAAATTATTCCTGATACTGAAGAAAGATTTCAGGAAGAAGGAACTACATTTATATATTATCTTACATACAATGTATGCATTATATTTCATAATATCATATTTCATACATTATGAATAAAATAGATTCATAAGATATACATATGATATATACATGATACTTTAACTTATATTTTTCACATTATAGAGCTAATACACACTTACTGTTACAAGCATTTAAATGATACAATAATATAAAAAGTAGAAAGTGAAATTCCTCCATAATTTTATACCTTCCCTTCAAGATTTGGTGCTTATTCTTCTAGATTTCTTTATGTGTATACAGAAACATGCAATTTGAAGGTAAAAGTGGATCACATTACCCATACTATTTTCAAGTTTATTCACTAATATATTTTGGCACTTGGCATTTCCATGTTATTCCATGTAGGGCAATGTCATTATTTTAAAATGAGAGTTGGCTTCCCGTTTTTTGGACTTGCCAGTCTGTTTAGCCAAGCCCCTTCTGATGAACATTTGGGTTACATGTAAACTGAAGTTAGCCTTAGACAAGGCTACCGTAAGTAAACAGAACATTTTATTTTAAAATTTTTAACAAGTCTTTTGGCTGCACAATGCAGCATATGGGATCTTAGTTTCCTGACCAAGGATCTAATGTGTGATACTCTATGGTCAGTGTGGTGTTTTAGCCACTGGATTGCCAGGGAAGTCCCAGTAAACTCTACAGTTTAGGGAACAATTGCTCCTTTCTCCACTCCATTGGAAGAAATGATAAAAGCATAAAAAAGGGGGAGGAATAAAGAAACGTCTGATTCCTTTCCCCTAATTAAATTGCAAGATAGACTTACTTTACCTGGAGATGTGGCCTGAGGGAGCTTGACTCATGCCAACTTGGCTCCAAGGGCAGCTTTAGGTTTAGGCAAGCTTAGGCTACCAGCCAGTCAGTATCTTACTTCTAAAATAAAACTGAAGTGAAAAAGCTATATCCAAACAAAATTGAGATTATAAAAGGTTGTGCAGTATCTCCTTAAAAATTTGAAAATATGGACCCAGTTTGGATCCTGATTTGACCCAGACTATTTATGAGACAGCTGGGAGAACTTGACTACCAACTGGATGCTTGATATTAAGCAATTTTAAATAAATGCATTAGATTTGGCATGATGTTACAATTAAGTTAATTAGAATCCTCATGTTTCAGAGAGACATACTGAGATCCTAGAAGATAAAATCATGATGTCTGGAGTTAGTGTCAGAATCATCCAGCTGGGGAGGAAAGAACCGCCTACAAACATGCATGTGTGAGAGTGTGGGGGTGCTGATGAATTATCTAAGTTGGGTCAAGGGAGTTCATGGTATCATTTTTTCTGCTTTTGTATGTTGCGAAATTTTCTATAAGAAGCTGAGAAAAAAACTAGGACTGATTATCTCTGTAGGGGTAGAGAGAAGTTGAAAAAGGACGTGAAAGTGGGGAACCAGCTGTTTTTCAGATGCGACTAGTATAAATAATGGGATTTTTTTTTTTTCCTGATGGCCTTAGTTCAAGGGTGTGGAGGTTTTAATTCTTAAGGTCAAGGGAGGAAATGAAAGCAAACGAGCAAGTAAGATTTTAATCATTTTAAAAAGATTCTTTTTTTAACAAAGAGAAAGACTTTAAAAATTCAAGAAAGAAATCACAAAATCTGAATGGCTAAGAAACTGCAGTCATAATAATGAATGAGAAACAAACATGCCCAAAGTAATGTGGCAAACTGTGGTAAATAAAGTGGTGTCAAATATGATCTTACAGATTAAAGGTGAGAGAAATTAATCCTGATTGGGGATGGGTGTGTCAGACAGCATGGAATAGTGATTTGTGTGGTTAGTAGATCTAGATTCAGTCTCATCTCTGCCAATTATTTGCTGTGTGATGTTACATTGAAACTCTCTGAGCATCAGTTACAGGCAGAACATCTTTTCAAATTTAAAGCTTTGCTGTAAAAAATAGAAACACTGACTATGAATGACATAAGTCTTGGCACATAGATTAGAAGTAATAAATAGTTATGACTGCTCTGAGTTGTTGCATGCAGAAACCAAGACAACATTGTAACTCAAGTATCTTCCAATTAAAAAAACAATTAAAAAATAGCTGAAAAAAGTCCCATGCCTCATGAAGAAAGGAATAAATCATATGGTTATAATATCAATACTGTGTTTTCATATACAATTATTAATTTTTCAAATAAATGATAATAAGTCAATATCTTTGGTTTAAAAGGTCATCTTATTATTTTTGACTGGTTAGTATTCTCTCTTAACAGAGAGACATACTGAGATCCTAGAAGATAAAATCATGATGTCTGGAGTTAGTGTCAGAATCATCCAGCTGGGGAGGAAAGAACCGCCTACAAACATGCATGTGAGAGTGTGGGGGTGCTGATGAATTATCTAAGTTGGGTCAAGGGAGTTCATGGTATCATTTTTTCTGCTTTTGTATGTTGCGAAATTTTCTATAAGAAGCTGAGAAAAAAACTAGGACTGATTATCTCTGTAGGGGTAGAGAGAAGTTGAAAAAGGACGTGAAAGTGGGGAACCAGCTGTTTTTCAGATGCGACTAGTATAAATAATGGGATTTTTTTTTTTTCCTGATGGCCTTAGTTCAAGGGTGTGGAGGTTTTAATTCTTAAGGTCAAGGGAGGAAATGAAAGCAAACGAGCAAGTAAGATTTTAATCATTTTAAAAAGATTCTTTTTTTAACAAAGAGAAAGACTTTAAAAATTCAAGAAAGAAATCACAAAATCTGAATGGCTAAGAAACTGCAGTCATAATAATGAATGAGAAACAAACATGCCCAAAGTAATGTGGCAAACTGTGGTAAATAAAGTGGTGTCAAATATGATCTTACAGATTAAAGGTGAGAGAAATTAATCCTGATTGGGGATGGGTGTGTCAGACAGCATGGAATAGTGATTTGTGTGGTTAGTAGATCTAGATTCAGTCTCATCTCTGCCAATTATTTGCTGTGTGATGTTACATTGAAACTCTCTGAGCATCAGTTACAGGCAGAACATCTTTTCAAATTTAAAGCTTTGCTGTAAAAAATAGAAACACTGACTATGAATGACATAAGTCTTGGCACATAGATTAGAAGTAATAAATAGTTATGACTGCTCTGAGTTGTTGCATGCAGAAACCAAGACAACATTGTAACTCAAGTATCTTCCAATTAAAAAAACAATTAAAAAATAGCTGAAAAAAGTCCCATGCCTCATGAAGAAAGGAATAAATCATATGGTTATAATATCAATACTGTGTTTTCATATACAATTATTAATTTTTCAAATAAATGATAATAAGTCAATATCTTTGGTTTAAAAGGTCATCTTATTATTTTTGACTGGTTAGTATTCTTCTCTCTTCCTAACAGAACAGTTAATTTCAAACAATTCTCCCCTATCATTATAGCCTTGATGAAAGAATAATTCCAGTGGGGCTGCTGTTTCCTCTCGTGACCTTGGCAGAGCAAGCTCTCTTTAGAGATTCTGAAAACTGATTTATTCTAGATATCCTGGACGAGCGCATTCATGCCAGGAAATGAATCCTTTAGCTCCATCTTGCTCCCAGAGTTATCCATGATCCTGCCGGCTTCCAAGGTGGACTCTCTTAGCTTCTTATTGATTTGCAGAGCTTTCTTCATAGTAGCTCATTTGCTGGAGGTAGCCAGTATTGGGTTTTCTCATTAGGAAGTAAAAATTCTCATTCTTTTATTCCAAATGATGGCCACTTAAAGGTGCTTGGAGAAAGAGGCTGTTGTCTGGAAAGAGGAAAAGAAGAGAGAATGTAAGGAACAGAGCAAAGATAGGGGGAGGGAAAAGCTTGAGGGACCAAATGCAGCAGAAAGTTAGAAGAGGAAGGAGGGAGGGCAGAAGAAGAAAGGCTAATTTTTTTTATAACCATTCCCTGTCCCAGTAACAGCCAGATCCATCTCTTGACTTAACCAGCTTCTTACCATGGCCTGTATGTCTGATCCTGCACCTCCCATGTACAGGCTAAACAACGCCCAGGGCCTATCTGCAACTTCACAGCCACATGCCATGCCTGTGTTTCCCCACCTACCAACCTAAGGCCACCTGTCTCTCAACCAAACTATCATTCCACCCTCAACCCTGCTCCTACCAAGCCCTCAGACCTGCCTCACCCATGTTTGTCTCTATGAGACAAGTATTTTATGTCAAATGCTCAGATGAAGATGACCTGAAGTAGGAAATTAAGACTTGTATCTTTTCACAGAAGTGCTCCTTTAAAAATAGAGGTTGGGCCTGTAAAATGGTTGCTTTTTAGACAGATGTACATGAACTCAAACTTTCAAGCAAATTCAGTTCAGGGGCGCTTTTCGACCCGTGGGGCCAGTAAAAAACAATTAAAAAATAGCTGAAAAAAGTCCCATGCCTCATGAAGAAAGGAATAAATCATATGGTTATAATATCAATACTGTGTTTTCATATACAATTATTAATTTTTCAAATAAATGATAATAAGTCAATATCTTTGGTTTAAAAGGTCATCTTATTATTTTTGACTGGTTAGTATTCTTCTCTCTTCCTAACAGAACAGTTAATTTCAAACAATTCTCCCCTATCATTATAGCCTTGATGAAAGAATAATTCCAGTGGGGCTGCTGTTTCCTCTCGTGACCTTGGCAGAGCAAGCTCTCTTTAGAGATTCTGAAAACTGATTTATTCTAGATATCCTGGACGAGCGCATTCATGCCAGGAAATGAATCCTTTAGCTCCATCTTGCTCCCAGAGTTATCCAGGATCCTGCCGGCTTCCAAGGTGGACTCTCTTAGCTTCTTATTGATTTGCAGAGCTTTCTTCATAGTAGCTCATTTGCTGGAGGTAGCCAGTATTGGGTTTTCTCATTAGGAAGTAAAAATTCTCATTCTTTTATTCCAAATGATGGCCACTTAAAGGTGCTTGGAGAAAGAGGCTGTTGTCTGGAAAGAGGAAAAGAAGAGAGAATGTAAGGAACAGAGCAAAGATAGGGGGAGGGAAAAGCTTGAGGGACCAAATGCAGCAGAAAGTTAGAAGAGGAAGGAGGGAGGGCAGAAGAAGAAAGGCTAATTTTTTTTATAACCATTCCCTGTCCCAGTAACAGCCAGATCCATCTCTTGACTTAACCAGCTTCTTACCATGGCCTGTATGTCTGATCCTGCACCTCCCATGTACAGGCTAAACAACGCCCAGGGCCTATCTGCAACTTCACAGCCACATGCCATGCCTGTGTTTCCCCACCTACCAACCTAAGGCCACCTGTCTCTCAACCAAACTATCATTCCACCCTCAACCCTGCTCCTACCAAGCCCTCAGACCTGCCTCACCCATGTTTGTCTCTATGAGACAAGTATTTTATGTCAAATGCTCAGATGAAGATGACCTGAAGTAGGAAATTAAGACTTGTATCTTTTCACAGAAGTGCTCCTTTAAAAATAGAGGTTGGGCCTGTAAAATGGTTGCTTTTTAGACAGATGTACATGAACTCAAACTTTCAAGCAAATTCAGTTCAGTCGCTCAGTTGTGTCTGACTCTTTGCGACCCTGTGGACTGTAGCACACCAGGCTTCTCTGTCCTCCACCATCTCTCAGACTTTGCTCAGATTTATGTCCGTTGACTCAGTGATGCCATCTAACCACCTTATCTTTTTTTGTCTCTTCTCATCCTGCCCTCAGTCTTTCCCAGCATCAGGCTCTTTTCCAATGAGTCATCTCTTCACATCAGGTGGCCAAAGTATTGAAGCTTTAGCGTCAGTCCTTCCAATGAATATTCAGGGTTGATTTTCTTTAGTACTAACTGGTTTGATCTCCTTTCAGTCCAAGGGACTCTCAAGAATCTTCTCCAACACCACAGTTCAAAGGCATCAATTCTTCATCACTCAGCCTTCTTTATGGTCTAACCCTCACATCCATATATGACTACTGGGAAAACCATAGCTCTGACTATATGAACATTTGTTGGAAAAGTGACAAATGTTTGTCTGCTTTTTTTCTTTTAGTAGAATTTTCTTTTAATACAGAATGAAAAAAAAAAAAATCCAAAACCCTAACAGGTTAAAACAAGTCAAACAACCACTCTTCACAGATAAAACCTTCACAAAGGTCAACTGACACAGGCTGCAATATATATCGTAAAGTTACCTCTATATATTTAGAAACCATTCCTTCAAGATGCTCACACCAGAGAATTTAGTGTGTCCTGCTTAATATTCAGTAGCACAGGTTTGAATCATCAGAACCTTGGCAGAACCTTGGCAAGACCTTAATATTTCAAAGTTATCAACAACTACTTGTGGGGGCAAGCCCATGTTTACTGAGTTATAACAAATCTATTACAATGAAGGAAAATAAGTGTAGTCAGCCATCTTAAAAATGCCCCAACCACTGTTTCTCAATACAGAAAGGCTAAACCTACATTCATTTGTCATACAACAAAACCCATCTCTATCCCCTGAAAATTCTCCTAATTTTATTCATTAGGAAGGGATTTTTTAAAATGACTTAAAGAGCACTTTCCGAGGAAACACTCAGGATTTTAAATATTATGCACACTTCTTTTTTGTTATCTTAGTAAGCTAGACAGTGGTGTCAACAGTTTGTGGAACTGGAAGAAAAACAACCCATTCAAAACTATTCTACAAATCCATCTTTTGGCAGAAGAGCAAGCATCCAAGTTAAAAAAATGAGGGTCATTTTGTTGCTTTGTTTTCCAAAATTTAAATAGTTTTTGTTCCCCTTCTACCTAAACCTCAGTCACTGCTCCTGAGTGGGGATGGGCAGAGGCTCTGGCCCTGCTCATCCAGCTTCTCAGTGGTTGCTTTCTTATTTCTGCAGCAAGACTTGAACAGATGTGTGCCGATGAGGGCTGCTCCCTTTTAAACCTCCTGTACAGATGATGCCACAGTGTATTTTCTGCCTTTTCCAGTACGTGAGATCTAAAGAGGAAAACACTGGCGTTCTGTTAGAGTCAGAAACCATTCTCTGTACCTGAGCCATTATCTGCCTGGTTACTGTAACGGGGAGACTGAGCTGGAGAGGCACATGAGGTGGTACAGTGAGCATCAGAATTGTGACGCTTAAATTCCTTTTGCAGTTTACTGATCTGGTTGCTTTTTCTCCTGTTTCCAGATAGAGTTTTCACTTTCTTTGGTTTCCGTGTAGTCTTTAGGCTGGGTCCTGCCCTTGCATCTACCACATGATTCCAGTATGTTTTCGATGCTGCTAGCTATTTCTTGCATCTTTTCACAAGAAGGACACCGGCATTATGGATGTCTCCCAAACGAGTCTCATGTAACCCAAAACAGGCCTGGAAGTCCTTTTCATAACGTTTGCTGTCAGTGAATCGACAACTGGAGAATTTAGCCCTGCAAATACAGCAGCCCTCTATACTTTGGTACGTGTCTGGCTTGTGAAAACCAAACATCTTTTCTTCTGGGCAATACCCTTCCAAAAGCAGCCATTCCAAGTGCAACAACGTTCCCAGTGCACAGTGCAGGCCAAGTCAACCCCCGCCCCCTCCAACCCTCCCTCCTCCACAACTGCCTTGTCTAGAAAGACCTACATTCATTTGTCATACAACAAAACCCATCTCTATCCCCTGAAAATTCTCCTAATTTTATTCATTAGGAAGGGATTTTTTAAAATGACTTAAAGAGCACTTTCCGAGGAAACACTCAGGATTTTAAATATTATGCACACTTCTTTTTTGTTATCTTAGTAAGCTAGACAGTGGTGTCAACAGTTTGTGGAACTGGAAGAAAAACAACCCATTCAAAACTATTCTACAAATCCATCTTTTGGCAGAAGAGCAAGCATCCAAGTTAAAAAAATGAGGGTCATTTTGTTGCTTTGTTTTCCAAAATTTAAATAGTTTTTGTTCCCCTTCTACCTAAACCTCAGTCACTGCTCCTGAGTGGGGATGGGCAGAGGCTCTGGCCCTGCTCATCCAGCTTCTCAGTGGTTGCTTTCTTATTTCTGCAGCAAGACTTGAACAGATGTGTGCCGATGAGGGCTGCTCCCTTTTAAACCTCCTGTACAGATGATGCCACAGTGTATTTTCTGCCTTTTCCAGTACGTGAGATCTAAAGAGGAAAACACTGGCGTTCTGTTAGAGTCAGAAACCATTCTCTGTACCTGAGCCATTATCTGCCTGGTTACTGTAACGGGGAGACTGAGCTGGAGAGGCACATGAGGTGGTACAGTGAGCATCAGAATTGTGACGCTTAAATTCCTTTTGCAGTTTACTGATCTGGTTGCTTTTTCTCCTGTTTCCAGATAGAGTTTTCACTTTCTTTGGTTTCCATGTAGTCTTTAGGCTGGGTCCTGCCCTTGCATCTACCACATGATTCCAGTATGTTTTCGATGCTGCTAGCTATTTCTTGCATCTTTTCACAAGAAGGACACCGGCATTATGGATGTCTCCCAAACGAGTCTCATGTAACCCAAAACAGGCCTGGAAGTCCTTTTCATAACGTTTGCTGTCAGTGAATCGACAACTGGAGAATTTAGCCCTGCAAATACAGCAGCCCTCTATACTTTGGTACGTGTCTGGCTTGTGAAAACCAAACATCTTTTCTTCTGGGCAATACCCTTCCAAAAGCAGCCATTCCAAGTGCAACAACGTTCCCAGTGCACAGTGCAGGCCAAGTCAACCCCCGCCCCCTCCAACCCTCCCTCCTCCACAACTGCCTTGTCTAGAAAGACTGTCTCCTGCAGTTCTGTAGCTATTACTGCTGGCGGGGAAGGTGGAGATTCCGCTTTTTCTCTGCACACGCGTGGCCGATGTCTCTGTTTTTTAATATGCTGTCTAGGTCTGTCATAGCTTTTCTTCCCAGGAGCAAGCATCTTTTAATTTTGTGGTTGTAGTCACCATCCGCAGTGATTTTGGAGCCCAAGAAAATACAGTCTGTCACTGTTTCCATTGTTCATCTACTTGCCATGAAATGATGGGACCGGATGCCATGATCTTCGTTTTATGAATGTTGAGTTTTACGCCAGCTTTTTCACTCTTCTCTTTCACCTTCATCAGTAGGCTCTTTAGTTCCTCTTTGCTTTCTGCGATAAGGGTGGTGTCATCTGTGTATCTGAGGCTATTGATATTTCTCCCAGAAATCATGATTCCAGCTTGTACTTCATCCAGTTGGGCACTTCGCAAGATGTATTCTGCATAGAAGTTAAATAAACACTGTGACAATATACAGCTTTGATATAGTCTTTTCTCAATTTGGAACCAGTCTGTTGTTCCACGTCCAGTTCTAACTGTTGCTTCTTGTCCTGCATTCAGACTTTACAGGACGCAGGTAAGGTGGTCTGGTATACCCATCTCTTTCAGAATTTTCCACAGTTTGTTGTGATCCACACAGTCAAAGACTTTAGCATAGTCAATGAAGCAGAAGTAGATGTTTTCAGGCTGGGTCCTGCCCTTGCATCTACCACATGATTCCAGTATGTTTTCGATGCTGCTAGCTATTTCTTGCATCTTTTCACAAGAAGGACACCGGCATTATGGATGTCTCCCAAACGAGTCTCATGTAACCCAAAACAGGCCTGGAAGTCCTTTTCATAACGTTTGCTGTCAGTGAATCGACAACTGGAGAATTTAGCCCTGCAAATACAGCAGCCCTCTATACTTTGGTACGTGTCTGGCTTGTGAAAACCAAACATCTTTTCTTCTGGGCAATACCCTTCCAAAAGCAGCCATTCCAAGTGCAACAACGTTCCCAGTGCACAGTGCAGGCCAAGTCAACCCCCGCCCCCTCCAACCCTCCCTCCTCCACAACTGCCTTGTCTAGAAAGACTGTCTCCTGCAGTTCTGTAGCTATTACTGCTGGCGGGGAAGGTGGAGATTCCGCTTTTTCTCTGCACACGCGTGGCCGATGTCTCTGTTTTTTAATATGCTGTCTAGGTCTGTCATAGCTTTTCTTCCCAGGAGCAAGCATCTTTTAATTTTGTGGTTGTAGTCACCATCCGCAGTGATTTTGGAGCCCAAGAAAATACAGTCTGTCACTGTTTCCATTGTTCATCTACTTGCCATGAAATGATGGGACCGGATGCCATGATCTTCGTTTTATGAATGTTGAGTTTTACGCCAGCTTTTTCACTCTTCTCTTTCACCTTCATCAGTAGGCTCTTTAGTTCCTCTTTGCTTTCTGCGATAAGGGTGGTGTCATCTGTGTATCTGAGGCTATTGATATTTCTCCCAGAAATCATGATTCCAGCTTGTACTTCATCCAGTTGGGCACTTCGCAAGATGTATTCTGCATAGAAGTTAAATAAACACTGTGACAATATACAGCTTTGATATAGTCTTTTCTCAATTTGGAACCAGTCTGTTGTTCCACGTCCAGTTCTAACTGTTGCTTCTTGTCCTGCATTCAGACTTTACAGGACGCAGGTAAGGTGGTCTGGTATACCCATCTCTTTCAGAATTTTCCACAGTTTGTTGTGATCCACACAGTCAAAGACTTTAGCATAGTCAATGAAGCAGAAGTAGATGTTTTTCAGGAATTCCCTTGCTCTTTCCACGATCCAACAGATATTGGCAATTTGATCTCTGGTTCCTCTGTCTTTTCTAAATCCAGCTGTACATCTGGAAGTTCTCAGTTCATGTACTGTGAAGCCTAGCTTCGAGGATTTTGAGTATTACTTTGCTAGTGTATGAAATGAGTGCAATTGTGTGGAAAACACGAAAGGGAAACATTCTACAAAAGGATTATAGTTAATATACAAAATGTGATGATAGAAGTTCTCCATCTTGCACATCCTAAAGAGGTAATGAATCACAGTACTGAACATTAATGGTTGGAGATATCACAAAAAGACAGAGCCTAACTTCTCTGGAGGGAAACAGCTTTTATCAGTTAATACAGGGCAACATTTCTCAAAGTGTGTTGTGCTAAATTATGTCTCTATTAGATGCTTTGCCAAAAATTATTTTAATCTTAAGTAAGTTTGGGGAATGTAGAACACACTATCCTTTCTCTCTTGATGATTCATAGTGCACATTGATATATTAAATTCCTGAAATAACAATGTTATAAATGCAAGTCTGATGCCAT